>CM074719.1:150575277-151775277 GCA_037306005.1 Rhinophrynus dorsalis | reverse complement strand
AGGGAATTTTGCACACACATTGGTAATCCTCATCCCAGCATCACACACCATCTGTACATTGATTGAGTGGTAACTCTTCCTGTTGACATAGAGATGTGGATGATGTGCAGGGGCTCTTAATCGGATGTGTGTGCAATCAATGGCCCCCATGACCCTGGGCATTCCTCCCCTGGCGTAGAAGGCCTGCTTCACCCGTGCCCACTCCATGTTTGTTGTAGGGAAGTGGACGTAGGCACTTGCCTTCCTCTTCAGTGCTGTCAACACCTGTGTCAGTGCCCTGGAGCAGGTGGACTGGGACATTCCAGACACATATCCCTCTGTGGATTGGAATGATCCACTTGCCATGAAGTGGATGGAACACATAAGCTTCTGCAGTCCTGTCAGGGCACGGTTTGCAGAGTAAACAGGGTCTATATCATCTTTAATCACCTGATACAGGTTTAGCAGGCTCTCGGATGTCAGCCTGTATCTGTCCCTGACTTCTTCCTCAGTCATTCCCAGCAGCGTTACCCTGGTGCGATATATCCGGGGCCTGGCCATTTGTCTGCCAGCCCTCTGCTGCTCCACAGGTCCCTGTGGCAGCTGGGGGGCATCCTGTCGTTGCAGCTGAGGTGCTGCTGGTAGGTGCTGTCCTCCAGGTGGGGATGGCTCTTCAGCTGGAGCATGAACAGCTGCAGGAGGTGACGGCTGTTGCACAGGGGTGCTTGGAGGGGGATGGGGAGCCCTAGCCCTCTCACGCCTACGCCTCCGCTGTCGCCTCAGGTAAAGGTATGTGTACATACTGTTGTTCTGTTCTCTTCTGTTGTTTTTTTGTTTTTTTTTTCTCTCTCCATCTGAGAAGGGTGGGCTGTAACTTTTAAACAGCAGTAGGGTGTTGTCAATGAGCAGTCATGTGGTCATAATGGACTAATGATAAGGTGTGTGTGTGTTATCCAGGTAATTGTTTTCTGGTGTGTCTGTGGTTAGTGGTGTGATTATTTGTAATTGGTATGTAGCTGTCAGGTGTGTGTTTTGTCTCCATGTACTGCTAAGGTTACATTGGTGAGTTGATTTGATGTTGGAGTGACAGGTGTGCATGTGGTGTTGTGTGTTAACCCCTGTTGGTCCAAGGTGTTTTGGGATGTCTTATGTTGTGCTGCTTTGTGTTCCCCTTGTCCCTGTGGAGTTGCTCGATTGTTATTGTTTGTCTGTGACTTGTTTGTATGGTGTAGGCCAGTGGTTCACAAGCAGGGTGTCATGTGATGTTGGTGTGCCATGTGTACCAGCTCAGGGTGCGTCACTTTTCCCATGTTGTTATGTTCTGCATTGGTGTTTGATGATATTGATTTTACACATTTTTGGGTACATGTGCATATGTGACATTTGAGGCACCATTTCTCCACATTGTCATTGACACAGTTGGACCTGATGTTGGGCATATGTTATTTTAATTTGGGTATTCCCTTGTGCCCTCAGGGGATGCCCTGGAATATCCAGATTGCATGTTAGGTGTGTTTTGGGTGGAGGGGTTGTGTAGCACTGTTGTGGGCCTTGTTGTTGTATTTGCTAGGCATTGCAGGGGTTAATATTGACTTCTGTATGCTTGGCTTCTGTCCTTGAATGACCTGCTTCTCTCTTTTATTTTCAGCGAAGGTGATTTTCTAGTCTGAGTTGTGTGTTTTTCTCCCAAAAAAATATGCGTTAGATTTCTGGAGAGAAATGTTGCAATTTAACGCGCGTTAGCCCTAACTCCAACATTTGAATCGCTTTTGGCGTCGCTTGTACATTATCCTCTATGGGTGAGATCTTGCTGTTTTGGCGACGGGCGACGTGTGTTTCAGAACTGGCGTCGCTTGTTTCTTGTGGAACATTTGCATTGCTCAATTGACGTTAAAACCAGCGTCGCCAGTTTTTTCTGGCGACGCCAACATTTGAATCGAGCCCTAAGTTACTTGACACTGGTAGATACCAAGCAATCAAGACAAATGTAGACAAGGAGTTCAGTTAAGCTTAACTCCAATACAACCATAAGAACTTGAGGGGCAAAGAAGGATATAATGTGGTTTTGTTATGCACCGTTGTGCCAGTTATTGCTTTGTTGTTTTACTTCAATTTGTAGAAACTGTGTTTCCAAAGAGGGGAGTTAGCTGCCTGCAGTCGTAAGGAGTGTGAAGGTGTGTATGTAAGTTAATTGATTGTGAAAGACAGTGACAAAAAGAAGTTAAAGCAAACAATTACTGATAGACAGAGATGAGTAGTATTCTTTTGTAAGTTAGCTACTTGTTACAGCTCACCTTGGTTTCAGCATCATCTACAGGCGCGAGGCTTCTAGCATGCAGCAGACCTCTGTTTTATGTGTTTGCTTTCTGTAGTCTCCTCCTACCTACTTCCTCCTACCTAATTCCTCCCTCTGAGCTGCTCCTTTTACCTACATCCTGTGAATGGGGTTTAAAAGGAAGACTGAGTTCTGACTTAGTTGCCCTTGCGTTGTTGTTCATAGCAGTTCTATTACCTTGGGCTCTGTGTATGACCTGGCTAGTCTTCCATCCAACCTGACCTGCGGCTCTGTCTGACTATTCTTTTGCTTATCCCTATAGTGGGCACCCAGCCTGGTGCAAACCTGTGGCTGTGGCTGACTGTGTATGACCTGGCTTGTCTGACTACCCCTTCTGGTGCTGACTTGTGGCTCTGTCTGACTACTCTTACGTTGGTTCCTTGAACCTAGCAGACACCCAGTCTAGTGTGGACCTGGGGATCTGGTAGACCAGCTCTGATACTGACTGCAAGTGTGAGTCAGCTATCTATTTTCCATTCTGACTGCAGGCGTGAGTCAGATATTGCTCCTGACTAACTGCAGGCATGAGTCGGTACACCCACTACGTTGGATCAAGATCCTGCGTTCCTGTTCCTGCTCCTGGTTCCAGCAGAGACTACCAGTGGCTTAGGCCTAGTCTCCAGCAGATTGGTTAGGCTTGGCAGCCTACTATTCCTGATAGCAGAGCTCGCTGGCCTGTAACCATTTGTTTGATTATATTGTATATATTGTGTTCTCCTTTTCTGATTAATAAATTGCATTTTACTGTACCGTACTGACTTCTGAACATCTTTGTGGAACCGTGACACTACTACAACAGACAGTAGTAGCGACAATGTCACACTTAGAAGGATTAGAAACTCCCAGTGGGTCTACTCTCTATTATGCCATTGCTGCATTCCTAACGTGAGTTAAAGGTGCTAGCCAGCTTGTCAGGCCCCATCTGAGCTGAGGACATACCACTTTAGGCACACTGAGTAGTGGAATTATACACCTGCAGACCATGGAAAGTGAAGGAGAATGCCTGAATTAAGGCTTTGAAATAATGGACAGTTACATTTGCCATGTATGATGGGAAGTCTCTGCTGGTAATTCACCAGGTAGCAGTGGAAGGCACCATCATGCAGCAACTGATGACAATTAACCTTTTCCTCACTTGGAGGACAAATTGATTGAGAAAAACAAAAAAGAATATGAATGTGGTGCTGAGGGTGTTATCTGGCAGGGATAGTTGTGGTAAAGAAAAAAATGATGCTGATAATGACTTAATTATTAGTGATGAGGCTGATGATTGTGTTTTAGAATATATCCCTCCACTGTCTACCACGTGTTCTGATACAGATTGTGATGATGAGCTAACCTATCGATTAGATGAAAGGAAAAGGCTTAGGATATATTTAAAGGCAGGCGTTAAAATAGCCGGTAGGGCCAAACTGAATACTGACTGAAAAAATCAAATGTATAATGCGGTATTCAAAGGCCCTACCAGCTAAAACCCCAAAGAACGTTAAGCCACAAAAAATAAACGTCCATTTTGTGAATTAAGTTCCCAAAACGACTCTAATAGCAGCGATATTGGGAACTTAACATTAAAAAACAATTAAACTATCGGTTCCTGACATACTGCCAAGCACCGATCGTAACTGATGCATGATACACTTACCTGTTATCCACTGTCCTTCTGTCTTCTTCTTTCTTCTATCTTCCACCTTCTCTTCAGTCTTCTTCCTTCTGATTCTTCTGTCTGTAAAATAAAATATAAGATTAAATACCAAGCATGAATGAAGACATTGTTTAACCCTTTGAGTGGCAGAGGAGTATACAATGCATTGCAATGCAATGCACTGCGTACCTCACTGGCATTCAAAGGGTTAAATATTATTGACCCATGAATATTCCTACATTAACTGCCTCTATTTAATGCCAAAAAGTATAATCATGACATGAAAAAATAGTATCCATATACACAGAAATCAATGCCATGTATTACTGCTAAATAAATGCACTTAGCTAAATTCTTCATGTCTCCGCCACTTGGAATGGCTGCGAGGGCGGTGGCAGCGGAGTCACAGATGTCCAAAACGGGTCCCTCTTCAGTGCTGTATGGGCCGATGCCAGTAACACACTGAGGGCATTGGAAGTGAGCCTGCCTTTATATATGGGCAGGCACACTTCCATTTCCATCACAGCCATTGGTTGGGATGGTCTTCACATCCCAGCCAATCAGATTAAAGAACAGCTGCTCAAATCTGATTGGCTGGGATGTGAAAAACATCCCAGCCAATGACTGTGATAGAAATGGAAGGGAGCCTGCCCATATATAAAGGCAGGCTCACTTCCAATGCCCTCAGTGTGTTACAGGCATCGGCCCATACAGCACTGAAGAGGGACCCGTGTTGGAAATCTGTGTCTCTGTTGCCACCACCCTCGCAGCCACTGCAAGTGGCAGACACATGAAGAATTTAGCTAAGTGCATTTATTTAGCATTGATTTCTGTGTATATGGATACTATTTTTTCGTGTCATGATTATACTTTTTGGCATAGAGGCAGTTAATGTAGGAATATTCATGGGTCAATAATATTTAACCCTTTGAATGCCAGTGAGGTACGCAATGCATTGCTTTGCAGTGCATTGTATACTCCTCTGCCACTCAAAGGGTTAAACAATGTGTTCATTCATGCTTGGCATTTAATCTTATATTTTATTTTACAGACAGAAGAATCAGAAGAAAGAAGACTGAAGAGGAGGCGGAAGATAGAAGAAAGAAGACAGAAAGATGAGAAGACTGAAGAGAAGGACAGAAGATGACCAGGAAGCTGTAGACTCCGCTGGACCTCAGGATTAATGGTAAGTGTTAATGCAATGTTGCTTTACTTAATCGGGTTAACTCTATTAATGCCGGCTGGGTAATTATACCCCACTGTCACTCATAGGGTTAATCCTACTAACTGTGGACACATTATAGGCACTTTGGATGTATTGATGTGGGGCTTAGGACCCCATATCAATACATGCACTGAGGACTTTGAGGGTTTTTTTGCCAGTTAATAGCTGCGTTATCTGGCAAAAGATCCGATAAGGGACTATACGGCCAAACAAACTGGGACTTAAGTTTTATGCAGTAAGTGAGTCCCTTATCGGATGTTTTTCAGCTAACACAGTCCTTTAAATGGCAAATTGGAGCGTTTTTTTTTTTTTTACATGGGCCAAAACACACATTAGTGTAGCGGTCATATTACCTGATGAACTGCAGTTAGCAGTTCATTACATGGCCCTTTGAATGGCTTACTACACGTTAAAACACCCGTTGGTGTTTGTTTTTGCTTAACGCCTGCCTTTAAATCTACCACTTAGTCATCCATCAGTGGAAAGGAATTTCACACTTTTTCCTGCCTAGCTCAATGCAGTTAAATCCCCCACCAAGTAGCAAGGTTCCCACACATTCATAGTATAAAAGGGAGGTCAGGTTTCCACAGCATGCCATCCTGTGTTTGTGAGAGATAGAATAAACAGCACAAATGTACCTTTGGTTAGGATAGGCAATTAAGTAAAACTGGAGTGTAATGTAGGGAGTCTTACAGCAAGACATTTGTTTTCTGTGTTAGGGGAGTTTGAGGGACTCTGAGGGATGGTGAACTGAGAAAGGAGGTTGAGCCAGAATAACCCAAAGTTTTGGTTGACTGAGATAGGCACTTGTGATCAAAATTCCTTCTTAATATGATAGTTTTCTCTGTGCTAGGGGAGTCTTGGAAAGAATCAGAGAGTGTGTTTTTTGTTTTTGATGACAGTGATAGGGATAAAAAAAAGCTACAAAAGTTTGACAGATAGGTGACTGATGTGAGCTGTGACTGAGGCAAACTGATAGAAGAAGAGAGAAAGTATTGTGTAAAGGCCAAGGCATATCATACAATCAGTCACTGTACAAATAAACATGGTAGTTGAATAATGTCCAACAAAAGCACTAAGAACAGGGGGAGGCAGTGAAGGGATGTGTTCCTAAAGTTGTAGTCCAAAAATGGAATGCAGCTATGGTTGCTGTAGTGTGTGCAATAAATAATGGTGATCCCTCCCCTCTTGAAGAGTCAGTTTGTCAAAGCCCTACAAACAGTTCCACTACCACCAGCACCAGTATTATTAATCCGTTACCGCCCGAGGACGTACATGTACGTCCGTAGGGGGTGTCCCAGGTGGACAGAGGACGAACATGTACGTCCCGGAAGTCATTCAATAAAGTGAAAAAAAATGTTCGGCGGGCGTTAAGTGTCTGCCACGTGCATGCGTGGCCAGTCACTAAGGGGTTAATAAACCATCTAAGAACTCTGAAGACAACAGCGTGTCACATTCTACTGTTGATTGCATAGTGGAAGAAGGTGTAACAGTTCAGCCAACCGAAACTGAGAAAAACAAGCACAACACCTGTCCTGAAAACTGTAGCAAATGTTGTGAAAATCCCTGGGAAAAGTAAAAAGAAATTTTCTGAGACCTCTAAAAATCTAGAGGAATATAAAAGTAGAGGGGAAGAAGTGGAGGAGATGCAGAGGATGACCTAATTACTGATGCTAATGATTATAATGTACTTCTAGAATATATCCCTCTGGCAAACTCCTTTTCTTCAGGTACAGAAGAAATTGAGAGTAAGAGAGATGATAGCATGGCCAGAAAAGTAGCTGAAAGGCAAAGGCTCAATCTGCTACTACTGAAAAGGCACACTGTCCTATGGCTCAATACTTTTACTGCTGTAAAAAAAAAAAAAGTACTGTTGGTAGTTTTCAGTCACAGTCAGGTATTCTATTACTTGTGCTGTGGCAAACCACCTCAGGTAAAAATGCACAACGTGAGCTAAATTTTCGTCCATTGTAAACAGTGAAAGAGCAGATGAATTTGGTATACAAATACATGTTGTGGCTGGTAACACACGTTAAGGTACTCTCTATTTATGCATTAAATTAGCTTTTAGCAAACCTAGTGCCTAACTTGTTAAAAACCACTGACGTGTACTTCAACACTGGTTTCAAATACATAAATGCATGCGCAGCTATTGATGCCTACACTATTAACCCATGAATGTATAGATATAGGGCCCTAAGCCCCATATCAATACTAGGGATAGGCAAAAATAATGGCATTTTCTGCTTGGCTAATAATTTCTCGCGAAAAGTGAAGTTGGGTAAAAAAATATTTCTCCATCACAAAAGTTTTCTTCAGCTATGTAAAAGGCTATCAGGCTCTCACAGCATGCCGGCTTGTGTTTGTGAGAGGAGAGAGCAGTACGTTTTTTGAGCTAGAGAAGACAGAGAGGGGAATTGAAATTTAGTTTAGGGAATCTTTTAGGTAGGACATTTGTTCTGTTAGGAGAGTCAGTGGGGCACTCTGGGGAGAAGAAGGAAGGAAGGAGGTTGACCCCAAATGCTCCAAAATTCCATATGACTGACTGGCAAGACACAGGCAGCTAGGGATCTATTTGCTTGCTGATCTTGCTGTTATTGTCTCTGTGCTGGGTGGGAAAGTCTGGGGAAAGACGTTGTTGATTTAGTTTTTCAGTTATAATTTTTTTGGACAGACTGTGATAAGACAACAGGGTGGACAACTTAAAAAAAATAATTACATAAATAAAAAAGAATAAAGAACTAAATATATTAGGTGACAGTGACAGACAGCTGACTGGGCTTAGGCAAGGCATCATACAGCTGCATCAGTTGTGTTGTGTTGTGTACCGTACAGTAAAAAAACACAGTGTAATTGCATAATGTCCAGCAAATGCACAAGGAGAACGGGGAGGGATGGAGCAGTGCAGGTATGTGAGAGTAAAGTAGTAGTTAAAAAACTGAATGCAGCAATGGTTACTGCAGCGTGTGCAATAAATGATGATGATCCCAAGGGAGGATGCAGTTTGTCAAGGTCCCAGCAAAACTAGTTCCAGCACCACCAGTGCCAGTAGAAATAAAGAACCATATAAGTAGAACACTGAAGACAACAACAAGTCACATTTAAGTGTTGATGATGCTGGCAATAGCATAAAAGAGGAAGTTGTAGCAGCTGAACTGTCTGCTGCATCAGATAGTGAGACAAGTACGCACTAAAACTCCCATGCTCAAAGTAGTAGGGAACTTTGTTACAGTAAAAGTAAAAAGAAATTGTTTGAAACCTCTAAAAGCTTAGAGGAATATAAGGGTAGTAGTGGGCAAGAACTGCCAGGTGATGCTGATGCTGCTGAGGATGGCCTAATGAAGACTGATGATGCTGTAGATTCAGAATATATCCCTCCAGCGTCCTTCTCTTGTTCAGACACAGACGAAGCTGCGAGTGGGAATGATGACAGGGTATCACGGTTTGTTAAGAATGCTCAGACAGTTAGGTAAGGTTAAAAGCTTTATTGAGAACAATAAACAATCGCCCCACTCAGGTCCAGATGAGGTCCGTACCAAGTACCTTCCAAATCTGACTCGGGTCAGGGTGAGAACACACACGGTAGTAATAATACAAGATAAATGTGATGATCTTGGACTTGCAGGCAGAATTCGTAGATAGTTACAGGAACAAGAATATCCTCAACAGCCCCACACCGCAATAGGTGACACAAGCGATGGGTAACTGAAGGGCAATCCCCTAGTGGGCTAGGGAAAACGGAGGCAGCACAGGACTCTGGCAGCAACTTGGCCCTAGCATGCTAGGGTTAACGGAGACAACACGGACACAACTCCGGCAATGGCTTGACCCTAGAACGTTAGGGTTAACAGAGGCACTATAGACTGGACTCTGGCAGCAACTAGGCCCTAGCATGCTATGGTTAACGGAGTCAACAGACACCAGATGCTGGCAGTGACAGGCCTTAGACCACTAGGGTGAGCGTAGGCAACACAGGCAGAAGTCTGGTTTAGACTGGGCCCTACTATATAGGGTTACCGGAGGCAACACAGACACTGGTGAGCAATGAGGCTCCCACAGGCTCCAGGAGACTATAGGAGCAGTAGGCCTAACAGGCGCTATGTGGGAAGTGAGTGGGAGAGAGATGGTACATGACGTAACCAGTCAGTAACCAGTGTCGCCCTGAACAGTACAAGGAGGTAGTCAGCCAGTCCCGTGAGCGACGGAACCAGAAGCTCAACCAGGTCGGCACACACGGCATTCACAGCCAGTAAGATGGACCACCAGACACTAGCCCAGCCAGATAGGTGCATACAGAGTAGTCAGCCAGTCCTTAGTCGGTAACAGAATCAGATACTCAGCCAAGCCATTTCGGTACACAAGGAGTTAGTCAGCCAGTCCTTAATCGGTAACAGAATCAGATACTCAGCCAAGCCATTTCGGTACACAAGGAGTTAGTCAGCCAGTCCAAGGTCAGCAACGGAATCGGATCACAGGAGCATCAGGAACTAACCGTAGTCAGGCGAGCCGGGTCATACACGGAAACAGGAACAAGAGCTACTAGTCGCTATATACGGGTACACCACGAAAGGGCACCGGTAGAATGACAGGAGGGCATATTTAAAGGCAAGCCCTGAGAGGAGTCATCAACACAGAGCCAATAAGAATGCAGCCAGGGTAAACCCGGAAGTTACAATGTCGCTCAGACAGAATCACAGGCACCTTGATACAGAGCTATAAGGTTAGCAGAAAGTCAAAGGCTGAATCTTCCACCACTTTTAAGGAGCACTGTGCCTGTCTATAAACTGTTTGAGAAAGCCATTGGAAAGTCTGACCCTGGAGGAGCACAGATGTCAAAAAGCACACAGTAACCCTATCAGTCATCATCAGCATCATCGCCTCTTCAAAGTCAAAATCCCACTCAGCCACACACACCTGTTTTGAGTATCCAGCAACACAGGTTAACATCAGATATGATGAGTGCCTCTGCTGCTGCTGCTGTAAGTGCTGCACATTTGACACCTAGTAGTAGTGGCAGTAGAATTACATCAATAACTAGCCCCAGTAGTAGTAGTAGTAGCAGCAGCCCCACCTCAAGAACCCCTCTTTCCTTGAAGTCCACAGTATGTAGATACTTCAATCAGGATCCTCAAGCTAAGCATGTTGCTATCTGTTGTTTGTGCAAAAAAGCACATGAACAGGGGGAAAGCCGGCTCACACCTAGGCACCTCCTCTATGAGATCCCACCTGAAGCACAACTGACTGTGAGACACATTATCAGCAGGCCAAAGGTGTCACAACTAGCAGCAGCAGAAGCACTTTAAAATGTTCCCAGGGCTCTAGGGCAGAAAAAAGAAGTAGTGAAATTATTTATGTGTCAGAGAGTGCACTACTGCCAGTGCCAACAGTTAGTTCACTCCAAATAACACCTATGGCTCCAGCTGCAGACGAGTCTGACTTTGCTGTTGGAGATGGCAAGAGTCATAGACTTCCCACACATGCTGCATCTACCGCCACCACTTCCTTTAGTCATGTTGTTATAGCAATAAAGTTTCAGGCTTCTTCTGCCATGTCCTGCCAACCCACACTGACTGGGGTCCTAGGAAGGAGTCAAAAACTTCACATAAACAGTCCTCAAAGTACGTCTATGGAATGGCAAGGTTGCCAAGATGCTGACAATTGACATGCTGCCGTATTCTTTTGTAGAAAACCAAGGTTTTAGAGAACTGAAATATCCCAAGCCACAGTTATTTTTCCAGGAAGGTTGTGCCTGAATTGTACAAGCAGGTGGTTAGTGTGGTGGGAAAGGGCTAAAAAGTGCATATGGCAAGAAAATCCCCCTGACAACAGATATGTGAACAAGTGGGCAAAGCACAGGCTATATGACTGTGACTGCTCACTGGGTTTCGCACCCAGCATCAACAGTGGACAACACTAGCTTACAGCATCAGGTGAAAGTCAGTATTCGTGATTGTGGTTTTGGCAGTGTGATTAAAAGGCAGCAGCAGCAGGATAACCCATAACATCATCACACCACCTTGTGCATGCAGACTTTTGAGTGACAGTCCCACAAAGCTGTAGATGTTCTAAGGAAGCTAGAGCAGGTGATAGAGGAATGGCTTGTACACCGCTCCTTAAAAGCTGGTTTTGTGTCTGCTGATAACGGCTCCAACATAATCACCGCTTTGAGAATAGGTGGTGTGGTGCATGTGCCCTGCTTGGCCCATGTGCTAAATTTAGTTGTGACCAGATTCCTGGAAGAATCTGAAACCCTCAAAGAGATGTTTACTATTGTCCACAAAATCTGTGCCCATTTTAGTCACTCCTACAGTGCACGCAATATTTTATATTCCATACAAGAGCGTAACAACCTGCCCCATCACCAACTGAAAATGGAGGTCCCTACCAGGTGGAATTCCACCATGTACATGCTAGAGCATTTGTACAAGCAGAATAAGTAGATTAGAGAGTACACCATGCAAAATTGGAAGGCTCTGGAGGGAGCTGCTTTGTCACCAGGCCAATGGCAACTAATGTGCGATGTATGTGAGCTGCTGAAACCCTTTGAGGAGGCAACCATACTGGTGAGTCACACTGGGAGCAGGAATTAGTGAAATTCTACCACTGATATTTTTATTGCAGAAAAAAATGAGGAGCATGGCTGTGAAATCTTACCAGAATGACAACACAGACATGCACCAGCTGGTAAAGGACATGTTAGAGTGCTTTGAACAAGATCCTCGCATAGTGTCCATTAAAAGCAATGAGGAATACATTCTTGTCACTTTACTGGACCCCCGCTTCAAACACAAAATTTCAGAATTTCTGCCAAAGGGTCAAAGGCAGTTTGTCACAACAAGGAGTCGTGATGATCAGCAGTAACTCTCTAAGGAATCGTATTCTGTCAAGGAATATCGAGATATGCTTATTGATCGAGTGGAGGGTTGTATTGTGGAGGATGAGAGGGAGGAAGTGAGGGCACAACAAATATCTAGACATTAGAGTGAAAAGGAATTCTCAAAGCATTTCAATCAGCAAAAGTATCTACATCATCAACTGCTACTGGCAAACAAAGCAGTGTGTGTGTCCAGAATTGATACGTACTGCAGGGGAAACCCTTAGTTGTCCTCCAGCAAACGTTGAGTCTGAGAGGTTTTCATTGTGGCTGGTTACATTGTCATTGACTGCAGGACACGGCTATCAAGCAGCAATGTTCTAACATTCTTAAAAATGAACCAACACCTCATACCATCTGAGTATGAGGTAGCAGAAACCACACAGGACAGAGAAAGCCAGGACAAATATATTAACAGTAGCACAGATGAGTAGGTGGAGGAGGGATGTGAAGAAGAGTTGCCACCATCTACCTCATGGACCACTGCTATGACTGATAAGTATTGTGTGTCAGTAATCTGAGAAGGACAATGATTTACACAAACCTGACAATGGTAGAAACTACTGTATATATATATATATATGCAAAGGTGAAAACAGCACTCACAGGACTTTTTTTAGTGAAGGTCAATAATTCAAAAGTTTATTCCATCTTGGAATAAACTTTTGAATTATTGACCTTCACTAAAAAAAGTCCTGTGAGTGCTGTTTTCACCTTTGCATATTTGGATATTTTTTAATTTAAATCGGCACCCAGGTAACAGAACTTTAAAAGGAGAGTGCACATCAAGGGTTTATGTATATATATATATATGTATATATATATATATACACAAATCAATCACACATTGCCATTTATGTATAAGAAGTGGAAAGATGGAAAAAGTTACTTTGTATGTACTGCAATGTGTTTTTATTGATATTTGTAGTGAAACATTTCTGCTTTCTGTGTGCTTTAAAGCTTTACAAATATAATTAGATGATACAATATTTTACAAATTATATATTATTCCTTGTAAATAAGGCATTATTTACTATCTATAGATAAATGTTTTCACCATTTTTAGTATTTCAGATTGCTAAGAAAAAGTAAAAATAAAATGATCAGACTAGAGATAACATTTCAATCTAACACTACATGAGAATAAATACATGTAAAGGAAATATTACAGTGTCATGCAATAAGCAGTTGCATAAAATAAACAAATATGTTACGCACTTCCAAATTCCCCTGATTCATACACTGAAATTCACAAACTTCTCTTTTTCGATAACAGAATATTTTTTACAGCCACATCAAATCAATTTTAATTGAAGAAACTTAAGATAACAACATTCATACATGCAATGCTTCTCAACATCATTATGTGCCCTCTGGTAAGGACAGATTGGGAATTTTTCCAGTTACCATGGAAACAAGAACTGTAAACAAGGAAGGTGAAAGTGGATATCTTTACCATTTCCTATCTTGACTCTAATGACTACTAGTAAATATACTATATAATATGTAAGAGCACTTTTCAATCTATCAGCATTTTATATGTTCCACTTTAAACATATTCAGAAACAAATTATGCATTATCCTGTAAATTACTATAATATTCAGAATGCCAAAGGATATAACATTTTTGAAAAATTAGCGGGTGAAGCAAAAGTCAAAGGTGTTGAAAATGTTTTACTTATTAACATTCTGCATACAGTATTTCATGCACGTAGTGATATTAGCTGTGATTTTTTTTAAAGATTACAATTAATGGCTTATAGAATGTTTTCTATTTCTAAAATCAAAATTAGAACAGCATAATTTAAAAGCACTATTAAAAAAAAAGGTAAATATACCTTTGCTTTGACATGCTGATTAGAACAGTAGTAGTTGAAGGGAACATGAAATTTCAGGTTCATTTCATCGGATTTTTTTTTATTATAATATTTTTATTAAAGACATGAATGATACATTGAGCAAATGTCAATGTGAGTGTACAAATATCCATTGCACTGATATAGAATTTCACATGTGAGATTTTTAGAGCATGACTAAACTACTCTAGACTAACTTTCGACCTATAAATTCTAAACTTCCCCCATCCCCTGCAGGCAAAGCCTCCCTCCCCCCTCCCCGGTAACATCAGGGGAATTTAGGATAATTAAAATAGGCAAATTTTTCCCAACCTGACAGACTTGCTGCGTACCCCTCTGGCACTCAAAGGGTTAACATCACCCGGACCTTGGCCTTTGTACATGGGCTTTTATACTAGTATCTGTATAAATGGAGACAGCATAACAATTGGGTAGTAAACAAAGATACATATGACTCTCTCCCTTCTTCACTCCTAAGGGCTATCAGCAGCAGAAGGCTGCATCTGTATTCTCCATATCCACTGGCCACTCACAAGTTGCTCCAATAAACCAGGCTCATTCCAATCAGCTAATGCCATTTCAGTACTCCTCCTCAGATCTCCTCATATGTACTCATATTTCACAAACAACCATCCTACATCATCACTGCTCAAATATCTCCTATCCTCATCATACTCCAAAGCATTTCATCCAGTCCACACTTGGCTACATCAAGGCCCTGTAGGGAGTCTTATATGCTGGACATTTTTCTCTTTGTTAGTGGAGTCAGGGAGACACTGGGGGAGTGTGAATGGAGAAAGGAAATTTACCCAAAATACAACAAAATCCTGGTTTACTTAGACAGGCAAATGTGATTCAAGCTACTGCTGATCTGGTTGTTTTCTCTGTGCTAGGGGAGTCTGGGCATGTGTATGAAAGGAGCAAAGAATATTTACCCCAAATACGCCCAAAATTTTGTTTGACTGACTGGGAAGACACAGACAGCCATGATTCAATTTCCTTCATGACCTGGCTTTTATCTCTGTGCTAGGGGAGTCTAGAGGAAAAAGATGTTGAACAGGGAGTGCTTTTTTTGTTTATTTGTTTGCTTTTTGCAGTCATAGGGATAGGCACAGTTAATTAAAAAAAATTAAATAGTTTGACTAACATTTGAGAAATTCTTTGTCTCAAGGACAATCAGTCCAATCTAGTATTGCAGGCTGAGGGAATATTTTCCCCAATTGTCTTTACATTTTTTAGAACACACCTGTCAATATTCCCAAACAATATTTTAAACAAATTGATAGCATTATTTCCTTTTTGTTTGAAGTGGGGGTGGGCCCAGGATAAAACTAGTGACCCTTAAGTGACAGACCAAAGAAGGAGGCATTTCTTTGCTGGATTTCTATAAATACTATTTGGCGACATGTGGCCACTTAGCTTTAGCTTTCACTAAACCAGATACCACCTATGAATTTATCCACTTTGATAAATTGTTCCTACACCCAGGCTATGACACTCCCCATCACTTAACCTTGGGTCTGACTATTAGTTGGAATCCAACCACACTCATCACTTCTATCTGTAAAGCATGGATTGAAATGCAACACCTATCTGATTTTTGGTGGGGTGGATCCATTCACACCATTGTGGGGGTGGCGGCATTGTCCCATGTGAGGGGGCTAGACTTTGGACCCCTGTTGGTCGATTTGTGGGGTCCGTATGCTTGGACACATTTATCATAATGACTGATTAAAATACTTTGAATAATTACATCTTGAATTTTGTCTCCCCATTACCCTCTTCCATTCCTTTTTTACGGCTCACGCATGCACTCCAAAAGCAATGGAAGGGAAACTCCCCACTCTCTTGGAATTTCCATTGTTATCTTTGATCACTCTGCAACAGCCACAGAAAATAGTTTCTTTACTCTATAACTGGTTGGCTAGGTACTCAATGAGAGACAGTGGGATGCTTAGAACCAAGTGGGGGGGGGCCTTGGGTGACTTAGAGGACTAGGAATGGACAGCAACACAAAATGTTTGGTTAGAGTAGGCAGAAGCAACATTAGACATCAATTGATCAAATTGAAAATTCTTCACATAGTCTACTATACTCCTCTGAGACTGTTTAAAATGGGAGGATGGGCAGTTCATGCCCAAGATGCGAGCATGAGGAGGGTACTTTCCTACACATGGTTTTGCACTGCCTGGGTGTTTTTGATTTCTGGGAACTGGTTGTGGCACAAAAGTCATTTTCCACTGGTGTTCAGTGGCGGATCTCTAACGCCTTATGTTCCAGAGGAAGAAGCAGTATTTGGAGCAGAAATGTGTAGAGCTATAAACTTTCTCAAAAGTACTAGACAATTTTATACAAATCTATTTGACAACTGACCGGGCAGCTGCATTTCACAACAGAAGAAAAGTGGAATAAGTGCCCCAGAACTAAGCGACTTTGCTTAATTAACAAATGCATGGAAAGAAGAAGAGACCAATACAATATTCGCCACTGAACACCACTCATGGCAGGCGGGGAACAGTGACTCAGACATTAGAAGAGGAGAGAGAGAGTACTCATCTGTACAAGGTGTAAAAACAGAGGAAATCAAGTGAGAGGCCATCTATCTCCTGTTAAAGCTACTTCCACTTGATTAATATCAATTGCCAATTTAAAAATTGTAGCTTACCTGTTGCACTAAGATAAAACAGTTACCCAGATGCTTAATCTATAAGTGTTTCTGAGGACAATCCACATTGACTTACAGTATTTGTTTCTATTTTTATTTATTTTCTTTACTTTGTGACATGTTTTTTGAATTATACACCTATTTGGTTTAATGGTGAAATATTCATCACTGATGCTATTTTAGTTATACGTGACTATTATATTATTCTTTGTTAGACAATTTTCAATTATCAAAGTTTTACTGATATTATCTTATATTTTATTTGACCTACTACTACACTTGGAGGGTCCATTTTTTGCACATCCCCCTCCTTTTTGTTATCATATTATAAACCAGTTTACATACATAGTGGTATCCCCCACACTTTTCATAAGGTGTGGTACAGATGGCTAGACACTAACCCAATTTCACAAGAGCAGACACATATGGATCATTGAGGTGTTGGACCAGGGCAGTGGGGGTTGGTAAACACATGGGGCACAATGTTCCCTCAATTTATGGGTAGTTATTTCCCTGTATTTTCCATTGACCACATGACTGGGATGGCTGCCGTGTCTCTGCCTGTGAGTGGTGGGGGGCTGACTTGTGGGTGCCGGGTCCTTTCAGTTCCAATGTGCTAGGATAGGAAGGGTAGTTTTGTATAACTGTGGATGCTGAGGGAGCTATGTTCTTCCCAATGGTCTATTGGGGGCGGGGGATATGTTTCGGTTTGGCTTGGGGGATTGTTTGTATTTCAGAAATGTTAAAAAATGACTGACAACAGTGGGGGTTTACCTTATGTATACAACTGTTTGACATTGTTATTCTCTTTTATTTACCAAACAAATCTGTGTACAATATGCTCTTCTGTTGTCATTACTAAAATATATAAAAAAAATAGTTTGACTGATAGGTGACAAAGACAGGGGACCTGTGAGCTGTGACTGAGCAAACTGATGCTAGAATAGAAAATTATTTTGCAAAGGGAAGGCATCACATACAGTCAGTTTTATTGTGTACATCCCTGTAATGTCCAGCAAATATACTAGGAGAAGGGGAGGGTAAAAGGAATAGAAGCAGTGTAGGAGCATGTGAGTAAAGTCCTTGTCCAAAAACTGACTGAGCTATGGTTGCTGCAGTGTGTGCAAAAAAAGTTACACAGTTCATCTGCCATGCACAGTCAATCCACACTTACTGAGTTCTTGGGTAGGAATCAAAAACTTGACCCGTGGAATGTCAAAATGCCAACAAGTTGACAGTTGACATTCTGGCTTATTCTGTTGTTAAAATGTTAGATTTTAGAGATGATGATGTCATGTGTTGCACCTTGCTGACACATGCCAAGCCACAAAGGACTGCTGTGCCAGAATTGTACAAGTGGTTAGTGTGGTGGACAAAGGACTGGAACCCTTGTTCATCATTTAAATTCACCTGACAACAGATATGTGGACTAGTGGGCAGAGCAGCCTATATGACTGTCACTGCTCACTGGGTTCCCATCCCACCACCAGTGACAACAATAACTTGCAGCATCAGGTGACAGCCAGTGGCCTTGCCTATGGCAATATCATTAACCCCCTGAGTGCCATAGGGGCATAGAATGCATTGCTTTTTAATGCATTCTGTAACTCCCTGGCACTCAAAGGGTTAAAGGACATGCACAGGCTAGCCCATACCATTGGCAAGCTACCTTGTGCATGCAAAGCTTTGAGAGACAGTCCCACAAAGCAATAGATGTATTAAATAAACTGGAGAAGGTTATAGATAAAAGGTTTGTACCCTGCTCCAACATAATGAGAATAGGTGATGTTGTGCATGTGCCCTGCTTTGCCCATGTGCCTAACTGAGTTGTGACCAGATTTTTAGCAGAACCCGAAACCCTCAGAGAGATGTTAAATATCTCACACAAAATCTGTGCCCATTTTAGTTGCTCCAATAGGTCAAGCAATGTATTATATTCTATACGAGAGCGTAACAACCTGCCCCATCATCAGAAAAAAATGGGGGTCCCACTCCCTACCAGGTGAAATTCCACACTGTACATGATAGAGCATTTGTATGAGCAGAAGGCTGTTGGTGAGTATACAATGCAATAGTGGAAATCTTTAGAGGATTTCTCTTGGTCACCTGGACAATGGCAGCTAATGTGCAGAGTATGTGAACTGCTGAAACCTTTTGAGGAGGCAACCATGCTGGTTAGTCAGACCTATTCTAGGTCAATTTGGGAAGGAAGATACATGATATCATCTCCTATGAGATACTGCTTTTGTCCATCCTTAGTCAAGGAACTACTCTGATCATCTTGATTGGGCAAAGTTCGATCTGCATTTGACTAGTTCTCTTTTCCAGATGCCACAATCTTGTATTGTCTTGGTGTGAGGGACGACACCAGAGACACTGGCAATGTTTTCAGTAAATACTTAGTAATTTTAGCTGCTTTCTTCTTTTTTTCCGGTTATCTCCATCCAGTGGTAAGGAGAGGTGGATATTGGGTCAGTTAGTGCTTCATGAAAGTTGGTTTGAGGTGGATTATGGAGGCTGCGGGAAAGGAGCTGTTTAGTGTGCAATAATACCCTCCTGAGTCAGGCCACACATCCAAATATTCTAACTTTTATTCTAGAAATTAAATATATTAAAAACAAAATGATTATATAATGCAGCTATTGTAAAACATAGAGGATGATACAGCTTAGAAGTTGGTAATGTTCATAATATGAATGAAAAAGCCAGAGAGAGATTCACTCAATTTGGTACAATATATAAATAATTATTTTACCTTTCAAACATTGTTCCACTGGCTATGGACAGAATAATTGTACCCTAGAGATATACAAGGGTATGGAAATAATAACAGGGAAACCCAAGTAATTTTGTGCATGTTCACATGCATATGTGTGTGTGTGTGTGTGTGTGTGTGTGTGTGTGTATTTGTGTGTGTGGGAGGACAGATGGTGGGAGGAAAAAGAATCATAAAGAGAAGATATGTGGGATTACAAAAATGAGAGAATGAGTGAAAAGGAAGAGGTGAAAGTAAAACATGTGAGAGTGGAAGGGATGAAGAGAATTCAGAAGAGGTGAAGAGCAGTAAAACAATGCATGAGACAATTATTATATAAGAAGGAAGATAATGTAAGAGAGGAGTAGAGGGATGTTGAGGTGAGTGAAAGAAAATAAACAAATAAAAAAGAAAGAAATGGATAAATGAGGAGGGGAGTGCAATACATTGGTAGAAGGAGATTGTTTCTTATAGTGAAGGCTGTTAGAGCACCAGGTCTTGTGCTTTGTTGCCCTTTTTGTCATGAAATGTGTTAAGTTTGTCAAAGTGTACTTTTTTTCTGTTGAGAGGGGTAGCATCTCCTTTGGTGGAAAAGAGGAAATGAAAAGCGAAAGTAAAGGAGTACAATAAAAATTAAATTGGTTGCTATAATTTTAAAAACTACTTAATGGGGAACTACCACCCCAACACAATGTAATCTCTAAGTCTTTGTCTTCCTATCGTTATTAGCAATCCATAGTTAGTTTTCTCCAAAAAAGTGTTGTAAGAGCACTATCTTTATACTAAATCTCTACCTAATGACGTCTTGCCCCTTGAATCCGTTCTGTGCATGACCGCTATGGAGCCATTCAGCTCCATTATACCTCCCTCCATCTTTCCCATCACTCATATGTCACTGTCCACAGCACCACGTGACCTGTCTCGCTCCTGGAATCAAGCGCGGTCAGGTCATTTCAGCCTAGTGGAAACAGACCGGTGGTTTATATATAGCGAATGCTTCACATGCACCCGCTCCCACTAGGCTGAAATGACCTGACCGCGCTTGATGCCAGGAGCACGGCAGGTCACATGGTGCTGAGGACAGTGACTTACGAGTGATGGGCAAGATGGAGGGAGGTACAATGGAGCCAAGTGGCTCCATAGCGGTCATGCACAGAACGGATTCAAGGGGCAAGACGTCATAAGGTAGAAATTTAGTATAAAGATAGTGCTCTTACAACACTAACTATGGACTGCTAATTACATAGTTACATAGTTACATAGTAATTTAGGTTGAAAAAAGACTTGCGTCCATCCAGTTCAACCCTTTTCCTATTCCTGTTTACCATCGCTGACCCAAAAGAAGGCATCTGACTCCAAATGGCAATCAGACTTCTCGATTGCCAATCAGACTTCCTAACGATAGGAAGACAAAGACTTAGAGATTACACTGTGTTGGGGTGGTAGTTCTCCTTTAATTACAGCTAGCATTAGTAAATAGTTCATATGTTACAGATAAAGAAACGTGGTGCACTACCTATGTTGTATATGGGGTGCTGAGTATTAGCATATGGGAATGTGCTAGGATGTTAATATGAAAACACACAAAAAAATAAAAATAGAAAAAATCCTATATCAGCACCAAACCCTACCCCTAGAAATATAAGGTGGGAATAATTCTGATAAGCGATGTGCTCAGATATTCTCAATGGACTGTGACCCTTAAGTGCCGGCCGTGTGCGGCCGGTCCTTAAGGGGCTAAGTCAGTTAAGTGTAATTTTTGTCCCCTGCTTGTGTATTAAGAAAGACCACTATTTTGTCTTAGAGCACTTACAGATAATCCTGGACAATTAATGGGAGACATGAAAAGAGTAGGAATATGTGCTCCAGCCTACAAGCAGTTCTATTTGTGATTTTTCTTGGTCTTCCATATCTTGTCTTGCCTTCAACAGTTCCAGTTAGAAGTGTAAAAATGCAAGCAGGAAGCAATTCGTTTTTATAGTCCTCCCTTGCTTTGTAAGAGTCAATTATATTTATTTTCTGATCCTCAGTCAGCGTCTTAGAGAAGCTCAACAAGCACAACACCACGAGAAGGTCAAGAGGCAGGGAATCTATTAATCTCTGGAATTTTCATCAACTAACTTAGATTAAGGCCTAACAAATCAATTACGTTCTGATATTTTACAAAAAATAAGATTTTTCACTGTTTTCTAATCAGCAGAAAAATACTAATAATTCATTACAATTTGGAGAAATATGCAATGTTTAAGCAGCAGATATTGTGTTAACTTCTTTCCACTTAAAAAAATCAATAAAAAATGTAATTTGGACAGGGGTGCCCAAACTTTTACATCCAGCTGTTAAAATGCATTTTGTACCCTTCTGGCACTCAAAGGGCTAACAATGTACACACTGCATGTTATCTACTCTCCTACTTGGCCTACTTTAAAATGAAGTACTGCATGCCTCATGTGAACATGGTGTTGCAGAAGAGGCTGTAGTATAACAATTGATGGAAGTAAAATGTATCTCATGACATTGAAAGCTAAATCTGAAGTGAACAGATATTTAGTATAATGCAATTAAAAATCAGTGATTCCTCTGTTATGAGCAAAACCCATCTAAAGGAAACAAGGAAGGTGTTTATTCCTTCTCTAATTCCAAGTAGTACCCGTTACAAGGAACTACTAACCAAGAGGAAGGGAGGA
This sequence comes from Rhinophrynus dorsalis, assembly GCA_037306005.1. NCBI lineage: Eukaryota > Metazoa > Chordata > Amphibia > Anura > Rhinophrynidae > Rhinophrynus > Rhinophrynus dorsalis. The sequence goes on along the minus strand of CM074719.1, from coordinate 151,753,259 downwards.
GCCAAAACCTTTCAAAATATATGCAAAAAATGTTCACATATAGCTCAAAATACTGATCAATAGTATTAAAATTGCTTTATATATGTGTAGTCAGAAGAGCACCAAAAACTATATCTGGCTACATATACAAAAAGTAAAAAAGTCTGTGTATAAAGTCCCAGTAAATAACCTGTTATTTACTACAGATAATAAATAGTGAGCTTTAGTTACCTGTTTGAAGCTAAAATCATGACATGCCTGCCTCCCTTGTCATGCCACCTCAGAATAGGCAAGTCTTTATCCACAAGTAAAACCTTCACTCTGCTATTATTAAACCTCCTTGGCACTCAGTGGGTTAAAATATAATACAAGAATTATAACGTTTGAAAGCCAAAGCTCAAGTCAAAATGCTACATTTCAATAGATTAGGCTATAAACATCATCACTTTGAAATATTTGCATGTAACACTTCAGTAGGTGTCTTTAAGATGAGAAATGTTTGAGTGACCTGATTTATTGTAATTAATGTTTTTGCACTCCAGGTTACAATGCTGAAGTCTACAACCATGAAATAAGATTGAAAGCACAAATGACAATTTACCACAAAAATCTGTTTCACTTGATAAAAAGAGAAGACATTGCTGTCGATATTATGTCATGCTGATTGACCCTGGTTGTGGTGTCTGAAAGATCCATAAAAAGATGTAGTGAACTGTAAATAGTCATGGACAGTGTTGATTATCTCTATAAAGTTATAGTCTTATAGCTACCATGTTTTTTCCTTTATAAGAGTTCTAAGTGTGCAGTCTGTCACATATATCAGTAACTTTGAAAATTGGTTTTGAAAAAGCTGAAAAAAATGCATTATATTATAAAATTAACTACTTGACATATTATGAATCTTAGGACCACAACAATTTCACATTATGTCTATATGTTACATAACAACATAGTAACATAGTTTATGAGTCTGAAAAGACATGCGTACATCAAGTCCAGCCCATACCTAAAATACCCCTGTTGATCCAGAGGAAGGAAAAAAAAAACAATTGAAGCCATTTCTAACTAAGCCCCAAGTGGGTAAAAAAATCTTTTGTATCTCCAAAGGCAGTCCTATCTGCATTAAAGCCATCTCTCATAATTCTCAATATTGTTCTGAGCTAGATAGGTATCCATTGCTATTTTGAAAGCAGTTACAGTATATGCAAGCACAACATCCCGAGGCAAAGTATTCCATAGCTTTACTGCCCTTACTGTAAAAAATCCCTGCCTTTGTTTTAGTCTAAAGTGTCTTTCCTCTAGTCTTAATAAGTGACCTCTCTTTCTTAACTCAGCTCTTTGCATGAATAATTAATTGGATAGTTCTTTATATTGATCTAATGTAAGCAAATCCAGTTTTGTTAGTCTCTTTATAACTCAGATCCCTCCAATCCCTTTATTGTTGCGCGTCTCTGCACTTTTTCCAGTTCAATAATATCTTCTTTAAGGGATTACCAAGGATTTATATAAAAGTAGAATTATATAGCACCCTGTGTGCCTATCTCTTTTTTATGCAGGATAGTACCCTATTTGCTCTTACAACAACTGAGTGACTCTACACACTAATATGAAGTCTATCATCTATCAGTACTCCTATATCTTTCTCTGACGAGGATTCCCCAAGTTGTTACCCATTTAGTGTATATGTAGCGTGTTTGTTTCTACAGCCCAAATGCTTAACTTTATTTGTATCATATGCCACTGTTCTACACATTTTCTCACTTTATCTACATCCTTCTGCAGAGAAAAAACATCTAGCTCTGTGTGTATTTCCTATTTGAGAGATATTAGGTCCTAAAGTTCCTCCTCCCTCCCCTTCTCCTGACGTCAGCTATAAGCTGACAGCAGGAGTTCCCGGTCTGGGGACCGACAGGTGGCTCTTCAGAAGAGCTACAATATTGTGATTTTAAAAGAAATACTTTGTTGGAAGGTCTACAAAGTCTGCTTGGTTTGCAAGCACACTTTTCACACCATTCCAAAGAAGTATTTATTTTTAAATTGCGCTATTGCGATTCTGCTGAAGAGCCTCCTGGTGTTGGCCCACACGGATCTCCTGCTGTCAGCTTTACAGTTCACATCATGAGAAAGGGAGGGAGGGGGGAACTTTAGGGCCGAATATCTCTCAAACCTTTAAGGTTTGAGAGTTAGGATTTGCTGCACATAATTTATTTTTCTTTAATCTACAAAACAAAAAAATATTTTTATGATTAAAGATTAAAAGATTAAAGATTAAAATCTTCATATTTTTCACCAATTGGCCAATATTCTTTGCCATTTTTTCAATGGCTAGAATGTTTTATCCCATTGATTTACCTGTTTTTCATCTATTCGCTATAAAAACGTGACATATCCCAGGAAGTGGAACACATAAGAAGTGGCTACAGAGCGAGGTAGATGTGCTGTGCTGTTCTGCAGTGATCTTGAGGCAAATTGAGAAAAGAGAGACTCATAGTGACTGCTATCACTATGAGAAAGTTTAAAACTAAAAAAAGGAGGAATTGTAAGAACCCTTATGTGTTCACTAAGTCTGAGGAGGAGCAAGAAGTGAATAATACAGAACCAATACTAGCCAGTCCCCCTAAATCATTCCTAGGGATCTTAGCAACATTAATGTCAAGGGAGGAAGAAGAGGGCAGTAGTGAGAGCAGGACAGGTCAGCTGCCTGTGCATGCTAGCCCTGCTGTCACCTTTTCTATACCTGCTGCCAGATGTGCTGACCCTTCTGCTATCATTTATGTGCCTGCTGCCAGATGTGCTGCCTCAGCTGCCACCAGTACCGTGCCTGCTGTCAGACATGCTGCCCCTGCTGCCACCAGTGCTGTGCCTGCTGTCATCACTGCCCCTGCTGGAATCAGTACTTTGTCTGCTGTCAGACGTGCTGCCCTGCTGCCACCAGTGCTGTGTCTGCTGCCAGTGCTGAACCTGCTGCCACCAGTGTTGTACCTGCTGCCAGTGTGTTTTGTAATACTCAGGAGGGGGGAGGTGAAGATGTTGCCAAGTGTGACAGCCGGGGACCCTAAGTCAAACTTGCCATCCCCAAGCAGTCCTGCCAGTGCTAGTACTACTACTAAGAGGGTCCAGCAGCTTATTAGCGTTAGGAGTGAAGGAGGAGGTAATCATCATAATACTAGTGACTGTGAGGAGGAAGACTCAAGGGCTGAAATTGATGTGGTTGGTGTTTGTGGTAGTACTAGTAACAGAGATCATGAAGCAGCCAGTGGGACTAGTGATACAGGAGTGGTATCGGAAGCAATTGAGAGTGTCCAGACTAGTGGTCAAGGGAGCCTACACCATTCCCCTGACCTTGGGAGTTCCCTTCGTCCCACTGCACTGGCCAGGTGGAACATTACCCTGAAGAATCCAGAACTGGTAGTTAACAGCAATAATACCACCACCATCACCCCCAACACCACAAGGAGCACAGATCAGCTGCTGCTAGTCTACCTTCTTCAGGTCCCCAAGAAATGGCAAGTGTGACATTAGGGGACCCTATATCACGTTTCTTGTCACCTCCTCCAACCAGCAGTGAGATGTCTGTAATAGGGAATGGTGGTGGGAGTGATCACCACCACCAGCAGCAGTGAGTTTTTGGAATTTGCAGAATTTGAAACTGCTCTAATTCCTGCCCCTGCTGAGTTTCAAGGGCAGCAGGATGCTAAGGACTGGCTAGTGTGCCACAGACCATCGTGGACACAGTGGGAATGGGGTCAACAAGGACAGGTTCCTATTGCCAGCAGCAGCAATACTCCTGGTCCTAGTTGCAGTGCTGATTCTGAGGCAGTAGCAGCAACAGCATCCTCTGTCCCAGTCAGTGAAGGGGAATGTGGTGGAGAAGAAGAAAGAGGCCATTCTTCTCCACCTTTTCCCTCCCCCCTGAAGTCATGGGTGTGGGACTATATTCCTCTTGGGACAAGAACAGTTCAGTCATCACAAACGGCACTGTGCACAATTTGTGACAAGTCAGTGAGAAGGGGAAAGGAAGGAATGTGCCTTGGCACCTGATAACACCCACCCCCTGACTCTCTAGAAAGGCAACAAGAGGAGAAGTGGAGATCAAAGAGGAGGAAGAATTGAGAAACCCAGGCAGAGGCTGGAAGTTTGAAGAGCGAAAAAACTAGCTCATCATCACCTTCTTGTACTATGGTAACTACATCTTCTGCCTATCTACCTTGTTCATCATTATTCCACCATCAAATGATAGCCACTCTGTGGATGCTAGGATGTGACAGTCCGTGTCCACCCATTGCACACTGTGTGATGCATTGACCACACATGCCAGTGTGGTGGAGGAGGATCGCAAGCAAGGCATCAAGAGGCATCTGAGGAGATACCATCCTGCAGACTATGCTAAGATTGTGACAGGAAGGGTTCATCATTACTAGTAAACTTTCAGCAAGTTGTCATGTGTCCTTAGCGAGTTGTAGACAAAGGGCATAGTGACATTGGAATTACTTGGTTTCTGGTGCTATGGTGTTTAGAAAGATTTGTGCCAGGTGTTATTTATCAGACACACTATGCACATTGCAGTTGCTGATAAGCAGCACAGTTCCTGCTCTCAAGGGAAAATATTTCTATTCTGGTAACAACACACCCATGATTTTGGAGGAGGGGCAGGTGGAGCAGAATTATTGGCCAACTTTTTCTTTTCTCCACATATACTGGGGGCTACTTATTGTGCTGCTACTGCCTCAGGCGTATCACTGGAGCTAGTCATGGCAAGTGGAGCCTTCATCATTCATCACCCATGATGCTGTTGTTGATCCCTTAAGGAACTCAGCTGCAGCAGCAAGAATAGCAGTCATAAATTCCACATCTACAACAGGGCATTTGACAGTGGCCACTGGCCAACTGCATTTTTTTCCTTCAGGGCTTGTGCCTTAAAAAAAAAATCTCAGGCATACAAAAAAAGAAATAATTTTTGAGGACTTGTTTCTAGCAAGCCTAAGTTTTACAAATTAATGTTTCCTTAGAGCTTGTGCCAAACACTCTTGAGTCCTACAAATCAATGTTTCCTTAGGGCTTGTGCCAAGCAAGTCTAAGTCCTGCAAATCAATAATTCCTTAGGGCTTGGTCTTAACAAGACTAAGTCCTACAACAAATCACTGTTTCCTCAGGGCTTTTGCCAAACAAGTGCAATTCCTACAAATCGATGTTTCCTCAGGGCTTGGGCCTCTAACAACAAGTCCAAGTCCTGCAAATTATTCTCTACAAAAATACTCTATCTCATCAAGAATCAGTCTGCCCCTGTCACAGCTTATATCAGGTGGTCCCTGTCTATGTCACTTTACATACCAAATTTATTTATTTATTTATTTATTTATTATCAACTGTCCCCTAATCACAGTCAACAAACCCCCTAAAAAATTCCCTGTTCAACTGATTCTTTTCCCAGACTCCATGAACACAGGCACCCTCCTCAGACCCCTTTTATACCATGTCTTATTTTTTTTAACTGTCCCCTAAATTCCAGTCAACAAACCCCCAGAAACTCAAACCTTCAAAATATTAGAGAAAGTCTTATGAAAAAAACTGATTTCTCCAACTCATATTCAGCAGTAGAAGCAGCAACCCTCCAGCTTCTCCTGCTCATAATTGTACAATCACACTGAAACTTCATTTTTCAGTGGTTATACTGAAAAGGCAAACATTTATGGGTTGCACAAGGGATGGGAATTTTCACTGGAAACTGGGAAATCATGTGTTTTCCACAGATATTCCAGTTGTAGTAAAACTGGACATTTAACCCATCTCTACTCCTGATGAGGTTGCTTGTAAGAGTTATAGTATTAAACCTTTTAGTACTAAAGATAGCAGGTCACATTCTAGTGTTATTCTCATAGCAGAGGAGGATATAGCAGTAAGACAAAATGGTATGTCAGAAACTGACAACAGTGGCACCTCATCTCAAACCAGTGGTCAATATTCTAAAAAGATGAAAAGAAACTTTTTCAGATTTACAAAATCTATAAGAATATGAAAGTAGTGGGAATGACCATAATTTGGATGATGCACTTGATGCTAATTACCTAATTATTGATGATGTTGTTCACTTAGAATATGTCCCTCCAAGTTCCTGCTCTTAATCTTCTGATACAAATGAATTAGAAACTGAGATATATGATGCTGTTGCAAAAATGTAGCTGTATGAGAAGGGGAAAGGCTCAATTTTCCATTACTGACAAGAAGAAATAGCCTTCTAATAAATTATTTGAGACATCAACTGGAAAGTCAAGTAAAGTAAACATGCATACAAATACACAGTACTGTACTTGCTGCCATCATCATAGTCATTATTTTCATCATGCACTCTCACTATTATTGATTAAACAGCAACTCAGGGGAGTGTCAACAACCCATGGTGTATGTGCTTCTTCTGCTCTTCAAGGTGCAGACCCTCTGCCACCTACTTCTTGTACTATAACAACATCTAGAATCTGTAGTCATAGTAATAGTAATAGTAGTAGTAGTGTCCTTCAGGAACCCCTTATTCTATAAAATCCACAGTATGGAAATACTTCCCTCATGTTTTCAAAGCTAAACATGTTGCTGTCTATTGTCTCTGTACAATTATAATTCATAAGGGGAAAAGCAGAGCATCATTAATATCCACCTGAAGAACGACAGCAAATCTGATCGGGATACACACTTGCAGCATATAAAATGCAGGACAATTAGTAGCAATAGCAGTACTCTTATAATAATAGTGTTTTAGATATCTTGAGAGTGGGACGATATTTTTCACACTAACAATAACATCCATGACTCCTACTGCTGTTAACTGTCACAAAGTCAAGGGAGAGCTAACTAGCAACAGAACCCTCAGCAGGAGCTAGAATGCAATGACTATTGTATGAGGATAGTGCATATTTCCAGTTAGTCAAGTGCATCATTGCTGTGGCAAGACCAGGGACTAAAGGTGCTGACTGAAGGTCAGATATCTTACTCCGGTTGAGTAGGAATGAGATCAGGATGGATGCACCTGCAAAGAGTGGAGCTGAAGTTATTTGAAGCTAAACTGTCTCTAAAAGTTTTGCAGTAGAACTCATGATACAGAATGAACATAGACTGTAAGATAATGAGGAGTCAGCAGTAGGAGACTGTTACTAACACAGTAGGAAAGACAGACTGCTTTCAAAATGGATTACTGCTAAACTGAGCAAGCAGATGTCTGTCCATCAGAATGGGTAAGCTTAGCTAGTGTATGTCTCTCTGACACGATGGATAAGCTGAGCTTTAGAGTGTCTGTCTGACTCAAGATGGATAAGCTGAGAATGCTATCTGACAGGATGTGTGCTGGATAGCAGAACCAGCTGGAACAAAGGAAAAGAACTGAGAAAAAGCACTAGAAGAGGATCCAAAGGAATAGGATTGGAGATGGTCATGGTCAGGAAGTCACAACAAGCTGAGGTCTGGAAACCGGTAGGTAACAGGAAGCACTTACAAAAAGAATTTAAATCCCCCTGCCAGACAAACAGGATGTGGGGGGAGGGCAAAAGTGTGTCAACAGTACAAGTAAAACAGTAGGGATGGGACATCGTGCAAATTCACACCACCTCAATCACCACTACTAGTCATGTTGTCAAAATAATTGTTAAACATTTTGTCTTCTATATTTGCCTATCATGCTACTTTCTCCTCTCACAAATACAATGGCATGCTGTGAGAGTATGACACCCTTGTATATGGCTGTATAAAAGTAGAAAAAACTTTTGTGTGGTGGAGAAATATGTTTCTTCCCATTGATTTCAATGCAATGAGCTAGGTGAAAAAAAGCAGGAAAATGGCACTTTTCACAGGAAATTTTTCACCAATTTTGGTCTGAGGCGAATGTTTTTGTCCACTCCTAATTGGCAGTTAAAGCTGGTAGCCATGAGTTCTGCAAAGTGTGACTTGGCAGAATCCTCCAAGCCGGACAATTGTGCAGGAGACGCCAGGTCAGATTGATCTTCCATAATTTCCTCTACTTCATCCTCAGCAATCTGATGTCTGCCAAATTTACTTAATTTCGATTTGTATTCACTGGATTTCTTACCCATTGCAGATGTTTTCAATTGACCAGTGACGGAGTACTAGAAGAGGGACAGGAGAAAGCAGAAGCAGCCACAATAAAACAGAATAGAATGCTAGCTCTTGAGTTTAATACACAGCATGAGGGTTCACTTTGGGGCTACATAGTACTGAAGTAGTCCATCAACAAAATGGCTAGATGCCAGTGGTTAGGCATAGCAAGATGGAGAGAGCAGCAGAAAATAAAGCATGAACCTATTTTGATCTATGCCACCATACTTGCAGATAATAGACAGACGTCTGTGTAACTGATCCTACCCGTTACTTGAGCCCTTGTCTGGCCCTAGAACTATTTATACAAAGACTGTGGACATTTTGCCCTGGTTGTGCACTAAAAAAGACTTTTGATAGATTTTATGGGAATGGGGCTAATGTACTGGATTACACAAAACTGCCCTGCATTAGACTGCTGGCTTGCTTCCAAGGGAAGGGGCAGTGAGGGGTTAATTCTTTGAATGTGTATTGTAGTCCCTCAAGCCATTGTATTGTGTATTGTAAGATGTATTGAGACCCCCTGCTGTGTGTTAATCCATTCATGCCCCTCAGTCTGTGAGTCACCTATTGTATAACCTGAAACTCTGTTGTCAGTCCTTTGTATTATATATTGTGAGTTGATTACCTCTGTGAATGCTCCCATTGTGTCAGCCCTTACCATGCTGCTGGTTCCTTGTCCTATGTTTGGATTGTATTATCTCTGCCCCTCACCCTATTATATCTGGTTGGCCAATGTACTTCAGTGTAGTTGATCTGTATAAATATGTGTGGTTTTGTACAATAAAGTCAGTCTTATTCTGAGTGAACAAGGAGTTCTGGAGTCTTGTATTGCTTATGGTCTAAAGTGTCCACTCTGATACCCATCTGCGCCAAGTATCCTGAATCGTTGAACACCTGCTTCCAGCTTCCTGTGACCCAACTTCGTATGCTGTCAGGCGGTGACGTGGACTCCATCTTCTCATCTTTGTGTTCCTGCAACATCTTCCAGTGATCCTTTGACTGGGAGTAGAGGCTGCACTCTCTACTGCCCGTGTTTCCCTGCTTCCAGCAATCCTGCAACTGTTTCAGTGACCATCCATACTTCAGCCGGTACATGCGACATCGCTTATCTAACGTAGAGAGGGAGAGACCCGGGAACAACGGCGGAAGGTGGCGTGGTCCCTTCTTAGCTTCCATTACAGTCTGCTATAGGTTGACGTCCCTCATCATCATCCAGTTATATGAGATAATCAAAGAGGACATCCAGCCCATTTACAACACCTACTGTGCCCTATAAAGCTTGCTGAAGCTGGTGTGTCATCCATTTAATGGCAAGTGGTTTCTTCCAGTCCACAAAAGGCTATGTATCTGGCATATCACAGGCCACATGTGTCAAGGGCACTGGCTCAGGTGTTGGCAGCCCTCAAGAGGAGGTCCAGGAACCATATCCACTTTCCCTAAATCGACATGGAGTGGACACATGTCAACATCAGTTTTACACAAGGGGAGGCATGCCCAGGGTCATGGAAATAAAAGCTCCAACACAAGAAGGACATCTGTACATGAACCTGAAGAATTTCCACTCTATTAATGTACAGATGGTATGTGATGCCATAATGAGGATAACCCATGTCTGTGCCTCCTATCCCAGCAGCTGTCACGATTCCTACATCATCAGACACTCCTCTGTCCACAGACACAGATGCACTCACAACACTAATGGAAACACAGCTAAGCCTGGTCATGACACACAAGTAGTACATCATCTACATAACATGTGCTCCCTGTCTCACCATGTCTCTCCATTTCCACAGGTGATGCCGGGTATGGTTGTAAACCGTGGCTCCTAATGCCACTATCAAGTCCTCAAACACCAGGGCAGGTGCAATGAGGCACACATCAGAACAAGGAATGCCACTGAGCACACCTTTGGGCTCCTCAAATCCAGATACAGGTGCCTTGATCACTCTGTGGGACAGCTTCAGTATGAACCAGGAAAGGCGTGCAACATAATCCTGGCATGTGCAATCCTCCACAACACAGCAGTGGACACTATGGAGCCACAACACATCATGAAAATCCTGTTCCCCAGGCACATGATGAGGACACCCAGAAAGGGGAGCAGATAAGAGACAGGCTCATCAGGGAGCACTTCACCTGTCGTGAGTATAACACAATGCATGAATTTCCATGATCAGGCTTGGGGAATGTGTGCAAACACACTCACAAAAGAATTAAAGGGATAGTAATGTTTCACAATAAAAGCAGTCCAATCTTCATAGTATTTGGGCCATGGAGAGTGTTATTTCATTGCTAACAGAGTTGTAGTACAAGAGTAATTGAATGATAAAATATCCCCCTCCCACCACTTTTATTGATGTAACACTGCTCATCTCAGAGCAGCAAAACTGTCCAGCTGGATCTCAGAGAGGGACAATCTTCAATTAGCATAAGGAAAACACCTGTCACGGGGGGCAGAGTTTTCCTTATGCTCACAGTAAGAAAATTCTCCCTTGCTGTGAGCTGTCTGGTCTTCAGATCAGATTCCACATCTGAGAGGAGGTGGCTTACACTAGGTAAAAGGGGAGGGAGGGGGATACTTCCAATTCAATTACACTTGAACTACAACTCAGACAGTATTGACATAACACTCTCCATGTCCCAAATACTATGAAGAAACAAACACAGACATAAATCAGATGACTCAGTGTAAATTTATTTGGGGAAAGATGACAAATGGGTCTTAATTTTTTTGGGTGGGGCTTTGGAAGGGGCTACAGATATGTATGTTCTCACATTGTCTGTTTACCCTGGGAATTTGTTGTGTTGCTGCAGGGGTCAAACTGGAGGGGGGATTTTAGAGTACCTCTCTGTGGATTGCTGCTCCCTCTCCATCTGCAGGTTTTTCCTGCAATTGCATTCCTGCATTACCACAAGCAGCTGGCCCATCATGTCCATCATTTCTGTACAGAATTGCCATAAATCAGTGGTCAGAACTGCCTGCAGGAATTCAAGGGCACAGAGGATTGTTGTGATCCTCTGGGAATCCTTTGCAAACTCCTCAGGTATTTATTCATTCTCCTTGACTCCTTGAGTTGCCTCCCCTGGATGATCAAACTCTGTGTGTCCATTTGCATACTTTGCCTTGTTGTGACATTGAAGTGGCCAGAGAAGTTGGACTCTCTGGCACTGGTGGTATCTCCACAATGTCCTCTGCATCCTCTTGCTGGCCATTCACCTTCTCTTCAGGTTCCACTGGAGGTGAGTTGTGTTGTGGTCCTGTAGGCAGGAGCCCAGAATGTCTGGAGCCTGGGGATGCCTGTGCCCCCACCACATCTATGGACTGCAAACTTGTCACAGATGGCTGACCCTCTGGTTGCAGATGTGGAGGGGGTGAGAATTTCTCCTGCTGTTAAGGGCACTGTGCCTCCCCAGTTAGACCCAAATGTTCATTTTCCAGTGGCCACGGGTCATTTTGTTGCCACTGGTAGCTGGTTCTGTCCTACCTGGGTGTGGGGTTATATCTGGGCTCATGCTGTGGCTCCATCCACGAGGGTGCCTGTGGCCGTGGTGTGAGCCCATATGACCCATATTGCGGGGTAGGCACTATGCTAGGCATCCAGTGCATTCCCGGTGGTGGTGGGGTGGGGGTATCCAATAATGTCCTGAGATGGACAGAGGCATCCACCTCCAAGGGGGCATCCAGTCTGTGATGGCAGTGGGTTGCTGGCTGAACAACATGATTGGTGGAGTTGGTGCTGGTGGTGCTGGAGTTGATGGCGACCACCTGCTTGTCCCCTCTTCTTGCTCCTCAAGGGGTAAGTCATGAGGGGACGTCATTTGCCTCCTCCTCACTGTCTTCCTTCTATGCTACAGGCATGGATGCCTTGTGGGGAAATGACATGGTGTGATTAGTAATGTGAACAATGACATGATGTATGCTAGGCGATGACATTGACATGTGAATCCTTGAGTGGCAGGATGGTATGCAGTGCATTGTTCTATGAATGGGACACCACCTTGGCAATCAATGATTGATGAACTTGACAGGATCCTGTACATCAGGCCTGTCCAAGTTCATTCATCAGGGCCACTAACAGGCCAGGATGTAAAGGTTTCTCTGATTAAGCACAGGTGAGTTGATCAGTAGCTTTATCATTTTGACTGTCCCACCTGTGCTTAATTGGGGATATCCTTCAATCCTGACCTGTTGGTGGCCATTGAGGACTAAACTTAGACAGCCCTGCTGTACATTGATGTAAGCAACCTACAGTAGTTGATGTTTGGTTATCATATGTGTCCTGACGAGAGTGGATGGCCTGACATCACCACTTGCCATCAGGATAGATGGGATAACCAAAATGTAACAATTGCTGTTCAACTGAGACAAACTGATTGCATACACAATACAGAGGCCTACAAACCAACAACACTATGTCCTACCAGCCCATTTCTCTACTCCCGTTCACCTCCAAGCTCCTTGAGCGTCTCGCACATAACTGGCTCACTAAATTCCTCTACTCCATTCCCTGTTAGATCCCTTGCAATCTGGATTCCGCCTTCATCACTCCACTGAGACTGCCCTCAACAAAGTGGCCAGTGACTTTCTCTCCACCAATTCAAAAGGCCACTACTTCCAACTCATTCTCCTGTACCAGTCAGCTGCTTTTGACACAGTAGATCACCCACTCCTCCACTCCCTAGGTCTCTGTGACCGTGTACATGGGCCAAGGTCCAGTGAGGTAAAGAGGGCAGTGCTGCTTTGCATACTGCCACAGCTTCACAGGCAGCGCACATGATGTAGTCATGCATGGTAGAGTCTGCCTGAATGCACAGAATGCTCCCAGGACAGAACCCCCTGCATTCTGTGCATTTGGGCACTCTCTACTGCAAATGACTGCATCGGACAAACATTCTGGCCTTTTATATTAGAAGATTTTATATTACAGGATATATATATATATATATATATATATATATATATACCTTTCGTATGTTTTGATATATTTATTTTTATTTTTCAATACATGTCTCATACATCAAGATTCATGTATCTGTGTACAGCTTATTGCATATTATCAATGTTCCACAGGTAACATTAATACAGTTTAGCCTTGTTCATGAATTTGTTGAAAGAAAGGCTGCATGCATGCATATTACATTACAGGCATAATGAAAAAAATGTGTATACTGAATGTATCTGCCTGTTCATTTGCATTACATGCACACACAAACAATCTGTGCAGATGAAGTTTCTGCATGACAAAACACAGTCATTTGAATTCTGATTATTTCATAAATGTTAAGGCTTTTCTTAAGAATTTTGCATCTGTCTATGTCCCACTGCCGAGATCCACCTGTTCATCTAGAAAGAATAATTCAGCCATAAGAAAGCTTAAAGCTGAATTTACACTTCAGTAACTATTCCAGTTCCATTCTCCTGCTTCAGTGACTGCAGCAGTCAGATGGCAATGTATGTGTCTGACAAAATAAGAAACAACAAAAAATGCTGCTTTTAAAATAAATGAAAGCTGGTAAAAAAATGCTACATTTGTTTTGTGTCATCATGTATACATTTTTATCCTTGAACCTATGAGTGCCAGAGGGGTGCGTAATATACTGCTTTGCAATGCAATGATTACCCCTCTGGATTTCAAAGGATTAAAGGAGTAATATATTGTAATAACCAACCATACTTACCTTACTATGGTCCAAAAATCCTAATGGCCCTATGAACTTTACCAAGAGATAACTTGTTAGACCAGTCCTGGATTTCCTGGCCTTTGAGACAGGAGGAATAGTTTCTCACAGGACAACAAGACAAAAACTCCATCCACTGTACATTGTAATCTTAACATTTTACGTGCCAAAGAGGTAGACACTACATTGTTTAACAACATATTGCATATCCCGTTGGTCCTTAAAGAATTTAGTAGGTTCATGCACTCTGCCTGCTTCAGTTTAAATATAGCAACAGCAACCATCATGTCTACCACCACGGACATGACATCCAAGACAGGGTTGGAACTAATGCCGGTGCAGCTGTACAAGGCATTAGGGCCAAGAGAAAAGGGGGCGCATTTATCTCTCCCTTCTGTCAGGGACTGTTAAAAATAAGAAAAAACTTTTTTGTAGCGACTGTACATGTTGCATTGTATCAGAAATGTGAAAGGTGCACACTGTTATTACACACACTCACTCTAGGGTGCCCACATTTCTATTCTGCCATTCAAGAAAACTTCAGAAGAAGAGCACACCACAGAGATTTAAACACTAGAGGAAGAACTGCCCATTGGTTGCTGTGACATAAAGTCAAACCTGTTGTAGGCTACAAGAAAATTTGCATCAAGCCCAAAGCCATAAACTAGCATTAAATTACAATAAAATTATGCTGCAGCTCCCAAATGATGTCAGTTTTCTATCTATTGTTTAGAGCTCTGTCTGGAAGCCATTTTCTTGTAGACATCACTTTGTGTCACAGTAGGCAATGGGCAGTTATCCTAGTGTTTAAAACTCCGGAGTCTTCAATCCAGGACTTTGTAGTGTCGCAGAATGGGGCTGCCAGGGACAAGGGATACATACATTTAAAGGGATAGTAATACTTAATATGTAAAAATATATATATTGTAGTGTTTATCCCCCTGAGTAAAAAAAAGGGTACTCTCACTGCTGAAAGGTGTTTTATTCAAAAGTTTTTATAGCTCAAATTTGAATTTTTTAGGTGCAATATCACAGTGGCCTGAAATTGTACAGTGGCGCTGTTGTTACACCATCCTATGGACAGCTCTGGTCCATAGACTATAAATCTCCATAGGATGGTGTAGCAACAGAGCCACTGTACAATTTCATGTCATTGTGATATTGCACCTAAAAAATTCAACTTTGGGCTGTAATAACCTTTGAATTAAACACCTTCCAGCAGTGGGAGTACTCTTGTTTTACTCAGAGGGATAAACTCTACAACATATTTTTTTACATTTTAAGTATTACTATCCCTTTAAAATCTGGGGCTGTACTCGGCAATCCGGGATATGTGGACACCCTATGCTCCCATCCATATCCCATCCATATGAACCAAACAGCGAACCACTGTGATGACTGGTTGGTCTGCCAACTTTAGTTCATGAGGTGACACAATTGGATTGCCTTCCTTACAGGTCCTGAAATTAAAAGGAAAGTAACTTGGATTCTAGCGTAGCCTGCAATACCTGTTTGCTCACAGGAAGCAGATCAGTTAGCATGCGATGAGACAGGACATAGACTTTCTAGCAAGAACATGCTCCTTTCAACTTGCAGGGAAATGGGTATCACAAAGGAGGATTTATTGAAAGGGATTTTACATAAACCCCTTTGTATGCTAGTGATATCTTCAACAAGTCACTTTGCAATGCATTACATACTATATTAGCAATTAAGGGGTTAAATGGGAGATATAAAATATATTTTGGGCTGTATATATCCACGTAGGTAAAACACATCAGTCTGTGGACTGTTTTCTAAATTTCTGGAGGCTTTCACCACCTATAGGACAGTGATGGAAACAAGGACTTCAGATAAACATGGTCATTAAGTGTTTGCACTAAAGCACTAATAATTCACAGTTTACTTTATTATTGCTTTATACATTGTGTTTCTCCTATACAGTGACTGTGACATCAAACCTGGGCTGTCCCTGGTGTTTGGATATTATTGAGCAATGCTGTGGTAAAGGTGGGTTTGTCTCCATTTACTTGCACTTTACATATGACGTGACTAATATCTATCCAGAGTGGATATTTTGTCTCTTGTTTTAAAGGGGTTAATCATGTTTTCAGTAATGTATATTACAATTTGAGTACAACCCACTGTTAATTATGCATTTACAAAGTTTTTTATTTTTCAGACTTGTTTTCTTATTTGGGTGTAACTAATCTAGCTCTTTCAGTTTATCCCAACTCCTCTCTAATCAGTGAAAGTCAGTGAAAAGGGGAAATGAGGGATCAAAAAGGGGGAAGAATAGAGAAACTCAGACAGAGGCTGAAAATTTGTTGTTGAAACAACTGGCTCACTAGCACCTTCTTACTCGAAGGTAACTACATCTTCTGCCAATCCACCTCATTCATCATTACCTCCCCTCCAAGTATTTCTGCTGTTGCCAATTGTAACCTTAGTCCTGCATCATTTGTTGACCCCATTCCCACTGTGTCCACGGTTGTCTGTGGCACACTAGCCTGCTCCTCAGCATCCTGCTGTCCTTGCAACTCAGCAGTAGCAGGAATTAGAGCAGTTGCAAATGCCATGAATTCCAAAAGCTCACTGGTGTTGGTGGCGATGTCCATCTCTGTCTCCCATTCCTTCACAGTTTTGGCTAAAAAGGCCATCAATGTCTCTTCTACCCCAGCTTATCCACCATCATCATCACCACCTCCACCAGTCCATATGTGCTGCTACTGCTCTATTACAGACATCTCACTGGTTGGAGTAGGTGATGAGAAATGGACAGATGGTCCCCTAATGTCACACTTGCCATTTCTTAGTGACCTGAAGAAAGCAGACTGGCAGCACTAGCAGCAGGCACAGGCAGCTGATCTGTGGTCCTGGTGATGGTGGTATTATTGCTGCGATGCAACAATTCTGACCTATTCAGGATCATATCACACCTGGACAATGCCGAGAGGGGAAGGGGGCTCCCAGGGTAGTTGAATGTTGTTGGCTCTGTTGACCGCTAGTATGGATGCTCTGCATTGCTTCCCTGACCTCTCCTCTAATGCAAGTCCCTCCAGCTGCTTCCCCATCACTGTTACTACTACTATTACCAATCACATAAATTTCAGTCCCTGACCCAGCTGTGTCTTCCTCCTCACTATTAATATGATGATTACCCCTTCCCTCACTCCTAACACTCTGTACAAGCTGCTGCACCTTATTAATAGTAGTACTAGCGGCAGGACTGCTTGGGGATGGAAAGTGTGACTTAGGGTCCCTGCCATCACACTTGGCATCATCTTTTCCTTCACCACTCATGATAAATACAAGATACATTGGCAGTAGGTTCAGCACTGGTAGCAGGCTCAGCACTGGTGGCAGTAGAGACAGCACTGGTGGCAGCAGACGCAGCACTGGCAGAAGGCACAGACAGCAGACTCCTCCTCACACTACTACCCTCTTCTTCCTCCCATGAGATTAATTTTCCCAATATCCCTAGGGGTGATTTAAGGGGACTATTCAACATTGGGTCTGTAGGGGCCACTTCCTCATCCTCATACTCACTGGGCACATAAGGTTCCTTCCAGCTCCTCCTTTTATTATTCTTAACACCTTCCCGATAATGGACATACATGTACGTCCCGCAGAAACTGTCACTTAGTGACAGAAGACGTACATGTACGTCCTGGAAATCTGGGTCCCCGCACGGATTAGATTAGCGGAAAAAAAAAAATCCTAGCCAGGCGTTAAGTGATGGTCCTGTGTGCGCTCGGCCGGTCACTAAGGGGTTAAACTTGCTCATAGTGATAGCGGTCACTATGGCCCTCTCCTGCCTCAGTTTTGCAATTAGCACACAGCACAGCAGCCTAGCATCTCTCTCCTTCTCTTTAGGTGCTTGTGTTGTATTGTGTTTCATTTCCTGGAAAACCGCACATTTTTATAGCAAAAAGGTGAAAAACATGCTAATAAAGGGGCAAAAACATTCTAGCAATTGAAAAAATAGCAAGGAATGTTTGCCAATGACCAAAAACAGCAAAGATTTTAAAGGGGAACATTCATATCCCCAACAATTTTCACCATTATAAAACAATATTAGCGCTGGTTTTATTTATTTTCTCCACTGCCTAAGAGTGGAGATATTAATCATTGAAATGTGGCACTTCTTCATTCTAGGGAACCGTGTATGAGCGGCAGGACTTCCCAGCTCCCTCCCAGCAGCCCATGGGGTGTGCGTTTGTGCTTCCCTTCGGAGTTGCAACCTCAGTAGCATGGTAAACAGAGCTTGCAGTCTTGTTAGCCCAGAAAAATGCAGCTCTGAAGGGAAGCACGAACGCGTGCCCCAGGGGCTGCTGGGAGGGAGGTGTGAAATTCTGCAACTCCATGCCACACATACACGATGCCACAGACCAGAAGTGGCACATTTCAAAGATTAATATCTCCAGTCTTAGGCAGTAAATAAAATAATAAATAAAGCCAGCGCTAATATTGTTTTACATTTTAAAAGCAATGGTGATAATTTTTGGGGATGTAAATGTTCCCCTTTAATTGCTTTATTTAAAGCGGATTTCCCACGAAAAAGCAGACAACCACTTAGTTTTTGTGGATTTTTTTGCAGGTACATGAAGGGACATTTTGCCCACCCCTACTCTGTGCTGTCAAAATGATGATGCCTAATACCTACTAATTCATTTGTTGTAGGACCCACAATACATTGCAAGCATTTCTGAAAATAAAATGAGACGTAATGAATACAACCTTCCATTGACTACCAAAAGGCCTTTTGACTCCATGAAAAAGCAAGCAATAATCAATACCTTGATCAACCATGAATAGATAGAGCTGACATACATATCCTCAGATGAATCAATACAGGTCAACAATGATAAAATCAACATAGATAAAGAAGTCCAACAAGGAGACACAATCACCCCAAAACTATTATTTGCTTGATTATAAGAAATTTTCTGCAAACTAATTTCGGAGAAAAAGGACTTAAGATCAGTGTAGATTACCTAAATAGCTTTCATTTTGAAGATGAAATCATACTTTTTGCCAGTAGTCTTGAAGGACTCCAAGAACGCATTGAAGAGCAACAACAGGAAAGCAAAACTTTTGAAAAGAAGTAGGAGGGTAATACCGCGCCTATATCTTTTTGATCAAAGTTTTATCAATAGATCTCTGTGTAATGTAGTGTTTAGATTATGTTCATGACTGCCAAGTATAGCTTTAATGTGATGGTCGTAGGTATATATAAAATGGTTTTGTATTAACTTTGTTATGTAAGACAAAGCAATAGTACAATGTATTTAGTACAAAAAACTGTTATATTTATATATACCTAGAGAATATCCTAACATATATAAGCATATAAAATGGCTGAACTTTAGAGATAAAAACTATCCTTATGGGTATAGTCTCTAAGGGCCCCGTTACACAGATCCTATTTGCAGCTTGTCTCTGTTGTTGGTTGCAGTTCAGTCTTGGAAAGACTGTCATGTAAAAGAAAACAGAAGAGAGATAGGGCACAGATATAGATCTAAGTGTAGAATTTTTTTAAGTTCATATTTTAAAAGGACATAAAATCATATATATATATATATATATATATATATATATATATATATGATTTTATTTATGTCCTTTTAAAATATGAACTTAATAAAATTCTACACTCAAATCTATACTTGTGCGCTGTCTCGTCCTACCCCTCTTAAGCAAAACTTTAGGTCTGAAGATGAATATCAACAAAACAAAAAAGTACCATACCAAGGAAAATCACAGTAGATACAGTTATGTATATCTTGGAAAGGAAATGTCAACAGATGGAAAAACCATGATGGGGACTGAGTGACAAATAAAATTGGGATGGCAAGTATTTGGAAATCTTAGTAGTACTTTCTTTAAGACAAATTTACCAGTCTGCCTCAAGCAAAAGGTTTTTGACCAATGTGTCCTATCAGTCCTTACTTATGACTGTGAAACATGGATACTGAATGCCAAAGCCTTACAAAAACTTAAGGTTACACAGAGAAGTATGGAGCGGAGAATTCTAAACATAACAAAAAGAGATCAAAAAATGTGTGTGTCAAAGGTAATATTCAAGAAAGGGTTAAACAAGAGAACCTATTAGGTTGGATACCTTCACATAAATAGATAAATAATACATTTGAGAACTTTACACTATATTAGGTATTGACACGCTACTTCACATTAACAAATTCATTAAAACAATCAATCCCACATATTTGTGCAAAAATAGATATAATTTATTTAAGTAAAATATACTATATATGAAGTGTAAACAACAAGATAAATGAGTGACCAGCATTTACAATAGCTATACAGTGACTCAAACCACAATTATCACCATTAGGATTACCAGCAACATAGAAAAGGATAATTGATCCTATAATTAATTAAAATCCAGTTGGCAGCAGCATATATAAATACCTCTGCCACAGAAACTGTATAAACTATGCTAACAGGTTTAAGGTATGTTGTCAGGTGAGTAAGCTTTAATATTAAGCCAGGTCCTCTGACAATTTCCTTATACCATATATAATAACCAAATTTAGAGAAACTAACTGGAATAAAATCCCAGTTTTAGATCACTATAATTTAATTATCTACCGATTTCAAATATTGCATAACTTCTGAATAAAACATATAAATTGCATTTAATATAGTCAATAATAGATTATACCAATAATATACTCAGAATCAATCTAATAATATATGTATAAACCGCATACCAAACTTCATGCAACATATATCATAAACATGACCAAAGCAAGCATATGTAAAACCTATATGGTACTTTAAGGGTTAATCCACTTAGAAATATATGATGCCACACCCAAGATGGAGACTTCTTTTGTCTAGTGTGAGGTTTAAATAAACGTCTCAAATAGCAGTTGAAGGGTTACCAAACGAATTCAATGAATTTTCCAAGATCAAATATTAGCGATAATAACCTTTTTAGAAACACAATATATTATATAAATATCAATGATTATATTAACTAATATATAAGCAAGGATAAATAGATCTCACTGCTATCACTATTTTTTTTTATCTGGTAAAATATTTGACCAATTAATTAATGAATTCTACTTAATTCAGAATTACTAGAGACAATATAGCTTATTATAATTGGTCACAATTGGGTGGCCAGTCCGATTAAGAAAAATCATAAGAAAAATTATCTTTCTTCAAATATAGAAGAAATATATATTTGATTCTGAATTTTGCAGATTTTAAATAAGGAAATATATATAGTTACCAGTCAAATAAGTGTGGATTTCTCAAGATTTCTTTAGCAGGCAGCCAGGTATATAGCAGGAATTGAAGGGCCAGGAACTGAGAGGAAAAACCTCCTTCTCTCTCAAAACTTACATATTTATAATGTAAAATTACCCTTATCAGAATCTTCTCTGATTGGATAGAGATCTATCTCATTATGCAGTGACATCATCAGTATTATTTTATTGGATACTCCTAATCTTTAATTTCCCTATGACATCACGCATACTATTATGGAAAAATTCCAAAGCACTAGTAATACATATATATGGCATCTGTGTGATCTGTAGTGATATGTCAAGAGGTCATCACATTTCATGTACCTGTCATCCCTGGAATCTGTACTCCCAGTCTTTTATACAAGTTATGACCCAAAATCCCTGACCTTGTTATCTTCCCCTAGTATCGTCTGGATTTTAGCCATAATTTACCATAAAGTCAGTAAACCATTTTCACTCCCATTGATGGAAAGAGACCCCCTTTGTCTAAAAGAATGAGCTAATTTAAACACATTTTAAACAGAATTTCAAACAAATCTGCTTTTTAAAATTAACTCTCTACTCTCCACCAGGACAAAGTCTCTGGCAATCTATCCATCTATCGATCTATCTATCTATCTGCTTTACAGTGAAATACAGTTATTTAGTTGACATCTATTCAGTAATTCACAGTATTTTATTGAATGCATTTTAGTCTATTTTTCCTTATTTGCTTAGCAGCTCTACAAGGTTTGTTGAAAAGTTTATAGAACTCTACAATTAAAACTCTTAATTCTTACAGCCAAATAGTGTTTCCCCCATATGCAGTGTTTTACAAATTGGACTATTTTTAAAATATGTTTAGGACAGTGATTTTTCTAGAGCTGGAATTATTGCATAAAAAAGTATTTGATTACATTTTTTACTGAAAAAAACTGTATGCTTTTTAAACAGAAGCATATTATAATAGCTGCTATATGCACAAAGTAAAAAAGATACAATGGTTAATGTTGAGAGATTTGAAGTGTGCTTCATTCTACGCATTTCACTCTTCTTGATTCCTATTAAAAATGCATCAAGTTTTTGATTAGTTTATCACAATGTGAAACGAAACAACTCGGTAAGATAGAATTAAATTTTGGTTGCAGATGAGCTATTCTCTTGATGCAGAAACTGTAATCACCCAATCGCAGCTCATGTAAAGGTTAGGAAATATGCTCTGGAGTAAATGTCAGAAGGAATTTGATACAAAATATGAATAACCTTATCTTTTCAGTGACTTTCAATGGAAAGGAGATTGAATCAGCCCATATCCCATATATCAAAGCTTCCTGGAACAAAGATCTTTTCTTAGCTTTCTGCACTGATACACCTCAATTATTTGCAAGTTTCCCATTTGATAGGAAGACACTTCAGAAGGAATAGAACAGAGGAAATATTTTCAAGTATGATAGATTGAACAGTGGCATGTACATATGTTTGTGCAACTCAAGTATAATACACACACAATAACTTTTCAAAGAAAACTCCTTTCTGTTTGTTGAATTAAATAAATTCCTATGCATTTTAAAAGAACCTTGATACTATATATGCAAATTATGTCTGTTTTCCCAGCAACACTATGCTAAAATATCAATGCTATGCCTCTTCTGTTGAGTCATAGCCCAAAGTCAAATTCTAATTTTTTAATGAAGGTAACCAAGAAGTAATTCCTCATCCATATAAGAGTATGATCTGTTATTCAATATTGCCACAGTTACATATATATTTAATACATGGTGAATATAAACTGCTACTTCCATAATGTTGGAACGTAGATTTTCCTTAAGTGGCATGATTATGTGAATGCTGAAGATGCCATAATAAAACAACATTCTCATAAATGTTTATTGCAAGCCTGAAGCCTGCAAACACATTTTTTTCAGTGCTAACCTTGTTTGAACCCTTACCTTTTAGTAAGCCAAAAATATTATCCAGGCTTTTCTTTCTGTTATTCTGCTTCCATGCTATTTTTGAAGTGATAAAAGAGCAACAAAAAATTGATTTAAACTGTATGTGGCAGATGTGTATGGTTGAGGTAGCAGGGTGATTAATGTATATATATCTTCCATATGCATAAGAATGAATGCATATGTTTTGAATTATCAGCTTTGAATCCCCTTTAACCTTCCATTATTACTATATTATTCATAAACATAAATAAGTGGTCTCAGCAGTGGTCCCAATAGTTGTAGATGGTAGCATCCCTTCAAATCCCTTCTCCTCCTCAGTGCTGCCGTTAACAGTTCATCTGCCATTGTTCCCCTGTCATGTTTTTTTTTTTTTTTTAATATATTTTATTATCAGATTACTCCATACACATCTCAAATACAAAAGACAAAAAGTGGAATATATGTAAAATTGTTCAAATACACAAAAGTATGAAAACATTTATAGCAATGAAAAGAACATATGCATAGTGGTAGCGCGTGCAGAGTCGAACTAAGGTTTTTTTATGTTTATCTCAACCTTCAATAACCCGAACTTCTTAAATCCAACTTAACTCCTACTATACCCCTCATCCCCAATTCCTCTCTCCTCCGAGCCCACAGCACCCCCCCCCCCCGCCCACCAGTGATTTCACAGAATCCCTGTAAGGACAGGATTCGTACACAGGGTCATGCAGCAAGTATACGTCACAGCCACCCACACAGCAAACAGGTACGATTTCAGTCAACCATCTCCAATAAGTTGCATGTCATCAGATGCCACAGTAGTACCTGCCCTAATTGTCCACCAAGTCTGCCACCGTCCCCAGATCTTGTTGAACTTAGTCGGAGTACCCCGATGCAAGTAAACCAATTTATAATGTGGAATGCACTGCAAGACCAGGTTTATCCATGCTCTACAGTTGAGAACTCTGTAGCTGTACAGTTACAGGAACAGGTCTCCCCAACACCAGGGCCACAATACGCATTATTTCTGTCCAAAACCACCTGACTCCAGGACATTCCCAGATCATATGCAAATATGTACCTTGAACATTATCAAACCGAAGACAACAATCAATGCCAGAGTTTCCCATTTTAAACAGTCTGACCGGTGTGTAATAAATTCTATGTAAAATATTCAACTGAATCATTTGATGTCTAGTCGACGTCGCCACCAGAGCTGGCCCTGCCTTAGCCAGATCCCATTCCCAGTCTTCCAGTGAACCCACATCCATTTCCCATTTGTTCCATGAAGGAAACTCCTGATACTTTATGTGAGATTCTAGCCACTGGTAAATGAAAGAAAGAGGTCTCGGTGGCTCAAGAATCATCAATCTAGTGAGAAGCGGAAACGTAGAAATCATCGGGGCTCGATTACCCCACTAAGCACCTAGAGCATGTCTGATACATAAATACGAGTAAAAAAGATTATGTGGTATATGAAAATCGTCATGTAATTGTGCAAAGGATTTCAAGTGGTCATCCCGATACAATTGTCCAAGAGTATGAACCCCAAATCTAGCCCACAAGGGACCAAACTAACTACTGAGTAGGTGGTGTAACCCCTCGACGCCCCACAAGGGGGTATCCGGGTCCATGGATATATATCCCAGCAACCTTTTCAACTCCATCCAGGCCCCATGTAGAGTTTTTGCTAATGGAGTTTGAGTTTTAAAAACTGCGGGGCCACCATGTAAAAATTGGGGCAGCTTATAAGCAGGCTGCAATAATAATGCACCTATGTGGGTAGTCTGGTAGCGAGGTTGGGGAGAGACAAAGTCTATCGCATATCGACAATGTGTTGTCAAGTAGTACCTATAAAAATTGGGCAAGGCAATTACCCCCTCCCGTTTTGGTCTCATAAGAGTAGTTAGTTTGAGTCTAGCCCGACTTCCCCGCCATATGAAATGCTAAATAATTTTGTCTATTTGAGGGAAATATTTTTTAGGAATAGGAACCGGCATATTTTGAAAGATATACAAAAATTTGGGCAAGAAGATAATTTTAATAAGATTCGATCGACCAATAACATTTAAGGGCAGATGAAGCCATGCATTGTTTTTTCGCTAAAGTATTGAATAGTAGGTACCAAATTCATCTCCAAAAAGAAATCCATCATCGCCGCCACCCGAATCCTCTGTCAATCGGAATCAGAGAGGACTTAGTCCAGTTTATTTGAAATCCAGAATCTGTACCAAAATCGTCCACCAATTGCAGAGTGGTCCGAAAGGAATTCCCATCATCGCCTAGAAAGAGCAGGATGTCATCAGGATACAGTGCGAGCTTTTCCTCTCTACCCTCTCTACTGCGAATCATCAGGTTAGCACGGATTAGAACAGCCAGGGGCTCTAAGACCAAAGCAAACAGGCCGGGTGAAAGTGGGCAGCCCTGTCTAGTGCCATGATGCAAGGAGAATGGCTGTGAACTCAGTCCATTCGTCACCACAGAAGCCCTGGGATTACTATATAAGAAATGTATCCATTTAATAAAGGAGGAACCAAACCCAAAACCCCGGAGTACGTGCCAAAGGTATGACCATTCAACAGAGTCAAAGGCCTTAGATGCATCAAGAGATGCTATCACCCGAGTTCCGATGTTATTGTGTGGAAGTTGCAGGTGCATAAACAACCGTCTAAGATTGTGTGATGTCGATTTACCTGGGATAAAGCCAGTTTGATGCTCATGTACAATGGTTTCTAGCACTTTATTTAATCTGGTAGCCAGGATTTTCGTCACAATCTTTGCATCCGTAGTCAATAGAGAAATGGGCCTGTAAGAGTCACAAATCTCCGGTTCCTTTCTCGGCTTGAGCAATACAATAATGGAAGCATTAGTCATTGAATCCGGAAGAAATCCATCATCAATAGCAGCATAAAAGGTGTTCAAGAGATGGTGAGCCAAGACATCTGCAAATTCCTTATACCACTCTGCAGGAAGACCATCCACACCTGACGCCTTACCCGCTGGTAAGCCACAAATAGCCTCCATTACCTCTCTAAGAAGTATAGGAGCATCCAGCATTTGTTTATGTTCGAATTAAAGTTGCGGAAGGTCACATTGATCAATAAAACAGGGAATCTGTGACTCAGAACGGGTCAATCGAGATTCATATAAATGAGAGAAAAAGAGCTGAAATTGCGAATTAATCATTTGCGGGTCTAGTATCAGTTCACCCCCAGGATCTCGGAGTGAAGAAACCGACGGAGTCCCCCTGTGTTGACAAACAAGATGAGCCATTAGCTTCCCTGCCTTATCCCCATTTTCGAAAATATTTAGTTTCAAATAAAAAACATGACGGGCATTCAGTTCAGACAATTTTATAGAATACTGTAACAAGCAAGAAACAAGAGGCATAAGAGGCCGAGTCCCCGCTTTCCACAAACTGCTTCTCCGCCTCATCAGCGTCCGACTCCAAAGTCTCCATCTCTCTAGATCTAAATCTATTTTGCATAGATACAAGAGAAATCAATGAGCCCCTTGCAGCTGCCTTGGCAGCCTCCCAGACAATGCCCTGAGCAGCTGAGTTAACATTATTGACAAAATATTCACTGAGATCTGCTCTATGTTTAGACACCACATGCGTATTGGTCAACCATGCGGGACTAAATCTCCAGACTCTAGATCGAGGTCTCTGGTCTCGCTGTAAAGACAACAATAGCGGGGAATGGTCAGAAGCCACTCTGGTCAGAAAACAGCAAACCCAATTCAGGGTCAATTGGTTAGCAAACACATAATTAATCCTAGATAATGTTTTATATGTGGCCAAGTGGCACGAGAATTCCCGGTCCTGCGGATGAAGAGTCCGCCACATGTCTATAAAGCCCAGGTCTCTTACGAGACTAAGGAAGGCATCTCTATGTAATTTGGAGTCAACCGCTGTCCCACCTAATCTGTCTAAGTCAGGATTAGTAGCTATATTAAAATCACCCATACAGACTATATGGTGTTGTGACTTGTCAGAGATATATATAAGTATGTCTCTAAGAATTGAGGGGTTGAAAGGCGGTGGTATATAAACATTCATTAAAACAAACAGAGCTCCCTGTAACTTACATGTTAATAAGAGATAACGCCCCTGAGGGTCAGTCTTGAGATCAATGAGTTCAAAGGAAACAAGCTTAGAAATAAGAATAGAAACACCTCTGGCATATGTGGAGTATATGGCATGATAGTGACTCTGTATCCATTGCCTCCTAAGAGACATAATTCTTCCAGCGGTAAGACAAGTCTCCTGCAACATGACTACCCCTGGAGTCTGCTTCCTAATGTGTTTTAAAACGAAAGATCGTTTTATGGCATCATTCAATCCACACACATTCCATGACAAAAACTTACAAGTTAGCTGCGTCATTACAGAAATACATAGTATGTTTTACATCTCTGGCCACATGGCAGAAGAGAGAGGAAGAGGGACCCCTAAAGTAACATCTAACCTAATCCCTATCTGAACATCCCACCCTATCTCCATCACCCCCAACCCTATAGAGATTTTATCCCTTAACCAACCCATTCCCGCGGCCTGGCAGCGAAAACTTCTTACCCTACCCACCCACCCACCACACATAAACCAATCAACCAGTAGTGAAACAGATCACTTACAGTCCCAACTACACCCCCCACCCCCCGCAGCTGCAAAATAAAGCAAAAGTAAACACATCATCACTTCATAGTAACAAGTATAGGAAATCCCAAGGACTGTACCACCATAGTCATTTCTAAACCAGAGAATCTCCCATCCGGTAGGAAGCCAATGCCCCGGACGTGACCAGATGCCACATGCACTCATTGTCCCCGTCCCAACATCCCCTGGGCAGATCGGAGGCACCATTAAACGATCAGATTCCATCAACCTCAGGGGGTTCAAGTTCCGAATCACGGCAACATAGCATCAAACCACTGCCCAGAAGATGTGAGGCAATAGCAACATAGCAAAGGCACCCCAAAACAGTAGCCCACATTCCCACAATTAAGTACATGAACACTTATAAACACAGTGAAATATATAAAGGCAATAGCAATATTAGCAATATTATGTCCCCCCCCCCCCCCACAGACAGTGGCACTATCAAAAACAGGCATATAATCAGGTTAACAGAATCATAACATGGCATTCCTCCCCCAACCCCATCACCACAGCAGAGATCCAAAAGCAATCCATCACAGAGCGAAAGCCCCGGAGAGGTGGAATCCAGCGTCACCAATGTTCTATATGACCACATTGTAGAAGGGCCACGGCATCATGATCCACTGATCTCAGCTTCCCGTTAAGTAGATCAGCAGGGGAAGGTTCAGTCCAGATATCCACCATGTCTCTCAGGACCCGCCCCATTGTCCAATGAAAGCCAGGGATAGAAGATATATGATAACTCAAGAATTTAAGACTTCAGCAGCAATGTCAGGAAGTGATGAAATGATGAAATGGCTTCAATGAGTGTCCACCCATTCTCTAGCCTCAGATTCTGACGTAAAGAAAATGGTGTTACCGTCATGAACAACTCTCAATCTAGCAGGAAACAACATAGAGTAGGAGATGTTTTTCTCTCAAAGTTTGAGCTTCACCTCTGCAAACCTGCATCTCTGGCTTTGGACATCAGCCGAGAAATCCGGATAGAAAGAGATTTGTTGATATTCTAAAAGAACTTGACCTTTCTTCCTGGCCATGCGAAGTATGGCGTCCCGATCTCTGTAATTTAGAAGTTTAATAATCATCTGACAGGGAGAAGATCCAGGAGGTCTCGGACCTGTCGGCAATCGATGCTCCTGCTCAACAGTAAAGGATGACGAGAGACCCTCCATGCCAACATGTTCTTTTATCCAGGACTCCATAAATTGCTCTGGAGCACGACCTTCGCGGTTCTCCGGTAGTCTGACTATACGAATATTACTGCGTCTAGACCGGTTTTCAAGATCATCTACCTTGGATTGTAGAGATCGTACCTGATTCTTTAGTTCATCCACCATGGTAACCACAGGAGGGAGGGAGTCCTCTACAGTAGAGAACATCTGTGTCGAACATCTGTGATACTTTCGCGCAGGTTTTGTTGGTCCGCACGAAGGAGATTAATCTCCACCTGTATTGTGTCAATTTTGTTGGTTAGGACTGCCTGGCAAGTAGCAATTGCAGACATTATTTCTGTAAATTGGGACTTGGAATCATCTTCCTCAGAAGCTGAGGACTGTGCCGGCGAGGCCACCGCAGAAGGGGCCTCCATCATGGCTGTGGCCTCCTCCACCGTCATAGCTCTTCTGGCAAATTTACCCAATTTCTTCCTATATTCTGATGACTTTTTAACCATAGTGGAAGCAGGAAATCAAGTATAGGTCAGATCAACACAGGCTAAATTCAGCGTAGGGTGGACAACTGCTGCTAGGGTGGGTACATGCAGACGGTACCTCTCAAAAGTTCAAATAGCATGCATATCTGGACTCATATCTTCACATCAGATATTCAAGTACCACACATACCATGGACCGAAGCATCATGCATGGCTCATTTAGACATGGGGCAGAGGAGCGAAACATATACAGGAAAGGCAGCAAACAAACAGGGGGAATCTGTAGCAATTTAGTGATGTAACTGAAGAGTGGTGAAGCAAATGATTCATGTAGCAATTGATCCACAGACCCTGGAGGTATCAGGGATGAATTACAAGAAAGAGGTATCGTCCAGTATCTTGCGTCAGCGTATTCAACACTGGACCCTCATCCTCAGAGTTCAGCCGTGGAAGAGAATATGTACAGGGTCACTTATGTGAATTGGAATAAGCAAGCAAAAATCAGTGACTGGAGCTTCAATGCTTAAATACACATGGAGTAGTAAGGTAGAACATATGCAGGAAAGAGTACACACAGAGGAATTTTGCAGCATATGAAGGTTGTTGGCCGCAGTCAAGCATGAACACAGCAACAGTAGGCTCTCCAGCCACCTCTTTGCCACAGAGACAGTCCCACTAAATGTATCAAAAGATGGTATGCACATCCATAAGGCAGTATGTCAGCCAAAGACCATCAGCTTTCCCTGTAGCCACAGCAGATATAACTTGTCATCAAATATAAGCAATGATCCAGAGCTCATACACGGGGCAGATGGGGGAACAAATATAGGAAAACAACAAACAGGGAGTATCCAATTCGGAGCTATATAGTGGGCTCCACTATGCAGGGCAACAGGCCCCTCAAGGGCCCCAGAAGGCAGCAGGATAGATAAATAGACCTATTGGCAGGGAAAGGACACTGGGAGAAAAATAATAAACAGAAGGTGCACTAATCCTATATAATAATTCGCTAAGTTGTGTGTAACGCCCGACATGCGCAGTAGACACTGCTGCGCGTGCGGCAGTCATGCACAGTACAGACTGCCCGTGCTCCGAAGGAGCGTCCAGCTCTGTATCAGCAGTGGCGCGGCCAGTCTGTGCTGCGCATGACTGCCCCGCGACCGGCTGCCAGAGGCACTGTGGCCCGTGTAACGGGCTGTTCAACTAGTATTGTTAATAAAAGGGGCAGGAATTGGCAGGCATATACCCCCTGGGCCAGAAGCAGCAGCACAAACCAGGTACTCACTTCAATAAAGAATAAAGCCAGCAGGGCCTCCACGC
Source organism: Rhinophrynus dorsalis (assembly GCA_037306005.1). Lineage (NCBI taxonomy): Eukaryota > Metazoa > Chordata > Amphibia > Anura > Rhinophrynidae > Rhinophrynus > Rhinophrynus dorsalis. The sequence goes on along the minus strand of CM074719.1, from coordinate 151,722,671 downwards.
TATCTCTGCACATCCGTTGTGTGCAGCTCTCCACCAGCAGGATTCGCTCAAGCAGCCCTGGGTGCCTCCAATCAGTGTCTCCAAGCGGCAAGAAATTAAAAGGTGAAATGCTGCCTCCCGCAGTCATCTGGCTCCCCGCTGGGCGGAAGTAGCACGCAAGGCCGCGGCTCAGGCCTATGCATTCAGATGTCACCGCGTTCAATAAAAAGAAGAAAGAAAGGTTCCTTCAGAGAGCTCAGCAGCTGGGCAGTAAGTATCCATGTGAATTAATTTGGCTGTGGAAGCAGGATGGCATTGGATAACAAACATGAAGTGGAACCTCTCCAACAGACGTCTTCTCAGTATGGCTGCCAGGCCACGCCTCTCCCCTGTCATGTTTAGTTTTGTCTACTTCTACTAGCTGATACTCAGATAGTATTAGATATTAGTTCATTTTTAGAAATGTTATTATTAAAGTTGAGCGAGCACCCCGATGCTCGGGTGCTCGGGTGCTCTGACCGAGCACCCCCTGATGCTCGAGTGCTCGGCCGAGCACCCGAGCCCCATTCAAATGAATGGGAGCACTCGAGCATTAAACCAGGCACCCCCTGCTCTGATGAGCGGAGGGTGCCTGGTCAATGTCCCCCTTCATCTCCGCTATGCCCCTCTTCCACAATGTCCCCCTTCATCTCCTATGCCATAGCGGAGATGAAGGGGGACATTGTGGAAGAGGGGCATAGCGGAGATGAAGGGGGACATTGTGGAAGAGGGGCATAGACTCTATGCCCCTCTTCCACAATGTCCCCCTTCATCTCCGCTATGCCCCTCTTCCACAATGTCCCCCTTCATCTCCTCTATGGCATAGGAGATGAAGGGGGACATTGTGGAAGAGGGGCATAGCGGAGATGAAGGGGCACATTGTGGAAGACGGGCATAGCGGAGATGAAGGGGGACATTGTGGAAGAGGGGCATAGAGTCTATGCCCCTCTTCCATAATGTCCCCCTTCATCTCCGCAATGCCCCCTTCATCTCCGCAATGCCCCCGTACCTCCATTCCCTGGTGGTCCAGCGGAGCGTCTTCGGATCTGTGCCTCTTCCGGCACAGATCCTCTTCACCCGAGCATGTCGGGCGAGCACATGGCGGTACTCGTACGAGTACCGCCATGTGCAGAGCAGAGCGATGCTCGAGCCGATCCGAGCATCGGACGAGCACGCTCGCTCAACACTAGTTATTATCCCAAGTCTGCTGTTTGATAGCTGTTGTCCTACAGTCATTTAAAATATAACCAGCTGTACTGAAAACCCTCTCTGACTGCACACTTGCTGATGAGCAACTAAGGGTTTCCACTGTAGTTCGCATCAGTGTTGGCCATACACTCTTCTCACTCTTCTGTTTGCCTACAGTCAATGGGGTCACTGTTTCAGCCTAGAACATAGCTATCCTGTAAACATGCTGTAACAATCTCACATACAATGGGACCAGTCATAGAAGCTACACAGTGTTTGTGTGCATCATTTACCAACCTATACTCTGGAAGCAAGTCCCATAGAGATGTGTCACCACCTCCTCCACCACTACCACAAATGTTAGCTTGCGAACCTGAGATGCAGGAATTACTTTCTGTGATGAAGGAGATGGTGATGATGACGACAGGTGTTATGAAACATTTTAAAGGGACAGTAATGTCCCAGAAAAATATCTAAATAGTTTTGCAGTGCTTAACCCTTTGAGTTCCAGAGGGGTACGGAACGCATTGCTTTGCAATGCGTTCCGTACCCCTCTGCCACTCAAAAGGTTAACCTATATGCCTCCCTCCCCTTTCCCTGATGTCAGCGCTGTGCTGACAGCAGGGGAATCCTGTCCGGGGACCAACCGGCAGCTCTGCAGCAGAGCTGAAATCACGTTATTTTCAAAGAATTACTTTATTGGAAAGGTCTACAAAGTGTGCCTGGTTTACAAGCACACTTTGTAGACCATTCCAATGAAGCAATTCATTTTAAATAACGTGATTTTAATGCGAATATCTCTCAAACCATAGAGGTTTGAGAGATAGGATTATTTGCATATATATTAATTTTTTAAGCACTACAAAACTATAAATATTTTTTATGGGACATTATTGTCCCTTTAAGCTGTTCTTGCTGATTTTGTTGCTGCTGCTGATCATATAAACCCTTTGTTCAATTACTTTTTTAGTATGTGCTCTGTTTTTTTTTTTTGTCCCTACCTTTATCTTTCTCATCCTCCAAATTGCAACCCTCCACTCAATCTATCATCATATCTTTATATTTTTCATAGAAACTGATTCCACAGAGAGGTCCTACTGATGATGCCTTGTCAGAAAATCAGAAATGTTATGTTTAAATAATCAAGCACTGTAGCAAAAATGTATTCCTCATTGCTTTTAATCGATACTATGAGAGGATTCTGCTACTGTATTCAGTACCTGCTACCAACATGAGAAAAATGGTACCCCAGTTGTATGGGTTAACATACAATATGGGGTGCTAGGAACACTTACCTAAACCTGACACTTTTGTTTTTGAAATTATATGCCTGCATGAAAATGGTCATAACCATTATAGATATGCAGGAAAACAATCTCATTTTAGAAAGAAGATAACCTGCCACATCTAATGAGGGGTAATTACTTCTTTCTCCAAGCCTGGTGTGCAAAAATGTTTTCAGAAGGTGGGCACTAAAGTAAAAAAAGGCATTTTCTTACATTTCTGCCCCTTCAAATGTACTGAAATCTGTGAAAACCATGGCATTTTCAAATGTATTTGTTTGCTAGTGCTCTTTGGAACAACAGCTACAAAAGTGAAGAAAAAGGTAAACAAACACTATTTTGGAAATAAGATAACCTACCACATCAAATGAGGGGTCATTTGCATTTCTTTCCCTAAGTTAATGTGCACAACTATTTCCAGAATTTGGTGCTACATGAAAAAGAACTTTTTTTTTTACACATCAGTCACTTCAAAGATACTAAAATGGTTCCACACTGTAGACTTTCCTAGGAGGACCTCCTGCCAGCCTAAGAAAAATGGTACCCCACTGCTGTGATTTGACGTACCATATTGTGTACCAGAAGTGTGGCTACCAGTGGAAGAAGAATGGCAAAGCAAACAATGTATGTGTGATTTTATGGATACCAGTTGAAACAAACTAGGTGGTCAGCCAGTGTACGTGTGGACCTGTGACTGTCAGTGAAATCAGGTGGGTGGAGGTGGGTAGACAAGGGGTTAGGCAGTGCAGAGCAAGGATGGCAGTGGTGGTTAGATAGTGCATATGGGGGATCTGTGACTACCAGTGTTCACTGTATGTCCCCCACATACGTTGTTTGATTCCCTGTCTGAATCCACCGCATACTGGCACTTTGAGTCTACCAGTAGGCAGTGAAACCAGGCTGGGGGAATGGGACTTCCAGTGGGCTGTGGAACCAGGCTGGGGGTTAGGGTACATGGGGGGGGGCTGGAGGCATTTTGTATGCATGACACAGGGGTGTCCAATGCATTGCAAATCAATGCAGTGGACCCCCTGTTGCACACAAAGAGTTACTTTTTTATAAGCTAAAATGTTTATTCATACCTCATGGGGGTGGTGTCTCTCCTGATGCCCCCCAAACAAGGTCTGAAGAAAAAATAACACGGAAAAAAATATGTGTGTGTACCACAGGGGGTCCAACGCATTGCAAAGCACTGCGTTGGACCCACCTGTGGCACATGCAAGTTTTTTGTGTAGGCCTTGTTGGGTTGCATCAGAACCCCTCCTGATGCTCCAAAATGAGTTATGAATAAAAAAGAAAAGAAATGCATAGACCCCTCTGGCACAGAGGGCTAATTTTTATAATTATTACTTTTTTTTTTTATTCATATCTTGTTGGTGGGCATCAGGACTATTCCTGGTGACCCCCAAACAAGGACTAAATAATAAATACATTTGTGTGTGCGACACGGGGGGATCCAACACATTGCAAAACACTGCGTTGGACCCCCCTGTGGTGCATGCAGGGAGGTGGGAGGTTATATATATTTTTTAAATTTATTTAGACCTTGTTGAGGGGCATCAGGACCCCTCTTGATCCCACCCTAATGAGATCTAAATAAAATAACAATGAAAAAAATATTATAATAATCGTTTGTCTGCCATGGGGTGCCCAATGCATTGCAAAACAATACATTGGACCCCCTGTGGCACACAGAAAGTTAGTTTTAGTTTATTATTTTTTACTCATACCTTGTTGGGGGAGCATCAGGACCATTCCTGATGCCCCCCCCCCCAACAAGGGCATAAAAAAAGTGTGTTCCGGGAAGGTGGGGGAGTCCAACGCATTGCAAAGCACTGTGGTGCACGCAGGCTTTTTTGGGTGGTTCAGTTTTTTATAGACCTTGTTGGGGACATCCTGATGTTACCTCAATGAGGTTTAAATAAAATAATAATAGTAAAACAAACAAACTTTGCCACATGGGTGTCAAATGCATTGCAAAGCAAATCTTCTCCACCTGCCCCTCCTCCAAAATCATGGGTGTGTTGTTATTAGAATATATTTTTCCCTTGAGAGCAGGAACTGTCTCTCTCATCAGCAACTGCAATGTACACAGTGCATGTGTGTGGTAAATAACATCTGGGGGCACAACTGTATCCAAACACCATGACACCTGAAATCAAGTTCTGCCGCTTTCACTGTACCCCTTGTCCAGACCCCGCTAAGGACACATGACAACTTGCTGACAGTTTAAAAGTAATGATGAACCCTCCCTGCCACCATCTTAGCATATTCTGTAGGATGGAATCTCTATAGATGCTGCTTGGTGCACTGCTTGCATTTCTTGTCCACCACGCTGGCATGTGTGGTCAGTGCACCACACAGTGTGCAATGGGTAGAGACGAACTGCCACATCCTAACATCAACAGAGTGGCTATCATTTGGCCAGGGAGGTAACTATGAATGGTGTGGATTGGCACACTCATCATAGAACTTACAGTCTCTGCCTGGGTTGCTTTATTTTTCCTCCTCTTTGATCTCAGGCTCTCCTCTTGTTGTCTTTCTGGAGAGTCAGGGGGTACAGCAACAGCAGTGATTGATTTCTGTGGTGGGTGTTTGTCTTTAACATATTTGGCGAAAATGTCATGGTGCCTGTGTTTCATGTGTGATATCACGGCGCTTGTGCCAAGGTGTGTTCCCTCCTTTCCTCTTCTCACTGACTTGTCACAAATTGTGCACAGTGCTATTGCTGATGACTGCACTGTGCTTGCCCTAACAGAAAAATAGTCCCACACCCATGATGACTTCTCAGGGAATGGAACAGATGGAGAAGAATGCCATCTTTCTTCTTGTCCTCCACATTCTCCTTCATTGTCTGTGGCAGCAGATAATGTTGCTGCTGTTGCTGCTACTGCCTCAGATTCATCACTGCAACTAGGACCAGGATTATTGCTGGTGCTAGCAAGTGGAACCTGTCCTAGTCCTGCATCAATTGTTGATCTCATTCCCACTGTGTCCACAATGGTCTGTGGAACACTAGCGTAATCCTCAGCATCCTGCTGCCCTTGCAACTAAGCATCAGAAGGAATTAGAGCAGTTGCAAATTCCTCAGATTCCAAAATCTCACTGCTAGTGGTGGTGGTAATGCTCATCCTCATTCCTGTGTACCATTACTTCTCAGTTTCTGCTAAAAAGGCCATCAATGTCTCTTCCACCCCAGCTTTTCCAGCATCACCATCACCATCCCCACTAGTCCCTACGTGGTGCTGCTCTATTCCAGACATCTCTCTGCTGCTTGGATCAGGTGACAAGAAATGTGACAGAGGGTCCACTAATGTCACACCTGGCATTTCCTTTTGACCTGAAGAAGAGGGCAGACTAGCACTACCAGCAGTAGCAGCAGACACAAGCAACTCATCTGTGTTCCTGCTGGTGGTGGTGGTATTAATTCTCAGCCTGCTCTCCTCCTTCAACACCAGTTCTGGCCTCTTCAGGATAATGTTCCACTTGGACACTGTAGTGAAAGGAAGGGGAGGACTCCCAGTCCCAGGGTCAAAGGAATGGTGTGGGCTCCCTTAACCGCTAGTCTCGACGCTGTCAAATGTTTCCCCTACCACTCCGGCTGCTTCACCATTACTACTACTACTACTACTACTAACACCAACTACATCAAGTTCAGCCGCAGAGTCTTCCTCCTCAGTCTCACAGTCTTAAGTAATATGAGGATATTGATGATTATCCCCTCCTTCACTCGTAATGCTAACAAGCCGCTGGACCTTAGTAGCAGTAGTACTAGCACTGGCAGGACTGCTTGGGAATGGCAAGTGTGTTTTAGGGTCCCTTGCTGTCACACTTGGCATCATTTTCTCCTCCCTTCCTCCTGAGTACTAAAAGACACACTAGCAGCAGGCAAAGTATTGGTGGCAGCAGGTACAGGGCTGGTGGCAGCAGGGGCAGCACATCTGGCAGCAGATACAGCAATGGTGGCTGCAGGTACAGCGCTGGTGGTAGCAGGGGCAGCATATCTGGCAGCAGTTACAGCAAGGATGGTTGCAGGTACAGCAATGGTGATAGCAGGTACAGTACTGGTGGCAGCAGGGGCAGCACGTCTGGCAGCAGGTACAACACTAGTGGCAGCAGGGGCAGTACATCTGGCAGCAGGTTCAACACTAGTGGCAGCATGTCTGGCAGCAGGTACAACACTAGTGGCTGCAGGTGCAGCAATGGTGGCACTGGAATCAGGGGCAGCACGTCTTGCAGCAGGCACAGGCAGCTGATCTGTCCTACTCTCACTAGTACTACCCTTTTCTCCTTCCCTTTGCTTTCCCTTTTCTCCCTCCCTTCCCATTAAGTTCCCCAAGATTCCTTGGGGTGATTTAGGAGGGCTGGACAGCATTGGTTCTATACTGCTAGTCACTTCCTCTTCCTCCGACTCAGTGGACACATAATAAGGGTCCTTCCAGTCCCTCTTTTTGCTGCTCATAGTGATGGCAGTCACTATGAGCCTCTCCCTCCTCAATTTTTTCAGAACACAGCAGAACAACACAGCACGTCTATCTCTCTCTGTAGCTGCTTATATTGTGTCTGCATTCCGCAAATATGTCACATTTTTATAGCGGAAATACGAAAACAATGTAAATCAATGGTCGGAAATTTTATAGCCATTGAAAAAATTTGGCCAATGGGTGAAAAATCGGAAAATTTTAATCGCTAGTTTTAAAGCTGATTTTCCTGTGGTTTTCATGAAATTTCTTGTGGGAGAACACGGTGACAACTTTTGCCCATCCCTACTCTACAGTACACAGCACAACTGATGGAGTGTGATGTCTTGCCTTATCTCTCAACAAAGTTCTCAATTTTGTTTGCTGTCTATCTTGTCTGCCTTAGTCACACAGCTCATATCAAGCTCCCAGTCATCTAATATATTTATTTATTTATGTATTTATTTATTTTAAGTTGTCCATCCTATCATTCTCACAGTTTATCCAAAAAATAATTAACCTCTTTTGTTTCCTTCTCATCCCCCTAGACACATCTAACACAATGATACTAACAGCAAGATCAGAAAGGAAATTGTTTGGACCGCAGCTGTCTGTGTCTTTCAAATCAAATTAGTCAGACAAAATGTTTGGGTATTTGGTGTCAGCCTCCTTTGCTCCCTTATCACACCCCAGACATGTCTACCACAGATATAATAATAACAATAAGCAAAGTTGACCCCAGCTGTCTGTGTCACCCAGAATTTTGGGCTATTTGGGGTCAATCTCCTTCCCCTCTTCTTCTCCCCAGAGTGCCCCAAGACTCCCCTAATACAGAGAACTAAAAGAATCCCTAAACTAAACTTCAATTTGCCTATCTTCTATAGCTCACAAATTTGCTACTCTCTTCTTTCATAAACACAGAATGGTTTGCCGCGAGAGCCTCACACTCTTTTTATATACCTGCAGGGAAAGAAGAGAAAACTGCCATTGATGTCAATGCAATGAGCTAGGTGAAAAAAAGCAGAAAATGGCACTTTTTAAGGGAAATTATTCCTAAGAAGGTAGTGCTCTTTTAAATATATCATTGGAAGAACCTTGCTAATTCATGTCCCTACAAGACTAATCAACAAGGTAGCTTCCTCAAAAGGTTTCATAAGTTCACACAGGTCACACATTATTTGCCATTGCCCAGGTGACAAATATATAAGTCTCATGTAGTGACAAGCCCTCAATTAGATGATATCTGTACAATAATATAGGGTATTAAAAGATACTTATTTTGTTTGTTATTTTACATATCCTCCAAGTGTAACATAAGCATGCACAGGACTTCATAGATAATTCTATGTCTGCTAAGGCTGCTAATAAAACAACAGAAATGTTGATACAATAAAACTTTTTATTTTTTGAATTATCTATGATGTCCTGTGCATGCTTATGTTATACTTGGAGGATACCTCAACAGAGACTCAAGTGCTTTCCCTGGTGTGTGTATATATATATATATATATATATATATATATATATATATAATCACAATTGATAAAAAGAGATGTTAAAATAAACATATATAACCCAATAGTATTTCTAACGCTTTTCACAGCTTTAAAGGCCGCTTTCTCAAAGTTGCAATAAGGACTTAGGGGCATAAAAGAAGGAGCCACTTAGGGTCACAAAAGAAGGAGCCGCAAACAACGCAACTTAAAATACTTAATGTGGATCTGTCACTGGAAAGCTGAGAGAGGCTACCTGTATAGGATATACCAATCACTAGAAAGCCTCAGACGAGCCTCCCACATATCAGGAAGCTCCCATCTCAACAGACCAATGTCAGGCACACTGAGCGGCCACATGATTGCCCCGTCCAACAGAACGGTCACATGATTGCAACAAAGTAACGTTGATCTTAGTGAACACAGTATTGGCCATATGACCTCCCTACAAGCCAACACTAAACCACAACTGCGGTCACGTGATCGACCCACAACAACTTGGCGGTCACGCAGCAACAGTAACTAAGCAACAGTCGTAAACTGTGCTCTGGCAGAACTAAATTCAGTGTGCACACTGCACAACAGTCTCATAGATATGGCAAATGAGCAACATGAAAATATTTATAAAACATAACAATATACATTGTCAATATTGAAGTCTGAATTATCATTGAACAGATGGGACAAAAGTCACGTATGGCACAATACATGGTAAATAATGGAACAAGGAACCCATAATGACAATCTGACTATAGTGCCATACCAATGCCAATACCCTCCTACACAAGTACAAAACAGAAATCCAAATCTCTAGGACAACAGTGTTATAATTGGACCTAAAAGACCCTAAAAGAATCAGGAAAAAAAGAAAAATATAATAATGAATATAAAAAAATAATAAGTGTCCTATATGTATTGATAATATTACAAAACTATATTTATAACATATAATTAAATCTTAGGATTAAATTACTTTAAAGTTTGATAGATGTCACATAGTGGGATATTTAATAACACTACATTAATCCTAAATAATTGTATTCAAAATGGTGACACTTTTCCGTGATGTGTACCATAGTGAAACAATGAAATTGGTAAAATTAACATTGTGATCTTTTAAAGGTGTACAAATAAAAAAAAATGAAACCTATAAATGGGTCTAAGCCCTGGCGTTAAAAAAAAAATATATATTTATTATGTGCGCTATAAAAGCTTATCTAATATTAGTGTGATAGAGTATTAATATAATAGTTCCCTAAAGTACTACATGGTTCAAGTGTATTCCTATGCTAAAACATTATCTATTCAAGGACTGATTCCAATGTCTCAATTAAACCATATGGGACATGGGTAGATAATCTGTAAATTCAGTAATATTTAGGACTATTTAGTCTACCCTGTCTATCATAATTTTTGGATGAAAAAATAAACAGAATAAGTCCATTTGGGTCCTGACTGTGTACCTCCGAAAAGTGTCTAGACACACTGTGTAGTTTGAAAACATTTGTGTTATTTCTCCTGTATTGTCCAAACCTCATTCTTAGTGCAGCAGATGAAAGACACATCATATATACTTCCCTTCACAACTGGAAGATGTCCAGAAGTGCCATCAGCTCAGAATTGGCAGAAAACAGTGGAATCCTGGTACACCCATCTACTGTTCAGAGAAGTCTGGTCAGAAGTGGTCTTCATGGAAGCTATACCTCAGACATAGAAACAAGGCCAAATGACTCAACTATGCAGAAAAATGGCAGCAGGTTCTCTGGACTGATGAGTCAAAATGTTAAATATTTGGCTGTAGCAGTAGGCAGTTTGTTCACCGAAGGGCTAGAAAGCGGTACAAGAATGAGTGTCTGCAGGCAACAGTGAAGCATGGTGGAGGTTCCTTGCAAGTTTGGGGCTGCAGTTTTGCTAATGGAGTTAGGGATTTTGTCAGAATTAAGGTTCTTCTCAATGCTGAGAAGTACATTCAGATACTTATCCATCGTATATTACCACAAGGGAGACATCTGATTGGCCCCAAATCTATTCAGCAGCATGACAATGACCCCAAACATACAGCCAAAGTCACATATAGCTATCTTCAGCATAAAGAAAAACAAGGATTCCTGGAAGTGATGGTATGGCCCCCACAAAGCCCTGATCTCAAGATCCCCGAGTCTGCCTGGGATTAAATAAGAGAGAGAGAGAAGCAAATGAGGCTGCCTAAATCCACTATAAAACTGTGTTTAGTTCTCCAAGATGTTTGGAACAACCTACCTGCCGAGTTCCTTAACAAACTGTGTACCTATAAGAATTGATGCTGTTTTGAAGGCAAAGGGTGGTCACACCAAATATTGATTTGATTTAGATTTTTCTTCTGTTCACTCACTATCATTTTGTTAATTGATAAAATAAACTATTATTATGTCTATTTTTGAAAGCATTCTTACTTTACAGCATTTTTTCACACCTGCCTAAGACTTTTGGACAGTACTTTATGTTCACAAACATACTGATTTTTTCAGTTACATTTCCAATCCCGAGACAATTGGTCTTCCACCTTTCACATTCTTTAAAATCAGAGGAAAACAGCTGACATTCTGTGTTTGACACACTGTCAAACACTGAGCATGAGCTCAAAAAAGTCGCCCTCCCAAACACTAACCCTACACCACCCCTAACAATAAAGTGAAACAATACTAGCCCTAACTCTATCCTAATGCCCATACCGCATAGCTGTATAACACTTACATGTCATCTTATGAAAGTCTTATTCTTTAATCTTCTATCATTTGTGTTCTTCTTCCTAACTTCTGATCTTCTTTCTTCTAATCTTCTGACTTCTAATGTTCCCATAAGTATGCCACAATGAAGAAAATGAAAATACAAATTAAATCAAAATATGCCCCCAAAGTTATTCCATAAGTTTGCTCTGCTGCGGCAGCACAGCCAGTGCTGCTCCAGCAGGAGATTAATACAAAAATCCCACCTCCCCTTAGCTAACTCTTGGGCCTTTGCCTGAGCCTTTCTGAGTAAAATGTGAATAGTAACTGGCTTTCATACGGCCAGTCTCTGTTCAAAATGGTTCCCATTCTTTCATTTCATCTTCTCGTGGGAGGGATGACAAAACCCACTAGAATATGATTGTATGGGAGGTGCGTAATTCACATCCTAGCTAATGAAAGGTTGGGAACCATTTTGACAGAGACTGACCATATAAAAGCCAGTCTCTGTCAAATTTTCCTCAGAAAGGCTTGGGCAACAAGAGGTAGCTAAGGGGGTAGGAGGTGGGATTTTTGCACTGATGAAGACTTGCAGAGGATGACAGGTGCTAAAGACCACGCTGGACAGCAGACTTACAGGTAAGTGTTTAAGTTAAGGGGATGTTGTTAGTTTTAGTGGGATTAACCCTGTTAGTGCCAGTGGGGTGTAAAATGCTCTAAAATGAGTTGCATTCCCCATTGACACTCATAGGGATACTTTTTCTTACATTAGACACATTTTTTCTGTACTTTGGATTTATCCATATGGGGCTTAGGGCGCCATATCAATAAATGGACTGGTCACTTAGGTTTTTTTGGAGACTTTTTACACTTCAATTATAGCATCAGCAGTTTCAAACGTGTTAGGGGTCTCTGTACCAACTTTTGTAGATTTTTGGAGATAAAGTGGGGTTCCTTAATGCATGATCTGCCCAACTTTTTATTGCTTCAAATGGGTGCAATATTTAGCACCCAATTTGTGTTTTTTTCTGTGGTCATTTTTTACAGCACAGGTAACTGGATGGCTTACTGTGCTTGAAAAACTACCATCTGCTATTTTTTTTTTAACTAGCTCAAAGTGAATCGAGCCCTTTTGTACCAATTCAAGAAACACATCAAATTAGGTAATGCACTTATAGGTGGTAAAAAGGTATTGTTGTTTTTGAATTGGGTAAATGGACCTTTAATTGTTGGGACTAGGGATGGGCGAAAAGTTTGAAAAATTTCCCGTATGACTTTGAGAAAACTTGGTGATTTTTTGCTTTTCCCACAAAAAATGTTGCCTTTCTGCCTATGCAAAAATGTCTTCCTTTTTTGCCTATTTTAATAAATGTTTTGCCTATTTTAACACATTTTTCACCTATGTTTCCTATAGGAAAGTCAAAGTTGTGAGTCCTACAGCAATATATGGCTTGAAAAATGTGTTAGCATGAAGAATGCATTTTTCCTTTGCCCACAACACTAACTTTCTGCTTAAGTGAAACTGGCACATACTCAGGATGATATCATGTAATAAAAATAATAAAAAATAAAAAATAAAGTACAACCTACAAAATGGCAGATGTGTATGGTAGTGGTGGTGGTGGGGAGACTGGTATAGTGTGATTTGTGTATGTATATTGTTTTTACCATTGTCATAAGCTATCCTCCTTCTCAGATTATTGACACACATTACTTATCGGGTTTCGCAGTGGTTCCAAGTGGAGTAGATGGTGGCAACCCTTCTTCACATCCCCCCTTCACATCCTCATCTGTGCTCCTGTTAATATATTTGTCCTGGCTTTGTGTGTCATACTCCTCTGCAGTGGAAGCCATAGGTGTTATTTGGACTGAACTATCTGTTAACACTGGCAGTAGCACACTCTCTGACACATAAATAACTCCACTACTTCTTTTTTCCACCCTAGAGCCCTGGGAATTTTTTAAAGTGCTTCTGCTGCTTCTAGTGGAGGCACCTTTGGCCTGCTGATAGTTTGTCTCCCAGTCAGACCTGTAGTTGTGCTTCAGGTGGGATCTCATAGAGGAGGTGCCTACCTGTGAGCCTGCTTTCCCCCTGCTCACATGCTTTTTGCACAGACAACAGATAGCAACATGCTTATCTTCAGGATCCTGAGTGAAGTATCTCCATGCTGTGGACTTCATAAATAACGGGTTTCTGAGGTGGTTCTGCTGCTACTACTACTGCTGGGGCTAGATGTTGATGTAATTCTACTGCCACTACTCTAGGTGTCAAAGGTTCAGTACATACAGCAGCAGCAGCAGCAGAGACACTCCTCATATCTAACATTGTGGATGTTAACCTGTGTTGCTTTTGCTGGGTACTCAAAACAGGTGTGTGTGGCTGAGTGGGACTTGGACTTTGAAGAGGCAATGATGCTGATGATGACTGATAGGGTGACTGTGTGCTTTTTTTGACATCTGTGCTTGTCCAGGGTCAAACTTTCCAATGGCTTTCTCAAACAGTTTATAGACAGGCACAGTGCTCCTTAAAAGTGGTGGAAGATTCAGACTTTGACTTTCTGCTAACCGTATAGCTTTGTCATCATCCTCACTCTCAACTTTATCTGTATCTGAACAAGAGAAGGATGCTGGAGGGATATATTCTAGATCTGCATCATCATCAGTCATCATTAGGTCATCCTCAGAAGCATCATCATCCCTTGACCATTCTTGCCCACTACTACCCTTATATTCCTCTAAGTGTTTAGGAGTCTCAAACAATTTCTTTTAACTTTTACTGTAACAAAGTTCGTTACTACTTTGAGGACAAGTGTTTTGGTGCTTGTTTGTCTCACTATTTGATGCAGCAGGTGGTTCAGCTGCTACACCTTCCTCTATTATGCTATTGCCAGCATCATCAACACTTGAATACGACTTGTTGTTGTCTTCAGTGTTCTTCTTATTTGGTTCTTTATTTCTACTGGCACTGGTGGTGCTGGAACTAGTTTTGCTGGAAACTTGATAAACTGCATCCTCCCTTGGAGTAGAGGGATCATCATCACTGGTTGCATACACTTCATCAACCATTGCTTCAGTCAGTTTTTGTACTACTACTTCACTCTCGCGTCTGTGCACTGCTCCACCCTTCTCCTTCCCCTTGTGCGTTTGCTGGACATTATGCAACTACTCTGTGTTTTTTTTACTGTACTGTACACAACAAAACTGATGGAGCTATATGATGCCTTGCCTAAGTCCAGTCAGCTGTCACTGTCACCTAATTTTTTTTTAAGTTGTCCACCCTGTTGTCTTATCACATTCTGTCCCAAAAAAATTATAACTGAAAAACAAAATCAACAACTTCATTCCCCAGACTTCTCCATCCAGCACAGAGACAATAACAGCAAGATCAGCAAGCAAATAGGTCCCTATCTGCCTGTTTCTTGCCAGTCAGTCACATGGAATTTGGGGTCAACCTCCTTCCACACTGTCAAACACAGTGTCAAACACTGACCAATTAGCTCCACATCTTGATATCTCAGTACTCCATGGGGGTAATCATTTCTGCCCAGAACATACCACAAGAATGCTGAAACCATCTTACATGCAGTGGGACTAATCATAGGAGCTACAAGGAGTTCCTGTGTATCAGTTACAAACTCATACTCTGGGAGCAAGTCCCAAAGAGATGTGACAATATGGCACTATATAAATAAATATACATATATATGTTTTGCTTTGGTTAATATCACTGGTGACATTCCAACATTTGCTACTGCTGTACTTGCTGCTGTTGAGTGTCTAAGCAGAGAGGGATTGGGATCAACAGCAGTGATTTTTTTTTTTTTTATTTCTGGTGCATGTCAGCAAACAACATGACCCTCTACTACCCTTATTTCACTATATAAATAGCTTCATAATAGCTATTTGCTGTATCTCTCTCTCTAACAGCTTTCCCTCCTTTTACTTCCTGTTCCAGTTTACGACATGTTTTTGTCACAAAATGCAAGATATGTATAGGATGTGGGTGGGAGGTTTCTCCCCATTGAAAGGCATAAGCTAAACATGGAAACATTCTGCAAAATATTTATTGGTTTAAGCAAAATATAGAACATTTTAATGCTTTTGCTATGGGTGAGAGTTCTCATTAAAAAGTGAAAAAAAACTTGTTTTTCATAATTTGTGATATTCAAAGTACAATATATCAAGGAAGGATGATATTTTTAACTACTAAAGTGTATGGCCCATAAGTATAACATTGAAGTGGTGCCCATCTGAAGCAAACCAGAAGTGTCTATAGGGGACAAGTAAAAATTCCCAATATTCCTATAGATTTCAATTAAACTTTGTAACATCTTAAATACTAGAGAGGTTCTCAAATATTTGCTGTATAATATAAAGTCAATACTAACATGCAATGCACTTATAAGCTTACAAATGCAATCTTTCCAGGTGTATTACTTGCAATAATGTAAACAGCTAATAGAAAAATAGAAAAACACTGCTCTTTCTGCTTCAGTTACTTCCTAGTTCACAGCCAATAACTATGTTTACAACATGATTGCAATAATTACTTAGCCCTGCTGCTTTACAATATAAACTATAGAAAATAGTAAACTCAAACAACAGTGGAAATTGGACCTTTGAAAAAAATGTATTGCGATCAAATTATTTCCAGTCTTTTGTGATAAAAATGAATACTTACTTTCCCTACTGTAGTATACCAATGTATAACATAAATATATTTTCATAAATATTTTGTTAACTTTCATTTGTATGTGTGTTTTGCTAATATTTTAAATAATACATTGTCAGGAAGTTGTATTACATGTATTATTAAATCAACATCATTTTGAATGTTAAATTATATAAACTCTGATGAGTTATTGAATCAATGTAAAATTAATTATGTAAATTAAGTATACCCCCCCCCAACAAGGGAGGGCTAATGCAGCAGTTTTCCTTAAAGAAGCAGTATACTTATTTATTTATTTATTTATTTATTTATTTATAAAATGTTTTACCAGGAAGAATACATTGAGATTCCTCTCGTTTTCAAGTATGACCTAGATAGTTTTCAGTAAAAGGTTTCATATTTACTCTAATTGTGAGACATTATTAGTTATGATAAAACATATATTGTAAGGCTTTTCTTGTTGAGTAAAATAAGGGCAAGAAAGATGCTGAGAGATGCACATTTTCAGAGTTATTACAGTTTAAACTCATGTTTTTTTAACATTAACATTGCCCTATAGTGGTCAAATTCCAAATTAGTTATTCCATTGCATTCTATTTGAGAGGAAAGTCAATGACACACAGTTAACCATAGAATGCGATAGAAACTTCTGTCAGAATGTTCAGGAAATAAAAGCACAGTAAATTAATTTCCTGATTATGTGAACTGTTATGAATAAAACAACTGACAGCAGTGAGAGTGCCCTTGTTTTACTCAGCTTGAAAAGCTCTATAACAAAATGGTTCTCATAAGAAAATGTTTACTGCCCCTTTAATACCTCCGTCTTACAGTGTACTTGTTTTTCAGAAATATATACTAGCGGTCTGTTTCCTGTTATGCCTATTGCAGTGTGGGGTAAATGAGTGTGAAAGCTTTTACTCAAATTGTCTCCAGCACTCATATCCATAAACTTATTACCACTCTTTTGAATGAAGACTCAGTAACACATTGGCACTGGAAGACTTAGGACTAGGGGCGGGTGAAAGGTCATGTCGTGTTTCAGTGAAAAAATCGTTGTTGACTGCTTTTTCATGGAAAAATCCGCTTTAAATTGTCAAAAGTTTTTTGCTATATTTTCAATGGCTAGAAAGATTTTGATGCTTTAATTACATGTTTTTCTCATTTTCTCTATAAAAATGTGACGTTTTCCAGGTAGTGAAACACATGCAGCTATGGAGAAAGAGATAGAGAGGGTACTAGGCTGTTGTGTTGTGATTTTAATAAAGGCAAAAGAGACTCATAGTGACTGCTTCCACTATAAGCAAGTGGAATAATAATAAAAGGAGGAGCTGGAAGGACCATTATGCAGCCAGTGAGTCTAAGTAGGAGGAAGTGACCACTACCAACATGTGTTCTGGATGCCCTGATTCCCCAGACCCAATGATGGCCAGTCCTCCTACATCACCCCTAGGAATCTTGAGTAAATTTGTGTCAAGGGCAGAGGAAGATGAGGGTAGTAGTGTGAGCAGGACAGGTCAGTTGCCTGTGCCTGCTGCCATTGCTGCATCTGCTTCCAGTTATCACGGTGCCCGTGTTCCTGATTTGATGTTGACATTATTATTCTGCCTCATTTCAATGCCATCCTCTTATTGGCCTAATATTCTTGCTCCACCCAGGGCTTGCCTTTATATACCCTTTCGTGGTGTATCTGTTCCTGACGTTTGTTACTAGTTGCTGTTATCGTGTATGACCCGACCTGCCTGACTACGTTCCTGTGCTTCCTGTGTTGCTGTTCCATTGCTGACTGATCTGACTGAGAACCCGCTCCGGTGCTGACTAATCTGACTGAGAACCTGCTCCTTTGCTGACTGATCTGGCTGAGAACCCGCTCCGTTGCTGACTGATCTGGCTGAGAACCCGCTCCGTTGCTGACTGATCTGGCTGAGAACCCTCTCCGTTACCGACTGATCTGACTGAGAGTCTGCTCCATTGCTGAACTGATCTGGCTGAGAACCCACTCCATTGCTGAACTGATCTGGCTGAGAACCCGCTCTGTTGCTGAACTGATCTGGCTGAGAACCCATTCTGTTGCTGACCTATCTGGCTGTTGAGCCTGTTCTGTTGCTATTGACCTGGCTGTTCTTCCGTTACGCTTGTAGCCATCCGTGGCTGAGCACCCGTTCTGTTGTCATCCGTGCATGGCTGTATTCCCCCGTTGTCCTTGTCTGGCCAGTGTTACAAGCAGCGGATTCCCAGTTGCCTTGTCTGTTGTGCGCCGCGTGGCACTATCCTTATCTTGTCGACCGTAGGCTTGGCATTCGTGCTATAGCTACTAACTGTAACCACCCTTGGTGGTGTGCACACGCGAAGTACCGGTACAGTGCTATTAAGTGCTGACTGAGTTACTCAGATCTATCTGTGTTTTCCTCTGCACTACCGCTGGGCTTACTCCCTGTGGGAGTTTTAGTACATCTCAGGACATTTCCAGTTAACCCGTTCAGTGCCTAGACTGTCTAGGCTGGGCCAGTGCTCCTTTGCTGTTGCAGTGGCTTGGGCTAGGGCCCGCAGTTGCATTACATCACACTCGGTAGTGTGAGGAGACACTGAGCTTCATTCCTTGTCACAGTAGCCTTTGGGCTTAAGTCCCAGCTTTGTGTTACGTCACACTCGTTGTGTGAGGGGACACTTGTGGCCTTTCAGTTGTCTGCCTCGATCCACCCCTAGTGTTCTAGGGTTTACCAGTTGTAAGTGGTTGCCTAGGTCTGCCTGGGACCCCTGTCCCTTGGTCAGTGTTGCCTCATTGCCTACTGGGTTTTGTGCCACCCAGGTGTCTGGGTTTTCATGCCAATTACCACCTTCAGTACTGTCACCTTCAGTCCTGCTGTCAGCCCTGGGTTGTGTAGCCTGATTAACCCTAGTCCACTAGGGTGAGGTTGTCTGTCCTTAGGTGCCTCCAGTCCTCAGTATGCTATCTCAGCACTACTGATACCAGTTGTTGCCTCATTGACTTGCTGTATATTTATTGTTTCATATTGTGGGCCTGTGGCTTTATTCCTTGTATGCACTTTATCCTAATAAAGTCATTTTAACCTCACCGGTCTGGTCTGAGTGTTTCTCAAAAACCGTGACACCAGTGCTGTGCCTGTGTGACGCTCCTTGGTCCATTTTGGGATTGCCAGCAGGCTCCGGTGCTCCATAGGCTGGTCTGCACATGTGCGTCGTGTGACATTGGGCATTGCGTCATCATCAGGCTGTGCCCCTATAAGCCACAGCTGATAGGGACTTGATGCTCACTTGTAACTTTGTTACTAAGTACCCATCTTGTGCCTGGAACCCTTGGATTGATCTACTGGTATTTTGACCTCTGCTTTGCCCCTGGATTCTGCAACCTCTCAGCCTGCCCTGACCTCTGCTATTGTCCCTGGATTATACAACCTCTCAGCCTGCCCTGACCTCTGCTGTCGTCCCTGGATTGTGCAACCTCTTAGCCTGCCCTGACCTCTGCTATTGTCCCTGGATTATACAACCTCTCAGTCTGTCGTGACTTCTTCTAGTCTTTGAAATGTGTATTTTATCAGCCTACACTGAACTTGGCCTGAGCCTGGACTTCCTTTTCTTCTATTCAAGGTATGTTAACCTGCATATTTGAGTTTACTACTGCATTTAAGATCAAATAGCTTTTTGCTACTGTTTGGGTAGTTACTCCTTCCCATGATACTAAATATATACATCAGTCTTCTAGGCTGTCTTGTGATTCTCTGGAGAGGGTGGGGAAGGAGGAGATGATGCCATATGTGACAGCAGGGCACCCTAAGTAATACTTGCCATCTCCAAGCAGTCCTGCCACTACTACTACTACCACTAAGAATGTCTAGCAGCTACAGATTCAGAGTGTTAGGAGCGAGAGAGGGGATGATCCTACTACTAGTGAGGAGGAAGACTCAGGGACTTGATTTGGTTGGTGTTAGTAGTAGTACTAACAGTGATGATGAAGCAGCTAGTGGGACTAGTGTTACCACAGTAGATCATCTTACTGATACTGAGGTGGTAAGGGAAGTACTGCAGAGTGACCAGATTAGAGGTCAAGGGAGCCCACAACATTCCCCTGACCATGGTAATCCCCTTGCCCCCACGGCATTGTCCATTATCCTGAAGAAAGCAGAATTATTGCATAGCAACAATACCACATCACTATGAACATAGATCAGCTACATATGCCTGCTGTTAGTTCTTACAGTCTGCCTTCTTTGGCTCAAAAAGAGGTTGCAAGTGTCACAGTAAGGGACCCTCTGTCACATTTCTCATCACCTCCTCCAACGAGCAGCAGCAGCAAGGAGGCACTGGTGGTGGTGATGATGATGATGGTGGAGAAGCTGGGGTGGAAGGGACATTGATGACCTTTTTAGCCCAATCTAAGAAGGAATAGGAGACAAAGATGGGGAGGGAAATCACCACCACCAGCAGCTGTGATCTTTTGGAATATGTGGAGTTTGCTACTGCTGTAATTCCTGCTGCTGAGTTGTAAGGGCAGCAGGAGAGCAGGCTAGCGTGCCACAGACCACCAAGGACACAGTGGGAATGGGGTACAGTGTTGTAGGACTAGGACATGTTCCACTTAAAAGCAGCACTACTTCCGTTCCTAGTTGCAGTGCTAATTCTGATGCAGTAGCAGTAAGAACAGCAACATTATCCTCTGCCTCAGCCAATGAAGGGGAATGTGGATAAGAAGAAGAAAGAGGACATTCTTCTCCACCTTTTCTTTCCCCCCCTAAAGTCCTGGTTGTGGGACTATTTGTCACGGTTTGTTATGACTCTCAGACACAGAGTTAAGATAAAAACACAACTTTATTGAAAAGTTTAAGAAAACCCTTGTGGGTAGCATACACATATAACATTAGCGATCATACATATTAGCATGAGTAGTGGTACACAGAATGTGATACAGGCTCTACCGGCCTTGCCAATACCGGGTAAGGCAACCTAGGTGGCACAAGGTGGAATAGGTTTTACCGGCCTTACCAATATACCGGGCAAGGCAGCCCTTGACTAGTAACAAAGGAAAAGGAGGGTCTACCGGCCTTGCCAATATACCAGGCAAGACAGCCTGGAGACAGGTACAATGAATAGAAATAGGCTCTACCGACCCTGCCAATATACCGGGCAAGGCAGCCTTGAGACCAAGACAGCAAATAATAGGCTCTACCGGCCCTGCCAATACGCAACCTTAAGTTGGTACAATGATGAATAGGTTCTACCGGCCTGACCAATATACCGGGCAGGGCAGCCTAGACTGCAAGTACTGGATAGCAGCAATGTTCACCTCAGTAACTGGCTTAAGGTGTAATAGACCAGTCTCATGAGATGGATGGACTGAGGCCCACTGGATAGACAGGATGGTATAGGCACCAATAATGCTGGAGCGAACCAGTGCCCGTGTACAGGAGTACACAATCTCGGCCGGTGCTGGCAAGCAACCGGTTAATACATGGAGCGAACCAGTACCCGCATACTGGAGTAACCAAAATCTACCGGTGCTGAGAGATATGCAGCAAGCCACCGGTTAACACATGGAGCAAACCAGTACCTGTGTACTGGAGAAACGGAAACACTACCGGTGCTGTCTAGGACTGAACAGCAGCCAGTTAATACCTGGAGCGAACCAGTACCCGCATACTGGAGGGAACAATCTCCACCGGTGCTGAGAGATGTACGGCAAGCAACCGGTTAACACATGGAGCAAACCAGTACCCGTGTACTGCAGTCACTGAAACTTCACCGGTGCTGTCTAGGACTGAACAGCAGCCGGTTAAAACATGGAGCGAACCAGTACCCGCGTACTGGGGAGACTGAACCTCTACCAGTGCAACGAGCAGCCAGTTAAAAATAGAGCGAACCAGTACCCACGTACTGGAGAGACTGAACCTCCACCGGTGCAAAGAGAAACCAGTTAATACATGGAGAGAACCAGTACCCGCGTACTGGAGAAACCAAACCACCGCCGGTGCTGTCAGGATAACACTAAGCAGCCGGCTACAGGGAGCGAACCAGTACCCGCGCACTGGAGAGACTAAACCCCTACCGGTGCAACGAGTAACCGGTTAGTACATGGAGCGAACCAGTACCCGTGTACTGGGGAAACCAAACAACCATTGGTGCTGGCTCGATAACACTAAGCAGCCTTTTACAGGGAGAGAACCAGTACCCGCGTACTGGAGTAACCTAGATCTCTACCAGTGCACACGCAACCGGTTGTCAGTGGAGCGAACCAGTACCCGCATACTGGGGAGTGAAACACAAGTGAATGAAAATTTCGCCAGGGCGACTGGAGGAGAGGTGCACACTGCGGGCGATCCAGGAGCTGGAACACAGTCGAGATGGACAGGAAACAAATCACTGGCACTCAACTGGATCAGGATGGCAGCAGGAAACAGCAGCAAGGGCAGCAACCCCAACCGGATCAGGAATGGATGCTGTAACCAGGGAAGCTGGCGAACAGGAACTCAGGTGATCACAGATGAGCAGGAACAGCAGAATGACCCAGGAAGCTCAGGAACCCAATGCAGGCACAGGCAGCATAGAGACAACACGAAAGGGCAACCAAAGGGTGCCCAAGCTCAGTCTAAATAAGGAATACAGGGCGGGCTGAAAGCAGGCAGCCAATGGAGAGTCCCCTACAGGTAACTGACAAGGAAAGGCAGCAATCACGGGCACCATGATACTATTATTGTCTTTGGGCACACACAGTGCCATCCGCAGTGACGACAATGTGCACAATTTGTGAAAAATCAAGGAAAAGGAGAAAGGAAAGAACACACCTTGGCACAACTGCCCTGATAACATACATGAAACAATGACATTTATGTCATACATGTTAAAGCCAAACACCCACCACAGAAATCAAGAACTGCTGTTGCTGTCCTGACTCTCCCCAAAGGCAAAAAAATGTGAGGTGGAATTCAAAGAGGAGGAAGCATAGAGAGGCTTAAAGTCCAATGGCATGGGACATATCTGGCTCACCATCAACTTCTTGCTTAAGGGTCTGGGCATGGGAAGGTCATGTAACAACTCATTTATCTTTACCTTCCCCACCACCTGATATCCATTCAGTAGATATCAGAATGTGGCAGTTTGTATCCAACCATTGCACACTGTGTGGTGCGCTGACCACACATGTCAATGTGGTGGAGGATAATTGCAAGCAGGGCATCAAGCAGAATTTGAGGAGACTCTATCCCACAGAATACACTAAGCTGCTGGCGGGGAGGTTTCATCATTATTATTAAACTGTTTGCAAGTTATCATGTGACTTTAGCGAGGAGTGGACAAGGGGAATAGTGACAGCAACAGTACTTGGTTTCTGGTGGGATGATTTTATATTGGGGACCCTAAGAGTCATGGTGTTTGGATAGAGTTTTGTCAAGTGTTTGATGTGAGTGCAGATGTGCCCATTGATCTATAATCTAGTAACAACACACCTATGATTTTGGAGGAGGGACAGGTGGAGAAACATTATTGTCCAACATTATTGGCCAACTTCTTCTTTTCTCCACCAATACCTGGTGGTGGGGGCTAGTTTTGGTGCTGCTACTGCCTCAGGTGCATTAATGGAGGTAGTAGTGGAAAAAGGAACCATGATCATCACCCATGTTCCTGTTGTGGTTGATCCCATTGCCTTTGAGCTGCCTAATCATCCTGCTGTTTAAACAACTCAGTAGCAACAGCAAGAACAGCAGTCACAAATTCCGCAATGATACCGGAGCATTTGAAAATGGCCACCGCAGCATTACCTGCTGACACTAAGTCAGTAAGGTTTGTTTTTCTTAGGGTTTGTTCTTTAAAAAAAAAACAAAAAAAAAACAGAGACCTTAAGAAAAAAAGTGTAAGTCCTACAAATCACTGATTCTTCAGGGCTTGGGCCTAACACAAGTCTAAGTCCTATAAATCAATGTTTCCTCAGGGCTTGGGCCTAACACAAGTCTAAGACTTACAACAAATCAATGTTTCCTCAGGGTTTGTGCCTCTAATAAGTCTAAATCCTAGAAATCAATGTTTCCTTGGGGCATGGACCTCTAACAACAAGTCCTACAGATCAACTCCTGCAAATACTAGTCAGCAACCCCCTGCAAAAACAATAAAAATCCCTGTTCCACTGATTCTTTCCCCAGACTCAACCCTCCTCAAACCCCTTTTATACAATATCTTATGTTTTTTCAATTGTATTTTTTTATAGTCTGCTCCCCCAATCCCAGTCAACAAGACCCCCCAAAAAAATTCCTTTTTCAACTGATTCTTTCCCCACACTTCACCCATGTTACCCTCATACCCCTTTTATATTATTCCTTTTGGAAATAAAATAGCATTTGATGTGAGTTGTGTGTAAATTCAATGTTCCCATTGATTTCAATGCAATGAGCTAGGTGAAAAAATTGAAAAACTGCACTTTTCGCAAAATTATTCACCAATTTTGGTTTGAGGAAAAAATGTTTGCCCATCCCTAGTTAGGACACATTTTCAACTCCTCCAGTGTTGTCATAACAATGACTAATACAAACATATAGGTTCTACCATGGACAAGGCACAATACTTTTTTTTTGCTCCATATAAGCCATTAGTTGCAGTTAACTGTGGTTTCACCTCCCATTGTTTCTGTGTGTTAGTGAATCAGTTTTGACAGGCTGTAAACACTTTCTGTCGTCTCCTTTTGCACATGTGCTCACTATGTACAGTGCTATAGATTTATGTGTTGATGAATTTTAGAAATCTACTACCTATTTGGACTTTATAAATCATTAACCTTTTTTGTAAAATATTCAAAAATATGAAACAAAAATAAATTTGATAATTATTCTTCCTGTGACTACTTCTACAAAACTAGGGCAGTTACAGAAAATCACATAGTAACATAGTTGATGAGGCTGAAAAAAGACATGCGTCTATCAAGTCCAGCCCATGGCAAAACACCCCTGTTGATCCAGAGGAATGCAAAAAAAGCCCTCTGGAGCAATTTTCAATTGAGCCCCAAGTGGGTAAAAAAAATCCTTCCTGACTTCAAATGGCAGTCAGATAGTTCCCTGGATCAACATACTCTGCTTTGAAGCCATCTGCCATAATTTTCAATATTGCTCTGTGCAAGATTGGCATCTATTGCTTTTTTGAAAGCAGTTGCATTGTCTGCAAGTACAAAATCCTGAGGCCAAGATTTTCATAGCTTTACCACCCTTACTGTAAAGAATCCCTGTCTTTGTTTTAATCAAAATCACCTTTCCTCTAGTCTTAATGGATGACCTCTTGTTCTTAGCTCAGCTCTTTGCATAAATAATTAATTGGCTAGTTCTTTGTATTGACCTTGGATGTATTTGTAAATTGTAATCATATCACCCCTTAGATGTCTATTCTCTAATGTAAACAAACCCAGTTTGGCTAGACTCTCTTTATAACTCAGATCCTCTAATCCCTTTATCAGTTTTGTTGCTCGTTTCTGCACCTTTTCCAGTTCCAGTCTTTTTTAAGAACTGGCATCCAAAATTGTACTCCACATTCTAGATGAGGCCTAACCAAGGATTTATACAGAGGTAGGATAATATTATCATCCCTTGAATTTACATCTCTTTTTATGCAGGCTATTACCCTATTTGCTCTTGCAGCAGCTGAGTGACTCTGCACACTGCTGTGAAGTCTATTAGTACTCCTAAATCTTTCTCTAATGAGGATTCCCCTAGTTGTTTCCCATTTAGAGTATATGTAGCAAGTGTGTTTGTACAGCCTAAATGCATAACCTTACATTTATCTACATTAAATGTCATCTGCCACTTTTCTGCCCATTCACTCAGTTTATCCAAATCCTTCTTCAAAGAAAAAAAATCCAGCTCTGTATGTATTTCCTTACATAGCTTTGTGTCATCAGCAAAGATTGATATTCTACTTTCAATTCCCACTTGTAAATCATTAATAAACAAATTAAAAAGCATTGGGCCCAGGACTGAACCCTGTAGAACCCCACTTATAACTTGAGATAAAGGTGAAAAGGTTCCATTAATAACAATTCTCTGCCATCCATCATTTAACCAGTTATCAATCCATGTACACATAACACAACCCAAACCGAAGCCTTTTAATGTGTGCAGTAACCTGTTGTGAGGCATTGTATCAAAGGCTTTTGCAAAATCCAAGTATACTACATCTACAGCAATTCCCCTGTTCAAATTACTTCTTACTCTTTCATAAAATGCAAGTAAATTAGTCTGACATGTTCTATTCTTCATGAAACCATGCTGATTTCTGCTAATAATATTGTTTGTCTTCACATAGTTCTGAGCAGTGTCAGTTAGTAACCCTTCTAGTATCTTACCCACTATGGAAGTCAAGCTCACATGTCTATAATTTCCTAGTTTGGATTTTGCTCACATTTTAAACAATAGAACTACATCAGCTTTCCTCCAGTCTCAGGGCACTATGCATCCTGAAAGTGAATCAATAAATATTAAGTATAATGGTATTGCTATTACTGAACTAAGTTCCTTAAGTTCCCTTGGGTGTATACCTTCAGGTCCAGGTGCTTTAAATACCATAATTCTTTCCGGTCTCTTTTGGACCTTGTCCTCAATAATCCATGTACATGATGGAGGAAATTCTGTGGTTTTTGTCTGTTTGCCCATAGCTTGTCATTGCTGCTTCCTTTGTATATAGTGAAGCAAAAAATGTGTTTAGAGTGTCAGCCATAGCCTTATCCCCACTAATCAATTCACCTGTTTCAGTCCTAAGAGGACCAATATCAACCTTAACTTTTTTTTTTTGTTATTAATATACTTGTGGAATTGTTTAATGTATTTTGCTTTTAAGAAAAACCCTATTCTACTTACACACATACAGGTTTATTATGGATTTTTTGGCAGTTATGGGACCAGAAAATTTCAGGGTATGGTGGTGTGCTCAGTTGGATTTTAAATGTAAGTCAAAAGATACAAACTACACCAACTAAAGTATACATTTTAGGAAAAGGACAACTGTTTCACTTGACCTAATTCTAGATGTTTTTGTTAGATATTTTACCAGAACTGTATTACAAATATGTTGCAAAAACATCATGCATTATTTCATTAATGCTCTAAATGTTCACAGTATTTTTTTACATAATGTTACTATAAAACAAATCTCAAAATGTATTAATCTACTCTTCCTATTTATATAACTGTCCAAATCATTCAAACTGTTGGGCTGTGCCTGGGCTTTATTTTCTATTACATAGAAGTCAAGTATCACAAAATATATTTCATTTAGGGTCATTCTACACATTTTATCAGGTGATTTTCCATAAATGTACACCAATGTTGTGTAAGAAGAGATATACAGAGATATACAAAAAGTCCAATTTTATTCCTAAATGTATTTATGTGTAAAATGCAAAATTTTACACTTTTCCTGAAAAATTCCCAATTTCCCACAATAAAGAAACCAATTGATTTTCCTAAAACTATAGATTTTTTCCTGGGAGAATGGGTCCATTTTCTACCTGAGTTTTTAAAGGTGGGGAAAGTCCGCACCCCCATACCATAAAAACCCAGAACTTCTCACCATGCAGTGTGAATAAGAGGGAATAAGAGAGGAAGCAGAGACACAGAGCAAGAGACAGATTTAAAACAAAAATAAAAAATAAATAAAGTTGCTTTGGAATGCTATCTAGCACAATATGAGCTGCAGAAGAAGCTGGAGGGTTTTTGCTGCTGATTCAGAGGTGGAAGAATCCAGTAGAAGCAGTGAATGGAGCCTACTTTTTCTATCCATGCTATCCCAAGTTCCCAAGATATCTACAAGGAATCTGGGGAGCTATAATAAAAAGGTGTCAGTGGATAGCACTATTAGAAGAAGAGATCAGCTGCATGTGCCTGCTGCTACTGTTGTCAGTGTTCTTTCTGAGGTTCTGATAAGTGAGACAGCAGGAGACCTTCTGCCACATTTCTCATCAGAAAAGAGTCCTCGAGAGCAGCAAAAGACTAGTGCTAATAGTGATGAGAGTGAGGGTGGTAGAGTAGCTATTGTCAAAGAGAGTGCATGAGAGATTTTTTGGCAGAAAGTGATAAGGAATGGGCAAAAGAGATTCATTTGTGAATGGGCATTACCACCACCAGTACATTCTTGCATATGCTGCTACTGTAATTACTGCTGCTGATTCATGAGATACAGACAGTCATCTGTCACAGCAGCAGGCTGCTGACTAGGATAGTGTGTCAAAGACCACAGTAGATACCATGGGATTGAGTTCAATATGCAGTGATATGGGATTAGAATAGTTAGATTTGGTACAATTTGCCATTACTTCTGGTCCTAGCATAAGTGCTGATGCTTAGACAGCAGTAGCTCCTGCTCCAGCCATTGTAGATGCATCTGGAGAAGAAGAAGGACATTCTTTTCTACTTCCTCCCCTCACTAAAATCATGGGTATGGGACTGTTTTCCTGAGGTTCAGTGCAATCATCAGCAACTGCACTGTGCACAATATGTGATAAGGTAGTTAAAAGAGGAAAGGAGGTGACATACCATGGCACATCTTCCCTCCTTAAGCACATGCATCACAAATAGGTATGGGCAAAACTTTTCTCCTCAAACAAAATTTGGCTAATAATGACACTTTCTGCTTTGCAAATAATTTTCTGAGAAAAATGCTGTTTTTCCACTTTTTTCTCCTACCTCATAGCATTGAAATCAATGGGGACATTGAATTTACACAACACAAATGTTATTTATTTCCCACAGGAATAGTATAAAAGGGGTCAGTGGGTGCCTATGTGGTGGAGTGTTCGGAAATAATCAGTTGAACAGGGAATTTTTTGGGGGGAGTTTGTTGAATGGTATTAGGGAGAGTAAAAAAAAATAAAATGTAAAAAAATAATAATAAATAAGAAATTGGTATGTAACGTGACAGAGACAGGGCCCCCCTGACATAAGCAGTGACTGGGCCAGACTGATACTTGATGGGAGTATTTTGTAGATAAAGATTTGAAGGAAATAAACTTATTATCAGAGGACCAAGCCCAGAGAAACATTGATTTGTAGGACTTAGACTTGTTAGCATCACAAGACCTGAGGAATCACACCAAAGATAATTTTTGTCTATCAGGCTTGTTAATGTCACAATCCCTGAGGAATAACATCAGATATAATTTTTTCACTCAGGCTTGTTAGTGTCAGTAATTTGTAGGACTTAGGCTTGTTAGAAACAAGTGTGTTGAAACAGTGCAAAACAGTTGTAGAACTAGAAGGAAACACAACTGACACATCTGCTGTTATATTAACCCTTTGAGTGTCAGAGTGGTACGCAATGCATTGTGTACCACTCTGGCACTCAAAGAGTTAAGCAATAAAAACTAACTTGACCTTTATCTCGGTAATGTTAAACCATTCCCCAAGAAAGCAGGTGCTGCTTTCACTATGGTCTTTGTCTGATTCACTAAATAAAAATTACTGGGTGGTGATTAGGGATGGTGAAAAGTCAAAGAAATTTCCAGTGAGAATTTTTTTTTTGCAAAATCTCCTGCCCATTCAGTTTGAAAACCCATAGAATATTCATATATCCAGACCTCTCAAAAAAGACAAAAAAAGAGAGGCAGCAACACATTCTCTAAGTGTAATTATTTTGTTCTCTTGACCTTCACCAAGCACCTCAGGTGACAAGATTGGTTCTCACTTTTTTCAGAGGCATTGAAACTGGCCTCCACAGTATGAAAGGAGGCAGTGGATTACACTCCAATGCTGGTATAGCACACTGGTCTTCACTTCCAGTCTTCCATCAATTGGTCAGTCACATCTCTGAGGTATTTCTATTATGTGTACTAAATTAAGCAAACAAACTATGTAGATATAAAGTTAGTGCTTTTTTTTTTTACATTTTAGAATATGAACCTTTATTAACAAAAGAACAATATATTGTTTATGACACAATAGTACACAATACTATATATATAAAACTAAAAAACAAAATCAACAACCTCTTTCCCAAGACTGCCCAGCACAGAGACAACGAAAGCAAAATCAGCAAGTAATTTGGACCCCAGCTGCTTGTGTCTTGCCAGTCAGTCACATCAAATTTTCTGGTATTTGGAGTCAATCTTCTTCTTCTTCTTCCCATCTTCTCCAGCAGAGTGACCCCAGACTCCCTTAATACAGAGAACAAATGTCCTACCTTAAAGACTCCCTAAACTATGCTTGTCATCATGCCTAACTGTATAGGGGAGTCAAGAACTTACTGTCTTACCTGACAGTATTAGTAGGTCTATGAGAGGGCCTATAGTATGACTGATGTGTAAAGTATAATAACTAGATAATTGGGGATGGGCGGGTGGGTGAAGTGCCCTCCCTGACCTCCCGAGCATGAGGATGATGTATCAATGAGCATATAAGAACGTGACCTGCCCTCCCACAATTCCAGGATATCCAACAGCCTTAGAATTGTGGTCGTGCCTAACTGGATAGGGGAGTCAGGAACTTAGTGCCTTACCTGACTGTATTAGTAGGCTTATGAGAGGGCAAAAAGAAGGACTAACAACTAAACAACCTTTATTTTTTGTGCTACAAATACAATTAACCTGACAAAATTTTGAAAGCTTGTCGCATCTCTACCACTGGTTTAGGTATGTATTTATCATAACATGAAGACTTCCATCTGCCCATTTTCTTAATTATGTGTACTGGGATCTGATGCCTGGAAGCAGCCGTGGCTGCCCCTATACGAAAAGAGTGACCTGAGAAATTAGCTGGATTCAGACCTAGCTTAGTTAACAAAGATCTGATGTAGTACGTGAAAACATGTGTAGACAATGGAGCTTTGTTACACATGAGTAATGGGCTATTCCTGGCTCTATCTTGAATGAATTTTAGGTAACCATCCAATACCATAACCGCGCAATATTTATGGTTTGTTGGGTAGAAACTGATAATGGTAGCTGGACCTACTTGATTGGTTTTAGATCTAGACAGATTTAAATCATAGTGGTTATCCTTTTTAACTAACTCTGAGATTAGTAAAACTCTGTCCTAGTCATTTGAAAAGTATATAATTTATCGGAAGTCTAGTAGGTTCCTTGGTTAATGTTGCTTTCCCGATACCTCTGAATAACAACTTAATATTGTGGTAGGTAAACAGTGATTTGAAATTAGGATCTATTATCTGACAGAAATGTTGTATGCCAGCTGTATACACCCTAATGGTCACATACAACAGATGTAGATAAAGATGGCAATGGGTAATGAAAGCAATGATAATGTTTATGGACAAAGGTTCCGCCAGTTTATATGTTTTACTGTATCAGATAAAAACCATCCATGCTCTATTATAGTTCTTTATTGTATTAACAGATAATGCTTTGTCCATAAGTTGACATGCTTCTTCTAAGTGTCGTTCTGCTGCATCATGAGTGTTTCCATATGAGGTGCTGGAGTTGGGAAAGGATTTGCAGATGACTGAAGTTTTAAAATTCCTGAAATTTAAGTCAGGGAAGTAAGTCAGCTTTGGTATTACTGTGACCTGATATGAACCGACATTCTATGTTGAAATTATAAATGAGGGACATTGAAGTTAATTTCCTAACAAAAGGCATAATATTGTTGGATGAGGACCTGGCTTTCTGAACTATTTGAGCAGTGGCCTGGTTACCCGGATAAAAGATTACTGTATGGCCTTTCCATAGATAACCCCAAGTGACAGCTGCTGCCTCCATGGGGTATATCTCTATTAAGGATGATGTTTTGAAGAAATCCAGAATGCCACCCACATCCGAGAGCCATGATGCCGCCAACCAATGATCCTGATAGATAGCAGAAAAATCCTCTAAAGCCGCTGCATCCATGACTATAAAGGGTGAGTCTGTGGATGCCCTGGGTATAAACATAGAATGTCCATTCCAAGATATTAAAAACCTAGTCCACATCGCCAGATCAGACTGAACTACCATGTCTAATTGAATCTTCCCTTCCTTAATGGGTTCCTTCACCAACATGGTTAGCAAATGTGATATAAAGGAGTGCTCCTGTGGCACTATTCTCATAGTGAAGGCCCGCATACCTAACAAGGATTGCAGCTCTACTTTCTCTCATTCCTGTAAACCTGAGGACTGATGAACCTCTTCTAGGATCCTATTTAATTTCTCTGAAGGAAGACTGGCTTCTATCAGTGTGGTATCCAGCTGTATCCCTAAAAAAAACAGCTTCTGTACTGGCCTACTAGACTTCGCCTGTGCAATAGGTATATTCAAATCCTCAAAGAGTGACTTTATAAAGCCTAGGCCTATGGGGACTCTGTTAGGTGGTTCAATAGTCAAAAAGTCATCAAGATAATGAATGACTAATGGTGATCTGCACACATTCATTAAAATCCAAGATAAAGCCTCAACAAACATGTCAAATAGTTTAGGGCTGCTTTTAGCCCCAAACGTGAGGCATGTAGCAAAGTAATAATGTTCCTTCCATCTAATCCCATGTAGATGCCAAAGTGAAGGGTGTAATGGTAGCAGTTTAAATGCATCTGTTATGTCGGCCTTAGATATCCACTACCCTCTCCCTGATGGTACAAAATACTGAATGGCATCATCCACTGTAATATAAGATAGAGAAAACTCCTGAGATGGTATAAGAGAATTAAGGCTTAGAATGAAGGATGAAAGTGGAGCGGACAAGTCATAAATTAATCTTGTTTTATTAGAAAATTTCCCTGTAACCAACCCAATAGGGTTGATCCTCCATTTGGCAAAAGGTGGGGAAGCAAAAGGGCCAATGATAAACCCTCTCTCTAATTCTCTGGCCAACAGTGACTCTCATGCCTGAGTGTCTTGAAGGGCTGATTGGAAATTCCCACATTCCAAAGAATCTGTAGGAGTAGCTACTAACCCACTATGGAAACCTTCTTTAAAGCCTGAAACTAGAAATTCTACTAAATCTTAACCGGATGTGTATGGAGATACTCACGTAACATAGATACGTTAACCACGCCTAGTCATGCTCTAAGATACAGCCTCTGGGGGCATATGGTTTTAGGATGGGACCCAAAACATTGTATGCAGATGTGTAACAGGCAACCCCAATTGAATGTGCAACCTACATAGTTATAGTTATTACACAATGCAGATTTGCCTAAATAAACTATAGACCTGCCTTTTTGGACCCTTGATTCATTGGATCCTGATTGCAGGGAGATGTTAACTTTTGAGATGCTGAACAGGAAGGATTGGCTGCTGTAGGGCAAAAATTGGCATGGTGTTCTGCTGATTGACACACTGTGCAGGTTGAGGTGTGTAATCCTGCAAAATGGTGGTGGAACAACACGGTATCTAATTTACCCCAGTCAGTGATATCATTTAATTGTGCATGAGCCGCTGCCGCCTTAGCAGAGAAAGAACAGTGGTAGTCATAAAAAAGCATACCCTCCATACTTGTGGCCCAATTCTGCAACTCTAAACATGTATAAATCCAGCTTTTCTCTTCTGTGAGGTTGGACTGAACAAATGATGTCTCTGAAAAGACTAAAAGCAATAACAAATTTTGTAATATCTAACTTCCTACCCAACCTAGGGTCCCTAGTTTTAAGGACTACAGATACTTGTTCACATGAGAAGGCTCTAGTTTCTGTGATGAAAGCAATAACGATACCAGATTTATATCCTTACCCTCTAAGATGTCTTTTTTGAGTTGTGTTGGTAGGAAATGTGCTGGAGATACTATAGGATGTAAATTCTCTGAAGGGGAAGTAACTGGTAAACTATGGACTTGCTGTAAGTTAGAAACTTGTTGTACCGGAGGTCTGGCTTGAAAAGCTTCAATAGCATTTAATCTAGAATGAACCAAGGCTAATGAAGAAGCAAATTCTGTCAGAGAAGTCTGTAGGTCTATCCCCCCGTTAGTTCTATGGAAGATCGAGGGCTGAGGTCTAGTCTAGGGACCTGTGGAGTAGAGAACAGTAATTTAAACAATTCAGCTTTCCTACCTGATGCTGAGAAGGGGATACACCTTCTATTTAGTTCTGCTACAATTTTTGCAATAGTCCAAGATCGGTAATTTGGGGGACTATTTGGCCGGGGCAATTGTTTAGGTGACCCTTGAACTGCCAACATGTCTTCTTGATTTGAACTGGTTGACATCCTTGAAGATGTAGCTCCTTCATTACTACACAACAAGAGTAGATTGATGACTACAGGCTTCAGGTTACTTTGCTGCTGGCTCATAACCTCTCTAACTAAGAACAAGGAGAAGAAATTAATGTTAACTACTTTGGTGACAAGTGAGGCCCTTTCTAGTGCCAAGTGGCTATGCAAGGCTCTATCTATGATTTGGACCTATGACCTATATGTTAGGCCAGGGGACGTAGGCCTTGCTGTGACTGATTCTAAAGTAGAGAGATACTATCCTAGCAAGTGGGTGTGACAAGTGGAATCCTTTCTGCAAATGACAAGGAAGGCTCTATCTATGATTTGGACCAATGGTTTGGCATGAGATCTAAATGAGTCCTGTAACCTCCTTGTGAACTTTCTCTCAAGATGAAACATGCAGTCTTTTGTAAAGACTAGAACAAAAGCTAACCTATGGGGCAGTGAAAATTGTTTTAAAACAAACCTTAAAGTGACATCATTGATTGAAAGAAAGTCTTGATTGCTGTAAAAACAAAATGTATACCTCTAGGAGAATGATATTGATTTACGATATGTGGTCTCTATGTGAGACTTGACAAGGTGAGACATGTCCCTCAAAATGAGGGGCCCAATGGTTAGACTATACACTACATTGCTATATAGTTTACATGAAAAAGGCCTAGATTACCATGAAGGATACACTAACAAGTATGCCCCATACACAAAAGCTAATATATGCACAAACAAGACTGGTGGTTGACGATGTGAGACATGACCACAGATATGTATTATGTGCTATGATAAACATGATGAATTGGCCATCAGACTGATGATCCCTACTGCTGAGTACCAGAAATTAACATATGATTAAAATATTTTAAAGCACCAATGTTGTGAAAATTTATAACACCAACAACCGTAATTATATACATTATACTGTCAGGTAGTTATTTACCTGATTCTGCTGGATTTAGAATTCAAATTCTTCTCAGGTTTACTGTTCATGCTTTGATGCAGTGAAGCTTAAAGTGAACTCACCACATGGGTGCATCGCTATGACTTAATCGTGACTTAGTGTATAAACCGGAACTTTAGCTGAAGAGCCATGCCTGACCTCCCGAGCGTGAAGATGATGTAGCAATGAGCATATAAGAATGTGACCGTCCCTCCCACAATTCCAGGCTATCCAGTAGCCTTAGACTTCAATTCCCCTTTATTTGCCTAGCTTCTCTAGCTCAAAAACATGCTGCTTTCTCCTCTCACAAACACAGAATGGCCTTCTGTGAAAGCCTGACACCCTTGTATATGGCTGTAGAAAATTAGAGAAAATTTTCAAGTGGAGGAGAGAAATTTTTTCTTAGCATTGATTTCAATGCAATGAGCTAAGCGAAAAAAGCGGGAAAATGGCACTTTTCTTGGAAAAATATTTGCCTAGCGGAAACTGCCATTTTTGCCAATTTTTGTTTGAGG
This sequence comes from Rhinophrynus dorsalis, assembly GCA_037306005.1. Taxonomy (NCBI): domain Eukaryota; kingdom Metazoa; phylum Chordata; class Amphibia; order Anura; family Rhinophrynidae; genus Rhinophrynus; species Rhinophrynus dorsalis. The sequence goes on along the minus strand of CM074719.1, from coordinate 151,687,294 downwards.
TAAAGTTTTCACCCTTCTCCAGTGTGGTGTGCATAATATAGAACTGACTCTGGCAGGGACTGGGTAGGGGTGGGCGAAAGTTGTCGCCCACAGGAAATTTTGCAAAACCACTTTGTTATCAGCTTTTTCGCAGAAAAATCCGTTTTAAAACTAGTGGTTAAAATTTTCACATTTTTCGCCCATTGGTCAAAATTTTTTGCTATTTTTTCAATGGCTAGAAAGTTTCTGACCATTGATTTACACTTTCGCTATAAAAAAAGACATTTTCACTGAATGCAGACACAATAAAAGCAGCTACAAAGCGAGATAAACGTGCTGTGCTGTTCTCTTGTGATATTCCTATCACTATGAGCAGGGTAAAAAATAATCAATGGAGGAGCTGGAAGGACCATTATGTTTCCACTGAGTCAGAGGAGGAAGAGACCACTATTGTACCAATGCTGTCCACTCCCCCTAAATCACCCCAAGGGATCTTGGGGAATTTAATGGGAAGGGAGGGAAAAAAGGGAATGGGAAGGAAGGGAGAAAAGATAATGGGAAGGGAGGGAGAAAAGGGTAGTACTAGTGAGAGCAGAACAGGTCAGCTGCCTGTGCCTTCTGCAACACATGCTGCCCCTGCTGCCAGTGCGACAATTGCTGTACCTTCAGCCACTAGTGTTGTACCTGCTGTCAGATGTGCTGCCACTAGTGTTGAACCTTCTGCCAGTGCTGAACCTTCTGCCAGTGCTGAACCTGCTTCCACCAATACTTTGCCTGCTGCTAGTGTTTATTGTAGTACTCGGGTGGGAAGGAGAAAATGATGCCATGTGTGACCCTCTGTCCTCCAAGCAGCAGTGAGATGTCTGGAATAGAGCAGCAACCCGTAGGGACTAGTAGTGGTGGTGGTGTTGGAGAAGCTGGGGGAAGAGACATTGATGGCCTTTTTAGCAGAAACTGAGAAGAAATGGGAGACAGGGATGAGGATAGGCGTCACCACCACCACTAGCAGTCAGCTTTTGAAATTAGTGGAAATTGCAACTGCTCTAACTTCTGCTACTGCTGAGATGAAAGGGCAGCAGGGTGCTGAGGAGCAGGATAGTGTGCCACAGACCACCGCAGACATAGTGGGAATGGGGTCAACAAGTAATGTGGGACTAGGACAGGTTCCACTTATCATAAGTAGCAATACTCCTGATCCTAGTTGCAGTGCTAAATCTGAGACAGTAGCAGCAACAGCAGCAACATTATCTGCTGCCACAGAAAGTGAAGGGGAATGTGGAGGACAAGAAGAAACAGACCATTCTTCTCCACCTGTTCTCTATCCCTCCCCCGAAAAGTAATGGGTGTGGGACTATTATTCTCTTCTGGCAGGATCAGTGCAGTCATCATCAACAATGATACAGTGCAAAATATGTGACAAGTTAGTGAGAAGGGAAAGGAGGGAACACACCTTGGTACAACCGCCCTGATGACACACATGAAACACAGACACCATGACATTTACTCCAAACATGTTAAAGCTAAACACCCATTACAGAAATCTAACACCGCTGTTACTGTACCCCTTGACTCTCCAGAAAGGTGGAGATCAAAGAGGAGGAAGAATAAAGAAACCCAGACAGACACTGGAAGTTCCATGATGAGTGAAACAACTAGCTCGCCATCAACATCATCTTCTTCATCTAACGAGTACATCTGCTGCCAATCCACCTCATCGTTACTTCCCTCGCCAAATGATAGCCACACTGTCAGTGTACCCATTGCACACTGTGTGGTGCACTGACCACACATGCCAGTGTGGTGGAGGAGAATCAATACCAGGTCATCAGGCGGCATCTGAGGAGATTCCAACCCCACAGAATATGCTAAGATTATGGCAGGGAGGGTACATCATTACTATTAAACTGTCAACAAGCTGTCATGGGTCTAGACAAGGAGTACAGTGACAGAGGCAATACTTGGTTTCGGGTGTCATGGTGTTTGAGTACAGTTGTGCCCCCAGATGTTATTTACCACACACACACACACACACACACACACACACACACTGTGCACATTGCAGTTGCTGATGGAAGCCACAGTTCCTGTTCTCAAGGGAAAATATATATTCTAATAGCAACACACCCATGATGATTTTGGAGGAGGGACAGGTGGAGAAGATTTAATGGTCAACTTGTTCTTTTCTCCACATATACTTGGGGCTACTTATTCTTCTGCTACTGCCTCAGGCTCATCACTGGAGCCAGTCGTGGCAAGTGGAACCTTCATCATCCATCTTCCATGTTACTGCTATTGTTGATCCCATTCCCTTTCAGCTGCCTATCATCCTGCTGCTTAAACAACTCAGCAGCAGTATGAGCAGCAGTTGCAACTCAGGAGGACATTTGACAGTGGCCACTGGCCAACATGACCTGCTGGTATTAGGCCAGTATGGCATTTTTATTTTTTCTCAGGGCTTGTGTTTTGAAAAAAATAAATAAATAAATAAATAAATAAATAAAAGAAAAAACTTGTCCTACAAAAAAATAAATAATGGGGTGTTTGTTTCTAAAAAGCCTAAGTCCTACAAATCAATGTTTCCTTTGGTCTTGTGCCAAACAAGCTTAAGTCCTACAAATCAATGTTTCTTTAGGGCTTGGGCCTCTAATAAGTCTAAGTCCTACAAAGGCCTCTAACAACAAAGCAAACAAATCATCCTCTAAAAAATACTCTATCAAATCAAGTATCAGTCCACCCCGGTGGCAGCTTATGTCAGGGGGTTCCTGTTTCTATCACTTTAAATACAAATGTCTTATTTTATTGATTTATTTTTCTATTAACTGTCTCCCCAATAGCAGTCAAGAAAGCCCCCCAAAACAAATTCCCTGTTCAAATGATTCATTCATTCACCAACACAGGCACCCTCCTCAAACCACTTTATACCATGTCTTATGGTTTTTATTTTATTTTATTTAGGATTTCTTTTTAATTAAGTGCCCCCCAATCCCAGTAAACAACCCACCAAAAACATTCCCTGTTCAACTGACTCTTTCCCCACACCCCACCAATACAGGCACCCTCATGCCACTTTTATACAATGCCTTTGGGAAATAAAATATTATTTGTAATGTGTTGTGTGTAACTTCTGTGTTCCCATTGATTTCAATGAGCGAAAAAAGCGGAAAAAAGTATAAAATCGGCACTTTTTGCTGGAAATTTTTCGCAAAGCTGAAAGTGCCATTTTTTGCAGATTTCAATTTGAGGCAGAAAGTTTTGCCCATCCCTAGGACTGGGATGGTCTCAAGGGTTAGGGTCGAAGTACAGATGCGACTGATTCTCCAGGCACATTGCATGTCCATGCAGTGCAGTTCTTATGAACCTGATCGAATGCGTGCACAAATTGACGGAGTCACAGAATAATTCCTTTTTACTTGAGGTCTGATGATGGGCTAGAAATTAAGCAGTAGGATTCAGGAGGGTTGGGGCAGTGGGTTGTGAGGGCTTTAAAATTAACCTGTTAGCTCATATGAGCTAAAGTTAGTTATTGCAGTTTTGTATTTGGAAAAGGGCATGCAGTGTGCTGTTATATATATTCAATAGATAAGACTGTTTCTTTCCTAATTAGTATTTTGCATATTATTGTATACTTATACATGGGAATGGTTCTGGTCAGAAATGATTTATCTGATGTGGTTGAGGATGAAGGTCTCCATCATATTGGGCGAGGGGACACTGAGGGGAGTAGTCAGTAGGGTTTATATTAGGTTTTTGGTAAAATGCAGGCCGGAGACTGCCTCTGTCCCTCCGGGGCATGAGCACATGACCCAGTTTTACTTACCAAGTTAGGGATAGTTCAATTATTAAATTCTCATCCTGGAATGTCAGGGGCCTGAATGACCAAATTAAAAGATCACTAGTTTTGCATTATGTTATGAAACATTATCCAGACATCCTGGTGAAGCTGGAGACTTATTTATAGGGTGGTAAGATTGCAACACTTAAGAAACCTTGGGTGGGACTTCACTACCTCTTCACCTTTTCCACACATGCTAGAGGGGTCTCAGTTTTAAACCTCTGAGTGCCAGAGAGGTACGTAATGCATTGGTGAACCACACTGGCACTCAAAATGGTTAATAAACAAGTCTTTTCATTTTAAATTTCTAGATTTAAATCCAAAAAAGATATACACATTCCTGGAATGTAAATTGTGAGGCTACTCCACTTTTTGCTCCTGAGATCCTACAAGAAGCTCTCACATATATATCTACCAAATGGGACATTTATTTATAAGTATGGGGAACTTTGACACTTGATGCCAACTGGGACAGGATGGGGGGCTCAGTAGCATAATCTCAGAATTTCAGAACTTTGGGCTTAGTGGAGGACATGGGACTGTCAGCTTCCTGGAGCACTCTATACCCAGGAATTATGGAGCCCTCCTGCCACTCTGCTTTGCACAAATCCCTCTCATGCATTGACCATATTTTTGTCTCAAAACAGGTGTGGAGCATGAGAGAAAGATGTTATTTCCTACCCAGGGTGGCTTTGGATCATTCTCCACTAGTACTCACTATAAGAATGGGGAGAGTCTACTCTGTTAAGAGCTGGAACTCCAGACACACTGGTTGTCCATAGAGCAGATATCAGAGAAGCATGTATCAGAACTATCAGAGTACTTCCATACCAATAGTGAATCTGTATGCCACAAAAATGGTAGGCAGAGGGTCACTAATTTCATCAGTCTCATCTCAAAGGAAGAGGATGGGAGAACAAATGCAGCAGTTGGAAATGGAGGCTAATAATGCCGAGAAAAGATATGTAGAAAAGGGTGATGCCAAAGCATATGAAACTTTTTTGTCTTTGCCTCCTCCCTGCATAATGTAGAACTGTATTACTTGAATATTAATTATTTGCTTTTCAAAAAGCAAAATTTGTATCATAATGGGAACAGGGCAGGGAAGCTGATGGCACATCTGCTTAGAGAAAACACTGACCACAGTAGCAAAACTTCCATATTGGGTGATCAAGGTACAATAATGTTTGATTAATGAAACATAAGTGTGGAATTCACCAAATATTATACCCATCTCTATAGTTCTCAAACTATCACCACTACCTCTCAGATCAAGGACTATCTTAGAGATACTGAATATCGATTCTGTCCAGGGAAAACAGACAAATGCTAGATTCACCAATTTTATTAAAGGAGGTGGTAGAGGCCATTAAGGACTTACCTGCTGTTAGATCTCCAGGGGGCAATGGATTCCCTACTGAATGTCCTCAGACATTCTAGCAATATACACTTGTACATCTTACCAAACAAGACGCATATGTTCCCTAAAATCAATGAACCCATCCTTAAAAATGGTTATGAACTCTCCTACATTCCTCTGCTGGGACAGAAAGTCAACCTGAATTGTTTTCAGGCTACTCAGGCAGTCTATAAGGTATGTCTTCTATATAGTAGATTTAGGGTTAAACAGCTAAGGATCCATGTACCTCTTGTTGCGTGGGGAGGGTTTGGATCATCTGTGCACATAAACTGAAGACAAACCTGGTCTGTGTATGGAATTACAACTTTTCAAACATATCAAGGGAATGAGCTTAAAATACTTGAGCAACTACTTCTCTTACCTGTGCCTGCGACATCCTGTGTGGGAGGGCTGGAACCCAGAAATTTCAGCATTCCCTCACATCAATTTATCAGCTAGGTAATGTATTCTAAAGCTTATAACCTTGATTTACACCTGGCAAGAGATGGGTTCATTCTCTGATGGTGCAACTAAAATAAGTGTTATCAATGTCTCTAAAATGTTGACCTTTTAGTCTCAGTAACAGACTCTAGAATGAATTGATACAATTATTATATAAATGTAAACCAGTACTAATCCATTTAGGAACATTTCAGTGGGATTGAAACATTTTATCAACACCAATAATTAGCATTAGCTTATAACTGGATAAAATATGATAGTATTAAAATACTCTCTGTAAAGCTATAATAAAAATATTTTAGAGAAAAACAATATTCTGGATGTTCTTCACTGGATGTATGCATGAATTATGCTAGTAATATAAAATAACAATGTAAAATGCTTCTATAACAATTCCAAAAATAGATTATTTTTTTCCTCAACCTATTGTAAAATGATTGCGGCATATGTTTGAGTGGTTTACCTGATTAGCAAAATGAAATTTTCCAGATATTTCTGAAGGATGAGGATTCATGCATGGTAAGGTTATATGAAGGATACATACGAAATTCAAATCAGAATGTTTTGGAGGAACAATTAATTGTGATTGCTGTTAGATTCCAAAGACATTTTAATGTTAAATTACCAATAAAAGTCTTGTTTTGAAGCAGAGGTATGGCGTGGGTGCAATTTCTTGAAATAACAAATCATTGTATGACACAGTGAAGATTCAATGACATAATTAGGATTTGGGTGACGTAACAGAATGCATTTCCTCTTGTATTAATATACAAAACTATGTTGCATATAACTACTAATAATAATTATTATTATTATTAGTAGTAGTAGTAGTTCTTATGATTACTGAGCATTACTAAAATGTGATGTATTATAAAATATGACATACCTGCAACAAAATAAGAGAACATTATTTCCTAAAACCAATAAGATTTCTACTTTTTATATATATATTTTTTTAATGACATCCAGTATTTAAATATCACACATATATAAAACTGTGGTTTGTCATAATCTTTGGGTACAAGTAATAAGATTGTCAAGGTACCAAATGCAACAGGAGGTGGACAAACAATGAGTCAGAAAAATAGAATGCAGATAAGTACACAACTGCTCAGTATTCGGGTTACCCCCTTATCCCTGGGACAAAATTTCCCATGTATCAAAAGTAGCAATAGGAGGAATATGGCAATTCTCCCTCACCATATGGAGGTGAGAAAAGATAGGAATAGGGGGCAGTTCACCAGGAGCCTGACAGTGGCTTTCATTTACATCACAAATAAAACATCAACATTAATAGGAATAAAGCAACACAATCATATTTAGAATCCCACTCACCTAGTAAGTGAGGGATGGAGGGGGACCACATACCAGAGAAAGCTAAACCAAAACTGCATTGTGAATAAAAATGTTACAAAATTGTGGTAATATTGTATGAGACCTCTCTCTGAATTACCCTTATGTTGGTTCCATACCACCCATCATGCCAAAAGGAGGTCTCCCCATCCCCTTCTCCCAAAGCTAAGGAATTCATCCAGGACGTATATTGAAAACTCATGTATAGGTGTTTTTGTGTGTGTCCTTGGGCAAGGTTTGAATAAATATATGCTAAATCAACTTCTGCCCGGTACCTCTCTGTCTAGCAGAACAAGAAGCTAGAAGAGCTTCATGAAGTGGTTTATTATTGCAGTCCAGAGAGGCAACTGTGGAGTGACACCGGTGGTCCAATCAGTCAGTATGCACTTTACAGCTACCAGTAGAAGGATATCTATTCATTTGATGGTGGTAAAGATGGGAACATGTGTATCAATGTATATACCCAACAACAGTCTTGATTTTGTTTTACATAGTTATATTGTTGTCAAGGCAGAAAAAAGACTTGCGTCCATCAAGTTCAACCCTTTTCCTATTCCTGTTTACCATTGTTAATCCAAAAGAAGGTAAAAATACCCTCAATACAGCAATTTCAAATTCTGCTTTGAATGGGGGGGATTCCTTTTTGATTCCAAATGGCAATAAGACTTCTCCCTGGATCAACCATCACTACTAAATAAACATTAATCCCAATACTAACATACATAGACCTCTATGTTCTGCTCTTTTAAAAAAGTATCGAGGCTCTTTATAAAGGCATCTAATGTATTTGATAGCACCATCTCCTCAGACAGTGAATTCCATACCTTTATTGTCCATACCATAATGATTCCCTTCCATTGTTGTACTGAAATCTCCTTTCCTCAGGTCTAAGCAGGTGACCCTTTGTCCTTTGTGCTGTTCTGTTAATCAACATGTCTTTGGAGGGTCCTTTGTATGGGCTCTTAACATATTTAGATAATGTAATCATATACCCTCTAAGACACCATTTCTCTTGTGTGTAGAAATTTAATTATTCAAGCCCTTCTTCCTAACTAAAACTTTCCATTCCCCTTATTAGTTTTATAGCCCTCCTCTACACTTTCTCTAGTTCCATAATGTCTTTTTTCAGAAAAAGGCACCCAGGATTGAACAGCGTATTCAAGGTGGGTTCTTACCATGGACCTGTAAAGAGACAGAATAATATCTTCCTCCAGTGAGTCAATACTCCTTTTAATACATGCCAGTATCTTATTGGCCTTTACAGCCGTCAGCTGGCACTGCACATTACTGCAAAGTCTATTGTCTACCATTACTCCCAAATCCTTTTCATCAGTATATTTCCCTAAAGAAACACTATTTAAACTATATATTGCATTTTTATTATACCCAAAATGTATAACTTTACACTTGTCTATACTGAATCTAATTTGCCATTTTCCTGCCCATTTACCCAGTTTGTCCAAATCCTCTTGTAATGAAGACACATCATACTTTATTACCCTACTTAATTTTGTGTTATCAGCAAACACTGATGCATGACTTCCTATGCCCACTGGGAGATCATTAACAATCAAATTAAAAATAAGAGGTCCCGGGACATGGCCTGGCAGCCATCCAGTCCGGACGCATGATGGAGTAGCTCTGTGCCTTGAACCTATCATCCTCCTGCATCTGCAGCTACAATACTTACCTTTTTCTCCATTGTGCCCCACACTTCATGAGCTACCAGCTGTCACCCTGTATGTGGAGATCCGCTCGAGAACACATTACTTCAGGGTGACTGATGCCTAGGTTGTGCGGTCTTGCGGGCTGGATCGCTGCAGTGGCAGGGAGCTTCTGTCGGCTTCCTCCGAGACACTTTTAGAGGTGGAACAGGCATTGAAGTGATCGGCTGGCGACTACTTCCAGCATGGCCTGTGCTTACCTTGCAGCTGCGAGGGGGCGTGTTGGGCTGAGGACTGAGTCGGAAGTTGGAGTGTTCATGACACTGCCTGTTGCATTGTGAGATGCCCATATTCAGCGGGCCTAAACTAGGAAACCTGAATCCTGACAGCTGACACCGCTACAAACTTGACCTGCTGACTTAGCCTTGGACTTATCTGTCTACCGCTCATGCGGTCGCCACTCACCTGCATCTACACTGCCTGACACTACCCTACAACACATATTGGGTGGAGAGAGGCTGGCAGTGGAGCTTGCCCTGCCTTGAACAGGCTCCCCTTAATCAACTTGCCCCCTTCCTATAGCACACCATCCACTTTTTGTGTTATGGTCCCAGTCCCCCTCCCTTCCACTAGGCCTACCTATTCATGGCACTGTTGGACTCTTTACCTGAACTGATGAGTGGATAACTTCTGGAGTCCTCGGAGGATCTATTGATGGATTTGGAGCACCTTATATATTACTACTATGCTGTGGGGGAGCTTTTGAGACCCGTTTGCCCTGAGTTCTATTAGGAAGCATCCGTAGAGTGGACTATTGCCTATCTGTGTTCTTGAGAGGTGCGGAGATTCTCCTCTATTCTGCCCCTGACCTGTGGTCTAACCATCTTTTGGGCCTGCTGTGGGCTGGGGGACACCCTTCCAGTACCGGCCATTCCAGCTGTGGGCACACAGCTAGAGTCTGGGGACTGTCTGGGGACCCCTGTGCTCAGCCTGGAAAGCACTACTTGGTATATAGTGGCTGTTACTCACTTAACATCCTGTTTGTTACAATCTCCTGTATTTGTATCCCCCATCTTTCCCATATATATTTGAAATTTCTTCCCCTTACATCTGTTCCAGTGATCGGCTGCTGGGGTAGAGGGAGATCTACTACCTATCTCATCTACACTGGCCATTACTCGGACTCAGCTTACAAACACATACTAATCCATAGCACTAAACTGGACACTAGACCATAAAATAAAATCACATAAGCTTTATTCATTCAGTCATAAAAAACAAAAAATATTTCATGTTCATTAACTCGTATAGACTAACCACCTCAGATGACCAGAGGGAGAGGCTACATCAACGCGTTTCACGTATCACCGCTTGTGATTTAGTCCCGGGAGGGTTATTTATCCATTTAGCACAAACGACACTTTTCCAGTTTTGGGCGTTTGCTGGAGGCTTAATGTATTTATCAGGTCTCCTTGAGCCGCCCGAATAATTTGTTTTTTCACATTACTCGGACTCATCCCTGTTTGTCTTCGTCTCCTGTATATGTACTGTATCCCCCATCTCTCCCATGTTTGGTTGAGGATCTTCAACTCTTTTGCTTGTTTGCTCTGGATGACACCGTGTCCCCCATGGGCATCTTATTTGCATGATACACGGTGTGGATAAGGTTATGCTAAAACTGAGTCCTTAAGGCGGAGCCAGCCTTACACCCTGTAATTGTATTGCTGTGAATGTAGCTGCCCTTTCCTGGATACACTCTTCCCTGAATGACCATCTGCTGTGGGGCCTTTGAGTAGAACTACCTCCTCTTTGCCTCCTACACTACTGATTCTCCCTATGTTCTCTTTCTCTGCTACATACTTTACCCTCAATATAGGTACGAAGTCAGGTGACTAATAAGTTAAACTCAACAAGTACGCACAATGCCAGCTGGCAGAGGGGGGAGATAGAGGCAATTGTGGAGTCTCCTTCAATGTCCAGTTCCCCGTCAAGTTCACCATCTCTTGCTCTGGAACAGGATGACTCTGTAGGCTGTCATTTTTCTGAATTAATGGAGGTGATCACCAACTGCCAGAATGTGTTAACAATCAAAATCGATTCTGTCCAAACAGAATTAAATTTGCTGAGAGCGGATCAACAGGCGATCTGAGAAAAAGTTTGTGACACTCAGAGATGGATTTCGATGGTTGAGAACAATTTACCCCTATGACTGAGTCCATTAAGACCCTTCACTGACAGGTGGTAGAGTTGCAATGTAAAACGGATGACCTGGAAAACAGGTCTAGACGATGCAACATTCGGCTGCTGGGCTTCCCTGAAAAAAGTGAGAGCAAGATCCCTGAAAAATTCTTGGAGGGTTGGATCAGGGAGACCTAGGAGAGTGAAGATTTATCCAGTATGTTTGTGGTATAGAGAGAGCATGGAGTTCCCCCGGTTACTGCTCTGCCGGGTGGGCCCCCAAGGTCTCTCCTGGCCAAGCTGCTGAATTTCCGCAACAGGGATGATGTTTTACCTATGGCCTGGATGAAGTGGGAAATCCACTTTGAGAATCAGAAAATTTCCATATTTCCTGACTTCTCTTCTGAAGTCCAATGTCAGAGGCTTCAATTCCTTGATGTCAAGAAAAGGATACACACAAAGAATATTGTGTACTCCAGGGTGTATCCAGCGAAACTGAGGGTGATACACAATGGCACCACTAATTTCTTCCTGTCTGAGGTGGAGGCAGGTCTGTGGCTGGACTCCATCTGAAGTCCATGTAGCTGGGTTCCTTTGAACTGTGCAGATCATCTGGATAATGACTGTCTCTATGACACCTCTACATACTTCCCTCTTGTGTTATGAGGGTCACATTAGATGTTTGGACTCATTCTAAAAGGTGTATGGATACTCATCATTTTATGTCATCTGGAGATCTGGCACAGGTTGCTGTTACCAATAGAGCTTCTTGCCATGTTGGATCAGGAGTGGGGCTTCACGTGCTCTGTGCGAGAAGTGCTTTTATTATTGCTATCCAACACTTTATGTATATGTCTCCATGCCTGTATATCTATGCATTATATGTATAAGGCAATATGTATGTGCACAGGATTTATTATGTGTTTCTATGTTTGATGTGTGCTTACTTGCTGTAGCAGGGAATGTAGGTTGCTGGGATGCTGTGCAGCTGGCCTGGGGTGCTGCCAGGGGGTGGGGCTTATAGTGATCCGGACGTCTTGGCCTTGCTCTCAGGTGGTTTTCCACTGGCGGTGTGGCATCTAACCTTATTGGGTGGTGGGGATCCTGAGACTGTGTTTTGCCATTTGCTTTATTTCTGTTGGGTCAATGATACCGTGGTACCTTGAGCCCCGTACGCCTGCCTGGATGAGCCCTGTCCAGTTGCCCTGCCTTGTGCGGTATTGTTAGTTGGGATTGGGGGGGCCCATACACGCTTTTATTATGGGTGCTGATGTCCGGTACTGGCTCTCAACAATCTCCTCAATGGGGAGGAATGTGTGGTCTTGAGCCGGGTGTTGGTGGAGTCACTGCCGGAACTGATGGGGTCTTAATCGGTTGGTGGAGCTTTGATGTTGTATGTTGTTCATGCTAGAGATGAGCGAGGTGTTGAGGGAGAGGTTCTATGATTTATGCTGTGTTCTTGCTCTTTAGTGAGTGTGCTGAGCTGGGCTGGCTCCTACTTTATTAAGATTCTTTGATATGAATGTTAGGGAATTAGGTCTTGATCGGGTTGGGGTAGGTGAGGATAGAGTGGGTGTTGGGATGTGTCATTGTGTTATTTCACTTTTCTTTTTTTTCTCTCTGTCTCACCACCACCACCACCGGGACCATTCAACCAGTGCAGCTCTCTTGCTGGAATCCTTCTTCTATAGATTGACGGCACATAATGGGTAATTGCAATTATAGAGTCAACTCCTGGAATGTGAGAGGACTAAATGACAAAATCAAACAATCTTTAATCTTCAACTTTTTACGGAAGCGATCTGAAGACATTATCCTGCTACAGGATACACATTTATGTGGTAGCAAAGTTTTGTCCCTTCGGAGACCCTGGGTCACCCATCACTATCATTCTGCATTGTCCTCTCATGCAAGAGGTGTGCAGTTCGAGTTCATAGATCTTAAGACAGATGCCCAGAGGGGATATCTATTCCTTACATGCATGCTCAAGGGTGTTTTGACCACCCTGCTCAATATTTATATCCCACCCCCCTTCTCAACACGAGGACTGATGGAGGTGATTAACTATATTACAAGCTGGAAAGGTAGCCGGGTTATTTGTATGGGTGACTTTATTTATTTATTTATTTTTGCATTTTAAATACTTTATACTTTATTGAAAATCATATAAAGTTACAGTTATTACAATAATAACAGTTATAACAGTTTAAGCAGTTATATATATGAAAAATAACATTAAAGAAATCTATAATAAAACAAAACAAAAAAAGTGTTAACAATCAGAAGACAAAAACATGTAAAGAAGAAAAATAAACACCTCAATTGAAAGGATTATCTAAGTTAGACTATGAGCAGAAGGATCTGTTTGCCTGAGACAAACATATGTCACACCTATGTAAAGTGTAAACATATTAAGTATTGAGATAATAACTCTGGTAAAAGAAAGTGTAATAGCAGCCAAATTTAAAACACCTAGAAAGAAGAAGAAGATAAAAAAGGATATGGGGGTGGAAGATTGTTGGTGGGGGGGAGAGGGTGAGAGCATACATCTGGTTCAGATCACTTTGTAAGCAACTGTATACATATTTGGACTAACATGTCAGGGGTCTAATTCACATCTATCTATGAATGAAATAAAAAAAAAGTAGAAATTTCTTTCTATTATGAGTTTAGAAAAGAAGGGGATTTAAATTAGGGAAGGATTCTGTGCATTTCGACCAGTTGTTTACATGTTTGTTTACAGAATGGTCAGTGATGGCATGATAATATTCCATAGTGACAAACTAATTGACTCTCTCAAGCCAGTCTTGTTGAGATGGGATCTTTGTCTGTTTCCAGTATAATGGGATTAATCCCTTCCCCGCATTCAAAAACATTTGAATACAGGCCCATTTTTTAGGTGTAGAGAATCCAATTATATGACAAGTATAGTGAAAAAGAAAGATCATAGGGTCCAAAGGAAGAATTATTTTATATATAGAATTAATTTGAGGAGCTATATTAGACCAATAACCTGAGATTAGGGGGCAGGACCACCATATATGTAGTTTGGTAATTTGAGGAGGAGAATCAGAAGAAATATTGTAAGTTTGCTATAATATTCTTTAAAAGATTGAGGAAATGTTTTCTGAAAAGTACCGTTTGGGGATTGTATTTGATTTACAGCTGTTTGACATCTCTCCCGTTGAGTCTAGTTAATGCCCGACCACATTTATTGTTAGAAAGGTACCTATGATATTTCAAGCACGTGTGGGATTTAATGGAGTTTTGTCTAAGTAATTTATTAATATCCGTTTTAGCGTGATCTATTTCCTCTAGAAAAGCAGGTGATCTTGATTTCGTATGTGTCGAGGTAAGTGTTCTAAGTTTGGTTATTGCCTCATTTATTTTTCTCCACTTCTGTCTCTTAATAACCCCAGCTTTAATTAGGATACCACGAATTACACATTTATGTGCTTCCCATATAACAGTGTCTGGCACATCACCGGTAGAATTCTGTATAAAGCAATGTTCCAGTTCCCTAGTTAAGGATTTTATAATCCCACCATCTTTATGTGAGATATTGTTTAATCTCCAATTAAAATGTTTTTCATTAATTTCAGAAGAAGAAAAGTAAATTGAGACTGCATCATGGTCAGACCAAGAAATATTTTCTATTAAAGCCGAAGTGATTGAGTGGAGAAGAAATTGTGAAGTAAATATATAATCGATTCTACTGTATGATGAATGAAGAGGTGAGTAATAAGTGTAATCAAATTATTTAGGGTGCAGGGTTCTCCAACTATCTAAAAGTCTGCTAATTTGTTTCTTAATATCTTAAGGTAAGAGAATTCAAAAGCGGATTTCCGTGATGATGTGTCTAACAATGGATCGAGTGCTATATTGAAATCCCCACCTAGAACTATCCTACCTTCAGTTTCCAAAGCCAAGGAATCCAGGAGATTTAAAAGGTAAGATATTTGCTTAGTATTTGGGCCATATATATTTGCAATAGTAAATGGTTTGTTGTATAGGAGTCCTTTAATGACTAAATACCTGCCATCTGGGTCAGTTGTACTTTCTAGCAATTTCCAGGGAACGGATGTTTTAATAAGGATACCCACTCCTTTTTTCTTTTCTTTTGCAGAAGCAAAGTATGTACTAGTTGGTGCGTTATCAGATTTAAAGTGTGTTTCTTAAATGAGGAGAATGTCAGAGTTTAAGTGAGCAAGGGAGTCAAGCACCATGGACCTCTTTTGAGGCGAACTGAGGCCCCTAACATTCAAGGAAGTTACTTTAAGTTTCGACGTATATACCAGAAATAAAAGCTAAGTTGCTACCTAACCAAATGCGTGCAAGGATGGGGAAGGGATACAAAAGGGAGATAAAAGAAAACAAAAAAAACAAATGATCATAGGTGCAAATGAAAAGTGAGTCTGAAATATTATGAGCTTGTTTAATGGATCCTTCAATGAATGTGAGGAAAGGGATAAGCCAGTTAAGTAAGGTTAATGAATAGACTAAGATCAGATTCTGTGTCGAATCTGGCAGGTGCCAATGAGGCTTCTGGGGGTGTAACATTTAACTATAGTTGAGCAGTGAAGTTCAAAGGAGGGTCTGAAAAATTAAGTATATTAATTAGCAGTTGAGAATATAGTATGAGCAAAATGTGGTTCTATATAAGTGTTTGCTGTGTTATAGTACAATAATGAAGGGAACATATAAATCATTACTCAGAAATTATAGTGATCTTGTGGTGAGGGGAAACTAGTTTTCTTGAAAGAGCAGTGTTAATGGGAAGTATCATTTAAATGGAGGATATGGTTGGGTTGTAGTCCTATAAACTAGAGAGTGCTATTGATGACATTTATGGCAGGTAAAGGGTTCTATTATATCCATGAATTATTATCTCCCATGCCAAGGCTAGATGGACTCCGCATATAATCAACTACTAAGTCATATCACCAAACAATGATCTAGAGAAATCTGACTACTGAGGTCCTACATCACAGACAGTGATGTAGCAACACATTAATTTAAGTATGAAATCATACCGCATTAACAGCAGCCTTTAAAATTAAGGATCATAGACAATATCATGGGACCTATGTCATAACGTATCTCACAATAGTGTTAGCTAGTGATACATTAAATTCTCATTATGCCATATTTGAGTAAAATATAGCAGGAAAACAAGGTATAGAGAGTACGCCACAGAGATTATGAGGAAAGAGTTTATTCCTGCCGACTCAATTCACATGTCTAAATAAGAGCACAACATTAAGGATCTATTTCATAATTATCAAAAAGAGCGTGAAATGAATAAGAGGCAACTTTAAAATGACAGTGTAAGAAGCTTTTAACAATTAAATGTCATACAAAAGCTTTCTATACCAGTTGCAAAAGTATTATAGTTTTGATTCAGCTTTTTAGAATTTTTGTGACTTCCTCAGAGCATTACTATTATACAGATAAACCAATGTGTGATTGAGAATTAAGATATAAATGGTTTCTAAATCATCCCATACTATTCCCAACCGATATATCCTGTTCTCATAAACTTTAAAATAAATTTTTAATAACGCTATAGTGGTCACACTAAAAAAGTGGATTACTTCTCCTCAGTAAGAAAATGCTACAGTTGGAGACACTCTCTATATTCAAAATGTCATTGAGTATGCTTTAACATTTGAGTCCCCTATCAAGGTCCCTATACTGAATGCACAGTTTATTACACTACTAAGTTAGCTATAAGCCATTTTGAGCAACAACTGAGAAAAAAAGGCAAGAATTAAGCTAACAGATGATTTGCCAGTAGGTAAATTATTTTTTAGATGAAGAGTGAAAGGGCATATAGAGCTCATAAGTGTCTCATAGTCCAGTTAAGTTACGGAACTGATGTCCTAGACCGGGGTCAGCTAAGGCTGTAGAAAGAGGTAATGGAGAAATTGCTCAGATGGTCTACAGTAATTGTCAATCTGACATGTGGCTAGTTGAATGAGATCGGTGCTGAATTGCTGATAATTAGTGAGCAGCAATCTGTTGTTATAAGCCACAGTTATAACGGAGAGGAATATAGTCCACTCTGTCTCATAGTAAATTACAACTCGAAGCAGAAGGTTTTAAGTACCTTGAGTACATAGAAGATCCAAATAGAATAAAGTAATGAAGTGGGACAGGAATGAACATAATCCCCTCACCCTAATTCAGTGGACTTTCTCTTAAAGAAGAACAGTCTCTTACATCCTCATGAATTACAAATATAAAGCCAGGGGTTTTGGATGATGAGTTAATATGCAAATGTGTAACTATTTCAATACTGGAGCAATGCTGAGGTAATCACAGATCAAAAAGTTAACAATACTTGTTATATAGTGTAGTAGGATCGCTATAAGTCTCTCCAACCCCCGGCCACCAGAGTTCCCCACTGCATCTCACATTTGCAATGCGTTGCAAAATCCTCCGGTACCCAAAGGACCAAAAGACAAGGATGAGATGTATAGCACCAGCAAAACCCGTTAATCACATTTCCAAAACTGAAATGGCAGATATCATTAAATTGTTCAAATGTTTGTAGGTTTAAATATGTAAGAAAAAAGAAAAAATTCGAGAACATATAGCGCTGTGTATAATGTACAAATTTATATACTCTACATTTGGACTTGAGAAGGTCTCATTATGAAATATGCAGGGTAAAGCCCCATCTTAATCTCTGTATAACTGTAAAGACTTGGCCTAGTGATAAAGGAAATAAGGAACACTGGAGTTTATACTCTATATGTCCGCTTAGCCAATTCTAGTGGAATATATCAAACTGTAAACAAGGTGAAAAAACAAACATAATTGAAAGAGTGTCTAATTTATAAACTAATAGAGTTATTTGACCAGAACAATTCCTCAAATCCTTTCAGTTAATCATGGGCTTCTGTAATGTCTGGAAAAGGTGTTGTACCAAATTGCTCTGTAATTAGAAACAGAGGAAACAGGTTAAACCAGAATACTACAAAAAAGATGTAGTAAAGAAGAACGTAGATATCATAAATATCAGTTACCATCCTAGAGAAGACAAATGCTGAACCGGAATAATCGTCTAGAGTTTCTCAGTTTTGTTTTTTCTTGAAAGGTTAGTAAAATCGAAAGAATATAAACCATGAAGTTAATAGTTATTACTTCGCTGAACATTGGGTTGTGTATGGGTGACTTTAACTGTGCATTGGGTCCCACTGTGGATCGCGCGGCTATCAGTGGCTCAGTTCAGAGGTGCAGTTCGGGATATGGGTCTGATTGAGACTACTACATCCTAGGGTTAGGGGCTTCTCTTGTCATTCGGCCACCCAATGCACTTTCACACGCATTGAATATGAGTTTGTGGGAGAGCACATCCGAAGGAGAGTGATTAGCTGTGAGTTCTTACCCAGAGTTACATTGGATCACTCTCCCCTTGCCTTGGAACTTAAATGGGACTCCTTGGACAGTCCCCGTCAGTGGAGTCTTAATGCCAACTGGCTTACGGTGCAATGGGTTAGGGAGGGTCATGGTTCGGGCCTTCAAACTTACTTTGATATTAATGCTGGATCAACAAATGACTCAAAGGTCTGGGAGGCGGTGAAGGCCTACGTGTGGGGATTGCTGACCTCCCACTCTTTGGCTTGTGGATGAGGGAGACGGCAGCTGCTCCACTCTCTGGAACTTAAAGCATCAGAGGTGGAGGCGGGCTACATTGCGCATCCTGACAAATCGAACTATGACACTTTCCAGACAGCCTCACTCAACCTTAATCTACAGCTCTCTGACATGAATGCCGTGCACCTGTTTCATAAACGACATTCAATATTTGAGAACGGCAGCATAGCGGGCAAGATGACTGAGCACTTGGTAAAATCAGCTGGCAACTCTATGTACAGTCATAGCATTTGTGATGCCTCAGGTCACGTTCTAACAAACAATGAGGAGATTAACACTGAATTTGTGGCATCTCAACTGGGTGTTAACGGCCTGGAGATTGATGACTTTCTGTCACAATGTGATGTCCCTGAGTTGTCTCGGGATGAGTCAGCGATGCTAGATTCGCCACTGATGCTCAGTGAGGTTGTCGAGGCTATTGCACAACTTCCATTGGGTAAGGCCCTCGACTAGACGGCTTCCCTTAGGAATGGTATAAGACCTATGCTGGGGTTCTTGCCCCCCATATTTTGAATACATACTTAGTGGCCATGGATACTGGAGCTCTCCCGCCTTCTATGAAGTCTGGCTCCATGATGCTCATTCCAAAACCAAGTATGGATCCCAAGCTGTGTGATTCCTATTGCCCTTTATCCCTGCCTATATTGGCAAATAGACTAAATCGAGTGATACTGAAAATAATACATCCTGATCAGACCGGCTTCATGCTTGGAAAATCCACAATGCATAACCTCAGCCCGTTTTATTCCCACCTTTCTCTGCGACATGATAATGTAGGAGATTGGGCTGTGGCGTCACTTGATGTCACCAAGGCATTCGATTCCATAGAGTGGGAATACCTATGGGCTGTCCTACGACGCTTTAGATTTGGCCCCACCTTTGCTAGATGGCTTTGAATTCTATATCATGAACCCCTGGTAAGCATCCACACTGGAGGACAGGCCTCGGCCCAGTTTGCCATAAATAGGGGGATCCGATAGGGTTGCTTTCTTTCCCCGGGACTTTTTTTCACTGGCATTGGAGCCTCTTGCCTCTCTGATCCAGTTGGATCCTGGTATTGTTCATTTTTGAATAGGGCCAATAGAAGACAAGTTAGCACTTTACACCGATGATATGCTTTTGTTCCTGGGTGATACAGGGAAGTCTTTATGTAGGCTGCTTCAAGTGGTGGATGACTTTGGAACTTATTCTGGACTATGTACTAATTGGTCCAAATCCTCCCTGCTTCCTCTTGACTTCGATCCGGCTTCGGTGCCCTCTAATACAACAGTAGTGCAGTAGTTCTCACCTTTAAATACTTGGGGATCCATGTTACCAAAAGGTTAGATGGTTTTTTGATTGATAATCCCATTATTGACTCTTTCTGAGAAAAAATGGAATCATGGTACAACATTCCTCTCAATCTTCTTGAGCAGTCGAATTTAATTAAAATGATTTTTCTCCCCAAGCTTCTGCATGTGTTGCAGAGCTCTCTGATCTACATTCATAACTCTTTTTTCATGGCCAAGGAATTTAATAAACTACTTCTGGCACTGCTGGACTCTGAGTCCTACTTTGCTTTTGTAAAGCTGGAAACGGAGAATAATCATTGGCCTGTCACATCATCCCAACTACTGCTACTGGACCCTGAGATAAATGAAACTGTGACCCCATTTGTGCAAACAATTTATAGGGTCTGGAAGGAAGTGGAACATATTTCTAGATACAATGCCTTGGATCTGAACACCCCACTCCGGAATAATGCAAAACTGCCTCACTTAATGGCGTTGGACTTTATTGTTATCTGGACCCAGCATGGTGTTGTCAGCTTGGGTCACTTGTTTGATGACCAGGTCATCAAAATGTTTCAACTTCTCCACAGAGAATTTGGACTCCCTCATAGCCTCTTCTATTCTTATTTGCGATTCTGTCATGCGCTACAGACACATTGGTCTGACAGTCCATGTTTGATTGTGGAGTCCAGACTTTAATCAGGGGTGCAGTCCGGAAAACTTGAAAAACCTCTCTGCTTTATCCATAAGTGGCTTACAGAATGCACACTCATAGATGATACCTGATTTTGGAATAAATGGGAGAAGGACTTGGGTGACATAAATGACTGGGAATGACTGATGGCTAAAGCCGGGCCCTCTGCCGTTGCTCCCTACATGGGACATCAGCTAGCACAACTTAAAATTCTTTATAGGACATATTATACACCTAGGAGACTAAAACTTACTTATAATGACTTAACAGACACCTGTCCTAGGAGTGGTATGTCAGATGCTGGCTTTATTCACCGGATCTGAGATTGCCCTGAGGTTCTGAAGTTCTGGACAAAGGTATTTGACACTCTAACAGTGGTACTGGACTGAACGATACTGAGAACTCTTAAACTGGGTTTGCTATCGATTGTTTATGATGATCTGGACTCGTGCTGCACTAGATCTCTGCTTAAGGAGTCCTTAATTATGGCGCATAAAGTGCTGGCCACTGTGTGGATATCTCCTACTTCTCCTTCCTACTACCACTGGTTAAATACTATAAAACAAAATATCCCTCATTACTGTCTAATTTATAATCACAGGGGTTGCCCACAGAAATTTGATAAGATCTGGGGATCGTGGATTGCCTTTTTTGATAGCACCTAAACTGTGTCGGTTCTGCTAATTGAATGCTATCGACTGCTGCAATGGTTTGTGATTCCACATTGCACTATCCTTTTAATGCTGTGTGCACTGAATTTGTCTGGACCTGACGAGAGGGTGCTCTCTTCCCACCCACCTCTCCCTGGAACCCCCCTTTTTTTTCTCTCTCTCTGGGGTTGAAAACAGAAAATGTTGATGGTGATAGGCATGCATGTCTGGGCCAATTGTTAATTGTTTGCCATGATACCCATATTGTGATTGCATATCTTTCATACTACGATGCTCAATACCATATGTTGTAATGCAAATTACCTTGTTACTTTTTGAACGTCCTTGTTCATTGTAATGTTTACATGTATGCCTTCAATAAAAACAGTTTTTTTAAAAAAAAGAAGAGGTCCCAGGAGGGATACTTATCACATTTGTCCAATTGGAGAACTTCCCTTTTACCACCACTCTTTGCATTCTATCTTTCAGCCAATTTCCAATTCAAGCACAAGCATTTGCCCCTAAGCCTATTCCATTCAATTTGTACAGAAACATTTTGTGTGGAACCGTATCAAATACCTTGGCAAAGTCTAAATAGATCACATCAACCGTAGCACCCAAATATATATTTTAGCTCACTTTTTCATAAAATATCAAATTACTTTGACAAAACCTGTCTTTCACAAAGAAGAAGATCTTACGCAGTATAAAGAGAAAAAGAAAGACCAGGGAGACTGAACACCCTTTTATACCACCACATACAGCCAGAAAGCCCATCAGGTGGAGGGGATCCTCAGAAAACACTGGCATATACTAAGGGAAGATCCTATATTGGGGCCTACTTTGAAAGAGAGACCGAAAGACTCGTTTAGGAAGAACAAGAATATTAAACAAATAGTGGCTCCTAGTGATGTATATAAAAAAATAAATAATAATAAAGAAGCCAATGGGGCTGGGGATTGCTTTCTATCTGTGGGCAAAGGGATGTATAAATGTGGGAAAAGGGGTTGCCCGGTCTGTATTCATTACCCCTTTAAAGGGATAGTAATACTTCATTTTATTTTGTAGGCATTAAAAGCATGAAGAATGATATAAGTCTTATCTGTCAAACCTTTATGGTTTATGAGATATTCACAAGCAAAGTTTCCCCCTCCTGCCCCTTTTACCTAGTGTAAGCCATCTCTTCTCATCTCTACTCCTATGAAAACAACAAAATCCCTGCCCCACTTGACAAGCTTTTCAGGTTTTTCCCTTATCTTAATTGAAGATTGTCCCTCTCTGCAGTCTACCTGGGCACCTCCCTTCTGCTTTGGCTGAACAGTGTGACATCAGTAAAAGGGGCAGGAGGGGGACACTTTGTCATTGAATTACTCTGGAACTACAACTCTAACAGAATTGAAATAACACTCTCCAAAGTCCAAATACTATGATGATTAATTAGAGCTGCTTTTATTATGAAACATTACTATCCTTTTAAGAGGTCTGAATCCAGGTCGACGTTTGAATCCAAAGTGACAGGTAGAAAATATGAAATGAGACAGTTCCTAAACTGTGACTCTGAGTATGTTATATATCTCCTCGCATGCAAATGTGGTCAGCAGTATGTGGGGAGAACTAAGCGTCGACTCAGGGTCAGATTTGGGGAGCATCTCAGAAATGTCACGAATAAACTTGAGACGCTTAGTGTCTCTAGACATTTTATAAACAATTTGGAGTGTAAAAAGGAAGATCTGACTATAATGGCGATAGAGCAAGTGAAGATAGACAGAAGAGGAGGAGATAGGTTACTTAAATTAAGGAAAAGAGAGACATTTTGGATTCATCAGTTGAAGACATTGCAACTGACAGGTCTAAATGCAGACCTTGATTTGGCTGCATTTATATATTCAAAGTAGCAATCTAAAATGATAAGATTGCAGTGGGAGAGTATGATTTCCTACTTATGGTTTCCTATGATCATCCTGGTATTAGGCAGTAATTTTATATAAAAATAAGTTTTTTTCCATTAGAGAAGTAGCAGAGAATTGATATAGTTACTTATGTTCCATCTAATATATATATGTAGGATATTAGTGATGAGAAGGGACTTGAGGATTTATAGATGTATCATTGGGATATATTTAAGTTATGTTTATTTTAATGGTGTGATTATGTTTTGAAAAAGGAAAAGAAGAGGTTAATTAGATGATTGATTTCGTGTCCTCTAGGCCGGATGTGATGCTCAGGAGTATTTAATCCAGCCAGAGGTGACGAACTGTAAAGCCCTGAGGAAGCGGGCAGTGGATCCACGATCCGCGTTGGCTAGTGTATAACGTGTTGTTTTTAGTATCATAGTTTCTCTTTACTGAGCCCTCACATCGAATAACCCTGAAGTGGATACATTGTTACACCAAGCCAAGTGGAAGCAGACATTGAATCATCTTGGAGCTTCTATTGAAGGGTTCCATGAGTTCATTGGTTATCCCGTTCTGACTGGTATTGTTCTTTGTGTGAACCGGACAGTGTCATGCTCCAAAGGCTTGTTTAAGTAGAATCCTACTGCTAAAAAAGGATGGACGACTGATGAGAGAGAAACCTGCTAAATATATGTATCTCTTGTGAGTGTTATGTTATCTTGTGTATGAGAAGATTTTACTGAACAATTAAACTCCACTTTTAGATGGTCCTTTTTGTGCTTCTTTTTTGTACAGAGATTTGGCACAAAGCCATGTTGGCTCCTGCTAATTATATTTCTATTCAAGATGAATTCTTGAATATATTCTCTTAGCAACCCTTCAAACAGTTTCCCCACCACAGACGTCAAACTTACAGGTCTGTAATTTCCCAGTCGGGATTTTGAACCCTTTTAAATATGGGCACCACATCTACTTTACACCAATCCATGGGCACCATACCTGAAACAAAAGAATCCTTGAAAATCAAAAATAATGATCTGGCTAGGACCTGGCTTAGCTGTTTAAATACCCCTGTGTGTATACCATCCGGCCCTGGGGCTTTGTCTACCTTAACACCATTCAGTTGTTTTAACACTTTTTGTTGTGTCAGCCAATCTCATGCTTGCTATGTCTGTTCTATAAAAGTAGTTTGCAGGTTCTTGTCTATCAGGTCTTCCTTGGTAAAGAAAATAAATTA
The DNA here is from genome assembly GCA_037306005.1 of Rhinophrynus dorsalis. Classification (NCBI taxonomy): domain Eukaryota; kingdom Metazoa; phylum Chordata; class Amphibia; order Anura; family Rhinophrynidae; genus Rhinophrynus; species Rhinophrynus dorsalis. The sequence goes on along the minus strand of CM074719.1, from coordinate 151,663,018 downwards.
TTTAAAATGTCTGCTTTCTCTCTGTCCCCACTATCTCACCTGTTTCAGAAAACAAAGACCCAACATTACCAGACTTTATTTTTTTTGCCATTAATGTATTTAAATATTTTTTGGGATTGCTCTTGCTCTCCTTAACAATTATTTTTTCATTTTCTAGTTTAGCTAATATAATCTCCATTTTACAGGTTTTGTTGGCATCTTTGTATTTTGCAAATGCCTCTGCTGATACCTTAGCTTTATAATTTTTAAATGCAGCTTTCTTCTTATTTACTTCATGTATTAATTTACTGGTTAGCCACATTGGTTTTAATTTGCTTCTTTTATAATTGTTTCCAAAGGGTATACATTTATATGTATATTTTTGTAATGTTATTTTGAAGGCATTCCACTTACCTTCTGTGTTTTTTCCAGAAAATATTCCATCCCAGTCAACGAGATGAAGGGATGTATTAAACCTGTTAAAGTTGGCCTTTTTAAAATTCAGTGTTTTGATGGAACCCATACCAAATTGCTTTTTTGAATTAATCTCAAATGATACCATGTTATGGTCACTATTCTCCAAGTGCTCCCTTACTTGGATATTAGAGATAAACTCTTCATTGTTAGTTATTACCAGATCCAGACATGCATCCTCTCTGGTTGAGGTCTGTACTAGTTGAGACAAAAAGTTGACTTTCAACAAGTTCTGAAACTTACTGCTTTTAGCAGAATTAGTTGTTCCATTTTTCCAATCTATTTCTGGATAATTAAAATCCCTCGTAATTATAGTTCTCCCTATTTGAGAAGCTGTTTCTATTTGCATTAATAGCTGTGATTCTTCAAGGTGGTTTGTAACAAATACCCACTAATATTATGTGGGCAGTTTTTGTCATGGTTAGTTACTGTTTGTAAAAGAAAACTCAGACAGTTAGGTAAGGTTAAAAGCTTTATTGAAAATAATGTACAATAGCCCCACTCAGGTCCAGATAAGGTCCATACCGAGTACTTTCCTGATCAGACGCAGGTCAGGGTGAAACTACACACACACACACTAGTAGTCAGCAAACAAGAATAATGATCTTGGACTTGCAGGCAGATTCTCAGCAAGGTTCAGGAACAATAATATCCTCGATAGCCCCACACTGCAATAGGTGACCCAGGCAATGGGTGACTGAAGGGCAATCCCTAGTGTACTAGGGTTAACGAAGGTTGCACAGATAGTGTACAAGTGGACACTATGCCCTAGACTTCTAGGGTTAACGGAGGCAACACTGGCAAAATACTGGCAGAGGACTGACCCTAGTAGAGTAGGGTAAACAGAGGCAACATGGGCAGGACTATGGCAGTAACTGAACCCTAGAACGCTAGGGTTAATCAAGGCAACGGCTGAACCCTAGAACACTAGGGTTAACGGAGGCAAGACAGAATGGGCTTTGGCACTGACTAGGCCCTAGCACTCTAGGGTTAACGGAGGCAAGACAGAATGGGCTTTGGCACCGACTAGGCCCTAGCACTCTAGGGTTAACGGAGGCAACACAGCTGTGGCACTTGTAGTGATTGAACCCTAGAATGCTAGGGTAAACGGAGGCAACATGGACCGGACTCGGGCAGTGACGGGACCCTAGCATGCTAGGGTTAACTGAGGCAACAGACACCAGATTCTGGTGATATAACAACCCTAGGTCACTAGGGTAAACTGAGGCAACACGGGCAACAGTGTGGTACTGGCTTGACCTAGGTATTATAGAGTTACTGGAGGCAACACAGACACTGGTGAGTGCAAGGACTCCCACAGGCTCTGGGAGACAATAGGAGCGGCAAGAGAGTGGGAGATAGGTATGTAACGTAACCGGTCCTGAACCGGTGTCTCCCTGTTCGGTATACGGAGGTAATAGGCTAGCCCCGTAAGTGACGGAACTAGCGGCACAACCAGGTCGGCACACACGGACTTCACAGCCAGTCAGGAGGACCACCAAAACTAGCCCAGCCAGATCGGTGCAAAAGGATAGTCAGCCATTCCTAGTCAGTAACGGAATCAGATACTCAGCCACGCTGGTTTAGTACACAAGGAGTTAGTCAGCCAGTCCTAGTCAGTAACGGAATCAGATACTCAGCCAAGCCAGTTCGGTAGACAAGGAGTTAGTCAGCCAGTCCTTAGTCGGTAACGGATTCAGATACTCAGCCAAGTCAGTTTGGTACACAAGGAGTTAGTCAGCCGGTCCAAGTTCAGCAACGGAATCAGATCACAAGAGCATCAGGCACAAAGCATAGTCAGTCGAGCCGGGTCATACACAGAAACAGGAAACAAGAACTACTAGTCGCTAGATATGGGTACACCAAGAAAGGGCACCAGTATAGTGACAAAAGGGCTTATTTAAAGGCAAGCCCTGGGAGGAGTAATAACACAGAGCCAATAGGAATGCAGCCAGTGTAAACCTGGAAGTAACAATGTCGCTCAGGAATCACGGGCACCGTGATAGTACCCCCCTCTCAACGATCCCCCCCTCCGTCTTGAGGGAGGTCTAGGCTTAGCTGGGAACTTACCATGGAATCTGAGCAACAATAATGGAGTATGGATGTCAGAGTGGTTTATCTATGAGAGTTCCTCCGGGCCATATCCCTTCCAGTGTACCAGGTATTGGATCTGTCCATGGAATCTACGTGAGTCTAAAATGCTCTGCACTTCATATTCATCGTGATCCTCAATACACACCGGAGCTGGAACTGCCTGAGTGGTGGTACACATCAGGGGTTTGAGAAGGGATACATGGAACACGTTATGAATTCTCATAGAGGAAGGCAATTCTAAGGCATAGGCAACAGGGTTAACTTTACGGAGCACCCAGAACAGACCACAAATCGGGGAGCCAACTTGCCACATGGAACTTGTAACTTTAAGTTTTTGGAGGACAACCATACCCGGTCCCCCACTTGGAACACGGGAGCCGGCAGACATCTATTGTTGGCATGCCGCTGAACTCGTTGAAACTCGTCCCTGAGAGAACTCTGGACTTGTGCCCAAGTGGCGTGAAGTTGCCATATATGCTTATCTAGAGCAGGCATCTGCTGTGCTTGAAATGTGTCTGGAAGCAAGCACGGTTGGAACCCATAGTTGATGAGAAAGGGTGAGTTCCCGGAGGCAGAACACACCTCATAATTTCTGGCGAATTCAGCCCATGGCAACAAGTCTGCCCAGTTATTGTGATGGTTGGAGATAAAGCATCGTAAAAACTGCTCCAACCCCTGGATGGAGCGTTCAGTGGCCCCATTCATCTGGGGATGGTAAGCTGAGGAAAATGACAGCTGGATGCCCATTTGGTCACAGAAAGCCCTCCAAAACCTGGATACAAATTGACTCCCATGATCGGAGACAAGGACCTTGGGTACCCCATGGAGCCAAAATACCTCTCTAGCGAAAACCGTGGCCAGTGTCTTAGCTGAGGGTAAGCCGGGCAGTGGCACAAAATGAGTCATCTTCGAGAATCTGTCAACCACCATAAGAATGAATGTATAGCCATTAGAAGCAGGCAGTTCTCCCATAAAATCTATTGACACATGGGACCATGGACGGTCGCCATTAGGGATGGCTTGCAAGAGCCCTACTGGGAGATGCCTTGAGGACTTGGAGCAGGCACAAACTGTACAAGCTGCCGTGAATGCTGCACTATCTGCCCTTGGCGTAGGCCACCAGAACATTCTGGGCAACGACCATATCAACTGATTCTTGCCTACATGGCTGGCAGAACGGGATGCGTGATAAGTCTTCATTAACTTAGCCTGAAAGGGTTCATCCACAAAGCACTTCCCCATGGGTCTCTCTGGACGGGCATTGGCTTGGGCTGCTAAAATCTCTTGACCAATGTGATGCTGGTGCGTAGCGTGGCAAGGATGCAATCCGGAGATATAATAGGCACTGGCACCGACTCAAACTCCGGATCTGTACCAAATTGTCTGGATAAGGCGTCAGCCTTAATATTCTTAGTACCCGGTAGGTATGATACTATGAAAATTGAAACGTGATAGGAACAAGACCCACCTCTTGGCCTCGGAGAGGTAGGTAAGGTTTTTGTGGTCTGTAAGGATCAGAATCGGTGCCCTCGTGCCCTCTAACAGATGGCGCCACTCACGAAGTGCCAAGATAATAGCCAATAATTTGCAATTACCAATGTCGTAGACACTCTGGGCCTTCGTCATTTTCTTAGAAAAAAATCCACATGACATTAAGGTCTACCCAGGACCCGATCTCTGTGACAGTACTGCTCCTACACCAGTCTCGGAGGTGTCCACTTCCAGAGTAAATGTCAAGCTAGGTATAGGATGTGACAGAACTGGTGCAGAAGAGAATGCGGATTTCAGGAAATCAAACGCCTTTACCGCTTCAGAGGACCATACTGAAGCATTAGCACCCTTGTGCATCATGTCAGTCAATGGTTTTACAATCGTAGAGAAGTCACGGATACATTTCCTATAATAATTTGCAAAGCCCAGGAACCGCTGCAAGGGCATCAGGCCAATAGGACGTGGCCACTGCAACAGAGCAGAAAGTTTGTCCTTGTCCATGGCAATGCCCTCTTTGCCAATCACGTAGCCCAGGAACGGCACTTTGGATCTATTGAATTCGCATTTATCCAGTTTACAGAATAACTTATTCTCTCTTAATCTCAGTAGTACTGCTTTAACATGCTCCCTGTGAGTCTCCAGGTCAGCGGAATAAATCAGAATACCGTCCAGGTAGACCACTACGCAGGACTGTAACATGTCCCTAAGGACATCGTTGATAAACTCTTGGAATAGCGCCGGGGCATTGCATAGCCCAAAGGGCATCACTAGATACTCATAATGCCCTGTTTGATTGTTAAAGGCGGATTTCCACTCGTCACCCTCTTTTATTCTGATTAAATTATATGCTGCCCTTAAATCGAGTTTAGAAAAAATGGAAGTGCCCTTGAGTCTGAGTTCCCCATTTTTCTTTTTCACAAAAAAGAATCCAGCCCCCACGGGCTAGTATCACGGTGCCCCGTGATTGCCTGTGACTGACATTGCCCTGGAGCAACATTGCTTGCTATCTAACTGTCGCTCTTGCTGAGTCGCTATTCTTATAGGGCACCACACTGATGAGGTCATTGCTCCACCTACCCATCAGGGTTTTTAAACCTCAGCCTGTGTCACTTCCAGTGCCCTTTCGTGGTGTACCTGAGCTTATTTCCGTGTTGGTGCATTACCGTTCCTGTGTATTATCTGGCTACGTCTGACTACCCGTTACGGCTCTGACTCCAGGCTCGCCTCACTACCCGTTCCGGTTCTGACTCCTGGCTCGTCTGACTACCAGTTCCGGCTCTGACCTCTGGCTTGTCTGACTACCTGTTCCTTTTACAACCATTGGCGATGTCTGACTATCCAATCCTGTTTTGACCTTTGGCTGCCTCCCGGTTTACCCTCTGTGTTGCTTTCCGTGACCATTCTGTTTCACGGTTTGGTTTCCGTGCTACCTTGTGTCTTCTGCTTAGTGCTCACTTCCATGAAGCGGAGCTTGTTGGTCATTTCCATGTATCTGACCTCCCATGGCCGTACCAGCCTGTGTTGCCTAGCTTCTCCACCTGGCTGCCGCCTAGTGTATCCCTTGTGGGGATACTGGTCTACGCCACTCTTTGCCAACTCTGTGTTGGGAGTGCTCTGCACTGCCCTCTCACATTTACGTGTAGTCAAGGGCCATTCCGTTTTTGACCACCTGTCCTGTGAAGGGTGAGGAAAGTGCCTATACTGTTCCTCTCTGGTCTCGTGAAGGTGTGCCATGCGATCCTGGTACGAGAGTGCTCTGCACTGTACCCTTATTTCCGTGTAGTCTAAGGGCCATTCCGTTTCTGACCACCTGTCCTGTGAAGGGTGAGGAAAGTGCCTTCACTGTTCCTGCACTGCCCTCGCATTAACGGTGTAGTCCCAGGGCCATTCCGTTTCTGACCACCTGTCCTGTGAAGGGTAAGGAAGTGCCTCCTGTGTTCCTACCTGGTCTCGTGAAGGTGTGCCACTCTCCACTGCCACTTGCCTCATTGTTATACTACTGTGTGTCATTTATTGCCATTTGCCTGTTGCCTTATCTACTGCTTTTGATACTACTCAATAAAGTTTAGTATTTAGTTCAATTGTACTTGTCAGTGTGTTCAATTCCTAGTCACTCCATGACAGTACGAAAGGGCCATGAACACTGACAGTACTGACACCAGTAGCGGCAGTTGCTGAGTATTATGTGCAGGATGGACATGCAGGAACAATGACTCGATCAGTTGTCAGTAATATTGCAAACACTGCTAGACCGTACTGTGCACTTGGACAAAGTTGGGCAACCACTGATGGCCTCCTCAGTATTGGCATCAGTGACAACCACTCTTGTCTGGGTCCACTCCTCTGCCCCTAAGATACAATGGGGATCCCACATTATGCTGTGGTTTCATTAATCAGCTCAGAATTTTTTTGGAACTGGTCCCTCACGCTTTCCAATCCAAGAGAAGCAAAGTGGCTTTTATTATTTCTCTGCTGACCGGCAAAGCCCTGACGTGGGCCAATCCATTATGGGAGATGGCGAAACCTATCACTTTAGATTTCTCTTAATTCGTGGACGCATTCTAAAGGGTCTTTGATGTCCCTGGTAGATCCATCTCTGCCGCAAAGAAACTAATGACAATTCAGCAGGGCAGTAGCTGAATATGCCATTTGAGGCAGAGGTGGGATGGAATAATGAGGCTCTGGTGGCAGCCTTCTCACAGGGACTAAATGATACAATCAAAGATGAGATAGCTGCTCGCGATTTACCAAGTAACCTGGACCAACTAATCTCTTTTATCATCTTAATTGATACCCATATAAGAGAAAGGTCCACATTTAAAAATAACAGACCAAGACATGAGTTGCGTCTAATACCTAACAGGGAGCTCCCACCCGTACCTCCCTCACCTCCCTTGCCACCCATTTCAGAGGCCAGTAGGGCTGAACCCATGCAGGTTGGCTTTACACAATTATCTCGGGAGGAACGGTCCTTCCGCCGCAGAGGAGGCCTGTGCCTGTATTGTGGGAAGTCTGGGCATATGTTACGAAGTTGTCCGGTGCATCCGGGAAACGCACTCGCCTAGGATCTCTAAGGGGACAGATCCTAGGTGGAGTCCGTCAGTCCCCAGAGCATGATGCAAGTAAACCCATCATTCAGGTGACAATTTCCTGGGCTGATTCCTCTGTGTCCACTTCAGTCTTGATCGATTCTGGTGCAGCCGGTTATTTTATTGATGGTGATTTCGTGAACAAACACAATATTCCAGTGACACCTCGTGAGTCTCCATTGGAGGTAGAGGCTATTGACGGTCGTCCTCTTTAGCCCTCTCATGTCACACATGAGACCTGTCCACTGACCCTAAGAGTAGGAGCTCTCCATTTGGAGACTCTACAATTTCAGGTGATCCAGTCTCCACACCACGCTGTCATTTTGGGGTTCCCATGGCTTCAGAAACATAATCCCAGAGTGGATTGGGAGAAGTGTGACATAATATCATGGTCGGACTATTGTAATGGGACTTGTCTGCAGCATCCTATTAAAATTTTGTGTACCTCCCCCTCATTGCCCTCAGAGTACCAGTCTTTCAGTGAGGTCTTTTGCAAGGGGGAGGCTAGCACATTACCGGAGCATAGGCCGTATGACTGTCCTATTAATCTAATGCCGGGTACAATACCTCCCAAAGGCCGCACATATCCTTTATCAGTAGAAGAAAACAAGGCCACAGAGGAGTACTTTTCAAATGCATTATCTAGAGGCATTATAAGAAAATCTTCCTTGCCCGCGGGGGCTAGATTTTTTTGTAAAGAAAAAGAATGGGGAGCTCAGGCCCTGTATCGATTATAGAGGGCTAAACAAACTTATGGTAAAGAATGCTTACCCCATCCCTCTTATTACGGAATTGTTTGACTGGTTGAAGGGCTCCTCCGTATTCACGAAACTCGATTGACGTGCAGCATACAACTTGATTAGAATCAAGGAGGGTGATGAGTGGAAGACTGCTTTTAATACTCGTAGTGGCCATTACGAATATCTTGTTATGCCTTTTTGGCCATGCAATGCTCCAGCCGACGTCCAGGAGTTCATTAACGATATTCTACGAAGCTTGCTACAGTCCTGTGTAGTAGTATACCTGGACGATATATTGATACACTCTACTGATAACGAGATGCATAGGAGAGATGTCATTTCGGTATTGCAAATACTGAGGGAGAACAATCTGTATTGCAAACTTGAGAAGTGCGAATTTCATAAGGACCAGGTATCCTTTCTGGGTTATGTTATCTCGACTAACGGAATTGCTATGGATACTGAAAAACTGTCTGCAGTATTACAACGGCCACGTCCTATAGGCCTGAAGGCCATACAAAGATTCCTCGGTATCACAGTGCCCATGATCCTTATCTGTCACTCTTGGTTGTGGGCGCTCCCATTGGCTGAGCTTGTTTGGCCCGCCCATTGTGGTCTTTTTATACCTGGCCTTTGGCACATGTCAGGTGCCCTTTCGTGGTGTTCCTGAGCCAGTGTTGCTGTTGCTGTGTTCCAGTGTTCCTGCTTCCTGTGTACCGATTTGGCCTGTTTGACGATGCTCCTTGTTTCCTGCTCCATGATCTGACCCAGCCTGGCTGACGTTCCTGCTTGTGACCTGATCTGACTTGTCTGAGAATCCTGCTCCGTGATCTGACCCGGCCTGGCTGACTTCCTGCTCCGTGACCTGAACCGGCTCGCTGCTGACCCTGCCTCTGTTTCTGCCGCTGCTGCTTGGTGTCACCAAGGTGACATTCTGACTTCCGCTGTGCTTGTGGCAGGGCTGATCATGTCATAGCCTCCGTTAACACTTGCAGAGCTGTGTCTCCATTCCCTGAGCCTCCGTTAACACTTGCAGAGCCATTGTCTCCATTCACTGAGCCTCCAGTAACACTTGCAGAGCTGCTGTCTCCATTCACTGAGCCTCCATTAACACTTGCAGAGCCGTTGCCCTGATTTTCCTCTACACTTGATGAGCCGGTTACCTTGCAGAGCCTTTGTATAAGGCGGTGGCTCATTCTGTCTATCTTGCAGCGTATCGGTCTCTGTTACTGCGCTCACGGGTGGCGCTATTGGCTGTAGTTCTTACAGTGTTTAGTCTCTGTTACAACACCCGTGGGGGCTATTGGCTCAAGCTCTTGCAGTGATTAGTCATTGTTGCTACGCCCGTGGGGGCTATTGGCTCTAATAGCTTCGCTCTTGCAGTGGTATTAGTCTCTGTTAAATGCCCGTGGGGGCTATTGGCTCTAGCTCTTGCAGTGTAATTTGTCTCCGTTGCTACGCCCGTGGGGCTATTGGCTCTAGCTCGTGCAGTGTGGTTATGTCCGTTGCAACGCCCATGGGGGCTTGTGGCTCTAGCTCATCTCTGCAGAGTATTTGGCCTCAGTTCCTGTTCTGCCTAAGCAGCAATCTCTGTTCAATAGACTGACGGTGTTGTTTCATCTAGCACCACTTGCTGCTCCATTACCACCTTGGGCGTGTCAAACACCACAACAGAGACTGATTGATTTACATGTACTTTAACCATTGAGTACCCTTATGTTTCTATGCCTGTACTGTGACAGTATATGTATATTTATTGCATCTGTATACTGGGCCTGAGAAGGCATCTGTAAGCCACTGTTCTTTCTATTATTCTGTATTGCCTATAGAGGGCAGTCTTTCTTGTTTTATTAATAAAACTGTGTTTTATTCTAACCTGCTGGTCTGAGTGTCCTACAAAACTGTTACACTCGGGTTTGCAAATTATGATAGGAAGATCATTCATAATTTCTCATCCTTGGTTAAACCCTTGACTGGCATGACGCATAAGGGCTCTAACCCATCAGTATGGTCCCCCGAGGCCAACAATGCTTTTGAAGCTTTGAAGTCTGCCTTCTTGACGGCTCCTATATTGATGCATCCTAATACGGCTCTGCCCTTTACCCTTGAGGTAGATGCTTCCGAGACAGGGGTAGGTGCAGTCATATCACAGAGAGCTGAACCCGGTAAACCCCTGAGGCCGTGCAGTTTCTTTTCCGAAAAGATGACTAAGGCTCAAAGCTTATATGACATAGGGAACTGTGAGTTGCTGGCCATCATGCTTGCTCTCCGGGAGTGGCGTCACCTCCTGGAGGGGACTAAGGCACCTGTATTAATTTTAACGGATCATAAGAATTTAACGTACATATCAGAGGCCAAGAGACTGTCCCCAAGACAAGCCAGATGGGCATTATTCCTGTCTAGATTTATCTTTGTAGTTTCGTACCTCCCTGGTTCCAAAAACACACGAGCTGACGTCTTGTCTAGACACTTTGGTCCACAGCGTGAGTCTGACAGTGAACCTGCTCTAATTATTCTTCTTGATCGCATTTTAGCGACTATTCGTTCAACCATTACTTCTCCTCTGGGTGAGGAGATCCTGGCATCGCTAGGCAATGCCCCAGTTGAGAAGCCCAGTGAGATGTGTTTCGTAGCTGACAATCTCCACACTAAGCTACTTGAGACCTACCATTCATCCAAAGCAGCCGGGCATATTGGTCGAGACCAATTAATTTGGTCAATCTCACAGCTATTTTGGTGGCCTATCCTAAGAGCAGATTGTGCAGCCTTTGTGGAAGCCTGTTCCGTATGCGCCCATGCCAAGACTCCTATGCATCTACCTCTAGGACTACTCCAGACTGTTCCGAATGGGGAATGCCCGTGGTCACACATCTCATTGGACTTTATGGTAGAGTTGCCTAGATCCAAGGGCTGCACAGTCATATTAATGACTGTAGACAGATTTTCTAAAATGGCACATTTTGTTCTACTTCCCGGTCTACCCTCCTCTAAGGAATTGTCTGTACCTCGAGTCGTGGTCTCTGATCATGGGAACCAGTTTGTATCAAGGTTTTGGAAGTCCTTTTGTGACCAGATGGGTATCAAACTGCTATTTTCTTCCACCTATCACCCCCAGACCAATGGTGCTGCAGAGAGAGCTAACCAAGGACTGGGCAATTCCTGCTCTGTTTCGCTTCTGACCATCATGATAATTGGGTTGATCTGTTGCCGTGGGCGGAGTTTGCCAGGAATTGTGCCATAAACGCTTCGTCCGGGAGCTCCCCTTTCCTAATCAATTATGGGTTCCAACCCCCTCTGCTCCCGGATACATTTCAGGCACAGGACATTCTGGCTCTGGATGAGCATATGGATCAACTCCTCTCCACATGGGCACAGGTTCAGAATAATTTGTGAAGGTCCTCAGAGCAATATCGGAGACACGCAGATTGCAGGAAGCATCCTGGTCCAGTTTTTCAGGTGGGGAGAGAGTCTGGTTGGCCACCAAGAACCTGCACCTCCAAGTACCATGTCACAAAAGGGCTCCATGATTCATAGGACCCTTCCGGGTACTCCGTAGAATTAACCCTGTGTCACATGCCTTAGACCTTCTGAGGAATATGCGTATCCACAACTTATTCCATGTATCTCTCCTGAAACCACTTGTCTGTAACCGTTACACTTCCACCCAGGTAGCCCCAGGTCCAGTGCGCATTCAGAATCAAGATGAATAGGAAATCCAGAGCATCCTGTATTCCTGTATGGTGCAGGGGCGCATCCAATATTTTGTCCACTGGAAAGGTTATGGTCTGGAGGAGCGTTCATGGGTAGACCAGGGTGATGTTCACGCTCCTAGACTTTTATGCAGTTTCCACATGAAATGTCCCAATAAGGTATGGGCTCCTCCGCGGGGGGGAGATAATTGAGTGGGGGTTACTATCAAGGTGCCCCGTGATTGCCTGTGACTGACATTGCCCTGGAGCAACGTTGTTTACTATCTAACTGTAGCTCTTGCTGAGTCTCTATCACGGTTCCCGTGCTTTACTGTCAGTCTTGGCTGTATACCTATGCATTGGAGGAAGCTGACTGGCCCGCCCAGGATCTTCCTTTATATGCTGGAGTTTGGGCACTTGTCAGTTGCCCTTTCGTGGCGTTCCTGCTCCTACGCTTCGTTGCTAGTTTCAGTGTCTCCTGTGTACCGACCCGGCTTGCCTGACTACTCCGTTGATCCTGCTCTGTGATCTGACCCGGTTCTGGCTGACGACCCTGCTCCGTGATCCGACCCGATTCTGGCTGACGACCCTGCTCCGTGATCTGACTCGATTCTGGCTGACGACCCTGCTCCGTGATCTGACCCGATTCTGGCTGATGACCCGACTTCGTGATCTGACCCGTTGCTGGCTGCCGACCCTGCTCCGTGATTGACCTGCTTCTACGTTCGTGAAGTCCGTTGCCGTCCGGTTCCTGTTCCGGTGTTCCAGGACTCTGCAGTCGCTCCGGAGACATTCTGAACTGTTATAGAGACTCTCTGTTCCTCTCACTAGCTGTAAGCTGTAGACCAAGGTTGCTGTGCCTTATGCTGGTTGTTGTTACTCCTTCTCATACCGAACCAATTAACCCGTGCAGTGCCATTAGCCTCCGTTGTGTGCCTTCCGTAATAATCCAAGCATATGGTTAACTGCTGAGCCACTTATCCGTGTACCTCTCTGTATCTTACGAGCTCCCTTTGTGCACTGACTTCCCGGTGCTCTGTGTCTGTCTATCTGCTCGCTACATCCGTAGCTGCACCGGAGGGGTGTTCTGGCTCCGGCCTACTCACGATAGAGGGTAAGCTTTCCTCCTCACTTCCAGTGCGCCGGCTCGTTACAGCTTGTGCAGTAACCATCAGTGTGACATCCAAGGGGTGTCCGGGCACTATCCGTTTGGCACTTGCAGGGTTATTACGAATTCTAGTTAAGGGCGCTTATGGTTCTGGTCTCCAGCACTGGCAGTAGCATTCCCAGTCAGCCCACAGAGGTGGTATTGGTTCAGCTTTGGTCATAAGGGCGCATTCCTATTTCAACGTTATATATATCCTGGGCGTTGGCCAATACAGATTCTATCCCTCAGTTTTTCACCTATTAACCCTTAGGGGTTATTCCCCATTCATTCTTTGTGTGCATTCACTTGTCAGTATTGCTATTACTGCTATTCCTGTGCTGGCCCCTAGGGGCACTATTTTACAATACTGTTCAATAAAACTGTGTTTTTACTTCATAACTTGGTCTGTGTGTCAGAAAATCGTAACAGTCTCTATTCTTATAGGGCACCACACTGATGATGTCATTGCTCCACCTACCCATCAGGGTTTTTAAACCTCAGCCTGTGTCACTTCCAGTGCCCTTTTGTGGTGTACCTGAGCTTATTTCCATGTTGGTGCATTACTGTTCCTGTGTATTACCTGGCTACGTCTGACTACCCGTTCCGGCTCTGACTTCTGGCTCGTCTGACTACCCGTTCTGGTTCTGACTCCTGGCTCATCTGACTACAGAGACTACAGAGGCCTAAACAAGTTAATGGTAAAAAACGCATACCCCATGCTTTTGATCACCGAGTTGTTTGATCGAGTTCAGGGCTCAAAAGTATTTGCCAAACTCGATTTAAGTGAGGCCTATAATCTGGTGAGAATAAAGGAAGAGCATGAGTGGAAATCCACCTTTAACACTCATAGCGGACATTATGAATATCTGGTAATGCCCTTTGGGCTATGCAATGCTCCGGCAGTGTTTCAAGAGTTTATCAATGATGTATTGAGAGATCTACTGAAGAAATGTGTAGTATTATATCTGGATAACATTCTCATCCACTCACCTATCATAGAGGAACATCGAGAGGATGTGGTACAGGTCTTGCAACACTTGCATGACAACAGGCTGTTTTGCAAGCTGGAAAAGTGTCAGATTAATAAGTCTCACGTTTCTGGGGTACGTGATCTCCTCTGTAGGACCGGCTATGGATCCACTTAAGTTGTCCACTGTGCTGGAGTGGCCTCGTCCGGTGGATCTAAAGGCCATTCAAAGGTTTCTGGGTTTCACAAACTACTATAGAAGGTTCATCCGAACATTTGAGGATTTGAAGGTTGCCTTCACTTAGGCTCCCATCCTGTCTCATCCCAATCCTGCCCTGCCCTTTACTCTGGAGGTCGATGCATCTGAGTCAGGAGTAGGCACCCTCCTGTCTCAGCACTTGGCTCCAAGGGAGGTCCTACTGCCATGCGGCTACTTTTCTAAGAAATTGTCCAGGGCTCAGAATGTATACGATTTAGGGGATCGAGAGTTTCTGGTTATTATCCTCGCCCTTCAGGAGTGGCACTACCTGTTGGAGGGGATGAGTTCTCCAATCCTAATCCTCACTGACCACAAAAACCTGACCTATCTTTCCGAGGCAAAGAGGTTGTCGCCCAGACAGTCCAGATGGGCTTTATTACTCTCCAGGTTTAATTATGTGGTGTCGTACCTTCCGGGTACTAAGAATGTCAGGGCGGATTCCCTCTCAAAGCAATTCGGATCAGATCCTGAGGCTGATAGCATTCCCGTGCCTATCATTACGACAGATCACATTCTGGCTACCATTCAAACTAGTAATACCTCTCCCTTGGGGGAGGAGATCTTGGTTTCGCAAGTCACTGCTCCTACTGACAAACCTAACGGGAGATGCTTTGTCCCTGAGCACCTACAAACTTGTTTAATGTCTACCTACCACTCTTCTAAGGCCGCAGGGCATATTGGGTGCAACCAACTGATTTGGTCCATATCTAGGCTCTTTTGGTGGCCGAGCCTAAGAACTGATTGTTCTGCTTTTGTTGCAGCGTGCGCCACATATGCTTGCAGCAAGACTACCAGGCATCTTCCCATGGGTCTGCTTCAGCCGTTACCAAATGGTTAACGTCCTTGGTCTCATGTATCTATTGACTTCATGGTTTAGCTGCTGGTTTCCAGGGGGCATATGGTCATTCTTATGATTGTTGACAGGTTCTCTAAGATGGCCCACTTTGTGCCCCTGAAGGATCTTCCTTTGTCCAAAGAGCTGGCCGAGATATTTTCTAGGGAGGTATTCAGGCTCCACGGAGTGCCCAGGGTGCTGGTCTCGGACCGGGGGAGCCAATTTGTTTCCTATTTCTGGAGAGCCTTCTGTGGGCAAATGGGCATTTAGTTGTCATTTTCATCAGCTTACCACCCCCAATCTAATGGTGCTGCTGAGAGAGCCATACAGGGCCTGGAACAGTTCTTACGCTGTTTTATATCGGACCATCACAATGACTGGGTGAGCTTGTTACCATGGGCGGAGTTTGCCAGGAATGGTGCCATTAACCTTTCTTTGCAGAATTCTCCATTCTTGATTAATTATGGCTTCCAGCCTGCTCTGCTGGGCCAGTTCAAATCAATGGCCAGGAGGAGTATGAGGTCACCTCCAATACCTGGTACATTGAAAGGGGTATGGTCCCGAGTAGCGTTCCTGGGTGTCTGTTGGCGATGTGCACGGTCCTGCTTTGGTCCGCATATATCACGCTCATTTTCCACTTAAACCCAGTCCTCTTCCACGAGGAGGAGGTTGTAAAGGGGGGCTACTATCACAGTCTCCCTTTGAGGCCTAAAGCGAGCCAGTGCTCTTATCTCGGTATAGCTGCCGGACGGCATGGCCTCTGGCCACTTCCTCATTGCTTAGTCATGTTTCAGGCACTGGCACGGACACCTGTTTATAGGCCTATTCTGTTGGGCCTAATTGGGTTCCATCTCCTTCTGCAGCTTTATAAACCTCATTGAGGCCAGGACTTATTGCCCTTTTGTGGTGTTCCTGTGCGCATCTCATTTGTTCCTCTGACCCTTGCTTGGCTTACATTGTCTCCTGGTGTTCAAACCTTGCCGTGTCTGACTACTCGCTTTAGTTGTGACCTAGGCTGTGGCTGACTTCCTGATCCATGTATGACTCTGGCTTGTCTGACTACCTGTTCTGTGCTGACCTTTGCCGTGGCTGACTACACGATCCAGTTCCTGACCGTGGCCTGTCTGACTGATGCTCCGTTTGTGCCTCACTCTTGTCTGACTACCACTAGGTTCTCCTCTACCTAGTAGCTCAGCTACCAGCTGGGCGCTTGCAGGTTGCCTCCGCTTGGTGCCTTCCATTTGACTCCGGGCAGCTAGTGCAAATTAGTCTCCTCTTATGCTTACCTGTTGCCTGGCTTAGCACTTGCGGTGCTACCTACAATCTGTGCCTCCTAGTTGCTTTCTGTAAGATAAAGTGCAGCTTGTTTCGCTCCTTGCCTCAGTAGTGCACTCCTATCTGGCTGAATCTATCTAAGCACCTACTCTGCTGCCTCAAGTGGTGCTACCAGTTATACTATTGATATCATGGCCTATTTGCTCTGTGCCTCCACTGGGTACAGTCCTGTACTAGTCCCATTGTTCCTTCCTGTTGTGGTAGAGCCAAGTCTGATTCTAAGACTCAGTACCATAGACCTACAGTAGTTCAGTGTCAGCTCCTGGGTAGTGTACTGAGGAAGTGTTCATTATTACTACTAGTATTCTGATTATCTATTGTTCAATAAACTGGTTTAAATTCTCTTGTACTGTTTCGTGTGTTTCTTTACTGATAGTCCGTGACACTAATCATCTCACACATCTCATTTTTGAAAGGTCCAATGCACTCCCTTTAAGTTTTTTGATATTAATGTATTTGAAAAACTTTTTTGGATTAGTCTTGCTTTCCCTTGCAGTTCTAGTTTCATTATCTTTTTTTTTTTAGCCTAATTGCCTTTGTTGCACTCCCTGTATGTTAAGAAAGAATTGCAGTTAATCACATTCGCTGTGATCTACTTCTTTTGCATTTGTTTCCAACTGGTATATACTGTTGGGTACATTTCTGCAACCTAAATTTGAATTCTGACAAATTTTACTAAGTATTTTTGCCTGCAAATATTTTATCTCAGTCTGTTGCATTGATGCTCTTAACATTTTGAAGCTAGCTCTTTTAAAAATAAGAGTTTTGGTTGAATCTATACAGTTTTGCTTTGCTAAACTGATCTCAAGTCTATCCATGCTGTGATCACTGATTCCCAAATGTTCATTTACCTTAATATTGGATACTTTGTCTATGTTATTCATTATCACTAGTTCCCATACCTTGTTATTTCTTGTCGGCACTTCCAGCATTTGTGACATGTAGCTTTCCCAAAGCATTCTCACAAACCTGCTTCCCTTAGCACTCTAACAGTTCACATTTTTCCAGTTGACATCTGGATATGTAAAATCTCCCATATTTATATTATGCCCAAACTGCACAGCTTTTCTAATTTTCAGTAGCAGTTGGGCCTCAACATTCTCATCAATATTTGGTGGTTTGTAGCACATACCCGCCACCACCTTTTTTTTTTTTTTTTTTTTTCCTTTTATGCCACATTTAGTCTCAATTTTTACCCACAAGTACTCCACATTATGTCCAGTTTCCTCACTAATATCACCCCTTAAAATTGGAGTTAGCTCTGATTTCAAATATAATCACACCCATGCCCCTTTTCTATTAATCCTTTACCTTCCAAACAGGGACTAGCCCTCTATATTTACATCCCAATAATGTGCATCATCCCTCCATGTTTCAGTTATGCCAATTATGTCCAAGTGCTCATTGACCTCCAGCAATTCTAGTTCTCCCATTTTATCTACCATACTTCTTGCAGTTGCCAACATACAATTAATTTTGAAGTCTTTACATATTTTACCTCCTACATGCCTTTTTTCTACATCTTCAATTAATAGGAGTTCCTCGCTATTGGTTAAAGTTATCCCCACCCCTTCTCTGCCCCCATGATCATTTATTTGTACCCAGTTTCTATGTACTCTATCAACCCAAATTTTGCTATCTATACCCTACCTTCCCCCTTTCCTAGTTTATAAGCTCCTCCAACCTTCTTAGTATTCTGTCCCCAACACGGTGGCTCTCCTACCATTTAGATGCAATCCATTACTTTCACATAGATTGTACCCAAGTGTAAAGTAAGCCCAAATGCTCTAAAAACCCAAACCCTCCTTCCTACACCAATACTTGAGCCATGCCTTAAGCTCCCTCTGTCTACCTGCACTGGCCATGGCACAGGTAGTATTTCAGAAAACACTACCCTAAAGTTCCTTGCCTTGATCTTGCACCCTAAATCCCTGAAATCATTCTTTAGGGACCTCCATCTTCCTCCTTCTTTGTCATTGGTACCAATATGTACCAAGACCGCTGGATCGCTTCCAGCCACCCCCCAATAATCTGACCGCCCTGCCCAAAATATGCCAAAGAAAACACAAAAGAACAGGGGAGTGCCCAGTTGTAAAATACTGTCTTGCAAGATATAATTTATAAATTGTAAAAGTATCTACTCACATTTGACCATGGCCAACAAAGGAATTCTCCCAGATGACAATAATATGTATTGAGAAATCTCACCATCTTCACTCGGTGTAGCTGCTACTCACTTCCAGAGATCAAGATCCACTCGTCTCAGTGTATCAAAAAGTACATAAGCTTATATTGGCTTATATAATTTCACTCTGGCTTTGACAAAGCGGTTGACCCACGAAATGTGTTAGCCATTTGCTATTTGAATTGTTTTTAAACAGTTGACCATTTTGTTTTAATATTATTGATACACTGGGACGAGTGAATCGTGATCTCTGGAAGTGAGCAGCAGCTACATCGAGTGGAGACAGTGAAATTACTCCATACATTTTATTGTCAAGTGAGAGTATTCCTTTGCTGGCCATAATCAAATGTGAGTAGATACTGTTACAATTTACAAATTATATCTTGCAAGACAGTATTATACAATTGGGTACCCCCCTGTTCTTTTGTTTTTTTTCGGCATGCTTTTCCGTCTGGGGAGGAAGTGTTTTGAGGAGGTGCAGCTCAAAAATTTCACTCGAATTGGCATTTAGTTTCCTGGTTCTGGGTCAGGTATATTCCAGAGAGGCTATTTGAGCTGTCTTGCATATAGGTGTCTGACAGCAAAAGTGTAATGGTTTGTTTGACACACAGACGCAGTTTTAGGATAAAACACAGTTTTATTAAAAGAAATAACCTTCACAGGTCCTGTAGTAAAGCAGACTAGTACAGACACACGACAGGTTATATAAATATCAGCCCACACAGGTACAGCATAAACAATAAGTCCACAATAGTCTATACTGACACAGGTCAGGCAGAGTAATGATTTCCCAGGAACAAGGTGTAGAATGGGTTAATGAACTTCAGAGTGAAATCAGTCCCATGTGTAAAGAGATCAGTGATGGGTCTCTCTGCATATAACCAGCTAAGGAGTGGATGAAGTCAATAGCCAGATCAGCAGTCCTGGCATGAGCTGTAGGCAATACTGGAACAGAGTAACGTGAGGTACTGCGGGAGCAGTAATGGAGGCAACACTTGTTCTGAGCAAAAGGCAACAATGGAGACTAGGCCCAGGATAAGCTGCCGTAGCAGTAACGGAGTCAACACTGCACTCAGTACAGTTTAACCGGAGGCAACCGGTGGCTCAAAAGCCAGAGTGGTAACGGAGGCAGACACTAGATTCTACTTCCAATCTATACCATCCTTGATGTTTCATTTCCTCCACCTGCATCAAACTTATATAGAATATTATACCCTCCTCATAATATTGTTTTATCATTGATAACCCTAGACCACTTTTATCTGTTTTAGCTATCAGCCTAATCTGACTATTCTTCTGCCTCTTACCTTCCACACAAAGCAAGAAAAGTTAGTTTATACCAACTCCAGCCAGCTATTAGTCACCCTCAATGGGAGCATCCTAAAAAGGTAAATCCACCTTGGCAGAACTTAAAACCACAAAATATTTATTCTTCCCCACCAAGATGCCTCCATTCTTTCAGATCTCTATTAGTTTGTTTCAACAGTGCCATAAAATTATTCTCCAAAATCCTACTATACTCCAAAGATATTTTTACTCCTAAATATTGAAATTCCTGTCTAGCATTACTAAAACAATATTTAGCTTGGATATCTTCTACTTCATTTTTTATATTACTACACAGAACTACAGTTTTCTCAATATTCAATTTATAATTCAGTATTATGCTATATATGGAAATCTCATGCATCAGATGTTCAATTGAATTTACAGGATTCATAATAGTCAATAAAACATTATCTCCATTTAAACAGATCTTTAAATCATCCCCTCTATTTGGAACTCCTCCTATCTTATTATTAGCTCTAATTCTAACTGCAAAGGGCTCTACTGACAAAATATATAAAATCAGCAAAAGAGGACATCCTTGCCTAGTGTCATTTACTAAAGAGAACCATCCAGAAAAAATATTTGAACCCACCATTCTTGCTGATGGGTTTGTATATAAAGACAGGATTGCCCTATGTGTCCATCCTTGATTTCTAAATGCCTGCAAAGTCTGACCCATATAACCCCAACTGACCCTGTCAAACATTTTTTCAGCATCCAATGAGTCAGTAGGGATACTCTTCCCTTCTTTGCCAAATCCAAAATATCTATCAATCTTTGTATATTATTAGTAGAAAGCCTTCCTGGAACAAAACCTACTTGATCGTTATGCACCAGACTTGGCAATACCCTTTTTAGGCAATCCGCCAAGACTGAGGCAATCAACTTAGAATATATATCAATCAATGATACTGAAAGATAATTTGCAACAACAGTTAAATCTTTACCTACTTTTAGTATTGGGAGAATATTAGCTCTAAGCATTTAAGCTGGTAATCTGCCTTTTTCAACTATCTCATTAAAAGCATCAGTTAGATGATCTACAATCTTTATCTTCATCAGTTTATAAAAAAAGGTTTGTAAATTCATCAGGACCAGGGGTTTTATAATTCACCAATCTTTCTATCCTTCCTTTCACCTCTTCTTTTGTTATAGCTCTATTTAAATAACATTTTTTATCTTCTGTTATCCTCGGGAGATAAGTGTTAGCTAAATAATTCTTTATCTCTACATCCTGATTCTTAACTGGCAGATTATATAACTTCTCATAAAAATTATTAAATATTCCCCCCATACTTTCCACTGACATAAACGTCCTACCCTCCCATATCAATTTATTCATTCTAATATTTGCTCTCTCTTTTTTCAGTTTCTCAGTAAGGATCATATCTGCTCTCTTTTCTCAATAATAATATTTGCATTTCATTTTTTCCTGTTTTTATTAACTCTAATGTTTTCAAAGTGATCCTTTTTTTAGAGCCTCATACTCTTCCTGCTTTTCTACTGAAAAATCTTCTTTCATTGATGTTGATAACCTATAAAACTGAATATAGAGTTTGTAAAGCCTTGGGCAGTTAGTTTTCCTAAATATATTATTGAATTTTATACACTGGCCTCTCATCACAGCTTTATAGGTACACAATATTAACACAAGATGTCTCTTCTGGAATATTCTCTTTAAAAAAGGATTCCATTGTTTCAAGAAGTTTTTCTAAATTCTCCCTCCTTTGCAAAAGAGAATCCTTTAATCACCAAGTTCTACTTGAGTAAACTGTCTTACTTACTTCAGATTCCCAAAAAACTCCCTCATGATCTGTCCATGAAATGGGCTTTATAAAAAACCTCCCAACTCTTCCTACCACTTTTACATATCATATCAATTCTCAAAAAATACTGATGAACCCTTGAAAAATATGCGAAGTCAACTTCATCTGGATGCATCACTCTCCAAATATCATACAACTCATTTTTTTAATAAGCCTATTTAAAGAATTAGAATACCTTATAATATTCTTATCTATTTCCTCCCCCTTAAAATCTTCTTATCTTTATTAATATCTAATACACAATTAAAATCACCAGCAATAATCAAATTATCTTCTCTAACTTTATCCCCTATCTCCAACAGCCCAAACAAGGGACCCACCGCAAAAAACATTAGGAAGATATATATTCACTAATGTGTAAAGTTCCTCCTCTATTTTACACACTAATATCACAAATCTACCCTCTGTATCTGTTTCCTGATATTTAATTTCCACCTTTAAATCTTTTGAAAATATTACTGCCACCCCTCTCTGCTCTTTATTCCTTCATGTAAGCGTTCAGTACTTTTGGAAAATACCTACCCCCCAGTGTATAGAATCCTCGTTTCTCCAATGGGTCTCCTGTAGAAAATAAATATGAATTTGTTCTTTCCTCAAAAAATGGTACAATATTCCTATTTTCCCAACCCTTGAACATTTATTGAAGCAAGTCTAATCTTCATACCTCTACCTCTTATCTAATACCCACCTTATCCTTCCCCAGATCCATAAAACCATACATACCTAATAACACACAAAAATAAGACCAACTTTTACATCTCCTATCCAAACAATCCTCATGGACGGCCACTGTACTATTTGTACAGCCCCGTGCATTAGTGCCCCGCCCTCCAGCACTGTTCTCTTGGGTTCTGGTTGAAACTGAGGGCTTGTGAGTCTAACAAGCCTGAGTGATAAAAAAATTATCTCTGATGTGATTCCGCAGGGCTTGTGATCCTAACAAGTCCTACAAATCAATGTTTCCTCAGAGCTTGGGCCTCTAAAAACAAGTTCTACAAATCATCATCTACAAAATACTCTATTCTGTCAAGTATCAGTTGACCCCAGTCACAGCTTATGTCAGGGGGTCCCAGTCTCTATCACATTACGTACCAATTTATTTTATTTTTTATTAACTGTCCCCCCAGTCCTGGTCAACAAAACCCCCCACAAAATATTCAGTGTTCAACTGTGACACCAACCAACACATGGATCCTCAGACCCCATATATACCATGTTTTTTTTAATGTATTTATATATTTTACTGCCCCCCCTATTCCAGTCAACAACATCCCCCCACCATCAGACCCCTTTTATACTATGCCTGTGGGAGATCTAATAAAATTTGCTATGTGTTGTCTGTAAATTCAGTCTTCTGCAGTGAGCTAGGTGAAAAAAAAACAGAAAAATAACACTTTTTGCTGTAAATTATTCACAAATCAGGAAATGCCATTATTCACTCAAGGCCCCATAGAATCAGTGTGCTTGCTGAGAACCAAAATCTCTGATACATCTAAGACATCATTAGATATCAAGCATATAATTAATTTCAAATATGGTGTATGTCATAATTTCAGATATCTTTAAGAATTCATGTAATGCATAAAGAGTTATAAAATAAGGTTCTGAATGCATTTCATTTTAGTCAATCCCTTAAATGAATGTTCTCTGGGCATTTTATTTTGGTCAGTTATTATACCTTCTTTAGGGCTGAAGTATCAAAACATGTTTTTAACTTATGTGTAATATAGATATAGAAAAATAAAGGAAACCAGTTTTTAACAAGCTTGTATGATTATGTACAGCTTAAGATGTCAAATTACATTTTAGGCAGAGGATTAAAAACACATTTGCATTTCAAGATAATTGGGTATTCACCTTACTCACAGTATATTAGGTAAGGTAATTAGCAATTTTATATGAGTTTATAACTCTAAAATGTTATTATTTACATATACATGTTCATAATGAATCTATTCTGCAATTTAGCTTATGTAAATGTACTGTAGATTAATTTAATGACTCATCAAGCTAATGCATATGTAAGAAAATATGTATTTTGAACACTGCTGTTTACAGATATAATATGCATGTATTTAGCTTGATTAGTATTAACTATTATACTGGAGATAGGAATAGAAGAAACTAATTGACATAAATTGGAAGGTTTTCAATGTCTAAGTATTTCTTGAAGAATTTGTAGTAGTAACATTAAGAAGCAATTAAAAACAGGAACATAAAATGTATCCAAAACCAGAGAATAAGAGGGAAAAGTAAATTAAAAAATATATTCACATGTAAAGAATGTAAATAAGATGTGTAAAACAAAAGCAAAAAGTAATTAATGTACAGTCTAAAGAGAAACCAGTTTACCAGTTTTATTAAATGGATGGATTATGCTGCAGGATATCTGGTCTACTAATTCATTGACACTAAGGTCTACTACCTTATACTATATTATGTCCCTACAGTATGTTACATATTGCTACAAAACTTCTGAATTCTGTGATGTCTCAAAAAATGGCTTGGGCTCAGTAAGGCGAAAACACAAAAACAGAGAGCACCAAACAGTGCACGTAAATGCCACAAACAGTACATATCTGAATAAAATATTAAATGTACTCACAATTGGAGTTGCTGTTTATCGTCTTATACCCAAACCAGCCCTCAAGCCTGTGGAGAGATTCAGATCTGTCTCCACTCAGATGTATATGATGTTTTATTCAGTGATGACCAATATCCAGTAATGTGGTGTTAAATTCAGAAGTTGAAATATAAATTAAAAAATGAAAAAAGGCTGCTATATGTCTATAAAATATTAATTTAATAAAAGTATATATAAAACAACAAACCAATTGTAAGAAAAAAACAATAAATCCATTACTGTAACATTTCGCAGCACTGAGGCTGCTTTCTCAAACCAACTGGTTGTTATAAAAATGCAAAGTACAAAAAACAAACATGGCAGCCAACATCATTTTTAAAATTTCCCTCCTTAGATTTCATTGGATGACCTCAGGATGAGTCACTAGTTGACCTTAGTTAACCTCACTTCCCTGACCTTATTTCAAACAATATGCATGAACTATAAGAAACAATGTATAATTACACATAATACATATTTACACATATCAATGTATCAATACATAATATTGTGTGAATAAGAGTTACCAAAAGTTACATTTAATATATTGTTAATAGGTTACACCAATATAGCAAATCTATAAAACAATCTTTATTTAAAACAATGTTCACACAGTGTTCACACTATTTTAATGAGATTATTAGGATGATCTCTTACTTAAATCCCTACCTAAATATATATTTCATCTAATGGGCTCTCATTATAAAGTGATTAATCACCTGTGGACATAGATACATATGCTTTGAACTAAAACAGTGATAATCTTAGAACGGAGTGACTGAATGAGTAAGTGAGTTATACAAAATGCATTTCACCGCTACAGTGAGCTTGCGTTCACTAAGTCAGTTTACCATGATTGTATTTTAGAGTTGGATGCAATCTTCATGTACAACCTAACTGAACTCCAAAAATGGACTGAAAAGTGTCATTTTTCAAGAAAAGTGCATTTTTTTCCACTGTTGACATACTTACCCCCTCAACCTTGTCTCACTGTACTGGAAGCCATAGAAGCACACATTCTGATACCCAGTGTTGTCTCACAGTAGCCACAGAAGCTAACATAAGAAACGCCCAGTCTATTCTCAAAGTAGCAATAGAATCACATATAGTCACCCCTCTCCAAAAAAAAAAAAAAAAAAAAACTTGTCCCACTGCTTTGGTAGCCATAGGTATGGGAAACATGAAGCCCACCAGCTACTGCCAGACCACACCTCACATCATTCCCCAACAGCCAACTTCACTAGCAGTCATAAAACGAAAGCGTGGCCAGATGTACTGGACATAGGAGCAGATCTCGCTAGAAATTTTTGGGGGTTAGAAAAATGGAGGACATTTTATAAAGTTTCAAGTAGTGGAAATTTCTGTAAATTGCAGATTTCCCATGAAAATTCTGGTGGGAAAAAAAATTATTTTTTGTCCATCCCTCCACAAGAGTATTAAAAAAAACAAGCAGCTAGATTACAGGGTCTAACTGTCCAGACGCACTAGTTTGATACTCTATATTCATTTTATTGGTAGAATGCCGTCTATGTCCTATATTTTATAGTTTGCCAAAAAGTTGCATGCATGACACAGAGTCATCTATCAAGTGCCCAACATATATAGACTAGTAGATGTAGCCAAGTTGAATGCACCAAAACTTAAGTCAATGACAATGCTTTTCCATGAAGAAATGAAGGCCTTGAACGATGTCCAAGATAATTTGACCATGGCTACCATGGACATAGACAGTAGGGATTGGCAAAAAGTAAAAAAAAAACATCCAGAGGGCATTTTCACAGAAAAACAAAACTTTCCAGATTTTTCCCACAAAATTCCCACCCATAGAAAATACATGTAATATTCACCTTTTCACCACTGCCAATACATCTCCAGAAAGATATTTTCCATTTTTCACCTGTTTTCTATGACTGCAACATTGCAGGCTGTTATGGAGAAATTAACAGCTGATTGTAAAAGTTGTGAGTCCTACTGCAACATATGCCTTAACAAAATTGTTATCAGGCCATGTGCCTTTGTCCTTTGCCCTTTCCTTGAGTAACACTGTCTGGCACAAGCACCCTTGAAAAATAACTGTGGCTTGGGATATTTCAGCAGGGTGCAACACATCAGTTATTATTTTAGCAACATGACTTGTGGAGGTGGTGGGGGTGGCAGCAGTATGTGTGGCACTCTATGACAAGTTACTCAGTCTCCGTTACTGCTACGGCAGTTCACAAGTTGCTCAGTCTCTGTTACTGCTATGGCAGTCAAAGTTGCTTAATCTCAGTTACTGCTATGGCAGTCCACAAGTTGCTCAGTCTCCGTTACTGCTACGGCAGTTCACAAGTTGCTCTGTCTCCGTTACTGCTACGGCAGTCCACAAGTTGCTCAGTCTACATTATTGCTACGGCAGTTCACAAGTTGCTCAGTCTCCATTACTGCTACGGCAGTCCACAAGTTGATTAATCTCAGTTACTGCTACGGCAGTAAACCAGTTGTTCTGGTCTCCATTACTTTTGGGCATTACTCGATTTTGTGCTCTCTCTTTTTGATTGAGCTTCTTAAAGGGCCTTGCACTATAGGGCCTGTCAGTACTCTCGGCCTAATAGTAACCCATTCAGTGCTGTCCAACTGAGAATCACACGACATCTGCCTGACCTGTGTCAGTATATTGTACTCTGTATTTCCTGCATATACTGGACCCATGTGGGCCTACCTCATTATAACCTGTCTTGTGTCTGTACTATATTGTGTATATATTACAGGACCCGTGAAGGTTATTGCTATTATCATTGTTCAATAAAATTGTGTTTTATTCAAAACCTACTGTGTCTGTGTGTCAAGTAAACCGTTACACCGTGACACCCTTACGTTGTTGTTCAGTGCAGTTCTAGTTCTTTTTGTTCTTGTATTCCTGTGTTTGATCTGGTTTGTCTGACTATCCATTCTGATGCTGACCTGTGGCTCTGTCTGACCATTCTACCTGTGTGCTTCTTTGGCTAAAGACATCTAATCTGGTGCAGACCTGTGGCTCTGGATGACTATCTGCTCCGTGTTTAACCCTGGCTTGTCTGACTATCCAACCTGGTGCTAACCTGGGGCTCTGTCCAACTATCCTCCCAGTGTTTCCTACTATTATTTGGACATCCTTTCTGGTACCGACATGTGGCTCTGGCTGACTATCCACTCCGTGTATGACCCTGGCTTATCTGACTATCCTAACTGGTGCTGACCTGTGGCTCTGTTTGTTTGCTCTACTGTGTTGCTGTTTTTCCTAGACATCCATCCTGGTGCGGACCTGGGGCTCTGGCAGACTCCGGCGTTACTGACTGTAGGTGTGAGTCAGTGTCTCCATTGTTTTAATCCATATTGGAGATGAGCTTTTACCTACTGACTGCAGGCGTGAATCAGTATTGTACTACCTGCGGGAGACTTCGGGACTACCAGTTGGCTCCGGCCTAGTTTCCAGCAGTTGTGGTTGACATTTTGGAGGCTCCTATTCCTGATAGAGTCTCTTGCCTATCTAGTCACCCTCTGTTCTATATTATCATTGACATTTCAGTATTATTATCATTCTAATAAAGGTGATTTTAACTATACTGTCTGACTCTCTTGCTTGAGAACCAAAACACTCTACCGCCACCACCTCCTCTAGTCATGTTGTTAAGGTAATAAAGTTCCAGGCTTCTTCTGCCATGTCCTGCCAATCCACACTGACTGAGATCCTGAGAAGGAGTAAAAAACTTCACAAAAACAATCCCAAAGTACACCTGTGGAATGGCAAGGTTGCCAAGATGTTGGTAGCGGACATACTGCCGTATTCTTTTGTAGAAAGCCAAGGTTTCAGAACTGATCTCATGTGTAGCTCCAAGCTGAAATATTCCAAGCCTGAATAGTACAAGCAGGTAGTTAATGTTGTGGCACTGGGCAAAGGGCTGAAAAGTGCATATGGCAAGAAAATACACCTGACAAGGCATATGTGGACAAGTGGGCAGAGCAAAGACTATATGACTGTAACTGCTCACTGGGATTCCCTCCCAGCACCAATAGTGGACAACACTACCTTACAGCATCCAGTAACAGTAATCGTGCTTATGGTCCTGGCAGTGTGATTAAAAGACAGCAGCAACAGCAGGATAGCCCATCGTCATGCCACCATGTGCATGCAGAGTTTTGAGAGACAGACGCACAAAGCTGTAAATGTTTTAAATAGGCTAGAGCAGGTGATAGAGGAATGGCTTGTACCCCGCTCCTTAAAAGCTGGTTTTGTGTCTGCTGATAACGGCTTCAACATAAATGCTGCATTGAGAATAGATGGCATGGTCCATATGTACTGCTTTGCTCATGTGCTAAATGTAGTTGTGACCAGATTCCTGGCAGAATCCAAAACCCTCAAAGAGATGCTTACCACTGACTGCAAAATCAGTGCTCATTTTAGTCACTCCTACAGTGCATGCAACACTCTATATTCCATACAAGAGCATAACAACCTTTCCCATCACCAGCTGAAAATGGAGGTCCCTACCAGGTGGAATTCCATGATGTACATGCTAGAGCATTTGTATGAGCAGAATAAGGCCATTAGTGAGTTCAACATGCAAAACTGTAAGGCTTTGGAGAGAGCCTCTTTGTCACCTGGCCAATGGCAACTAATACATGATGCATGTGAGCTGCTGAAACCCTTTGAGGAGGCAACCATGCTGGTCAGTCGCATTGGGGCAGGAATTTGTGAAATTCTACCACTGAGGAGCATAGCTGAAGATTCTTACCATAATGACAATACAGACATGCACCAGCTGGTAAAGGACATGCTGACGTGCTTTGAACAAGATCCTTGTATTCCTTGTATTCCTTAAAATCAATGAGGAATACGTTCTTGCAACTTCACTGGACCCCTGCTTTAAATGCAAAATTTCAGAATTTTTTCCACAGGGCCATCAGCAGTTTGTCACAACAAGGAGTCATGACAATCAGCAGCAACTCTCTGAGGAATCGGATTCTGTCAGGAATATCGATACATGCTTATTGATCAAGTGGAGGGTTGCTTTGTGGAGGATGAGAGAGAGAACGTGAGGGCACAACAAACATCTGCGTAGGATCAACCCTGTCTCTTATGCCTTGGAGCTTTCGGCTGGTATGCGTATCCACAATGTCTTCCATGTGTCCCTGCTTAAACCTTTGGTTTGCAACCGTTACACCTCGGTACCTTTCCTGCCTGGGTCAGTTCAAGTCAATGGCTAGGGAAGAGTATGAGGTACAGTCAATTCTGGACTCTCGCAGAAGTAGAGGTCACCTCCAATACCTGGTACATTGGAAGGGGTATCGTCCAGAGGAGCGTTCCTGGGTGTCTTTTGGCGATGTGCACGCTCCTGCTTTGGTAAAAAGTTTTTGTGAAAAGTCATGCAGGAAATTTTTACCACTTTTCACCCACCCCTAGTTAAAACCCCATTCAAATTGGGAATTATTTTTGTCTCTGTGATGTAATTGGTATGCCACAGAATTGCTCCAGTTCTTCTTAGTAGATCAGGCATCTGGATTTTTCTTTAAAACCTTAACTGCTTGAAAGTAACATATGCAAGAATTTTTTTCTCTTATTTGCACTGCTAGATACTATCTTAGGGAAATACTAAAGTGAATATTCACTCATCATTTCCTTGTTCTTTGGCTAGTCACTGCTCAAGAGTAGCTCTCTAGTTTTATTAAAAAAGAGAAATACCTATTTGCATAATGAGCAGACTCAAGGGTTTCCTAGCCAAAAAACGCAAGGCAATTCTACTCTATACAAGAATACCGAAAAACCTAAAAGGTAGCTTAAAGGGATATTAATGTTTAAAAATAAAAGCAGCTCCAATTAATCTTCATAGTATTTGGGCTATGGAGAGTGTTATTTCAATACAGTCAGATTTGTAGTTCAAGAGTAATTGAATGATAAAGTATCCCCCTCCTGCCCCTTTTACTGATGTAAAACTGCTCAGCTCAAAATAGAAAGGTGGTGTCCAGGTGGCTTGCAGAGTGAGACAATCTTCAATTAGTATAAGGGCAAAACCTGTCAAGGGGGGCAGGGTTTTCATTGTTCTCACAGTAAGAAGATTGTCCCTTGCTGTGAACTGTCTGGTCTTAAGACTAGATTCCACACCTGAGGGGAGGTGGCTTACACTAGGTAAAAGGGGTATACTTCATTATTCAATTACTCTTGAACAACAACTCTGACAGTATTGAAAAAAAACTCTACATGTCCCAAATACTATAGAGATTAATTGGAGCTGCTTTTAATTTGAAACATTACTATCCTTTTAAGTCTTGCCAATATGCGGTATACCCCTTAGTCTTAGGGAGATTCCCTATGGTTTCAAAATCCAGAATAACAAAAGTGATTTAGTAAGAAGTAAAATCAGAAAACAAAAATGCAACATTTGGCTATAAATAGTGAGAGACAGCACTATTCATCTCCCTCTTGCCATTAAATATAATGAGCTGACTTCACCCATAAGGGTAACTAAGCCCAAAAATTGCAGAGTAATTCCTCTATGCTTGAGAATACCAGCAAACACCAGATGTATGATTCAGCTTTCTTAGGCCTCATCAGTGAGGTGTAACTGGTCTCGCTAGGTACTGCTGAGAGCAACTTACCCATTTCTGGTTTACCCTTAACTCTTAGAAAGATTCCTTAAGGTTTCAAAAACAGAATGGGAGTTTCAAGCACTGGATCACATGCATAAAGCTCAAAACATTTTTGTCATATGATCATGTATTGGTCTAATACTGTGCTTACCTCTGCAATGGAGACATTGCTATAAGAGTTATGCAGAGCACGAATCATGCACTATGGGGGAACAAAATCCCAAATCTATAATGTTAGTGGTATTGATGGGGTCTCCTGTAGCTATATGAAAATTATAGAATGCTAGAATGCCTGAGTGTTTGTATCAAATACACATTATTCAACAGTATTCAAAAATGTAGAAGAAACAGGAAGAGAGACAGAACAAGGGGCACCCCTTGTGTATATCAAACTTTAATAAAGTGGACCACCACCGCACCCTATAGTGCGCACTCACAAAATAAATGTGTCAGCTACGGCTTATACCGACACCGACAGGTTGGGCAACTGGAGAATTTATAAACTGTCTCCAGACACAGTTAATTGTAGGCAGCTCCCTGGTCATTCTCTCTCTTAGCAGCAGAACATAGGTAGAAAAACCTATGGTAAAGTACATTATGATGAATAACCATATAAAAATAAAAATGAATGCACTCACGTTTCAATATTGTCAGTACTCTGTTATCAGAGTCAACTGACTAAATGGCATACGGAGAGATTCTCCCGTCTCTGTTCAGGATCCCCCAAGCAGACTTAAGGGGGATGGAAAAGAAAATAAGGCTATGAAGAGGCAGAATGTGATAACAATGATGAAATCATTGAATGAAGGTCAGGCATCTTTTAAACAGGCAGATATGCTGGCGAAAGGGGCAGATATGCTGGCGAAAGGGTCATATAGATGCCTCAAAAAATGATGTCAGACTTGTCATTTGATGTTGAATGAAAATAAAACATTCAGGTCCACTGTGTCATCGGAGATCTTCCATATAGACTCCTTGATGAACTGCGACAGCAGTTTTGTCATATATCTACTTAACTGCACTTGTGGTTTGCAATATGTGGGAAGAACCACCCAGAAACTTAGGTCTAGAGTGGGTCAACATAGGCATAATATTCTGAGTGGATTCCTTCAGCATAGTGTATCCAAACATTTTTTCTACCATCACAATAAGAAAATCTCTGATTTGAATGTTATTCCCACAGAACAGGTCTGTACTCATGCCTCGCAAGATAGAGAACGACATTTGAACAATAGGGAAACGTATTGGATTTTTAGGTTATCCACAGCATTGAGAGCCTGTTAATTTTAACTAATAGTTATTTTAATAAAACTTTGATACAAAAATATTCCGCCTGTTATATCATTTTGAAGATCTGAAACATCGAAGCACAGGGAGAGAGGGGAATCCTGAACGGAGACGGGAGAATCTCTCCGTATGCCATTTAGTCAGTTGACTCTGATAACAGAGCACTGACAATATTGAAACGTGAGTGCATTCATTTTTATTTTTATATGGTTATTCACCAGTATTCAAAAATGTCAAGGAGACAGGAGCTTGCAGGATTTCATTATTCAGTGAAAAGGATATGTGATTTCTTTGACATTTTGGGCAGACATAGGTCTATTTAAATTAAAAACAAAACAAACCAAAAAAATAATGGTTTATCTAATTAATCCAAATTTCTTTCTAGTAGGGATCTTAATCAAAATTACAGTCAGGCAATAAAACAAGACTGTACACTAAGTGAATAAAAGGCCAAAAGGAAACTGGAAGCTACCGTAAGTGCTATGTTAGTTACAATAGACCATAGTGGCTCTTTGTGCATATCAACAACATACACACATCTCATTAAATGAATGTAGACCATGCATTTCATAAAATATCTACATTTAACCTCTAGAGTGCTAAGTGGGTACAATGTATGTTTTTGGACAGCTTTTCCTGCTGTGCCAAACTCATTCATTGTACATCTAAAATATGGTCACTGCATAAGCTGGTATAACCAGCTTGCAGTGGCTGCATTTCAGACAAAACATTGCCTGGCACTCTTGGATCATTCCTCATGCCCCTTATTTGTTGATCTCCCAGCTGATCACACTGGGAGATCAATATTTGCAATGGAGAAGCAGAGCTTCTCCTTCCCCCTCTCTCTCCTACCCTAACCTCAGGGTAGGAGTGTGCGGGATCGAGGGAAGACTCCTAACATCATCGGTGACATGGACACAGGTAATGTTAGTTAACTTTCCCCTATCCCATTCAATCCTACCGGGGGTAGGAGAGAAGGCAGGAGAGCTGCTTGCTCTCCTTCTTCATGATGGGAGATCAATAACCAGGGAGACATCAGGAGGGGTCCTGATGTCCCCCACGATTTCTGTTAATCATTAATAAAAGAGCCCCCCTCCTGTGGGGCACACAGGACATTTCCAGTTACATTATAATCAGAGTTTGTTGGGGGGCCATCAAGAGTAGCCCTGATGTCCCCTGACAAGCTCTGAATACAATGTAATGATAAATAAAATTTAATAATGGACAGCCCTGTGACAGACAAAAGGATTTTTATTTTCAATTATTATTTTATTTACACTTCATTGGGGTGGATACAGCAGTATATCTCCTTTCCAAAATGGTAATATTTGTCTATCTTTTCTTAATTTCTGTAGCTGTTATAACCATTTTTGTACAGGCAAGAAATATTTGAGAACATTAGAAAAATCAGAGGTAGTAGTAGGTGTAGTTTTGCACTTCTAGCACCCCCTGAGGTAGGTGAATTCATACCAATGGGGTTCCATTTTTCTCCTAAGAGCACTAGCTAATGAATTCAGTTGGAAAATCTATAGTTTTCACAGATGTAAGTACATTTGAAGGGGCTAATATGCAATAAAAAATGCAATGTTTTCCTATATTGCCACATTTGGAAAACATTTGTGCACAAGAGGCTTGGAGTAAGAAGGCAAATTGCCCCTTATTTGATGTGGTATGATGTCTACTATAGATTTATATAGTTAATCCCCTGTTTTAAGGTAGTTTTATCACAAAAACACTAGAATGTGCATATTAGTTTATAGACTTGAAAATACCATTCAACATCCTGGGAATTATGGATCTGCGCTAGCCATGGACATAGGAAAAACTATACAAAAGTGGGAACTCGGGGCTTTTTTACTTAAATGAATCTTTCACAATCAAAGTAAATGTTTTTGATATATAGTATGTGATTTAAGGAAAATAAGTAATTTTTCACTTTTTTTGTAATTATGACATCATAGTTTTTTGTACAATGCCAAATTCACTTCATGTAAGGTACCATGAAGAAGCTCAATTAATTCAGAAAAAAAACAGTATATAGTTTTCCATATGTACCTAGAAATTTCCGAGTGGAAATCAAACCTAAACAGGTGGATAGCAAAACTGCTGAAAATGTGTCTGGCCTACAGGGTACAGGAAATGGCCCAAGCCTCTGGCACTGAAGGGGTTAAATAAGACCCGAGATAAAAAGCCAATAGTTTTGTTTAAAATAACTTAAAAACAATTGATATGTGTACCAGAAAGATAGAACATGCAAAAAAGAAAACATTTACAAAGCATTCTGATGTCTAGATCAACTAATAGTCTTGAAAAATTTACTAAATAAATAAATATTATATATATATATATATATATATATATATATATATAGAGAGAGAGAGAGAGAGAGAGAGAGAAAACGTTCAGCATGGATGCAACAAATTGACTATTTTTTTCTACATTCTATGATTCCTGTGTACTTTCTTACAAACCTCCCGAGGCCGAGTATATTTATTCACTTGTATAATATTTTTTATGGGACGTACACATTTATATTATTCGGGTGATTGCACCACTGGCAATTTGTATGATCCATATTTATATATATATATATATATATATATATATATATATATATATATATATATATTGCCAGTGGGGAAGCACTCACGTTCAAGTTAGATATTCTGCCTGGGTGCTAATGTGTCGGCAAAACGATGTACAGATCCAGAATTAACAGAAGCACTCTCAGGACTTGCAAATTTCATAGAAGTTAAATCTTTATTTTGGTCAACGTTTTGGATGTCTACATGGCACCCTTCATCAGGAAGGGTGATGAAGGGTGCCATGTAGACATCCGAATCGTTGACCAAAATAAAGATTTTGGGATTTTGTTAATTGGGATCTCTCTCTCTCTCTCTCTCTCACTCTCTCTCTCTCTCTCTCTCTCTCTATATATATATATATATATATACTTTCTTTTTAATATATGTTATGTTTATTATTATTATTATTAGGTCTGTGCCATCCTTCCTTTATTCCCTGGTCATGACTTGTTTCCATATCTGGAGGCGCTGCAATATGCAGGAGTCTCCTTTTGCTTTGCAGGTATTACACTGTATTATTGTTAGCAAAGATTTCCAGAAGTTACACAAGAATAATTTATTTGCCTGATGCAGAGTTGTGTGTGATAAGTGTTTAGATCTATGAGTAAAGTATAGGTAGTGTTAATCTGAGTATTTAACTTTATAAGTTAGTTTATTTAAATTGAAGTCATTTGAATATATATGGTTTAGAGCTATGTTTGTGAGGGTGTGTAGTAGGATATAAATGCTTTTGCTATGATATGCAGTTTACGCATATACTAGCAAATATTTATAAATATAAAATATAAAATGCACACTGTTGATTCTGAGTTGGTCATTTATATTATTGATCTTTGTGTTTGATTGCTAACTCCTTGTCAGTTGCTATACTGAAAGTGTTTCTTTGTTTCTCAACGTATATGTGGTTATTTTAAGTGGTTCTGTGGTCCATGTCAATTGTTTATCTAATTGCATGTATGTGAATAGTATCTGCATTTACTCAAAGAAACACTTTAGGATTTGCAGGCTGTCTTGTACCAGACAAAGTAGCATCCATCACGTTAGATTGGCATCCTTCCACAGTGAATTGGTTTATTCACTATGTAGCAAACTATAATATGCTATGAAAATTTAATTTGTTGCTAAGAAGTATATTCTTGTGTATGAAACAAGGAAATTGAGGAGAGCAATTTCACTCAGCCAACTCCCACATGGTCCAGATAAATACAGCCGATGCACGTGTGGAGGATGAGGAAGGTTGGTTGCAGTCTATAACTGAGAGAATGTGAGAATGTGTTTATAAGAATATGTGTAAGAATGAGTGAGTACAGAAGTTTGAAAGTGTGTGTGTTTGTGTGTAACAGTGACTGTGTAAATATTATAAATTCATCCCATCCCTAAATATCAGTTTGATAAAATGCTTATTTTTGTATTAATAAAAACATAATTTACCAAGTACAAAGAGCAGCAACCTGGGACAAAACAAGTGCACAATTTTATTATGGAAAAAACTTACCTTCAGTGATCCTTTTTCTTTGATAAATATACTGCTGATATTTTTCTCCAGAATAATCCTCTTTTATCTTCACTTTAGACAGACCCTGACAGACAAAAGGTTAATGACACTAAGGGCTCGATTTAAAGGCAGCCGTTCAGATAAAAAAACACCACCAGGAGTTTTAACTTGCAATAGGCCATTCAAAAGGCCATGCAATGAACTGCTAACGGCAGTTCATCCAGTGTGCCAGCCAATACACTAACGTGTGTTATGGCCCACAGAAAAAAAAAACGCTCCACTTTGCCATTCAATAGACTGCGTTAGCTGAAATAGATCCAATGAGGGACTCATTTACCGCCTATAATTTAAGACCCAGTTTGTTTGGCAGTAGAGTCCCTCATCGGATCTTTTGCCAGCTAACGCAGCTGTTAACTGGCAAAAAAAAACAAAGTCCTCAGTGGATGTATTGATATGGGGCCCTAAGCCCCACATAAATACATCCAAAGTGCCTAAATTGTGTCAAAAGTTAGTAGAATTAACCCTATGACTGCCAGTGGGGTATAATTACCCAGTCGGCATTCATAGGGTTAATCCGACTAAGTAAAAAACAACATCACATTACAAGTTACACTTACCATTAATCCTAATGTCCAGAGGAGTCCTCAGCAATCTGCTCCTCTTCTGTCCTTCTGTTCTCTACCTTCTCTTCTTTCTTCGCTACTTTCTTCTCTTCTTCCTTCCTGTAAAAGAAAAGTATGTATAACTACAATGTGGAATACAAGATTTAGTTTAACCCCTTGAGTGCCAGAGGGGTACACAACGCATTGCAAAGCAATGTGTTGTGGACCTCTCTGGGCTCAACGGGTTAAGTCAGTGCCCAAGAATATACATATAAATTGCCATTATATGCCTCTAAATAAAATATGCCCCCAAAGAACAAGTGTGCAAATATGGTAGATATTCTCAGAATAAATCAGTGATTCCTTAGCTTAATAATATAACTGTCTCCGCTGCCATGCGTGGCCACAGAGGTGGCAGCAACGGAGACAGTGCCGTGAGCCACAGGTTCTCCTTCCTTTCGGGCCGATGCTCATTCCGCATTGAGGGAATCAGAGCAGAGACTGCCTTTGTGCTGACACACACATCCCAGCCAATCAGATTCGAGCGACTGTGCTTCAAACTGATTGGCTGGGATGTGTGTGTCAGCACATCTCAGCCAGTGGCTGTGAGGGAATTGAATCAGAGGCTGCCCATATATAAAAGCAGTCTCTGCTCTGATTCCCTCAATGCGTCACTGGGGTAGACTCATATTTGATGTGATAGAGTATTTTGTAGAGGATGATCTGTAAGATTTGTTGTGGGAGGCCCAATCCCTGAGGAAACATTGATTTGTAGAACTTAGACTTATTAGAGGCCCAAGCCCTGAAGAATCAATTATTTGTAGGACTTAGGCTTGTTAGAAACAAACACCTAAAATTGTTTGTTTTTTTGTAGGCCTATGTTTTTTTTTTTTTTTTTTAAAGCACAAGATCTGAATAAAAAAAAATGCATTACTGGCCTAGTGCAGACAGGTCATGTTGTGTTGGCCAGTGGCCACTGGTCATTGTCAAATGCCCTGATGTAGATGTGGAATTTGTGACTGCTGTTTTTGCTGCTGCTGTTAAGTTCTTTAAGCTTCAGGATGATTAGGCAGTTCAGGGGGAATGGAATCAACAACAGCAGTAACATAGTTCATGGATGGTGAAGCCACGACTAGCTCCAGTGAGACGCCTGAGGCAGTAGCATCACCATAACCAGTCCCCACCACTTCAGGTATATTTGGAGAAAAGAAGAACTTGGCCACTAATCCTTCTCCACCTGCTCCTCCTCCAAAATCATGTGTGTGTTGAGAATAGAAAATTTTCTCTTGAGAGTAGGAACTGTGGCTCTCCCATAAGCAACTGCAATGTGCACAGTGTAATTAAGGGAAGGACTGGTAACAGTGGGTACATCTGCACTCACATGAAACATCTGGCACAACTCTATCCAAACACCATGACACTTAGGGTCCCTAGTGTGAAATCCCCCCACCAGAAACCAAGTACTGCTGCTGTCATTATGCCCCTTGTCCACACCCCAAGGACGCATGATAACTTGATGACAGTTTAATAGTAATGATGAACTTTCCCTGCCACCAGCTTAGATATTCTATGGGATGGCATATTCACAGATGCTGCTTGATGCCCTGCTTGCGATTCTTCTCCACCACACTGAATTGTGTGGTTAATTCACCACACAGTGTGCAATGGGTAGACACAAACTGCCATATCCTGACATCAACAGAATGGCTATCACTTAGCGGGGGAAGTAATGATGAATGAGGTGGCTTGGTAGAAGACATAGTTACCCTAGAGTAAGAAGATGATGGTGAGTTAGTCGTTTCACTAGTCAAACTTTCAGCCTCTAGCTGGGTTTCTCTATTCTTCCTCCTCTTTGATCTCTGCCTCACCTCTTGTTGCCTTTCGGGAGAGTCAGTGGGTAAAGCAACAGTGGTGCTTGATTTCTGTGGTGGGTTTTTGGTGTTAACATGTTTCACATAAATGGTGTTTGTGTTTCATGTTTGTTTCAGGTAGGTTGTGCCAAGGTGTGTTCCCTCCTTTCCCCTTCTCACTTACTTGTCTCAAATTGTGCACAGTGCCACAGTGATGACTGCACTGTGACTGACCAAAGATTAACATTGTCCCACACCCATGACTTAAGGGGGAGGGGTAAGGTGGAGAAGAATGGCCTCTTCTTCTCCTCCACATTCCCTTTCACTGGTTGGAGCAGAGGATTATGTTGCTGCTATTGCCCCAGAAACAGCACTGCAACTAGAACCAGGAGTATTGTTGCTGCTGGCAAGTGGAACCTGTCCTAGTCCCAGCACTTGTTGGCCCCATTCCAACTGTGTCCACATTGGTCTGTGGCACACTAGCCTGCTCCTCAGCATCATGCTGCCCTTGCAACCCAGCAGCAGAAGGAATTAAAGCAGCTGCATACTTCACAAATCCCATAAGCTCACTGCTGATGGTGTAGGTGATGTTCATCCTCATCCCTGCCTCCCATTCCTTCTCAGTTTGGGCTAAAAAGGCCATCAATGTCTCTTCTACCACAGCTTCACCACCATCATCATCACCACCAGTCCCTCCATGCTGTTGCTGTTCTATTACAGAAAATTCATTGGTTGGAGGAGGTGATGACAAATGTGACACAGGGTCCCCTAATGTCACCCTTGCCATTTCTTGATGACTTAAAGAAGGCAGACTGGCAGCATTAGCAGCAGGCACAGGCAGCTGAGCTGTGTTCCTGGTAGTAGTGGTATTATTGCTGCCGGGCAACAGTTCTGCCTACTTCAGAACAATGTTCCACCTGGACAATGCTGAGAGGGGAAGTGGGCTCCCACGGTCAGGGGAATGATGTGGGCTCCATTGACTGCTTGTCTGGATTCTCTGCATTTCTTCCCCTACCAGTTGCTTCACCATTACTGTTTCTACCATTAACACCAACCACATCAATTTCAGCCCCAGAGTCTTCCTCCTCACAGTCACTAGTAATAAGATGATCATTCCCTCCTTAACTTCTAACACTAGCAAGCTGCTGGACCTTCTTATTAGTAGTGCTAGTGGTGGGACTGCTTGGGGAAGGCAAGTGTGACTTAGGGGCCCCTGCTGTCACACTTGGCATAATCTTCTCCATCCCTTCCTCCTGAGAATTACAAGACACACTGGCAGCAGGGTCAATGTTGACAGCAGACACAGCACTGGAAACAGCAGGGGTAACAGACACAGGCAGCTAAATTGTCCTGCTCTCGCTATTACCCTCTTCTTGCTCTAATGAGATTAATTTCCCCAAGATACCTAGGGGTAATTTAGGGGACCTGGCCATCACTGGGTCCGTGGTGGTCACTTCATCCTCCTTTTCAGACTCACTGGGCACATAAGAGTCCTTCCAGCTCCTCCTTTTTTTGTTTGTAAACCTTCTTATAGTGATAGCAGTACAATAAGCCTCTGCTATAAATATTACAGCACAATATGTTAGTAAAAGCATGTAGAGCAGCCGTTAGTTAAGCCAGTAAAATAAAGTAGCTATGTTAGTGCAGACATGTAACGGCTTAAATCTCTACAACTTCCTGGAGTAATATCACATAGTTCCATAGCCCATTTAAATGCAAGTAGCAATGTCTACAGGTAAGTTTCACTAAGACAGTATTATAAAGTACAGCAATGATGTCACCGCTCTGCTGCCCCTCCTTCTCCTCCGTCAGATATATTGTGTCTTCCTAACAGAAATCAGATAGACATACAATCCAGGCATTCGTGCTTGATCTTATAGTCACATTATCACGATCTTCTTTGCCAGCGACATTGCTACTTCCTGTTCTATTCCTGCTGGGCTCTTATTGGCTGCTGGGTTCTGCCCCGGTATCACGGTCCCCATGATTTCTGTCACTCTCACTTGTGCTGCTCCCTTATTGGTTGAGCGTGGTTGGCCAGCCCCTGGTGACCTTTTTATTCTGTCCACTGGCACCTGTCAGGTGCCCTTTTGTGGTGTTTCGTGATTACGTTGCTGACTAGGACTGGCTGACTACTGCTCTGTGTACCGATCCTGGCTGTGGCTGACTGCCCGATCTGTTTCTGACTAGGACTGGCTGACTATCGCTCTGTGTACCAATCTTGGCTGTGGCTGACTACCCGATCTGTTGCTGACTAGGACTGGATGACTACCGTTCTGTGTACCGATCCTGGCTGTGGCTGACTACCCGATTCATTGCTGACTAGAACTGGCTCACTACCGCTCTGTGTACCGATTCTGGCTGTGGCCGACTACCCAATCTGTTGCTGACTAGGACTGGCTGACTATAACTCTGTGTACTGATCCTGGCTGTGGCTACTACCTGATCCATTGCTGACTAGTGTCATGTCAATGCCTGTCAGTGTTGTCTCCGGTTACCCTAGTCTCCTGGGACTAGTTCCTTGCCAGTGCCTGTCAGTGTTGCCTCTGGTTACCCTAGTCTCCTGGAACTAGTGCCTTGCCAGTGCCTATCAGTGTTGACTCCGGTTGCCTTAGTCTCCTGGGACTAGTGCCTTGCCAGTGCCTGTCAGTGTTGACTCCGGTTACCCTAGCTTGCTAGGGATCTGGTCACTTTCTGTGTCCAGTATTGTAGCCTCCTTCCATCCAGTCCTCTGAAATTTGTGCACTTGTGGTGACCGTTTACATTCCTCTGTTACCCCTAGTTTTCTAGGCCAGTGTCCTGGCTTGCTGCCATTCTATGCCTAGCCTTCTAGGGATTCTGCCCTACAGTCACCTACTGTCTCGCTAGTTGGGTACGCTACTTAGGTTTGATACTGCTGAGGTTCTGTTCCTGGTTCCTGTTGTCTGATCCAGCCTGCTGTATTACTGTTTTGTTTTGCTATTCCCCTGCACCCTGACCTGTGTCAAATTTGGGAAATGCCACGGTACTGTCCGGATCTGGACCTGTGAAGGGTGACCTTGTGCACTTTATTATCCTTAATAAAGCTGATTTTACCTTACTAACTTGTCTGAGTGTTCTTACAAACCGTCACATATATCTCCACTGCACTTTCAACTCAACACACAAAGCCTAGTACACTGACACGGTCCCTCATGGTAATCCATACTGGTGTAACACTGGAATGGTTCTCCAATGCGTTCCGCCCACCAGCATTGGGCTTTATCAAGATGACAGCTATCAAAATTATTTCCCAACTGTTTTTTATACACCTAGCAGTTTCAAACCTACCAATCACAACTCACCTAATCAAATCAATTCTATTTAAAGAGGATTGCTAAAAACCATTAGTCCAAATGTGTCAAATAGTAATGATATATTTAAAGGTAAAGTTAACCCTTAAGACGTCTTTTAAACTTAGATGTATGAGTGTTGTCAAAGATCCAAATACTCATCGCTTCACTTTATGAATTTCAAATCATTTGGGGCCACAATCAATAACATTTCACAGTAAACTACTAGACAACTCCTCACCATAGGATCATAGGAACATATGGTATTTGATCTCATTTAAAGGGATAATATTGCCATGCATAAATAAACATTACTTTTGTAGGCATATAAAAATAAAACTTAATGCTCCCAGTCCCATCTCTCAGCACTCTAGCTGACTGCAGGGTAATCCAATCCTGGGACCATCGGAGGCTCTTCTGCAGAACTGAGATCAGGTTATTGAACAATAAATCCTTCACTGGAACGGTCTACAAATTGTGCTTGCACACTAAGCATTGGTGGCATTTAGTTTTATTTTTGAATGCCTACAAAAGTAATGTTTATAAATACATGGCAATACTATACTTTTAAACCAAATGTTCCCATTACTTCCAAAGTAAATTTCCATCTTCCCTTTATTTTAAGTAAAATGTTATCCATATCCCTTATTCTTCGTGTTTTGTGAATTTGTTCAATCCCCATTACCTTTAATTCTACTGGGGAGCATGCATGTTTTTAAAAAAAATAACGTGGCATTGGACTATCAAATCTTTTATTAGTGCACAGATACTAATTCAGAGAGTAGCTATTGACTTTTCAGCCCTAAAGTTTGATTGCTCTGAAATTTCAAGATAAAGGCACTGTAGAAACATTTTAATATTTCACCATGCAAAAGATTCTAAAAAATATAAATCCAAAGATGAAATGTAGACCAACATTGAAGAGTTATTTGAATTCTGAGAAAAACAATACCCTGTTTATATGGACTGAAAAGCCATAGTGGAATTCAGAAACACAAAACCACACTTACCACACTTACCGCAATCAACATATTTTCTCCAATTTGTTTAAGTAAAATATCAACATAGAAAGTAAAAAGGAAGATTTAGCATATAATTTTGGGAAGTAGACAGCAGGTTGCATTAAAGAGTCTTTCTGTCACTATGCTGGGTTACACAGAAGCACAGAGAAGAATATGTGTAACCTATTGTTGTGGGTTTTTGTGCATCTAGGTATCTACAGAGCAGTAAAATGAACTGCACGAAAAACGTTAGACAACATTTCTTAATGATATTTATTTAGCATAATTTCTGCATTTAAATGGCCTGAAACAATAAGGTCTAAAAACTTTACTTTTGAAAGAAGAAATTGGGTGTTAGAATGAGGCTTCTTTAGCACACTCCCCAAGACCATGTTTTTAAGCATAATTCTTCCTATAAAAATTATCAGTTGAAACAAAGTAAAATGTTATTTTTTCTAGTTTGCACAATTCGGTATTTCAGGGACAAATAACAATAAAAAATGTGACCCTATATGCTCTATCTGTTTAAAAAATCAAATAAACTCCAATTTCAGGAACTGGCCATTTGCATTTCTATCTCAAGGTACATT
Organism: Rhinophrynus dorsalis; assembly: GCA_037306005.1. Classification (NCBI taxonomy): domain Eukaryota; kingdom Metazoa; phylum Chordata; class Amphibia; order Anura; family Rhinophrynidae; genus Rhinophrynus; species Rhinophrynus dorsalis. The sequence goes on along the minus strand of CM074719.1, from coordinate 151,619,632 downwards.
TACTATGAAATCTTCCGAAAATGGTGCTATCACAAAACAATTTTTTTTAAAGATTTTTTATCGATTAAAGTAATAATGATACCTAGGGGTAAAGTCACAATTAACCATATTCAGGTAACAATGAAAGTATAGTCTACAATGTTAACAGAGGCACATAACTCTACTAAATCCATAGAGATAATCCATATATGAACATGACCCTGAGGATTAACGATGGGAGCTTCAATTAAATTTAATTAATGTCAGTGTCTGTCTCATGTTGGTTCATGACATGCTTTTCAAGCTAATTGTGTGGTGCAAGAAACAATGTATAGGAGAGGAAGAACAAAGAGTAAGTAGTGTCAGAAGAATAAAGGTGAAAAGTTGGGGAAGGGATAGAAACAGAAGGTAGAGGGAGAGGAGAGAGGGCAACAAATCACAAAACAATTTGATCTCATATTTACACACTTTCAAAGTGAGAATGCCGAAAATCATGAGTACCATACCACTGGTATAATATTCCATACCTAAGGGTTGCCAGTACCACAAAACAGCCAGGCCACAATCTGTCAGTTTTCTTGTTTTTTTTAAATATTTGTAACACCAACAGACAAGAAAACCTATCAGAAAGAAGACTACCTTCTTCATCAAATGAGTAGTCACATGAATTTCTACTGGTGTCTAGAAATGTTTCCAAAAAGTGACATTAAAGGAAAAACTTTTTTTTCATTTCCACCCCTTCAAAGGTACTTAAATATTTTAAATCTAAGAAATATCTCACTCTATTCATTACTAGCTCTACTCCAAAGACAAATGACAACTCATTGGTAAAAAGTGAAATACCTCTGGGGGCTGTGAGGACACCAAGGGATGGAACATATAAAAGAAGGGAGATAGCTTACCAAAATAGTGACTTATCATTTATGAATAACATAAACTATGTTTATGCAACCTGTATTATGCTTAATAAAGAATTTAAAACAAAAAAAAAGTAAAATAAAGTGTAAAATTGGTGGATGAGGCCAACAAATGCAGCTGTCAGAGAGAATAATTTGTCTCTGCTCAAGGGAAGAAAAACACCTTTATTCCCAGCAATGATGATCCAGGTTGTTTCATTAAAATATATTAATGTATACTAAAAACAGCAATGTCAACGCATTTCATGGGATACTGCTATTTTATCAAGACTCAATTGCCCTTGTTTACCGATTTTACACGAGTGCAAATTTTTTTTCTTTTGTTTATACATAAGTGATAAGACACTATTTTGGCACCCACCCAAAACACTGCGGAGAGGTGAATTTTACTGGACCTCATAAAACATGTGGCTCCACCCCTGCATGTCTTATTAAGCAGTTTGTGAGACCAGAGGTGTGACAGGTGTGGACCCAGAAAGTTTACAGTTTTTGGACCCACCACATGACTTTCATTTTTAAATATAGATTTATAGGGCATCTTTCATTTATGCATTCCTGTGCGGAAAGTGGTCAACTGCAATAGCAGAATTGATTGAACATTTTAATATTAATCACAACTAGTTTACAAAATCCAATATTTTATTAAATGAATCTTTAACATTTTATAAAGTAAGCAGGTTTCCCTGTCCTTTATAAAGTCAGAATATCTCTTTGTTCCACGTTAGTAACTGCAAATCATGTTTTTCTGAGGAACATGTAAAGTACAAGCCATCAATTTTTCACAGATGCTGAGCAAACAGCCCATAAAATGTATCTTTTAATAGCTTTATGTGGGAAAATGTTATGGCCTTTCAGTCAAGGATACCTTTAATTATGTTGGATTTAGTTGACATTTTGCTAGGATCTTGGGAAGTGATGAGGAGACTGTGCTTGACAATAAAGTGAAGTTTTGACATTCTCTTCATCTCTTGTTCAGATAGAATTCTGCAGTTTAACTGCAATGTATCCCATTGCATATAAATATCAGGCATTATTATTGTAGTGTGAATTTTTATGCAACAGGATATGTTTATGAAAACTTGGAGCCATAATTGTTATCATCTTCTGTGCCATGATAAGTAGGAAAAATAAACCAGACAGTTATTGTTTGAAATTGGTTTAGCAAAAGAGATAGATAGACAGATAGATAGATAGATAGATAGATAGATAGATAGATAGATGTGAGCGAGAAACACAGAAGTAACAATATATATGCATTTAAAAGCAAATTTCTCAGATATAGAATTATACAGTATCCATGAGTATACAATAAAAAAGCTTAAAAGGCAGCAGACAGATTATTAAATATATTTCATAGTTACACTCAATATCTTTGTGGGCATTATAACTCCCATTGTGCCACATTTTAGGATGTCTCAAAATCAGACAGTTTGTTATAAGATATCAGTGTTATACCATATCTGGTTCTAAAACTTGAGTCTTATGTTTGAGTCGTATATCAGAATAAAGCTTCAGACTAAGTTAGGAGTATACTTTTAAACAAAGTCTACTACTAAATGAGTTAGTTATTTGAGTCTGATGTCTATCAGTAGACTCAGTTTCTTCCAGTTTTATGTATAGCCTAATTAGATATACAAATCTATTACTCATATCTACCAGCTTCCCAGCACTTTTTAAAATAGCATATAATTTTCATGTGAGACTTAAGTCAGTCTTCAAATATATGTCTTTTGATTTTTTTATGAACTGTGAGAACATTCTCCTCTACGTCCTGCACTGGACTTGCCTGCATGCTCATCTGGGCAGGAATCTTTGGCATATTTAAGGTGCTACAGCAAAACACCAATGCAGTGTAATGAGTCTACTCGGACTAGAATTCTAGAGCCTGTTTTTTTCCTGACATAGGGCTTGATACTATTCCCCAAGTAAAAAAAAAATCTGGCAACGGTGATTTTGAAAGTAAAGTTTGGTATTCTATTAACTATGCTGTCAAAAATAACTGATGCATAAAACATGTGTGCCCATTGCACACAATAAAAAAATTGTTGAGTTTGGCATTCTAATACATGCAGTGGATTTAACTCACTTTAAGGGACATCCTTTTTTTCATAAAAAAATTAAGGATTCAAAAGTAGGAGCTGAGTCTCTTATGTGTGTTGAAAACCACCTACGTGTATTAGAAAACTGCTTTTCAACACACACACATGTGCTAGAAGCTGAACGGCTGGGAGGAGCGTAAGCACACATCCCAGACAATTGTAGAGTGGGTACAATTTTGAACAGAGACTAGTCATAAAAAATACAGTCTCTGTTCAAAATTCCCTCATTTTGACTCAGGAAACGGCGCAATAGATATGGGGGGGGGTGTTACTCTGCATCCCTGCTGCCACTGGTGGCAGTGGAGGCAGTGGCAGCATAGGCATAGGGATCAATGATTTATTTGGACACAAGGAATGTATGTTTAAACTTTTTGGGAAAGAATGCCAGTATCAATATGTAATGGCTTATTTAGACATGATATGCCAGCATGCATTTAACCCTTAAAGTGCTGGAGAGATACCCCTCTGGCACTCAAAAGGTTAACATAAGCATATCTTAGGGGCTAAGTATGATTCATTTGAATTTTTTTTGTTTCAAATACAGATTTGAAAGAAGTTAAAGATGATTAGAAGAAAGAAGATAAGAAGGTAAATTACAGAAACTAGAAAATGAAAGAGAGGAAATTAAAGAAGAAGAAGAACAGTGGATGACAGGTAAATGTTACAGCTCTGGGTGTTAGAATAGTGTTAGTGCTAGTATTATTTAACTATCATGTTAGGGAGATTGTAGTGTTAGTGTTTGGTAGGGGACGTTTTGAACTCATTCTACTTGTTTGGCACAGTGTTAAACAAGGAAAGCTGGATATTTTACTTTGATATTTCCACAACTCATACTATTTAACATGAGTTGTGAGAACAAAAATCTACACCAAGCATTTTATCACTTCTGGTTGGTCCATATACTGGCTGTTTTACCTGTGGAAGTAGCATTGAGCACTTAATCTTGTGTATTAACCCTTTTCTTGTCTGCTGCCCTTCTTGTGTATGACCACCTTTCTTGTCTGCTGCATTTCAATTGTCTTTGCATAGCTGCTAGAAGGAAAAAAGAAGGTAAAACATGATACGACAAAAAGCATGTAACTTAGGATGGTTGAAAGGTGTGTTTTGATCCTGTGGGAATTTTCATGAAAAAAGCATGTTTTTCAACTTTTAAGCAGGAATTTCCCCCCATTTCACTAACACCACAGAATTCCCTATAAGAAGGGTTACATTTCCTGCCAATGTTTTCAATGGTGCAAAACTTCCTGCCTCACTAGTATAAAATTCCAGAATTTCCAAACATCCACCGTGGTATAGTTTAGGAGATAAATATTCAACAAGAAGACAGAGAGATAAAGAAAGGAAAACATTTCAATTAAAAGGGAAAATTAAAATAACATTTGCTTTAAGTGCTGAGTAGCACTATGACCAGCAAGAGAAGCTAGATGGCCCTGCTGTTGCTGATAAAGGTATGGAGGAAAAAGTCAGCAGCAGCAGTCGAGAGAGCCCACAAACCCTTGACCCAATAATTCCCAGTCCTTCCACTAGCATTATTCCTGTGGAGAATACACTGAAGAAGGCAGAACTGGTTAACAGAATGTGCAGAAGCACATATCATCTGCCTATGCCTGCTACCAGGGGTGGGCAAAAGGTCTAACCATATTCCAGTGAGAAATTCAACGAAAACCATGTTGTTGTCTTTAAAACCAGCAATTAATCTTTGCATGTTTTGCTTATTGGCCAAAACGCGTTGTCATTTTTTCAATGGGTAGAAAGTTTTCGTACATTGATTTACGTGTTTTTCGCCTTTTCGCAGCAACAGAGGGAGGTAGACGTGTTGTTCTGCTGCAATGTGTTTGGAAAATTGAGTGCTATCACTATGAGAAAGTTTAAAAATAATAAAAGGAGGAACTGGAAAGACCCTTATGTGTCCACTGAATCTGAGGAGAAGGAGGAAGTGAGCACTACAGAACCAATTCTGTCCAGTCTTCCTAAATCAACCCTATGGATCTTGGGGAAATTAATGCCAAGGGAGGACAAAAAGGGTAGTAGTGAGACCAGGACAGGTCAGCTGTCTGTGCCTGCTGCCAGACGTGCTGCTCCTGCTGCCACCATTTCTGTGCCTGCTGTCAGATGTGCTGCCCCTGCTACTGCTTCAACCATTGCTGTTCCTGCTGTCAGACATTCTTCCCCTGCTGCCACTAGTGATATGTCCGCAGTCAGACATGCTGCCCCTGCTACTCCTACCATCATTGCTGTGCCTGTTGTCAGATGTGCTGTCCCTGCTGCCACCAGTGCTGTGCCTGCTGCCAGTGATGAACCTGCTGCCACCAGTACTGTGCTTGTTGTCAGACATGCTGCCTGTGCTGCAACCAGTACTGTGCCTGCCGCCAGTGATTAACCTGTTGCCACCAGTACTGTGCCCGCTGTCAGACGTGCTGCCCCTGCTGCCACCAGTACTGTGCCTGCAGCCAGTGCTGAACCTGCTGCCACCAGTGCTGAACCTGCTTCTAGTGTATCTTGTAATATTCAGGGGGGGATGATGCCATGTGTGATAGCAGGAGACCTTATGTTACACTTGCCATTTCTATGCAGTCCCACCAGTGCTAGTCTACTACTAGTAAGAAGGTCCAACAGCTTGTTAGTGTTAGGAGTGAATGAAGGGGTAATCATCATATTACCAGTGACTGTGGGGAGGAAGACTCTGGGGCTGAACTTGATGTGGTTGCTGTTAGTAGTAGTAACAGTAATGGTGAAGCAGCCGGTAGGACTAGTGTTAGGGGAGTGGTAGGGGAAACATTTGAGAGTGTCCAGATGTCACGGTTTTTAGATGAACATTCAGACCCGACTGGTAAGGTTAAAATAACTTTATTAAGATAAAGTACATACAGTAAGTTAGGCCCACAAAAACAGAACAGATATAGTAATAACAAGCCAGTCTCTGGAGAGATAAGGAGAGATGGAGGCAATGGCTGGCTGGAGAGGGTTCTTATCTTGAACCCACATGACTGGAGACTCTCAAGCCTATAGGCAACCAAACCCTAGCGGACTAGGGATGGATCACAGAGTCTATCAAGTCAAGTATCAGTCCACCCCAGTAGCAGCTTATTTGATGGGGTTCCTGTCTCTATCACTTTACATACAAATTTCCTTTTATTTTTTTATTTTATTGATATTTTTTTATTAACTGTCCCCCAATACCAGTCAAGAAACCCCCCTAAACAAATTGCCTATTCAACTGATTAATTCCCCAGATTCCACCCATCAACACAGGCACCCTCCTCAGACCCCTTTTATACCATATCTTATGGGGTATTTTATTTGTTTTTAGGATTTATTTTTTATTAAATATCCCCCAATCCCAGTAAACAACATTCCCTGTTCAACTGATTCTTTCCCCACATCCTACCAACACAGGCATCCTCATGCCCCTTTTATACAATGCCTTTGGGAAACAAAAAATATTTGCTATGTGTTGTATAGAAATTCAATGTTCCCATTGATTTCAATGGAATGAGTTAGGCTAAAAAAAATCGGTACTTTTTGTGGGAAATTATTCGCAAAGCAGGAAGTGCCATTATTCACCGATTTTAGTTTAAGTCAAAAATTTTCACCGATCCCTAGTCCTGACATAAGCCTCCCTGAGGCCATCCTGTGCAGGTGTTTGTATATTTGGTACAGAAGTGAGAAGCCATGGTTTGCAACCATATCATGCATCCCCTGTGGAAGAGAAGTGACATTGAGACACATGAACCACATGGTTATGTGGATGATGTTTTGTAATGGGGACATACTTCTTGTGTGTTATGACCATGTTAAGCTGGGCTTTCAGTAATCGTGTGTATGCCCCTGTTGATGTGGTGTGATGTGTAGATTGGTCATTCACTCAAAAGCCATCCTCCTGCAGAGATTCCATTCTCAAAGTCTTGGAAGATGGAGGAGTACAGAAAATATAGGAAACATGGGAACTGGAAGGATAGGAAGCACAAACATACATGGGTGATCCTCATAATGTCATCACACACCATCTGTGAGTTGATGGAGTGGAAATGCTTTTTGATTAATGTAGACATGTGCCTAATGCAGAGGAACTCTCATGCACACATATGTGCAATCTATGACCCCCATGCCTCCCCTTGTGTAGAACTCCTGCTTGACACATGCCCATGCTATCTGGGTGGAATGGAAGTGACTGTACCTCCTGGAGGGCTGTCATCACCTGCGCCAACAACCTGAAACATGTAGCCCTGGACATCCCAGATACATATCCCTCTGTGGACTGCAAGGATCCACTTGCCATAAAATGCATGGCACACAGAAGCTTCTGCATTCCAGATAGGGCATGGCTGGTCCTAGCTATGGGGTCACAGTCATCTTTGATCACCTCATATAGGTCAATGATGCTGTGTGACATCAACCTGTACCAGTCTTTCATTTCAGTGTCCGTCATTCCAAAGAGCATGACCCTTGTCTGGTATATTCTGGGTCTTGGCGGTTGCCTGTCCTTCCTGTGCTGCTCCACAGGTGCCTGTTGCAGCTGTGGGTGTGGGAGATCCGGCTGCAGCAGCACAAGTGCTGCTGCCTGGCCTGGTCCTCCAAGTGGATATGGCCTTCTGGCTGGATTGCCAGATGGAGCATCTGTGGTTGCAACAGCTGGAAGATCTGCAGGTGTGCTTGGGGGTTCCTGAGGCTCCTTAGCCCTCCATGCCCTCTTCTCCGAAGTCTTTGCAGGTATTACAATGGAGACATAATTCTTGTAATCGATATCTGAGTGGACAAGCCAGGTAACACCTTGGCTCTCCATTGGCTAGTGATCTTGCACAGGCAGGCTTCAGTTGCTTAGCAATTGAAAGGTGTGCATATTGTGTTGTGTGGACATATACATCAGTATGTGTTAACCCTAGTCGTGCCAGCATATCATGCCACAAATTGTTTGAGGCTGGTTTGCAAACCCCTTGTTCCTCTGGAGATTGGTGGGTTGATATTGGTTGTCCAGTACTTATGTGTAGTGCATGCACATTTGCTGGGTATTTCCTTGGCATTGCAGGGGTTAATTTTGCCTTTACTGTAAATGCTATGTGCTAAGGATTGTGTGAGATGTTTGTTCCCTGCTTGGTGTCATTCAATGCAGGATTTTTAACCTTCATTTTGTGTTGTATGCCAAGAAAAGTAGGCTCAGGATTATAGTGAGTTAATGTATCTGTTTACACAAACAAATTAATCGCAGATGAGTAGAAATGTTCCATTTATGTCAATGGCCAAAATATTACCAGCCGATGTCATAGTGGATGTTAACGGTTCACAGCACAGGTTATTGGATGGCTAACTATGCTTGCAAAACTACTGTCGTCTGATAATTGGGTCAAGCCCTTTGTTTCTCCATCTAACCAGAATGTGACAAGAAATATCAGCACTAGACTGAAATGCCTATCAATAACCTCGGTCCTGTATTTTCAGATCAAATTTTGTTGGGAAATTAGTCTTGGATGATCCAGTGCTAAAGTGACAGATGTTGTGTTCTTATCATGCTTCAAATGAAAGCTATGTTTTATAGAGCAAGAAGAAGAACAAAAGAAACATCTGGCACTAGCGTGCCATATTAAAATTCAGGTATCTCTCCAGTAAGACCAGTAACTTAAAATCAAAGTAGTAGTTTAATATTATTATATTGTATTTGATAACTTGAAGAACAGGTCTGCATTTCAGGGAAATATTAATGGTTAAATATCATAGATTCATATTAAAGTCAATGGGGAAATTTGTAGATAAATCACCTGCACTCCTCGAGGAATACATAAAACGAAAGGATGATGCAATACCTGCTCCTCTATAGAATATTGATAAGCATGTATTAACACACAATTGCTCCAGCACTATATCAAACAAAAAGTGCAAAGGACAACACACCCCAAAATGCGCACACACTCCCATGCTGTCCACTAATAGTGCACAAAAGCAGTTTGTTATTTATGCAGTTTTATACATTCCATATAGTATGTCTAAATGTTCCTACAATATCCCAAGTTCAAGCTTTATAGGAGAACTAAAAAAATATTCACCAATTACCCTACCATGTTCTGAAATTCAATGGCCCCTCTGAATGTTGCCCTTACTACTTAGATCAAGAGAGGATATCTTCAGTTAAACCTTTATATCATGTCCATGGAGGGGGACATGACAGATGCTAGCGCGATGACAGGGCCTCCAACTATGCTCACTGTTCATGGTAATCTAAACCCTTTAAGCACCACAGGGGTGTGTAAGAGGACATACAATACACAACCCCACCACTAGTGGCTCCCAATGAAGAGATTCCAACACCTATCATTTTAGAGGAGACACAGGTATAGAACATCTATGGTGTTTGGAAAGTTTCTCTGATGTGGTGGTGTTTTGTTGTTGTACTGTTAATGCCTCAGCATATCTAACAAACAAACTACTTGACTCATGTCACCACCACTGCTTCTGGTTTCATCATCGCCACAGTGTTATGATGATCCGTGTCCCGCTCCCTTACTAATACCAATGAAGCAGACTAATAATGTGAAATGTGATGCTCAGTAGCAGGAGCTAAATTAGCAAACAGCATAATGTCACTGGTGGATGAGTGGCATATAATATTTCTGTATATGCTTACCATCACCTGACACTGTTTGAAATAGGATCATAGGCCTGCAGTGCAGGCAGTTTTTTTCAAGGCTTGCTGAAATCCTGTAAACATTTGTAAGGTTAGCAAACCTGAAAACATGTACTTCAAGACTTACCCTGCTCTAATATTTTCAAGGATTGTCTTGTAAGCCTGCAAACAATTATTTTAAAAGGTGTCTTGCTGTAAGCCAGCTAACATTTTTTAAAGCAAAATAAAAAAAAATATTTTTGTATTTAACATGGTGGATGTGGATGGTAGTGGTGAATATATTGTGATTATAATGAATAGGAAGGAATTCTAGACAAACTATATGTCATATCATATAATATTCTAATATAACCTCATATAATAATCTGTTAGTCATTTATAAGTGTTCATGTACAGTAGTAACCAACTCATATTCTGGAAGCAAGTCCCATCGCAATGTGCCATTGAAACAAGCACCACAAATGTTAAATTGACACCCTGAGACACATTAATTGCTTTCTGTGATAATGAAGAAAATATGTTCTGAAAAATGTTATGATGTTGTTGCTGATGCTGCCGAGGTTATAGACCATTTGCTTACTTCCTTTTCAGTATGTTTTCTAGTCATTTTTGATCCTACATTTCTCACTCCTCCAAAATGCAACCTTCCACACAATCTATAAGGATTTCTTAATATTCTTTCACAGAATGTCATTGGTCAGAATGCTGGTTCTCACATCTTTGTGCAAATTCAGAAGATTTATGTTTAAAGTGGGTGTCCAGCAATGTAGAAATAATATTTTGCTTACTGCTTTTAATGAAGCCTATGCAAATATCCTGCCCAGAGCATGCTAACATATCATATTTCAAGTGGTTCCTGTTTATGATGTCTTTATTGTAAGGATAATCTGTAATGCTCTTCTTTTTTATAGTAAATATATTAGTAGAAGTACATCACTGATACCTGATAGGGCATGACTAACCAGAAAGTTGTCTTCCTCAAATGGCATCAGCAGCTCATATAAGTCACACATTAGCTGTCATTGACCAGGTGGCAAATCCAGTTACAGATACAGTTATGCACTGTATGTTCTCTACTGGCCTTATTCTGCTCATACAGCTGCTTCAGCATGTAAAATGTACAATTCCACCTACTAGGGACTTACATTTTAAGCTGTTGATGGGACAGGTTACACTGTTGTATGGAATATTATGTGCTGTGAAAAGGATAGAAATGTAAAAAATATATCTACACCTGATTGATTTAATTTTTTTATAATGAATGTGTGTTCTGAAAATCATTTACCTTCATATTAGGCTTGAAAATCCAGTTAAAAGTATTCATTATTAAAAATGACATTGAACAATCGGATGTAGATTTATTTTTAGACATTACCATGCCCTTGAACACTGCAGGACCAGCTAAAATGCTTATTTCTCTGAGGGTTTCGGTTTCTAAGAGAAACTGAGTAACAACTAGGTTCAGTATATGGGTGCAGTAGAGTACGTGTACCATATATGCTATTCTAAAGGCAGCTATTTTGTTGAAGCCATTGTCAGCAGACTCAAACCTATTTTTCAAGGTGTGGCATACAAGCCTTTCAATCTATTAACCTGTTCAGTTTATTTAACACATCTGTAGTTTTATGAGATTGCCTTTCAAATATCTTCATGCTTATAGTATGAGCTACTGTGTTACTGCTGCATGCTGCTGCCCAAAGATGGTAAAGATACCCTGACAGTTATATAGTCTGTACACTAGCAACTTGTCCAATATGTGGTCAGGTAAAATTTCTTGTCATATTATGTTTCCAGACACATACATACAGTAAAAATGGGTAAAATATGCACATTTTTACCCCTTTTCACCTTATATGAAGTTGGGTATATGCAATATACAGGAGTAAAAAAAAAGACACAAACAAAAATACAATTCAAACGATCATTCTTTTTATTTTTTTCAGACTGAGTAAAACCAGAGTACATTCACTGAGAAATATTTCGGTTACATGGCGTGATGGTGGTGGTGCCATTGCTACATCAGACAATGGACAGCTCTGGTCAATTGACCATAAATCTCCAAAGGATTTAGGGTCAACTCTAATTTAAAGTTCTAGCTAAACTTTTCAAACTACCTACTACTAGCAAAGTGTCTGAAACATGGAAAAATGTAGAAGTCATCCTACTGCACCAAAAGGGAGATAAGGTGGATCTAAAAAAACTAGCAAACTAGAAGCCTATTGCCAGTTGTTTGCAATGTTTTCATGAAGGTAATTCAAGAAGAATGGAGACAATACTTAATGTGGCACAATCTAAAAAAACAATCAGACTTCAGGAGCAGTTTCAGTACAATGGACCATCTCCAGACAATGCATAATGAATACAACCTTCCATTGACTACAAAAAGGTATACATCAAAATCCTCCAGTCAATATATGAAAATGCAACTGCATCAATACAGGTCAACAATGTATCCAGATCAACATAGAAAAAAGCATCCAAGAAGGAGATACCATCTCCCCAAAACCATTCTCCACAGACTATTTTCCACAAACTAATTTGGGACAAAAAAGGACTTCAAATTAATGGAGACTACCTACATCACTTATATTTTGCAGATAATATACTTTTTGCCAGTAGTCCTGAAAAAGTGCAAACACGCAGTTAAGAGCTAACACAGAAAAAACAAAAATTTTAGCCTGATGATAAATATCAAAAAAGCACGGTTTAGTAGTTTGCAGCCATCAAAAGGGCGAGTTCATAATGTTCCCCGAATCAAAAGGGGCGTCATCAACACATTTTCATCACGGTTTTTGTTGTTGACGTTTCCTATGCAAGGTAAAAAAAAATTGTCCACCTCTTCTAGACCTTGAACTTGTACTGTAATTTTCCTTGGTATGGTAAATTTGTTAAAGGGATAGTAATACCTGAAAATAAGTTTATTTTATATTGTAGCCCTTAAAAAACCATGAAAGATGATATATGTCTTATCGCCCAAACCTTTATGGTTTGGGAGATATTCATATGTAAAATATAGTATAGTTCACTTTTCCTTGCTGTTCAGCCAAGTCTGCCATCTAGTGGACAGATTTGGAATTCGGTCCACATAGCAACCTGCAGCTGTTTAGCAGTGCCGAGATCACGATCTTTGAAAAGAACTACTTAATTGGAACTGTGTACAAAGTGTGCCTGGCTTGAAAGCACACTTTGTAGACCATTCCAATGAAGAAATTCTTTTTAAAGATCATGATCTCAGCACTTCTGGAGAGGCACTGCTGGTCTGGTGACAAGATTCCAAATCTGAAGGTTGGAGCAATGACATCACTCCAGGGGAAACTTTACTTCTGAATATCTCCCAAACCATAAAGGTTTGGGAGATAAGACTTATATCATTTTTCATGTTTTTTTAAGGGCTACAATATAAAATAAACTTATTTTCAGGTATTAAAATCCCTTTAAACATGACTTGTGCTTTGTGGTATCCTATTGAAATGTCGCAATCTAGTTGGTGACCATCAAAAAGCATGTCACCCACATCATTGGATAGACATTCTGATGCTGTACTCCTAAGGGTCACCAGCAAGAAGGTAACATTTCAATAAGTTGAAGATGTGGTTAAGATTTAGAACAATGTTACTTACAAAGCAGTTGAGTATACAGGGTATCCTGTCTTCTTGTACTGCTGCCAACTTCTCTGCTTGTATTTAATAAGATGTTGTACTGATGCACAAAGCAACTCCTCTCTCCCACTAAGCCTTTCATTGTATACATGAGCTGACATTTTTTTATTCTTTTACATTGGACAGGAAATGTCAACAGATGGAAATATCATGATGAAAATTTAAGGATGAATAAAAATGGGATGGCAAACATTTGGAAAACTTAGTATCAAAGTCTTTAATGTGATAGTAATACTTAAAATTAATTTTATTTTATATTGTAGCCATGAAAAAACATTAAATATTATATGTCTTATCTCTCAAACCTTTATGGTTTGAGAGATAAGACAAACAAAACACTGTTTTGTTTGTCAGTAGTCCATGGGATCTTTGTTTCTGCCTAGAACATAGCTCTCCTGCAAGTATGCAGAAACCACCTCACCTGCAGTGGGACCACTTCCTGTGTGTCAGTTACCAACCCATACTCAGGGAATAAGTCCCAAAGAGATGTGCCACCACCACCACCACCAATGTTGAGTTTTTGCAGCCCCTGCTGAGACCCATTAATTGCCCTGTGTTCAGAATGGGATATTCTGCTTGATGATGTCGCTTTTTCTGCTGGTTGAAATGCTTTGCAGCCTTCCATTTCACAAAACTGTCTAGATGCTTGTTGTGCACTCCCTTTCACCCTCTCATCCACCATAATGCAACCCTCCACTTGATTATTAAGCACATCTCGATATTCCTTGACAGAATCCGATTCCCCAGAGAGTTGCTGCTGATCATCATGACTCCTTGTTGTGACAAACTGCTGATAGCCCTTTGGCAGAAATTCTTAAATTTTGTGCTTGCAGCGTGGTTCCAGCAAAGTGGCAAGAATGTATTCCTCATTGCTTTTAATAGACACTATACGAGGATCTTGTTCAAAGTACGCTAGCATATCCTTTACCAGCTGGTGCATGTCTGTGTTGTCATTATGTTAAGATTCCTCAGTCATGCTCCTCATTTTTTTCTGCAATAAAAATATCAGTGGTATAATTTGACTAATTCCTACCCCATTGCGACTCACCAGTATTGTTGCCTCCTCAAAGGGTTTCAACAGCTCACATACATCACACATAAGTTGCCTGTGCTCTGCCCACTTGTCCACATATCTGTTGTCAGGTAGATTTTCTTGCAATACTCACTTTTCAGCCCTTTGCCCACAACACTAACCATCTGCTTGTACAATTCAGGCTAAGCCATCTTTAAAAATAACTGTGGCTTGGGATATTCCGGCCTAGAGCTACATATGACATCAGTTCTCTGAAACCTTGGTTTTCTACAAAAGAGTACTGCAGCATGTCTACTGCCAACATCTTGGCAATCTTACCATTCCACAGGCATACTTTGAGATTGTTTTTGTGACATTTTTGACTAATTCCCAGGAACTCAGTCAGTGTGGGTTGGCAGGACATGGTAGGAGTAGCCTGGAACTTTATAGCGTTAACAATATGATTAGAGGACGTGGTAGTAGAGGCAGTATGTGTGGGCAGTCTATGACTCTTGCTATCTCCTACAGCAAAGCCAGAGGCATTCGTCATATCTAACATTGTGGCTGTTCATAACCTGAGTTGCTGCTGCTGGGTACTCAACACAGGTGTGTGTGGCTGAGTGGGACTTGGACTTTGAAGAGGCGATGATGCTGATGATGACTGCTAGGGTGACTGTGACTTTATGACATCTTTGCTTATCCAGGGTCAGACTTTCCAATGGTTTTCTCAGTTTATAGACAGGCACAGTACTCCTTTTCAGTGGTGGAAAATTCAGCCTTTGCCTTTCTGCTAACTTTACTGCAATGTTATCATTCTCACTCACAACTTCATCTGTATCTGAAGGATGCTGGAGGGATATATTCTAGATCTTTGAGGACAGGTGTTTTGGTGATTGCTTGTCTCACTATCTGATGAAGCAGGCTGCTACACCTTCTTCTATTATGCTGTTGCCATTATCAAAACTTGAATGTGACTTGTTGTCGTGTCAGTTGTCTTTTTATATGGTTCTTTATATGTACTGGCAATGGTGGTGCTGAAAGTTTTGCTGGGACTTTGACAAACTGCATCCTCCCTTGGAGTAGAGGGATCATCATCAATGATTGCACATGTTGCAGCAACCATTGCTGCAGTCAGTTTCTGAAGCACTACTTAACTCTCACGTCCCTGCAATGGCCCACCCTTCCCACTTTCCCTACCCCTTATGTGTTTGCTGGACATTACTCAACTGCTGTGTGTGTTTTTACTATACACTATACAACTGTCACTGCTGAAAGCAGACCATGGCCTGCAGGGAAGGGAGTGCTGGCGAGCAGCGCTGGAGAGCGGTGCTAGAGTCTCATTGGCTGTCGGTAGAAGGCTGAAGAGATCTGGATCGGGACCCCCTAACGACAGCGTAAGCTCCCCTGCAGGGGGGAGTGAAGGCTAGGGTGCGAGGGTTAGCGAACGGAGCTAGGGTACGCGGGCCAATCTAGGCATAACTCCCCAGATGAAGGGATAGGGGAAACTAGGGACAGGAATAGCCCCATAGGGGCGAGGAACTGAGAGATTACGGGAAGGTCTAAAGCAATGCCAGGGTCATACACGGAAGGACTAGACAGACCTAATCAGCAGACTAGAGAATCGTGAGTTCCGGAGCCAATGGTCATTCACAGGTAGTCCAGCAGGGCAGAATCGGCAAGCAAGAGAATAGTGAGTTCCGGAGCCAAAGGTCATTCACAGGTAGTCCAGCAGGACAGAATCGGCAAGCAAGAGAATAGTGAGTTCCGGAGCCAAAGGTCATTCACAGGTGGTCCAGCAGGGCAGAATCAGCAGGCAAAGAATAGTGAGTTCTGAAGCCAAGGGTCATTCACTGGAGGTCTAGGCAGAAAGGAACACAGGAGTTAATAGGGTACTGGACCCAAAGACTGAAGGACTGGGTAGGTAGTAACAGCGGGCAAGGGACAGGATAGGAGCAACGGCAGAGCCTGGGACCAGGTCAGCGCTCCCTGGGAACACTGTGTAAGTGCACCGATAGCAGGGAGACACTGCTATATATAGACAATGACGCCGTGACGTCATCGGGAAAGGACGCGGCGAACCCGGAAGAAAGTGCGCAAGCGAGAGGAGAGGGACAGTCTACCAACCCGGACGCCGCACGAGAGCAGGAACAAGGCGGCCGGGAGGCCGAAAGGTGACAACAACACAACTGATGGAGTATGATATCTTGCCTAAGTCCAGTCAGCTGTCTGTCACTGTCACCTAATATATTTAGTTCTTATTTTATTTATTTTTTATTCTTTTTTTGTTTTTCTTTTTAAGTTGCTCCCCGTCTTATCACAGTCTGAACAAAAAAAAAAAATTCCTCATCACAGAGACAATAACAGCAAGTTCAGCAAGAATATAGGTCCCCATCTGCCTGAATCATGCCAGTCAGTCACATGGACTCCTCCCTTCTTCTCCCCATAGTGCCCCACCGACTGTCCTAACAGAGAGAACAAATGTCCTACCTAAAAGATTCCCTAAACTAAATTTCAGTTCCCCTATCTTTTCTACCTCAAATAATATGCTGCTCTCTCCTCTCACAAGCACAGAATGGCATGCTGTGCGAACCTAACACCCTTTTATATTGCTGTAGAAAACTAGAGAAAACTTTCATGTGGTGAAGAAAAATTTTTCTTCCCATTGATTTCAATACACAATGAGAGAAGCGAAAAAAGCGGGAAAATGGAAAATCTGTACTTTTTGCAGGAAATTATTTGTCAAGTTGAAAGTGTAATTTTTTGCATATTTTAGTCTGAGACAAACATTTTCGCCCATCCCTAGTCTGCAGGCAACAGTGAAGCATGGTGGAGGTTCCTTGCAAGTTTGGGGTTGCATGTCTGCAAATGAAGTTGGGGATTTGGTCAGAATTAATTGCCTCCTCAATGCTGAGAAGCATAGGCAGATACTTATCCATCATGCAATACCATCAGGGAGGCATCTGATTGGCAGCATGACAACGACCCCAAACATACAGTCAAAATCATTATGAACTATCTTCAGCATAAAGAACAAGGAGTCCTGTAAGTGATGGTATGGCCCCCACAGATCTCTGACCTCAACTAGGGGTGGATGAAAGGTGTGAAACATTTTCTGCATGACTTTTCACGAAAAACTGATGATTTTTTGCTTTTTTCACAAAAGTTTTCTCTTTTTCTCCAATGCAAAATTTTCCTTCTTTTCACCTATTCCAGCAAATGTTTCGCCTATTCCAACACATTATTCTCCTATTCTAACACATTTTTGCTTAGTCTATCTCATTTTTTGCTTATTCAACACATTTTTCTCCTATTCTAATACATTTTTCATCTAATAAACACATTTTTTCCTATGTTTAATATGGTGCAACATTTTTCAGCACAATATTACATCTTCTGAGGGCTGAAGTGGAGAAATAAGTAGCTGGAAGTCAAAGCTGTGAGTCCTACAGCAACGTATACCTTGAAAAATGTGTTAGCATGCAGAGTGTATTTGTTCTTTGCCCACAACATTAACTTCCTGCTTAAGTGACACTGGCACATATTCATGATGCTGGCATATGAAAATAAATTACAACCTACAATGTGACAAATGTATGTGGTAGTGGTGATAGGGGACTGTCGTGGTGTGATTGGTGGGACCATGACAAACTGCATCCACCCTGCGAGGAGAGGGATCATCATCATTTATTGTACATGCTGAATCAAAAATTGCTGCAGTTAGTTTTTGTACTAACACTTTACTCCTACATCCCTGCACTGCTCCACCTATACCCCTCCCGCTTCAGAATTTGCTAGACATTATTCAACTACTGTGTGTTTTTACTCCTTACAATACTCTGATGGAGTGTGATGTCTTGCTTTGGCGATCAACAAAATTCTAAATGTCATCTGCTGTCTATCAAGTGTGCCTCAGTCACAAAGCTCCCAGTCTAATATATTTATTTTGTTTAATTATTCATGTTTTTTCTTATTTATTTATTTGTTTATTTTTAAGTTGTCCACCATATCTTATCACAGTTAGTCCCCCAAAAAATACATATAACTAAAAACCAAAATCAACAACTTCTTTCACCAGACTTCCCCAGCACAGAGACAATAAAAGTAAAATCAGCAAGTAATTTATACCCCAGCTGCCTGTGTCTTGCCAGTCAGTCACACCTCTTATCCCCATTGTTCCCCCTAGACACCCCTACTACAGAGAGCAAATGTCCTATCTAAATGATTCCCTAAATCTAAGCTTCAAACTAAGCCTATCTTCTCTAGCTCAAAAACATGCTGCTCTCTCCTTTCACAAACACAGATTGGCATGCTGTGAGAGCCTAACAGCCTTTTATATGGCTGTAGAAAAGTTTCTTGAGGTGGAGAAAAATGTTTCTACCCATTGATTTCAATGCAATGAGCTAGGCAAAAAAAGCTGGAAGAAGAGGAAAAAAAACCCACTTTTCGTGGGAAATTTTTCTCCAAGTGGAAAGTGCCATTTTTCACAGATTTCAATTTCAGGTGAAAATTTTCGCCCATCCCTAATCTCAACATCATTGAGTCTGTCTGGGATTACAAGAAGAGAGGAGAACTGTGGTTAGTTCTCCAAGCAACCTACCTGCCAAGTTCCTTAAAAACTGTATGGAAGACTAATGGTATGTAATATTTTTATTATTGCAAGCATATTATATAATTATTCTCTGCTAGTTATACTAGGTTTACTAATAATATAAATTGTTTCTAAACATATTTTTTTTATATTTCTGCACAATTTATGATATAGCATAATAAATACAGTATATATATATATATATATATATATATATATATATATATATATATATATATATATGTTTAACCCCTTAATGACCCATGACGGTCCTGGCACATCAAGGGTGCACTTCCCATAAGGACCTGTGACGGTCCTATGATAGCAACACTCCTCTGTGCACACTGCTTTCATTCTTTTCAGTCTAAAACTGAGTGCTCCAGGACAGGACAGCTCAGCTTCGTCCTTGTCTGCCCTGCCGGTTCATGTGATCGCTCCAGGATACCATTTATTAAACAAATCTGCTGAAGTTTAAATAAAGAATAATGGGAGTTTTATTGTTATGGAGCAATGCAATACATTTATACACAGCACCAAATTTTATCTCTAAAAAATTGGGAAAATAGGGTAGGAAAGAGGGACATGGGGATTTTCACCCGGGGGGGACAGTGCCCACTTAAAACTGCTGATTTTGTAGGTATGAATGACCGGTCATACCTTTCATGCAGTCTCAATAAAAATTTAACCCATTGTGCTCAAATACTTCCAAGAGAAAAAATAAAAATGGTGTGTTTTTTAAATTTTTTACAGTTTTCTTTAATTTTAATAAAAGAAATGGTGGGTTATCCATATAAGTGTGGTATCAAAAGAAAGACCTAATTATGTGAGAAGAAATTATATATAATCTGTGTGAGTGAAATAGAGGAATTAGAGGGAAAACACTGTTGAACAAAGACATAGTCAGTCCTTAAGTGCAATTCATAGATTTTCCCAGTCCTTAAGGGGTTAAGTATATTTGAAACTGTCACCCTTTCTTTATTTTACTCACTATATTCTAAAGAATTGTGAGATCATTCTACATATAAAATATCACGGGAGGGGAGGGCTGGCAACTTGTGGCCTGGGGGGCAAATACAATCTACTGGCTCATTTCTTCAGTCACTCCAGTCCAGTGTCCCAGCCCATCCCCTTTAGTTACTTTTACTATTGGTATTAATGCTGTTAAGTAAGGTAAACAAGACCACATAGCTTACAGTTGAAATGCGGCTACTCTAGTGATACCATAGAGCTTACAATTTAAGTACAGCAACATGATTAATACCATAGAGCTTACAAGGTAAATGGGTTATGCTGTTAGTGTAGCTCTATTTGGATTGTAGCTCTGTGGTATCATGTATGTAGTTCCATTTCAGTTGTAAGCTCTGTGGTATCACTAGTGTAGCTCCATTTACAGCAGCAATTGGAAGACTGAGTGAGGCAGTGGCCCACTGGCCCAGACATGTGACCAGCCCAGGGGGCAATTGCCCCTCTGCCCCCCAGGCCAGCCCTCCCCTGATCACGGGAAAGGTGTAAGAAAAGTAGGGAATAACACCATCCTGAGTCTTTATAATGGAACAAATATAGATAATACAATATCAGAGAATAAATATTCATAAAAAATACTGCAGGTCTAATTGGATACTATCTCAATTGGGAGACACAAAAGGGGAAGGGGTAGATAAGTGCATTAACAAGTCCACCAACTATAATGATTATATTGGCTATTTTAATGAAATGTACAATTTCACTAAAGAGACCAGGGCCTAGATTCACTGTGGTAATATGATCTTGCCAATGTGTCCAAAACACTTCAACATTTCAATATACACACACATCGACATATTCACTAAAATGCTTGGATGCAAGGAGAGGGGTGGAAGGGAGGACATTCATGATTGTCAAAGTGCTGTCGATGTGGAAGGGATGTCCTCCCTTCATACATCACCAACACTAAGACAATTCTGAAGTTTAACAGCATTTTTCTGCTTCCCTACTTTGTCAGTAAGGGAATGGAGAGGGTTAAAATGAAGAAAAAAAAATAGTACACCAAACACTACACAATTATCCCCTTAGCAATGTATCATATATTATACATGTTGTGCACTCCCGGGGGAACAAGACTGGGGGTCATGCAGCATCTATGGGGATTTGTTGCTGCCCTCCAGCCTTGTTCCAGTGCCCAATGGTAGTAATAGAACCCCTCATACACACTGCTTGGCCCCCAGAATTGTTCCCTTGACAACTGGTTACCAGAGATCCTCATGTACACTGTCTGACCCTCTCTGGCCTTTTCCTTTTGCCCACTGCTAGCCACAAATCCCCATAGGCACTGCCTGGGCAAGGGAAAAAGGTTGGGGGTGTTGTTCTCCATACTGCACAACATGATAGAAATCCAAGATAGAGTGTCCCCCTCTGACATACTAACCCCCATTTTCTAAGTTGACATTGATTGTTCCCCTCTGACATACTAACCCCCATTTTAATTCAACATAGAGTGCTCTCTTTCGACATATTAACTCACCCCTTTATAATTCAACATAGAGTGCCCCTTGTATATGTATTGCAAAGTTAACCCTTTGAGTGCCAGAGAGGTACACAACGCATTGCTTTGCAATCCACTGATACTCAAAGGCTTAATAGGCAAGATATGCGGCTGCATACCTTGCCTTTATATGTGTAAAAAATGTGTTATATTCATGTATTATTAAAAAAAATACTTCAGACCTCGCTGGGGGCATCGGAACCCCTCCTGATACCCCCTAGGGGGAAGGATAGGCATTCAACGCGGGCTACAAGGAAGGCATTTGCTGAATTCCTTTTTTCCTTTCTGGAGCCACTATTAAGCTGGCTCCAGTAGAAATACTAGTAGTGAACCCAGTCACTAGGTTAATTCATTCATGAGAGGAGCAGAGCTAAATCAATCACCCGGTTATTCAAAAAGTACAGGGAGAGCCTACATTCACCAACCTCAGGTAGATGAAGTTGAGATTGTGAACTCCGACAGCAGAGGATACTATCTGAGTTTAGCACACCCCCTTGCATACAAAACTGTCTCATTATTCAGCATTTCCAAATGGAAATAAGCCATTGTTGATGCGATAAATGAAAATTCATAAACCCATTGGATGGAGATCGATGTGAACATATTTTTGTTGGAGTGATAGTGATGTGATGTCGTAGACACTTTAGTGAATACTATCGATGTGCCTGGGACACTGCTCCAAAGGACATCAACATTTTCAGCCCTCTTCGAACTTTAGTGACCCTAGGCCCCGTTCAATATACACGGTAAACTAGACCAAAGATAATAGTTGTAAACTTTAATTTTTTAATTAAAAATATGTTTGTGTTCAAGAATCATCAATCTAGTAAGAAGCGGAAACGTTGAAATCATTGGGGCTTGATCACCCCACTGAGCTCTTAAAGCATGTCTGATACATAAATATGAATAAAAAAAGAGTATGCGGTATTTGGTACTCATCATGTAATTGTGCAAAGGATTTCAATTGATTATCCCAATATAATTGTCCAAGGATATTAACCCCAAATCTAGCCCACAAGGGACCAAACTCACTACTGAGTAAATGGTATAGCCCTGCAGCACCCCACAAGGGGGTATCCGGATCCATGGCCATATACCCCAGTAACTTTTTCAACTCCATCCACGCCCCATATAGGGTTGTTGCTAATGGAGTTTGAGTTTTAAAAACTACGGGGCCACTACGTAAAAATTGGGGCAATTTATAAGCAGGCTGCAATAATAATACATCTATTTGGGTAGTCTGGTAAAGTGGTTGGGGAGAGACAAAGTCTATCGCATATCGACAATGTGCCGCCAAGTAGTACCTATAGAAATCGAGCAAGGCAATTCCCCCCTCGCTTTTGGTCTCATGAGAGTAGTTAGAGTCAAGCCCAACCTCCCCGCCATACGAAATGCAAAATAATTTTGTCTATTTGTCGGAAATATTTTTTAGGAATAGGGACCGGCGTATCAACTGATTCAGTTGAATATTTTACATAGAATTTATTACACACCGGTCAGACTGTTTAAAATGGGGAACTCTGGCACTGATTGTTATCTTCGGTGTGATACTGTTCAAAGCACATATTTGCATATGATCTGGGAATGTCCTGAAGTCAGAAGGTTTTGGACAGAAATAATGCGTATTGTGGCCCTGGTGTTGAGAAGACCTGTTCCTGTGACTCCAAAGCTTTGTTTATTGTCTGTTTTCCCTGATGAGATTGAGGATGTAAATGACAGATCTCTATTGAGTGAGCTCTTGGTGATGGCGAGAAAGGTGGTGGCCTTGAACTGGATGTCAAACGGAGCTCCCAACTCTAGAGCGTGGATAAACCTGGTCTTACAGTGCATTCCGCATTATAAACTGGTTTACTTACACCGGGGTACTCCGACTAAGTTCGACAAGATACGGGGAAGGTGGCAGACCTGGTGGACACTTAGGGTGGATACTTCTGTGGCACCTGATGACGTGCAACCTATTGGATATGGTTGACTGAGATTATGCCTGTCTGCTGTATGGGTGGTTGTGATGTATACTTGATGCATGACACTGTGTACGAATCCTGTACGTACAGGGACTCTGTGAAATCATTGACTGGCAGGTGAGGGGGGGGCATGCTGCGGGCTCGGAGGAGAGAGGAATTGGGGTTGAGGGGTATAGTAGAAGTTGAGTTAAGGTAGATTTTAGAAGTTTGGGTTATTGAAGGTTGAAATAAACATAAAAAACCTCAGGTCGACTCTGTACGCCCTACTATTAAGCATATGTTCCTTTCATTGCTATAAATGTTTCCATGCTTTTGTGTATTTGAACGATTTACATGTATTTCCCTTTTTTTTGTATTTAAAATGTGTATGGAGTGATCTGATAATAAAAATATATTAAAAATATATGTATATGTTTGTGTTATCCTCTTATTAATGACTTATTAAGGCACTAATACACCCACTTTCCCTTTTGTGTCTCTTTATAATGGAAGAAATGAGTAATCCTTTACAATTTCCTGGTTCTGTGTCTGAAAAATGTTTCCTAGAATAAGCTGGGAGCTCATTTTGCAGATTCTAGATTGCATGGTGGATAAATCCCACTCCACTTTTGGGTTTATCTTGTCTTTCCTGTGTCTCTCATGATACCATCCGTTACCAGGAATCTTACTCCCAATTATGTCATGGTTCCTTCTTCTGTTTATGTAGGCAGCCAAGAATAATTTAAGGTTGAGAACATCATGGACTTCCACTGGCAGTAGGGATGACACCGAAATCTAATAAAGAGATGTCCAAGTTTAGTCCTCAAGGGTCACCAACAGTACAGGATTTAAGGACTTGTCTAAGCACAGGTGAGTTAGTCAAAGTGAATAAGGCACTGATTAACTCACCTGTGCTTAATCACAGAAATACTTAAATCCTGTCCTGTTGGTGGCCTTGAGGACTGAACTTGGACAGCCCTGACCTAATAAAATGGAAGTTTGGCACTGAGGAGCTCCCAGGAACCAACTTCATTTGTCCACTACCCTGATTTTATATGAGCATTGGCACTTGGTGTTCCAATGTGTCTTGGTGCTCCTCCTCCTAAAGTTGTGTGTACTAGTGATGAGCGAGCATGCTCGGCCGAAGCTCGGTTCGGCTCGAGCATCGCTCTGCTCGGCACATGGCGGTACTCGTACGAGTACCGCATGTGCTCGCCCGCCATGTTCGGGTCTCCTCCCCGCACGTTTCGCGGCTGCTGCACAGCCAATAAACGTGCAGGGAGGCTCTGACATCAGTGTAATGCCAGCAGCCATGTTGGCTGCTGGCATTACACTGATTGGCTGGCCAGAACCCGTGATCGGGTGCTGTATAGCACCTGACCAGCGAGTTCGGCTCAGTCTTAGCCAGGGAGAGATGAGGATAGGAAGGGAAAGTCAGTGTAGGGAGAAGAAAAGCGAGTTTGTTAAAAAAAAAGACCCAAAAGTCCTTTTTAGGACTACTGTGTGTGGGGGCAGCAGTTTATTTTGTGTGGGGGGGCAGAGATATAAAAAAAAAAACTTCACATATTCTGTTCACTGTGCCTAGCCGCAGATTAGCAGCACATTCTGTTTAGTGTGCAAAGTTGCAGATTAGAGCACATTCTGTTCAGTGTGCAAAGTTGCAGATTAGCAGCACATTCTTTTTAGTGTGCAAAGTTGCAGATTAGAGCACATTCTGTTCAGTGTGCAAAGTTGCAGATTAGCAGCACATTCTTTTTAGTGTGAAAAGTTTCAGATTAGCAGCACATTCTGTTTAGTGTGCAAAGTTTCAGATTAGCAGAACATTCTCTTTAGTGTGCAAAGTGTAAAATATCAAAGTCACATATTCCATTCACTGTGCGTAGCCGCAGATAAGAAGCACATTCTGTTTAGTGTGCAAAGTTGCGTATTAGGAGAACATTCTGTTAACTGTGCAAACTGTAAAATATCAAAGTCACATATTCTATTCACTGTGCGTAGCCGCAGTTAAGAAGCACATTCTGTGTAGTGTGCAAAGTTGCATATTAGGAGAACATTCTGTTAACTGTGCAAACTGTAAAATATCAAAGTCACATATTCCATTCACTGTGTGTAGCCGCAGTTAAGAAGCACATTCTGTGTAGTGTGCAAAGTTGCATATTAGGAGAACATTCTGTTAACTGTGCAAACTGTAAAATATCAAAGTCACATATTCCATTCACTGTGCGTAGCCGCAGTTAAGAAGCACATTCTGTTTAGTGTGCAAAGTTGCATATTAGGAGAACATTCTGTTAACTGTGCAAACTGTAAAATATCAAAGTCACATATTCCATTCACTGTGCATAGCCGCAGTTAAGAAGCACATTCTGTGTAGTGTGCAAAGTTGCGTATTAGGAGAACATTCTGTTAACTGTGCAAACTGTAAAATATCAAAGTCACATATTCCATTCACTGTGCGTAGCCGCAGTTAAGAAGCACATTCTGTGTAGTGTGCAAAGTTGCATATTAGGAGAACATTCTGTTAACTGTGCAAACTGTAAAATATCAAAGTCACATATTCCATTCACTGTGCGTAGCCGCAGTTAAGAAGCACATTCTGTGTAGTGTGCAAAGTTGCATATTAGGAGAACATTCAGTTAACTGTGCAAACTGTAAAATATCAAAGTCACATATTCCATTCACTGTGCGTAGCCGCAGTTAAGAAGCACATTCTGTTTAGTGTGCAAAGTTGCATATTAGGAGAACATTCTGTTAACTGTGCAAACTGTAAAATATCAAAGTCACATATTCCATTCACTGTGCGTAGCCGCAGTTAAGAAGCACATTCTGTGTAGTGTGCAAAGTTGCATATTAGGAGAACATTCTGTTAACTGTGCAAACTGTAAAATATCAAAGTCACATATTCCATTCACTGTGCGTAGCCGCAGTTAAGAAGCACATTCTGTGTAGTGTGCAAAGTTGCATATTAGGAGAACATTCTGTTAACTGTGCAAACTGTAAAATATCAAAGTCACATATTCCATTCACCGTGCGTAGCCGCAGTTAAGAAGCACATTCTGTGTAGTGTGCAAAGTTGCATATTAGGAGAACATTCTGTTAACTGTGCAAACTGTAAAATATCAAAGTCACATATTCCATTCACTGTGCGTAGCCGCAGTTAAGAAGCACATTCTGTTTAGTGTGCAAAGTTGCATATTAGGAGAACATTCTGTTAACTGTGCAAACTGTAAAATATCAAAGTCACATATTCCATTCACTGTGCGTAGCCGCAGTTAAGAAGCACATTCTGTGTAGTGTGCAAAGTTGCATATTAGGAGAACATTCTGTTAACTGTGCAAACTGTAAAATATCAAAGTCACATATTCCATTCACTGTGCCGAGCCGCAGTTAAGAAGCACATTCTGTGTAGTGTGCAAAGTTGCATATTAGGAGAACATTCTGTTAACTGTGCAAACTGTAAAATATCAAAGTCACATATTCCATTCACTGTGCGTAGCCGCAGTTAAGAAGCACATTCTGTTTAGTGTGCAAAGTTGCATATCAGGAGAACATTCTGTTAACTGTGCAAACTGTAAAATATCAAAGTCACATATTCCATTCACTGTGCGTAGCCGCAGTTAAGAAGCACATTCTGTGTAGTGTGCAAAGTTGCATATTAGGAGAACATTCTGTTTACTGTGCAAACTGTAAAATATCAAAGTCACATATTCCATTCACTGTGCGTAGCCGCAGTTAAGAAGCACATTCTGTGTAGTGTGCAAAGTTGCATATTAGGAGAACATTCTGTTAACTGTGCAAACTGTAAAATATCAAAGTCACATATTCCATTCACTGTGCGTAGCCGCAGTTAAGAAGCACATTCTGTGTAGTGTGCAAAGTTGCATATTAGGAGAACATTCTGTTAACTGTGCAAACTGTCAAATATCAAAGTCACATATTCCATTCACTGTGCCGAGCCGCAGTTAAGAAGCACATTCTGTTTAGTGTGCAAAGTTGCATATTAGGAGAACATTCTGTTAACTGTGCAAACTGTAAAATATCAAAGTCACATATTCCATTCACTGTGCCGAGCCGCAGTTAAGAAGCACATTCTGTGTAGTGTGCAAAGTTGCATATTAAGAGAACATTCTGTTAACTGTGCAAACTGTAAAATATCAAAGTCACATATTCCATTCACTGTGCGTAGCCGCAGTTAAGAAGCACATTCTGTGTAGTGTGCAAAGTTGCATATTAGGAGAACATTCTGTTAACTGTGCAAACTGTAAAATATCAAAGTCACATATTCCATTCACAGTGCGTAGCCGCAGTTAAGAAGCACATTCTGTGTAGTGTGCAAAGTTGCGTATTAGGAGAAAATTCTGTTAACTGTGCAAACTGTAAAATATCAAAGTCACATATTCCATTCACTGTGCGTAGCCGCAGTTAAGAAGCACATTCTGTTTAGTGTGCAAAGTTGCATATTAGGAGAACATTCTGTTAACTGTGCAAACTGTAAAATATCAAAGTCACATATTCCATTCACTGTGCGTAGCCGCAGTTAAGAAGCACATTCTGTGTAGTGTGCAAAGTTGCATATTAGGAGAACATTCTGTTAACTGTGCAAACTGTCAAATATCAAAGTCACATATTCCATTCACTGTGCCGAGCCGCAGTTAAGAAGCACATTCTGTTTAGTGTGCAAAGTTGCATATTAGGAGAACATTCTGTTAACTGTGCAAACTGTAAAATATCAAAGTCACATATTCCATTCACTGTGCCGAGCCGCAGTTAAGAAGCACATTCTGTGTAGTGTGCAAAGTTGCATATTAAGAGAACATTCTGTTAACTGTGCAAACTGTAAAATATCAAAGTCACATATTCCATTCACTGTGCGTAGCCGCAGTTAAGAAGCACATTCTGTGTAGTGTGCAAAGTTGCATATTAGGAGAACATTCTGTTAACTGTGCAAACTGTAAAATATCAAAGTCACATATTCCATTCACAGTGCGTAGCCGCAGTTAAGAAGCACATTCTGTGTAGTGTGCAAAGTTGCGTATTAGGAGAAAATTCTGTTAACTGTGCAAACTGTAAAATATCAAAGTCACATATTCCATTCACTGTGCGTAGCCGCAGTTAAGAAGCACATTCTGTTTAGTGTGCAAAGTTGCATATTAGGAGAACATTCTGTTAACTGTGCAAACTGTAAAATATCAAAGTCACATATTCCATTCACTGTGCGTAGCCGCAGTTAAGAAGCACATTCTGTGTAGTGTGCAAAGTTGCATATTAGGAGAACATTCTGTTTACTGTGCAAAGTTGCAGATTTGCAGCACATATTCCGTGTAATATGAAGAAGGCGGGTAAAAAGGGACGGGGAAGTGGACGTGATCCTGATAGTTCAGGGCGCGGGTCAGGACGCGTAGAAACTGTGCCTGGTGCCAGAGCACAAGACAGAAAGACATCCACCATACCTAGCTTCATGTCTCAGTTTACAGGGCGTCGCAGGACATCACTCTCGAGGTCCGTCCACTGCGAACAGGTGGTCGGTTGGATGTCAGCTGATACTGCTTCCAGTCGGTTAAGCACCACCCTGTCTTCCACCAAGTCCACTCTCAGTAGCCAAGAGTCTGGTCAACATAATCCTCACCCTGATCATCCTTCCTCCCACCATAGAGGATCTGGTCAAAGAAGTGATCCCACACTGGGATATAGTGAGGAGCTCGTCTCATCACCAATCCTTAATTTGAACCTCTCTCCAAGCACGCTTACAGAGGAACATGACATCTTGTGCCCTGATTCACAACCTCTAGAGGGTACCCAATCACAAGAAGATGACAGAGGTGAACGGCATTTAAGGTCAAAGGAAGTGGATGATGATGATGATGATGAGACACAGTTGCCATTAAATCAACCACTATTACTGTCTCAAGACCTTGATGAGGAGGATGATATACAGTTGTCAATGACTGAGTATGTGGTGGGATCAAGACATGAGGAGGATGATCAGAGTGAGGAAGTGGAGGAGGACTTGGTGGACGATGAAGTGACTGACCCCACCTGGGAAGGTGGAGAGCCGAGCGATGACAGCAGTCCTGAGGGTGAGCCATCTGCAGCACCGCAACAGGCTGGAAGAGGCAGTGGTGTGGCTACAGAAAGAAGGCGGACCGCACCAAACCGGCCCGCAAATGTTCCACGGAGCACCCCCTTGCGTAAATCTCCCTTGCCAAGGGCTAGGTGTTCCGCGGTATGGCGTTTTTTTAAGGAAAGTGCGGACGACAAAAGAATTGTAGTTTGCAACCTGTGCCACACCAGAATGAGCCGAGGCATGAACACTAGAAACCTCACCACCACCAGCATGATCCGACACATGGCATCCAAGCACCGTAATAAGTGGGAGGAACGCCCGGATCGCCAATCTGTGTCTGCAGGCCACACCACTGCCTCCTCTTCCCCTGTTTTCGGTGCCGGCCAATCGCCTGTCGAAGGCGCAGGCCCGCATACCTCCCGCCCTGCACCTGTACCATCTGAAGCACCATCAGCGACCACATCCACTTCCCTGTCCCAGCACAGCGTCCAATTGTCGTTACCCCAGGCATTTGAGCGCAAGCGAATATACCCAGCCACCCACCCACAGGCCATAGCACTAACCTCACACCTTTCCAAATTACTGGCCATCGAAATGCTGCCATTTAGGCTTGTGGAGACTGAGTCCTTCCGCAGCCTGATGGCAGCAGCTGTCCCTCGGTACGCAGTCCCCAGCCGCCACTACTTTTCCCGGTGTGCCGTCCCCGCCTTACACCACCATGTGTCCCGTAACATCACCCGTGCCCTGACCAACGCAGTTACTGGGAAGGTCCACTTAACGACTGACACATGGACAAGTGCTTGTGGCCAGGGACGCTACATTTCCCTGACGGCACACTGGGTGAATGTCGTGGAGGCTGGGAGCGACTCGGACCCTGGGATGGCACAGGTGCTACCCACGCCGAGGATTGTGGGCCCTACCTCCATCAGGGTTTCCGCCAGCACCTACGTTATTGGCTCCTCCTCCTCCGTTTCCACCTCCGAATTCTCTGCGCGCAGCGCCACTCACCCATCAGCCGGTAGCTGGAAGCTGTGTAGCACTGCAGTGGGGAAGCGTCAACAGGCCGTGCTGAAGCTGATCGGCCTTGGGGACAAACAGCACATGGCCTCAGAGCTGTTGCAGGGGATTAGTCACCAGACCGAGCAGTGGCTCTCGCCACTCAACCTGCAACCAGGCATGGTTGTGTGTGATAATGGGCGTAACTTGGTGGCGGCTTTGGAGCTCGGCAAGCTCACACACGTACCATGCCTAGCGCATGTATTTAATTTAGTGGTTCAGCGATTTCTAAAAACCTACCCCAATTTGCATGATCTCTTGACCAAGGTGCGCCGCGTGTGTGCACATTTCCGTAAGTCATCCACAGCTTCAGCCGGCCTGTTGAAGCTGCAGCAGCGCTTACAATTGCCAGCTCACCAGCTGCTGTGTGACGTGAGCACGCGCTGGAACTCCACCTTCCACATGTTGGCCCGGCTTTGTGAGCAGCAGAGGGCAGTAGTGGAGTACCAGCTGTTACACGGTCGTCGCCTCTCCGTTCAACTTCCTGTAATCAGAAGTGAGGAGTGGGAATGGATGTCAGACCTCTGCGAGGTTTTACGCAATTTTGTGGAATCGACACAGATGGTGAGCGGCGATAACTCTATTATCAGTGTAACCATCCCACTTCTGTGTCTACTGAAACGCTCGCTGCTCACAATTAAAACCGACGCTTTGCATGTGGAAGAGGTGGAAATGCGGGAGGAAGTGCTTACACAAGGTGATAGCCAGAGCACCCTCACTTCGTCTTCTCAGCGACAATTGGAGGAGGCGGAGGAGGAGGAGGAGGAGGAGGAAGACACGGTTGCCTCCGCTACAGAGGGTAGCCATGGAACTTTAGTTCCATCTCTTCAGCGTGGGTGGGCAGAAGAGGAGGAAGAGGATGAGGAGATTGAGAGTCATCCTCCTGGTGAGGACAGCGAAATCTTGCCTGTTGGTACTCTGGCACACATGGCTGACTTTATGTTAGGCTGCCTTTCCCGTGACCCACGCGTTATACGCATTTTAGACAACACGGATTACTGGGTGTTCACCCTTCTGGACCCCCGCTACAAAGAGAATTTCTCATCTCTCATTCCTCCGGTGGAGAGGACAAGCAAAATGGCGCAATACCAGAAGGTTCTTGTCGAAAAATTGCTCCAAAATTTTCCATCTGACAACGCTGGCGGCAGAGTACGTGCTACCTTGGCCAACCGAGAAGGGGAGAAAAGGGGAGCACACAGCAGTTCCGACAAAGGCAGGGCAACACTCTCCAAGGCGTGGGACACCTTCATGACACCCCGCCAGCACCCTCACCCTGATGCGCAGCCTAGTGTCACAAGGAGGGAAAAGTTTTGGAAGATGGTGAAGGAGTACGTAGCAGACCGTGTCAGCGTCCTCAATGATCCCTCTGTGCCTTACAACTACTGGGTGTCCAATCTGGACATGTGGTATGAAATGGCACTCTACGCCTTGGAGGTGCTGGCCTGCCCTGCCGCCAGTGTTCTGTCTGAGCGGGTATTTAGTGCTGCTGGTGGCATCATAACAGATAAGCGTATCCGCCTTTCCACCAAAAATGCTGATAGGTTGACACTTATAAAAATGAACAAGGCCTGGATTTCCCCTGACTTCTCCACTCCACTGGAGGAAAGCCCCGGGGGAACATAAAGTCACTTTAGATATGTTATTTACAATGATGGGAATACTCTGTATTCCCATTCACCCCTTCCACCCAAAAAATGGGTATATGGTTGACTCTCTTCCATATACCCTGGGATATAATTTTTATATAGGGCCAGCTCACCAGCGGGCCCTGTGATATAATTTTTATATAGGGCCAGCTCACCAGCGGGCGCTGTTTGACAATTTTTGTATAGGTCAGCTCACCAGCGGGCCTTCTCATATAATGTTTTATTGGATCTGCTCTCTAGCGGGCCCTCTCATATAATGTTTTATAGCGTCAGCTCACTAGCGGGCCTTCGCATATAATGTTTAGGATGGTCAGCTCCGCAGCAGACCCTCACCCATAATGTTTTAGATGGTCGGCTCAGCGCACTTTCCCTCTTAATCATGGCCCCAGTTCAGAAAAATCGAGGAAATTTTTGGGAGAATTTGCCTCTGCGCACGTTTCCCTCTTAATCATGGCCTCAGTTCAGAAAAATCGAGGAAATTTTTGGGAGAATTTGCCTCTGCGCACGTTTCCCTCTTAATCATGGCCCCAGTTCCGAAAAATCGATGAAATTTTTTGCAGAATTTGCAGATGATATACAAGTAAATATACAGCAAATACTGTTTGGTAACAATTTTTCGCCTAAAGTCGTTTTTATCTGCCTTTTTGTGTGTTTTACGGTCAGTCTGTAAAAATGGCGTACTACGGGCGAAAGATCGTTCCCAGCAGCGATGTTGGAGTCCAAGATGCATCCAGACATCCTCCCTATGCTGTCCCTGAACCATTTCTGTGGTGTTTCCATCATTTTCTGCCCTTTTCCTATGGACCAGGCACCCTCCCCTCATCAGAGCAGGGGGTGCCTGGTGTAATGCTCGAGTCCTCCCATTGACTTCAATGGGGCTCGGGTGCTCGGCCGAGCACTCGAGCCTCCGGGGGCGCTCGGTCAGAGCACCCGAACACCCGAGCTTTGGGGTGCTCGATCATCACTAGTGTGTACTCATTGACTTAGAGTTTGAGGGTATTTAAAATTACTTGCACCTAGTCATTAAGAGGCTTTTGGTTGAAAATATTATCCTGTTATTCCTGTATATGTTTCTTTGTGTATGGACTCTGGCTTGAGTCTTGACTCTGACCATAATTTGCAAACCTCAACTCTTGGCTCGACCTTTGATCTAGCTCTTACTCTACCTGCCTTGATCCTTGCTTTGATCCTGACAATGATTGTGTTTATCAATTTTGTTATGAAATTCCTGGCTTCCAGTTTGAGGAATTATGTCTCTTTCTTATACATCTTGTCATTATATCCATCCTGTTCTGATCTGGGTCAAGTGGGACATCTTTAACTCTCAGCATTGAACCACAGCAGGGTGACACTAAAGTTTGCCATTGCTCTCAAGCATTGCATCCTATCATCATACATAAGGTATTGCTCAGAAGATATTTTATCATCATTATTTGTAATTTCTGAGCAACTTTACTCATCAGCCGGTGGAGAACGTTTGGTTTTTCAATGTAAGTGTATCAATTCAGAAAAATGCAATAGATGTATACATTTGTAATTCTACCATTAATATTTAAAAGAATAGTCTTAGGTTTGAAGGTAGAGAGTATTCTAGTATTTAAATAAACTGAGCTGTGCTTTATTTCCAGAGGCTTGCATACTGATTGAAGTCATTTGGCAACAAACTAACAGAACCATAGAAGATAAATATAATT
Organism: Rhinophrynus dorsalis; assembly: GCA_037306005.1. NCBI lineage: Eukaryota > Metazoa > Chordata > Amphibia > Anura > Rhinophrynidae > Rhinophrynus > Rhinophrynus dorsalis. The sequence continues at coordinate 151,585,841 of CM074719.1, read as the reverse complement.
CTCAGTGATTTAAATGGGATTTGTAACCCACCGAATGATAAATAGGGATTGAATGCCCCATCAAAACAATAGGAATTTATGACCATTATATTTATCCCCTATGGTTCAATTAGTTTTCTGTAAAACTGCTCCAATTCTTCTTAGTAAATCAGGCATAGTGAGGTTTAATGCAAGATAATGTCATCAAGGAATGTAATGCAAAAAGAGGACTAATCTATTCAGAAGGCCTGAAGACATGACACAACAAACTAAGCTGATATGACAGGAGGAAAAAAATAAGAATAAAGAGCTTTTAAGCTGAAGTGCATTGCAACTAATAAACCTGTATCTGAGAAAAATATGTAAAATCATTAGGGTAATGGTAAAACAGAATTCCTATTATTGGGAATAGACTTATCATTCATAAACATTATACACATGATTTTTTTCACCTAAACCAACTTTTACCAGCAAATAATTTTTAAGAAGCATGATTAAAAACATTAAAAAGTTAAATCTCTGAAACAAATTTAAATGCCTAATTATTTTCCTTAAATACTGAACAGATATTTCAATAAAATAACTCCAGATAACAAAGTTAATTGAAACTGTAATTGAATCTGTATAAATTAACAATGAAAAAGCATAATTACTGAAAAAATCACAGTGCATTAATATTTTTCACAGTTGCTACTTTCACTGTGTTTTTACAGAAAGAGAGTATAAAGGAAACCACTAAAGCAAGTTATTTTAATACTTTAGTTAACATTCTTAAGATCATTGGTATGTAGTTAGCATGGCACTGCATTTTGTAATTGTCTATTATTATAAAAAGATGGCCTCTACAATGGTAATGGGATTACTATCAGTGTTAAAAGCTGGTGAAAATATTCATAGTTTCTGTCAAAGGATTAAAAATACATATACAAAGATACAAAATACATATTGGACTATTTTGTACCATTAAATTACAATAATAATATTAGAAAAACAACACAGAAGGCGCTGCTCTGGAGGTAGAGGAAAAAAATATGCAGCCTGACAAGGACCACCTCTCCTCTAGTGCAAAATAGAAAATGTACTCTATAGTCTGGCGATATATCTAGAAAATTGGGACTCAATATATAAGACAGAAAACTCAATAATAATTTACTATTCAAATGCTAGATACTACATAAGGTTTCATCTAACTTTATTTTGTCTTTGAACTGAAAGTTTTCTGTATTGTGTAGAGAGTCCCAATTTTCTACTAAAAGGACAGACTATACAGTACATGCTCATAATATTGTTTTTTCCTTCATTAAGTAGCATGAAAATTTCCATCTATGTCAAGGTAAATATATTGTGTATTAAGTAAAAGCACCAACCGACGTCCATAATGCAAGCACTATAGGAGTTGCTAAAATGGGGATTGAATTTGCAGACAATATTCATCATCTCTCTGAGGATTTCAGATTTTGAAAGTAAGCCACCTATTCCCAATGCATCTATTAAATTGGAGTAGGGCACAAACTATTGCTCTATCACCTGCTCTATTTTATTTAACAAACATATGGCTTTCTGCAATTATCTCTCAAAACTATGCAAGCACAAACTGGCATGATGATGATATGAGCTATTCTGCTGCTGTCTTTTAATAATACTGCCAGAACCAGTGGCAAGATCGTTGGCTGTGCCTGCAACTGATGCTGCAAATTATTGATGCCCACTGTTTGGAGGGTATTCCAGTGAGCAGTGAGAGTCATATAGTCTGTACTCTGCCCACTTGTCAACATATGTCAGGTCAATTTTCTTTCCAGTATTGTGCCCTCTACACTAAACAATAGGGGTGGGTGAAAGGTTCCATCTTTTTCCCCAAAAAAAAATCAGCAAAAACCAGGTTGTTAATTTTTTCCTGGGGAAATCTGCTTTAAATCTTCACCATTTTGCCCACTGGCAAAAATGATTTGCCATTTTTTTCAGTGGCTAGTAAGTTTTCACCCCTTTAGAAGTGTGTTTTTCACCTTTTCACTATAAAAACTACCATCTGTCACATTTCTCATCACCTCCTCCAAAAAGTGAGATGTCTGTAATAGAGCAGTTGTGGCACGGAGGGACTGGTGGTGGTAGTGGTGATGATGATGATGGTGAAGAAGCTGGGGTGGAAGATACATTGATGGCCTTTTTAGACCAAACTGAGAAGGAATGGGAGACAGGGATGAGGATGGGTATCATCACCACCAGTGAGTTTTTGGAATTTGTAGCTGCTCTAATTCCTTCAGTTGCAAGGCTAGCAGGATGTGAATGAGCAGGTTAGTGTGCCACAGACCGGCGAGGACACAGTGGGAAAGAGTTCAACAAGTGATGAGGGACTAGGACAGGTTCAACTTGTCAGCAGCAGCAATACTCCTGGTCCTAGTTGCTTTGCTGATTCTGAGAGCGTAGCAGCAACAGCAGCAACCTCTCACCTCTTGTTGCCTTTCTGGAGAGTCAGGGGGTACAATAACAGAGGTGCTTGATTTCTGAGGTGGGTGTTTTTCTTTAACATGTTTGACATAAATATCATGGTGTCTGATTGGATCCTGTGTGTCTATATACTTTTACATAATGCACCAGAGTGGTGTGGAGGATACGATTGAGGAATAATCCTATTTGAGATTGATCTTTGGTGACTGGAGATTTGTTTGACTGGATCCATTGATGTGAAATAAAAGAAACTAAAGTGTAAGTGGCTACCGTTGGATTTTTCCTATATTTGAATATTTGGATTTTGACTGGACTTTCCTTTTATATCTCTTACATATACCGTGGAGTTCGTGAGAAAAGAATATATCTACATGCAACGGGAATATATCTCTTCAAAAGGACGTTTGTAACTTGTAATTGATAACAGTGACAAAGGGATCGCCTAAGTTAATTTTTATGTTTTATGAGAGTCTGTTTTTGAGTAAGGTAGAAATTTGGGCTGAACCCATGGAGTTACTGTTAAAATTCCACTGCACAGTAGATACACAGCGCCGGATCTTTTTTATATATTATAGATCAGTGGTTGTGCTTCAGGTGGGAACTCATTGAGGAGATGCCTAGGTGTGAGCCTTCTTTGCCCTTGCTCACTGCTTTTGTACACAGACAACAGATAGCAACATGCTTAGTTTTTGGATTGTGAGTGAAGTATCTCCATACTGCAGACTACATAGACTGTGAAGTTTCTGAGTGACTACTACTACTACTACTATTGGGGCTAGATGTTGCTGAATTGGTACTACTACAAGATGTCAGAGGTGTTGCATTTCCAAGAGCAGCAGAGGAACTCATCAAAGCTAGGGCTGTGGATGCCTATAACTTGTGTTGTTGCTGGTTACTCAACACTATTAGTGTGTATGACTGAGTGGGACTTAGACTTTGAAGTGATAATGATACTGATGATGATTGACTAGATGACTGTGTTTGTTTGTTTTTTTGTCATCTTTGTTTCTCCAGGATCAGACTTTCCAACTGTTTTCTCAGTCAGTTTATAGACAGGAACATTGTCTCTTTTCAGTGGTGTAAGACTGAGCCTTTGACTTTGAGCTAACTTTCTGGCCATGTCATCACCTCTCTCACTCTCAACTTCATCTGTATCTGAAGAAGAGGTGAATTCTGGAGGGATATATTCTAGAATCTAGATCTACATCATCAGCAGTCATTATATCAACCTCAGCATCACCTGCCTCTTCTCTGTCTAGGGATGGGCAGAACATTCTACCAACAAAAATGAGAAAAACAGTACATTTCTCTTTGTGTAAGAATTCCAGAAAAAAGTACCAGTATGACTGAGTATGTGACATTCTGGATATACCAGTGCAGTAGGCTGGGGGTTAAGATATGTGGTTCCATTGCTACCATGGTGTGTTGTTACTAGATTAGGCATTTTTACTTTGAGAGCAGGAACTGTGCTTCTCATCAGCAACTGCAATGTGCACAATGTGTGTTGTAAATAAGTAGATAAGGACTAGGAACAATGGGCACATCTGCACTCACATCAAACTCCTGGCACAACTCTAGCCAAACACCATGACACTTTGGATCCCCAATGTGAAATCCCCCACCAGAAACCAAGTACTGCTACTGTCACTATTCCATTTGTCCACTTCCCGCTAAGGACACATGACAACCTGCAGACTGTTTATTAATAGTGTTGAGCGAGCATGCTCGGCCGATGCTCGGATCGGCTCGAGCATCGCTCTGCTCGGCACATGGCGGTACTCGTACGAGTACCGCCATGTGCTCGCCCGGCATGTTCGGGTGGCGGGGATCTGTGCCGAAGGAGGCACAGATCTGAAGACGCTCCGCTGGACCACCAGGGACTGGAGGTAGGGGGCATTGCGGAGATGAAGGGGGCATTGCGGAGATGAAGGGGGCATAGCGGAGATGAAGGGGGACATTGTGGAAGAGGGGCATAGCGGAGATGAAGGGGGACATTGTGGAAGAGGGGCATAGCGGAGATGAAGGGGGACATTGTGGAAGACGGGCATAGCGGAGATGAAGGGGGACATTGTGGAAGAGGGGCATAGAGGAGATGAAGGGGGACATTGTGGAAGAGGGGCATAGAGGAGATGAAGGGGGACATTGTGGAAGAGGGGCATAGAGGAGATGAAGGGGGACATTGTGGAAGACGGGCATAGCGGAGATGAAGGGGGACATTGTGGAAGAGGGGCATAGCGGAGATGAAGGGGGACATTGTGGAAGACGGGCATAGCGGAGATGAAGGGGGACATTGTGGAAGAGGGGCATAGAGGAGATGAAGGGGGACATTGTGGAAGAGGGGCATAGAGGAGATGAAGGGGGACATTGTGGAAGAGGGGCATAGCGGAGATGAAGGGGGACATTGTGGAAGACGGGCATAGCGGAGATGAAGGGGGACATTGTGGAAGAGGGGCATAGAGGAGATGAAGGGGGACATTGTGGAAGAGGGGCATAGCGGAGATGAAGGGGGACATTGTGGAAGAGGGGCATAGCGGAGATGAAGGGGGACATTGTGGAAGACGGGCATAGCGGAGATGAAGGGGGACATTGTGGAAGAGGGGCATAGAGGAGATGAAGGGGGACATTGTGGAAGACGGGCATAGCGGAGATGAAGGGGGACATTGTGGAAGAGGGGCATAGCGGAGATGAAGGGGGACATTGTGGAAGAGGGGCATAGCGGAGATGAAGGGGGACATTGTGGAAGAGGGGCATAGCGGAGATGAAGGGGGACATTGTGGAAGACGGGCATAGCGGAGATGAAGGGGGACATTGTGGAAGAGGGGCATAGCGGAGATGAAGGGGGACATTGTGGAAGACGGGCATAGCAGATATGAAGGGGGACATTGTGGAAGAGGGGCATAGCGGAGATGAAGGGGGACATTGTGGAAGAGGGGCATAGCGGAGATGAAGGGGGACATTGTGGAAGAGGGGCATAGCGGAGATGAAGGGGGACATTGTGGAAGACGGGCATAGCGGAGATGAAGGGGGACATTGTGGAAGAGGGGCATAGCGGAGATGAAGGGGGACATTGTGGAAGACGGGCATAGCGGAGATGAAGGGGGACATTGTGGAAGAGGGGCATAGCGGAGATGAAGGGGGACATTGTGGAAGACGGGCATAGTGGAGATGAAGGGGGACATTGTGGAAGAGGGGCATAGCGGAGATGAAGGGGGACATTGTGGAAGACGGGCATAGCGGAGATGAAGGGGGACATTGTGGAAGGGGGCATAGCGGAGATGAAGGGGGACATTGCGGAGATGAAGGGGGACATTGCGGAGATGAAGGGGGGCATTGACCAGGCACCCTCCCCTCATCAGAGCAGGGGGTGCCTGGTGTAATGCTCGTGTCGCCCCATTCAATGCAATGGGGCTCGGGTGCTCGGCCGAGCACTCGAGCCTCAAGGGGTGCTCGGTCAGAGCACCCGAGCATCGGGGTGCTCGCTCAACACTATTTATTAATAATGATGAACCCTCCCTGTCACCAGCTAAGCATATTTTGTGGGCTGGAATCTCCTCAGATACTGCTTTATGCACTGGCAAGTGGAACCAGTCCTAGTCCCGCATCACTTGTTGGCCCCATTCCCAGTGTGTCCACATTACCCTGCTCCTCCGCATCCTGCTGCCCTAGCAACTCAGTAGGAATTAGGGCAGCAACAAACTACACAAATTCCAAAAGCTCACTGCTAATGCCCATCCCCATACCTGTCTCCCATTCCTTTTCAGTTTTGGGATAAAAACACCATTAATGTCTCTTCCACCCCAGCTTTTCCATCATCATCATCACCACCACTACCAACAGTCCCTCCTTGCTGCTGCTGCTCTGTTACAGAAACCTCACAGATTGGAGGAGCTGATGAGAAATGTGATAGAGAGTCCACTAATGTCACACTTGCCATCATTTGTAGACCTGAAGAAGGCAGACTGACAGCACTAGCAGCAGGCACAAGAGTCTACTATGTGCTTATAGTGGTAGTATTATTGCTGCTAGGCAACAATTCTGCCTTCTTCAGGATAATGTTCTGCCTTCACAATGCTGTGGGGGAGAGGGGACTTCCAAGGTCAGGGTAATGTTCTGGAATCCCTTGACCACTACTCTGGATGTTCTGCATTACTTCCCCTACCACCCCCCTAATGCTAGTCCCACCAGCTGCTTCACCACCACTGTTACTACTTCTAACACCAACCACATCAATATCAATCCTTGAGTCTTCCTCCTCACTAGTAATATGATCACTCCCTTCTTTACTCCTAACACTCTTTACAAGCTGCATGACATTTTTAGTAGTACTAGTGAGGGACTGTTTGGGATGGCAAGTGTGACTTAGTGTGCCCTGCCATCAAAATTGGCATCATCTCCTCCTCCCCCTCTTCTGAGAATTACAAGACACACTGGCAGCAGGTTAAGCACTGGCATCAGGTGCAGCATTGGCAGCAGGCACAAGTAGCTGACCTGACCTACTCACTCTGCTACCCTCTTCTTCCTCTGCCCTTGACAACAAATTCCCAAATATTCCTAGAGGTGATGTAGGGGGACTGTCCATCATTGGTTGTTGGCAACCAATGCATCCAGACCCTTTCAGATTTTTCCTGTGAAAAAGCAGACAACCACGTGGTTTTCGTTGATTTTTTTCAAGGGAACATGATGGGACTTTTTACCCACCCCTACTAGCACAAGAATCAATCTGGTGATCAAATTGTATTATCAGTCATAAATGATACAGGACAAGAAAGGACCCTGTAAGCTGTTAAACTTTGGGGGGAAGTGGGACTAGCAATTGCTAGTTTCTCATTATATCAATCTATATTATTTTGATTACTGATACCTAACCCCAGTCTCAATCAGCACTATACATATATTTATTTGATATACTGTCTCTATTTGCTCACTGGCTATATGCCACAACCATATCTTTGGACTTATACAAGATACATTTGTATGCTTTTTAGTCTCTAGTGTCTTGTTATTATAGTTCATTCTTTTTCATATTTTGTTTATATTTTTTTATATGTATATCTCATCTGCACCAGATTTGTGGCATTGTGTTTTATATTTTAACAATAAATTTGGGTTTATACAAACTGTCTAGTATATTCACACTATGACAGTTTTTTCAATGTAATACATTACTCGCTACATTTAGATCTCTTGTGCACTGACTGCCTTCTTTTACTTTCTATCTACTCATCACTCGAGAGGACTCATGGCTCCTGACAGCAGCATAGAGAATCCACGTACTGACGTCTCCATCAAAATCAGTTATATTATTGAATTTGTTATCTTCATCTCATTTCATAATCTCCATCACCCTCATTTCATCCATTGACAGTTTTTGTACTTTTCATCACACTACCAAAGGACTATGCATATATGAAGGTTTTTCTGATCGTGTTACAAACTGATTTCAACATTATATGTGTCACCTTTCACTAACTAACAGACTCATTTAACCAATGTTATAGTACCAGTTTTTTTCTTCATAGTTTTGTTTCATTTATGAAATGTAAGCATATTTGACTTTAAGTCTGGATTAATTTATTATTATCAGGAGTATATCCCTAGTAAATGTCAACTTGTAACACCTGTATTATGTAATGAGTATACAATCGCCACATTAAGGGCTGGTGAGCGCTCTCACTATTTCGTTTTTTAACCCTTTGAGTGCCAGAGTGGTACGGAACGCATTGATTTGCTTTGCAATGCGTTCCGTACCACTCTGGCACTCAAAGGGTTAAATTTCTTATATGCGGGTGACAGTCTTCTATTTTTAGGGGACTCAAGTGGATCATTGTCTTTTTTTTTTTTTTGCTCGGGTTTGTGAGTAAATTGGACCAAATCCTCAGACCCTAGGGTTGATCCAGTTGTAGAGTATGTGGCTCTTGTAGAGATCACAATTATATGCCAGGACTCCCTTACATATAGCCGATCGTTTTGTTCAAGACAACTTGGAGCCGATTAATTGATATTCTAAAAAAAAAAAAAAAGAAAGAAAAGGAACCAAGGGAACAGGGAGCACCTTACAGGTACCACCAAAAGATGATGATATTCACAGCAGCAGCTAGAGCAAGTAGAACAGCTAGGTCTTTATCAGGGAACAAAGGATAATTACCCCAAGTACCACAAGTGTCTGCAGCTGTAATCAAAGTTCCTTCCAAATCTGGCTATGACATTTTATGTTTAGAACAGTGGTCTAGCAATATAGCAAAAATGTATTCCTCATTGCTTTTTATAGAAACTATTCTAGGATCTTTCTCAAATACACTAACATATCAGCAGGTTTATATCTGTGCTGTCATTAGGAATAGAATCATCATCCATGCTCTCTAGTTTTTCATTTAATAAATATGTAAGGGGAAGTGTTTCACTTATCCCTGAACCAGCATGACTAACCAACAGGGTTGCCTCTTCAAAAGGCTTGAGGAGCATACAGAGGTCTGGCAGCTGCCATTGACCAGGTGACAAAGAAGCCTCCTTCGAAGTTTTCCAGTTAAGCATTTTATATTCTCTGATAGTCCTGTTCTGATTACACGGGAGTTCTAGCATGTTCAATGTAGAATTCCACCTAGTATGTGCCTTTATGTTCAGCAGGTGATGAGTCAGGTGGTATGATATTTTATGGAATACTAGTTGAACAGCCCGTTACACGGGCCACAGTGCCACTGCCACCCGTTCGCGGGGCAGTCACACGCAGTGGAGATTGCCCGCGCCACGGCTGATACAGAGTTGAACGCTCCTTCGGAGCGCCCAGCTCTGTATCAGCCGCGGTGCAGGCAGTCTATACTGCTCATGACTGCAGCATGCGCAGCAGTGTCTACTGAGTATGTCGCAGCGTTACACACGATTTAGCGAATTATTATATAGGATAATAATACGTTGTGAGCATTGTAGGGCTGGGTAAAAGGTGTGGGCGGTATTCAGCATTTCTTTGACTGTTCCAGATTCTGAGAGAAAGTGATGACTATAAGTTGGAGACATGGGCAAAGCAGGATATATTAATAATATCAGCTATTCTCAGGAGGATGTTGGACACAAAGTCAGCTTTAAAACAGTTGGATACAAGCCTTTTGTCCTCACTTACTGCAGTTTCTTTATGACATCTAAGACTTTGTGGGATTGTCTCTCAAAACTCTCAATATATAAAGTGGCATGCCAATGGAAAAGACTACTCTTCATCTGGACTCTTCTTCTACTGCTATTGGCTGTGTTGGTGATATTGATGACCTGCTACTTCATGATACTGCCTGATGATTGGAAGGATACCCAGTGAGCATTGACAGTTATTCAATCTGTACTCTGCCCACATGTCCACATATCTGTGGTCAGGTGAAATTTTTACCCACCAGAATAACCATTAGCTTGTATGACACAGCTGTCCTAGAAAAATAATTGGGGCTTGGAGTATGCCATTGGGGTGCGACAAATGACATCAGTTCTTTAAAACCACTCTTCTTAACAATCAAAAAGGATGGCACTTTAACTGCTAACATTTTGGCTAGTTTGCCATTACATTTTTGTCGTCCTTCTATGAACTTGGTAATTGTGGGTTGCCTGCACATATAAGAAATACTATCTAACTTCATTGTTTTAACTACAAAATGACTAGTGGCTGTGTAAGTTCTGCTTTTGGTGGTGGCAACAGGCACTCTATAACACTTGTCACCTCCTACTACTAACTTTGACACCACTTCCTCCATACTTTGCACATGCATGAAACAACTAAGAGCTATCTGTCAGTCCTTCCCACTTTTAGGAGTGCATCTGCTTCTGCTAGTCATGATCTATGTGACGTACAGATGATGTTCCTCCCAATGAGTCCTGTGGTTTTACTTCAGGTAGGAACTCAATGACGATGTGTCTAGATGGGATTCTGCTTTCTCCCTGCTGACTTATTTCTTTTTTTATACAAACAAAAGAGATCAACATTTTTGGAACTGGATCATAAGTTTATTATGTCCAGGCTGGACATTTCATAGACTGAGACATTCCTGACAGACTGCTACTAGAACTAGAGGAGCTAAATCTTAGAATGGTGATAGCAGTAGACTATCATCAGCAGCAGAAATACTCTTAGATGGGACTAGAGATGACCTGTGGTGCTGCTCACTTATTGACACTGTAGATGATGATGACCGATATTATTATTTTATTTGTCATAATTGCTTGGGCAGACTTTCCATGTGATCTTTTAAAAAGTTTATAAACAGGCTTAGTGCGCCTCTTCACTTGTAGAAGACAAAGGCTTTTCCTTTCTGCTAATGATTGTGCCAATTCATCATCACTCTCATTTTCTGCTGGATCTGTATCTGAACAGGATGCAATGATCAGTTGAGCGACTTATTCTACATCACCATCACCAACCTCATCAATAATAATGAGGTCATCAGCAGCAGTAGGGGTGAGTGAAAGGCCCTGTTGTGTTCTCGGGAAAAATATGTGAAAACCAAGTGGTTCTCCACTTTTTCGCAGCAAAATAAACTTTTAATAAAAACTCTTGTCTATTGCCAAAATGTTTTCACTATATTTTTCAGTGTCTTCAAACTTCCTGCTCCTTTACTTACATGTATTTCATGTTTTTGTGACAAAACCTTGACATTTCCAGGAAGTGAAACACAACATAAGCAGCTAAAGAGAGAGAGAGAGAGAGAAAGAGAGAGAGAGAGAGTGAGAGAGGGTGCTAGGCTGTTTTCCAGTACTTTATTTAGAAAAATTAAAGCAGCAGAGGATTATAGTGTGTGCTCTATCACTATGATCACCAGGATTACAAAGAAAATGAGGAGCTGGAAGGAGCCCACAACATCCCTCTGACCCTGTGATTCCCCTTCCCCCAGCATTGTGTCTCTGGGACATGATACTCAGGAAGGCAGAACTGGAGATTATCAACAGAATTACTATCAGTGCAGATCAACTGCCTGTGCCTGCCAGTGCTATGCTGCCAGTCTGCCTTCTTCACCTCAAGAGATGGCAAGTGTGACAGTAGGGAAACCTCTGTCAAATTTGTCATCACCTACAACCAGTGAGACTGTTATAAAGCAGCAGCAGCAAGTAAAGACTGGTGATAGTGATGATGATAATGGTAATAGTGGAGCATCAGGGGTGGAAGAGACATTAATGGCCTTTTTAGGCCAAAGTAAGAAGTAATGGGAGACCAAGATACAAATAGGGATGGGTATCACTACATGCTGCTGGTGAGTGGCAAGGGCAGCAGGATGATGATGAGCAGGATAGTGTGCCACAGACCACTGTGAACACAGTCGGAATGGAGTCCAGCGGTAGTGATGCAAGACTAGGAAGGTTCCACTTGCCTGCAGTGACACTCCTCCTGGTCCTAGTTGTAGTGCTGATTCTGAGGCAACAGCAGCAGCAACATCATCCTCTGCCCAAGTCAGTGAAGGGGATTGTGGAGGAGAAGAATAAAGAGCCCATTCATCTCCACCTTTCCCCAACCCCTGAGGTCCTAGGTGTAGAACCATTTTTCTCTTGGGCAGGCACAGTGCATATTTGTGAGAAGTCAGTGAAAAGGGGAAAGGAAGAAACGCACATTGCCAGAACCACACTCATAACACATATGAAATGTGGACAAAATGACATTTATGTGAAGCATGTTAAAGCCAAACACCCACCACAAAATCGGGCACCATTGTTGCTGTACCCCCTTTCTCTACCCAAAGACAACAAGAGGTGAGGTGGAAAACAAAGACGAGGAAGAATAGAAAAACCAAGCCAGAGCCTGAAAGTTCGATGGGGAACAAAACACCTGGATCATCATCACATTCATGGTCTAGGGTCCAGGTGCGAGAAAACATAGCAACATCTTCTAGCAATCCACCTCGTTCATCATTACCTCCCCCCACTAGCTGATAGCCATTCTGTAGATATCAGGATGTGGCAGTTCGTGTCCACACATTGCACATTGTGTGGTGCTCTGACAACACATTTCAATGTAGTGGAGGATAATCTCAACCAGGGCATCAGACGGCATCTATGGAGATTACATCCCAAAGAATAAGCTAAGCTGACGGTAAAGAGGGTTCATCATTGTTATTAAGACTACAAGATGTCACATGCCATTTGCCGGGAGCTGATAAGGGTCATAGTGACTGCAGCAGAACTTGGTTTCTGTGGGAATTGTCAATTTTACATTGTGGAACTAAAAATTAAGGTGTTTGCTTTCAGTTGTGCAAGTTGTTTGATGTGAGTGAAAATATGTCCAGTCCTTCCCCTATTTCCTTCACACACTGTACACATTGAAGTTGCTGATGAGAAGCACAGTTCCTTCTTGCTCTCAAGGGAAAAAATATATTCCAACAATACACCCATGATTTTGCAGAAGGGGCAGGAGGAGAAGCATTATTTTCTAACTTTTTTCTCCCCATGTACCTGAAGTGATAGGGGCTAGTTGTGGTGCTGCTTCTGCCTCAGACACATCACTGGAACTAGAGGTGGCAAGTGGAACCATGATCATCATCACCCATATCACTGCTGATGTTTATCCCATTCCCTTGGAGTTGCCTAATCATCTTGCTGCTTAATCAACTCAGCAGCAGCAAGAACAGTAGTTGCAAATTCTGCAATTACACCATGGCATTTGCCAATGGCCACTGGCTGCTATAACATGACCTAAGGTTTTTTCCCCACAAGGCTTATTCTTTATATAAACCAGGGGCTTGCTAAAAACAATTTTTGGGGGCTTGTTTCTCATAACCCTGTGTCCTGCTCATTGCTGATTCATCAGGGCTCGTGACACTAACAAGCCTGAGTGCAAAAAATATCTCTGATTTCTCAGGTCTTGTGACACTAACAGGACCAAGTGCTAAAAATTATCTCTGATTCATCAGGACTTGTGATGCTAATGAACCTATAAATCAATGTTTCCTGAGGGTTTGGGACTAATAAAACTCAGTCCTACAAATCAATGTTTCCACAGGGTTTGTGCCAAACAAGTGTAAGTCCTACAAATCAATATTTTCTCAGGTTTTGGGCCTAACACAAGTCTAAGTCCTACAACAAATCAATATTTCCTTAGGGCTAGTGCCAAATCAATGTGTCCTCAGGACTTGGGTGGTGCCATATAAGTATAAGTCCTACAAATCAAGGTTTTGTTTATTTTTTTATTTTATTATTATCCCCCCAATCTCAGTCAACAAACCCCCCCAAAATAAATTCCCTGTTCAACAGATTCAACAGATTCTTTCCCCAGACTCCACAACACAGGCACCCTCTGACCTCTTTTATACAATGTCTGCGGCAAATAAAAAAAAGATTGCTATGTGTTGTGTTGTGTGTAAATTCAGTCTTCCCATTGATTTCAATGCAATGAGCTAGGTGAAAAACAGCACTTTTCACAGGAAATTTTCTACCAGGCAGAAAGTGTAATTTTTCGCTGATTGTGCAACAGTTGCTGCAAGTATCTTTGCAGTGGTCTATATTCAGGCAGCAGACAGAATGGTGGATATCAACTGCAAAACAAAAAAAAGCAGGTGAGCTTAGAATGGTCTTGGAAGTAACAAAGTAACATAGAATATTAGGTTGAATAAAGACACAAGTCCATCAAGTTCAACCTTCTCCTCATACCAGAGTAATTTTATAGCTTTCCTGCTACCAAATAAGTTAGTCTTTATCAGACCTTCCTGATCTGCCTACTAATAAACAATGCAACTCTGTATGTTCCCTTTGGAAAGAAATGTATCTAATCTTCTCTTGAATGTATCCATTGTATCTGCCATAATCACCTCCTTGGACAAAGAATGCCACAATTTTACAGACCTCACTGTAAAAAAAACCCTTCCTCTGCTGAAGTCTAAACCTACTTTCCTCTAATCTCAAGGGGTGTCCCCTGGTCATCTGATCAGGCCTTGGAATAAATAGCTCACCACAGAGATCCTTTTATTGACCTCTCATATATTTGTACAATGTGATAAGGTCTCCTCTTAGTTGTCTTTTCTCTAGAGTCAATAAACCAAGTTTGTCTAGTCATTCCTCATACGTCAAGTCCTCCATTCCCTTAATTAATTTTGTTGCCCTTTGCTGTACCCTCTGTAGTTCTAGTATATCCTTTTTCAGAACTGGTGCCCAAAACTGCACTGCATACTCAATGTGAGGTCTTACTAATGATTTGTACAATGGCAAAATAATGTTATCCACTAATGCTTCAATACCTCTTTTTATGCAAGACAGAATTTTGTTTGCCTTTGCTACTACTGTTTGACACTGGCCACTGTTTCCTAGTTTGTAGTTCTCTAGCAACGAGTCCCCTAAAATGATTCCATTAAGTTTGTAAGTAGCCTTGGGATTATTTCCTCCCAAATGCATGACTTTACGCTTCCCCACATTAAACTTCATATTGCATTTGTTTGCCCCATCTTCCATTTTATATAAATACCTCGGTAGAGAGCAATTATCCTGATCTGAATTAATTACGCTGCATAATTTAGTGTCATCTGCAAATATTGATAATTTGCTTTTTATATCTATTTCTAGGTCATTTAAAAACATGTTAAAAAGCAGCGGATCTAATACTGAACCCTGAGGTACTCCACTTTCCAATATAACTGTATTGGAGAATTGTCCATTTACAACCACACACTGTTCCCTATCCTTCAACCAGTTTTATATCCAATTGCAAAGGTCATCTCCTAGCCCCAATTTCCTTATTTTATACCCCAGCTTTCTGTGTGGCACTGTATCAAATGCCTTTGCAAAGTCTAGATATACTACATCAACTGCCTTGCCATTATCAAGGTTGCTGCTTACTTCCTCATAGAAGCTGAAAAGTTTAGTTTGGCATGATCTATTCTTCATAAAACCATTTTGATTCTTGCTAATGATCTTATTTTTTTTGTTTTGTAATCCTGAATACTGTCCCTTATTATCCCTTCTAGCAGTTTTCCCACTATAGAGGTCAAACTCACAGGTCTATAGATTCCAGGTTCTGTTTTAGTTCCCTTCTTAAATAGAGGCACTACATTGGCTCTTTGCCAGTCTTGTGGCACTGAGCCTGTGGTGAGAGAATCTTTAAAGAGTAAATATAGGGGTTTTGCCAGCACTGCACTGAGTTCCTTAAGAACCCTTGGATGTATACCATCAGGACCCGGTGCTTAGTCAGTCTTAATTTTGTTCAGTCTACCCATGACATCTTCTAGAGTTAACCCAATATCCGATAAATGTATTGTTTTATTAGTTACTTGTTGAGGCTCTTCTACCATTCCTTGCTCCCTTCTGTATACTGATGCAAAGAAAGTGTTTAGAACATCGGCCTTTTCCTTATCCTCACTAATCAACTCACCCATCTCATTTTTGAATGGTCCAGTGCACTCCCTCTTAAGTTTTTGCTATTTATATATTTGAAAAACTTTTTTAGATTAGTTTTACTTTCCCTTGCAATTCGAGTTTCATGTTCTATTTTTGCTACCCTAATTGCCTTTTTGCAATCTTTGTTGCACTCCCTGTATTTTAAGAAAAAAATGTTCAGTTCCTGCAGACTTAAATAGTTTGAATGCTCTTTTTTCTTTGCCATTTCCTCCTTTACATGTGTACTTAACTACATTGGCTGTGACTTACTTCTTTTGCATTTGTTCCCCATTGATATATATACTGTTGGGTACATTTCCGCAACCTAAATTTGAATTCTGACCATTTATCCTCAGTATTTTTATCTTTAAATAATGTATCCCAGTCTACGTGTTGCATTGAAGCCCTTAAGAATTTGAAGTCAGCTTTTTTAAAATTAAGAGTTTTGGTTGAACCTATACAGTTTTGCTTTGCCAAACTGATCTCAAATGTAACCATGTTGTGATCACTGTTTCCCAAATGTTCACTTACCTTAATATTGGATACCATTTCTGTGTTATTCGTTATCACTAGGTCCAATATATTGTTATTTCTTGTCGGCACGTCAATCATTTGTGACAAGTAGCTTTCATGAAGTTTGCTCAGAAACCTGCTTCCCTTAGCACTCTGACAGGTCTGGATAATTAAAATCTCCCATAATTATAGCATGCCCATGTTGAGCAGCTTTCCTCATTTGCAATAGCAGTTGGGCCTCAACATTATCATCAATATTTGGTGGATTGTAGTGTATACCCACCAACACCTTTTTTTACATTTTACACCACATTTCCTCACTAATATCACCTCTGAAAACTGGATTTAACTCTGGTTTCAAATATAAACACACATCTCCTCCTTTTCTATTAATCCTGTCTCTCTTAAACAAGGAATAGCCCTCTATATTTACAGGCCAGTCATGTGCATCATTCCACCATGTTTCTGTTATACCAATTATGGACAATTGGTCATTAACCACCAGCAATTCTAGTTCTCCTATTTTATCTACCATACTTCTTACATTTGCTAGCATACAATTAATTTTGAAGTCTTTACATATATCACTCCCTACATGCCTTTTGTCTATATCTTCATTTGCTAGGAATTCCTCCCTATTTTCTACATTTATCCCCACCCTTTCTCCACCTCCCTGGTCATTTACTTGGACCCAGTTCCTAACTGCTCTATCTACCCAATTTTTGCTATCTATACCCCCCTTTCCTAGTTTAAAAGCTCCTCCAAGCTTCTTAGCATTAGCTCCCCTAGCACAGAGGCTCCTCTACCTTAGGTGCAATCCATCACTTCCATATAGATTGTACCCGAGAGCAAAGTCAGCCCAGTGCTCTAAGAACACAATACCCTCCTTCCTACACCATTGCTTGAGCCATGCATTAAGCTCCCTGAGCTCCCTCTGTCTACCTGCACTGGTGCATGGCACAGGTAGTATTTTGGAAAATGCTACCTTAGAGGTCCTTGCCTTGAGCTTGCACCCTAAGTCCCTGAAATAATTTTTTAGGGACCTCCATCTTCCTCCTACTTTGCCATTGGTACCAATATGTATCAAGAGAGCTGGATCACTTCAAGCCCCTCCCAACAATCTGTCAGCCCTGTCCGCAACATGCTGAACCTGAGCACACGAGAGACAGCATACTATTCTGCATTCACTTTCCTGGTGGCAGATTACCCTATCTACCCTCCTAATAATAGAGTCCCCTATTACCACCACCTGCCTTGGTTGCTGCCTACTCTGCATCCCATCTAGCCTGGAAGGAGGACTGTTTCCCTGGCTGCTAGAGGAATTAGCCCTCTCCAGTGTTGCCAATTCTGAGCAATTCTCATCAACATCTTCACACAATCTTGCAAATCTGTTGGACTGAGTCAACTCAGAACTGGCCTTCCTCTTTCTCTGTCCACTACCTCCCCTCCTTACTGTTATCCAGCAGGTGTGTCTACTAGTTGAAACAGGGGAAGCAATCCTAATAACATAGAGTGCTGAGTTTGGTATATTAAATAACTGTACTTCAAATTTTCAATGTTCCAACATAATGTCACACAAATAAAAGTTCATATCATTGAGAGTGTGCCCAGGCTTCGAGAAGATATTGGCATTCATGAAAAGTAAACTGTCTTATATAAATTATCTTAGGATATTGCAGCCCATAGGCATGAACAAATATTGTATTGTGTTTGCATTTATATTTGGGGCATACTATCATGATATAAGAACATTATTGTAAAAAAGCACTGTAAAATGATCATTGTGCATGATTACATAGATGAATACCTACAGAATAAGCTTTTACATAGTGAAGATTTTCTTGGTTGCTATGTAAAAAGATGTTTGCATCCATCCTTATACTTGGTGCGATGTCACCAAGTGATTCATGATTTTGCAGGTTATTTATTTTAATTATGACTTTTTATATGTGTTCTGTTGGCTTAATAAAGATCCATGGAGGAACAAAATGTCATCATTGTTGTTAGTTGTATTGGTAGTGGTGATCAAATAAACCATCTCTAATAGCTGTATGAATTATATTTATCTGAAAGAATGGCAACTGTACTTTTGAGCATCAGACATCAATGGGGCACATTTCACCCATTTTTCATTATTCTTCCTCTTCATACATGCCCTGAAGATTCAGCTAGAGTGTGTGAAGTTTAAGAAACATAAATTGTTAAGCATGCTCTTTTATTTAAAAGCAACATTTTTTGCACTAGATTTGCTACAATATATATATATTCTTGTGCAAAACCACATAATATAGAGAAGTGGCAATCTAAATACAAACATCTTCGAAAAACATAATGCAATCCACAGCAATGTATTATTAACAGACAAAATATAGAACATTTTGACCTACATAGAGCCCTTATTCTAGCTTTTCCAACAGGAATGTGACAAAAAGCAAAACAAAGTTTTCCCTTTTTGTCTTAATCAGAATTCAGCAAGAGAAATTGTTATTAGTTTACTAGTGTTTTTTTTGTCAAATCTGTTCTCTCTGTTGGTTAATTAAAACACATCCATTCTCACATTATTAGATTCTTAAGCATAGTTAAGCAAAGTACCTATTTAACTGAAAAGTTCAAATATACCTTTACATTATTTTTGGTTAAATAAATATTTATTATGGTACATATAACTTGCAGTCAATTTTAAAAATGGCATAATAAATATTGAGCCCATGTTTTAAAAAGATAATGCTAATACTTTGGATTTCTAGTTGATATTAAATATAAATTAGCATAGTTGGATGACATCGCTGAATGTGTCTTTGCCTGTGTTATAATAATGGGGGTCTGTATCTGAATTTCACTTAGAATATGGATGCATACACATTATATAATATATTTTAATCTACTGGTGCCTAAGTAATATTGAAACATTGACAAAAATAAAATCAACACATGACATTATTTACAACTGGAAGTGGAATGTTTTTCATCTTGGCATTAAATTCACTTTATCTCAAGAAAGTCTTTCAGTGTTTTATTTGACGAAGTTAGGACCTTGAGGGAAAAGCATTACCTTACTTTTAAAAATGCTTGTGTTGTCCCTAAGTGCACATAAGAGAGAATGGCACTTACTTGACATGCTGCAATAGGATTATGGCAAGAGGAATAAAGCACTCCTCAAATTGCATCAAGGATATAGTTTGTGATTTTATTTCCCTCATTCTCTCTTATTTGTCAAATCAAACCTCAGGAGACCTGGATGAATGCATTTTTGGTGTACACTTAGCGCACACACTTAGTGCACACATAGAGTACACCCAAACTGCACCTCTGATTCAAAACGAAAAGAGACATTGACCCTTCATTTTACTCTGCAGCTTTTACAGTTGAAATTTCAATATTGTTTTATGGTGCCTTGGGCAAAACTAGTCATTTTATTTTTTCTTGGATGCTCTGTTTTTGTATGTGAGCCATATCATATTATGTAGTCCTATCTTTGCAGTTATTGTCTGATTCCTACAGTGAATCTGGCTTCTGAAAACCTGTTCCTGCTTTCAGCTGAGTATAATCAAGCCAATATTTCAGGCAACATTTTCTGTGCCTCTCTGCCATCTGCCTGTGTGTTTATGATCCATTTCCCTTTTGACCTTCCTGTTATCGTGTTATAACAATGTTTTGTTTATTTTATTATGCTGGCTTTATTCTTTATAACATGTACATTCCATGATTCTGCTCAGTTTCTATTAACTCTGATTTCAGGTACATTTTAGGACTGCTTTCCTTCAATCCAATCAGTGCAAACAGCTTCTTTAAGTTTAATACATCAACTCTTGATGCTGAGGGTGAGTAGCTGTTATTTACAGAAGTTACTGACTTTCTCAATTTGCCTACCTTCTTTTGCCATTTTGGTCCTCTTCTACTGGGTTGTCTATGTCCAGAAAGCCGGATAGAAAGTATTTCCCTATATTTATTCTGCCTCGATTTTTCAATCTCAGACATACTAAAACATATCAGGAAAGACAGGAAAGAATTTCCCTGCTTCAATAACCTCTTCCTTTGTCCTTGATCACCCAGAGACAATTAGAAATATAAAATAAAGATAATTATTATAAGATAAAATATATTACACAATGGAATACAAATCTTGTCATCCTCTAGAGTTACAACCCACTGACAACACTATATATATATATATATATATATATATATATATATATATATATATATCAAACTAAAATGAAATGTATGTTGATATGAAATATGGTTAATAATAATGTGAATTTTGTGTGATTTATTCCAGCATCTCAATAACAAAATACAACCATAAGTGTTCACGTAATTAGGCAAGAGAATGGAGGTATAACAAACATCTTTGCTCACTCTCTAATTTCAGCTGAGGTATGAATCACTAATATAACAATAAATCAGAGTGCTTGTAAAATTGCAATTCTCATGAAATCCAGTTTATTAAAATATAATATTAAAATCAAGAAAAATGTGCAAGAACTTATACCAAAATGTGTCAATATGGTATAGAGATGGACCCTGTGTGGCCAATTCCAGTCACATCTCCCTCACACATCTAATGGTTATTTAGCACAAGATTTAGAAACTGGTCATATATGGCCAAGAAAAGGGAACTAGACGTGCCCATGTTGTCCAACCGATCCACACAGACCACGAACCACTTATATCCCAGAATGCAACTAATCGCCTAAACACAGATATAAAAATAGAATAACTGTAATAAAAACAAACACCAGATATGTTGTGTGAAGCACCAAATTTGTATATATAATTATCTCTGAATGACAAATGATATACGGGTTTATGAATTTTAAAAAACTTTATTAAAAAAAAAAAAATAAATGATAAAAAACTTGGCCTCAAGCACCAATGTCTGTATATACTGAATTTATAGCCACTAATCCTCACCCATAGCACATAGTACATCTCATGTCTTCAACAGGGAGTACTGGTGATATGAAACATTAAAGAATCCATATGCACACTAGTACCTTAAATCATAAGATGAAAATAACAACAATATGAATCAATTTGCATCTCAACCGCTTCAAGTATCGATCCAAATCCCACTAAAAAAAAGCGACAAATGATAAGACATTGGATAACTGTATTACATGTATTGGTACTATACCTGATACTGGGTCTAGCTCTGTCCTGCCCAAAATGTGCACCATACACCCCAGGCACTGTTGGCCTGTAGAGCGCAACCACCAGACAAGGCAGAATTAATATAAAACCAATTAATTCTAATTCGCATAATGTTGACCATTAAAATGGAACTCTAAAAAACATAAAATATATAAATGGTGATATATTCAAGTAATATGAAAAATAAACCCTACAGTGACATAAACAAATTTATACACATATAGCTAAATATAAATACACTGCTAAAATAAATGAATATTGATGCACTACTACCATTAATATGACCCTTAATCTTAATAAAATGATGAACAGTCAAATATGAAGCAGTTAAATAAATGAATTAATCAATGTCCAGTCGTGACAATTTAAAGGAATTCCACAAGTGATAAAATGATAAACAGTCAATATGAAGCAGCTAAATAAATGAATTAAATAATCATGTCCAATCGTAACATTTTAAAGGAATTCTACAAGTGATAAAATGATAAACAGTCAATATGAAGCAGCTAAATAAATTAAATAATCAGTGTACAGTTGTGACAATTTAACCCTTTGAGTTTCAGAGGGGTGAGGAACGCATTGCAAAGCAATGCATGCCATACACCTCTGGCACTCAAAGGGTTAAAGGAATTACACACGCGCATGCCAGTTATTGATATAATGAATAATGAATTGGTACCATAGTTTACAGTCAATAATGAATTGTACATTTAATGTATAACTCCATAATAATGATATTATATGAAATGATGAATAATGAATTAGTAGATGAATGAAGCAATGCCTTTAAGGCGATGAGTGAAATTATGAAAAACGTAATGGTGCCATTATTACCAATAATGAGATGAATACAAATCAACTGTCAATAAACATATTTGACTGACGAATGAAATAATGGACTGATGTAGCTACAGATAAATAAACTAGTGTGCACACACAGTATATATTCAACCCTCCCTTCAAAGGTTAAAAAGAATGTTTCCCTCTTTTGAAGTTTGGATGGTATAACTATAACATTTATAAATAAAGCAGATGATTTTGGCTCAGTGTTTTTTCTTCAGACAAGACTTTTCACCAATCACCTTATATATATAAAAGAATACGCCTCATTGCATAATTTATGGTACCTCACACACAGAACATAATTTATGTCAACACACATTGAACAGAATGCCTCATTACATAATTTATGTCTCATTAGGAGACACAACTCCTATAGGGTGATTCAGTGGGGACTTTTCTGCTCCCATTGGGTGATTCAATGGGGGCATGTTTATCATACAGGGAGTTGGCCCTCCCCCTCCAGCCCGCCCACCACTAGCCAACTGACAAAAAAAAATATAGCTGCCACTCGCTCCTGAAGTAGGGGATATCAATAACTTCTACCGGTCCACACACACTCTCACTCAGGATTATGACCCCACAAACACACTGTTTCACCTCCTTCAGATAATTGTAACCCTCCATACACTCTGCTTCAGTATGAGGGTGTAATGTCTCCATAAAATACAAACTCAGGGATAAACTTAATAGCAACTCTTTTATTTAACTCTTTTCATCTCTTCAGTCAACCTCACTAACTGTCTGTTTTCAACTGTCACTCCTCCACTTCCTGCTTCCTGATTCCCGCCCTTTCTCCTTAAAGGGAGAGAGATGCTTTGCTGTATGTTACAGAGGGAAAGCCTCAAACACCACTTTCTATTTGTTCCCTCAGCATATTGCTATGTTGCCTCAACTGAAGAGCCACCGTGTGTTATATTGCTATGTTACCTCAACTTAACCCTTTGAGTGCCAGAGGGGTACACAATGCATTGCAAAGCAATGCGTTGCTTACCCCTCTGGCACTCAAAGGGTTAAGTAAGGAGGAGTTACTGCTCCCATTGGGTGATTCAATGGGGGAATGATTTAAATCATGCAGGGAGTTGGCCTGCCCCCACTATCCAGCCCGCCCACCACTATCCAAGTAACTGAAAAAACAAAATGGCTGCCACTCACTCCTACACCACAGACACAAACACATCAGACAAAAAACACACACACACTCAATCACACACACACACACACACTCTCACACACACACGCAATCATACACACACAATAATTTACACACTCTCTCACTCACACACTCTCACTCACTCACACTCTCTCACTCACTCTCTCACACACTCTCTCACTCACACACTCTCTCACTCACACTCTCTCACTCACACACTTTCTCACTCACACTATCTCACACTCTCACTCAATCACACACTCTCACTCAATCACACACTGTCACTAACACATTCACGCAATCACTCACACGCAATCACACCCTGGGAGCCAGCACGATCCACCTTCCACCATAGTCTCACTCACACCTACTCACACCCTGGGAGCCAGCACGATCCACCTTCTACCATAGTATGTGCAATTATCACATGCATTTCAACTACATGAATGAATGCCAGTCACTCACACTCACACACACTCACTCACACTCACACCCCGGGAGCCTGCATGATCCACCTTCCACCATAGTATGTGCAATTACCACATGCATTTCAACTATATATGAATGCCACAGTGGAGGCATAAGTACAAACACAAACTCATTACAATGACACATAAGTCACCCCCTTATGACTCACTTCTGTGTGTGTGTGTCTCTGTGTGTGCCTCGCTGTGTGTGTTGCATGTCTGTATCACACTCTATGTGTCTACATGTTGTGCATTGCATGTATGTGTGTATGACTGTGTTGATCTTTATGCATCTCAGTGCATGCGTGTGCATTTGCGTGTGTGTCTGTGTGTGTGTGTTTGTCTTGAATCTGTATGTGTGCATTAATTCCCTATATATCCTGATGGGAAGCGCCGTGCCACATTGCTAGTGTACATATATATATATTTTTTTTTTAATTATTTTTTTTTTTTTTTAAGCCGGAGATTAGATTGAATGTAATAAAGGTAAGGAGTTATGTATACTCCTTTTATCTTATTTTTTCTTCACTCCCAATCTCCATTCCAATTTATTGGGGGAGATTCACTAAGCTGTGATAGAGCCTATGCACAAAGTTCTCCAAAGTTTAAGAAATCTTATTGCATAGGGTCCATAGAATAACATAGGAATTGGAGAAGTAATAAACTGGAGAAGTCACCTCCACTTTATCACCTCTTTTTCAATGCTTAGTGAATCTCCCCAATGTTCTTAAAGGTGTCTTCACCTATCTTTACCTTTTAGGCTCCTTTTTGTTTGTGTAAACAGTCCCTACGCATTTCAAAAAGCTCCGCTTTCCTTCTTCCACGGCACAATTGTATTCATCTGATTCTTTTGGATTCATAACGGGCATAATTAACCCCTTCTTCAGAATTTACTAATTGGTTATATATAGAGAGAAACATAGGATATTTTCATTTGTTATTTCTCACACATTATAAGGATAAATTCTTTACCCTCTAAAAATGGATAGGTCAAAATATAAGCATAACAAATTTTCAAACTTTCTAAATGTATCAATGATTAATAATGATGTTTTGAGTCCATGCAATTAAAGGGATATATTGCATGCTGCATACCAATTTACACTGCTTCCCCTCGATTCACAATGGGTCACTCAAAACCTATAATCCTAAAGTTATTCAGATTTACCGTTACAATACCGTACAGGGAAGCATGGACTTATTTTTAAACTCAGTGTTGCTCTAACATATAATAATAAATCTGAATATATCAATAAATAATAATAATGTATTAAGCCCCTGCAGATTAAAGGGACACATATTAAATATTATCATGTATAGTTGACTCTCAATTTTCAATGGGTCAGTCTAAACCTATATTTTTTATATGTCCCAAATTGTTCAATTTTACCCTTACTAAACCGTACAGGGAAGTGTGGATCCATCTACAATCTTCTCTCATACACATAAAAAATATGGGTAACCATCTCTTCCAATTAATGCAGCACTAATTATATAAAATCAAAAACAAGACAGACATGAATTCTGCATGATTTATTTGGATAAGAATACAAAGCGACTCAAATTAATCCAATACCTATTGAGAGAGTCTATTTGTCAGGCAGTTATTATATTAAACTCTTTACAAAAAACAAATAATTCACAATTGGCATTCAAAGCAAATGGATTTAGACTGTTAAATTCAAGTATCCACTGGTTTAAATCCTTGACATCTGGCCAATATGAATGGCCCCTAGCCAATCTGGTCTAATTACTTCTATACCATAAAAAGCATTCTGACTGGAATCCTGGTTGTGATATATTTTAAAGTGATTGGAGAGTGTATGTTTATCATAGCACCTTTCAATATGAGATATATATATGTTCAAATATCCTCTTTTTTTAAATTTATTTTTGATCTTCCACATATTTTTTCTTACATTCTATAATATAAATTACTATCAATCCAGGTGGCTCAGGGGATGAGACCTAAGATCTATTTTTTTTATATGTAAATGAGGGAAGATTGTGGATGGGTACAAACTTCCATGTAGGGTTTAGTAAGGAAAAAATTGAACAATTTGGGACATATATAAAATATAGGTTTAGATTGACCCATTGAAAACTGGGAGACAACTATGTATGATAATATTTAATATGTGTTCATTTGATCTATACATGGTTAATATGATATGTTCAGATTTATTATTATATGCTAGAGCAACATTGAGATGAAAAATGAGGGGAGATCATTTATGAGTCCATGCTTCGCTGTAAGGTATGGTAAGGGTAAAGCTATATAACTTTAGTATTACAGGTTTTGACTGACCCATTGTTAATCGAGGGGAAGAAGTGTGAATTGATATACAGCATGCAATATGTCCCTTTAATTGCTTGTAGTCAAAACATTATTATTAACCATTGATACATTTAGAAAGTTTGAAAAATGTGCATATTTTGGCATATCCACTTTTTAGAGGGCAGATAACAATTTATCTTTATAATGTGTGAGAAATAACAAATGAAAATATCCTTTATTGATCTTTATATATATAAAACCAATTAGTAAATTCTGAAGAAGGGGATAATGATGCCCCTTATAAATCCAAAAGAACCAAATGAAAACAATTGTCCCTCGGAAGAAGGAAAGAGGAGCTTTTTGAATCTTTTAGGGACTGTTTACACAAACACGAAGGAGCCCAAAAGATAAAGATACGTAGGTGAAGACACTATAAAGAACACTAAATTGTAATGAAGCATTGGAAGTGAAGATACAATAATGTAAGAGGAGTACAAATAACTCCTTAAATTGATTACATTCATTCTAGTATCCATCCCACCTCAAATAGGGTGTGTGGTGAAAAGTCCTGTCTGAAGAAAATACACTAGACCACGATCATCTGCTTTATTGATAAATCCAATAGTTATACCATCCAAACCGCAATAGATGGAAACACTCTTTTTAACCCTTGAAGGGGAGGATTGAATATAAACTGTGTGTGCACACTTGTTTATGTATCTGTCGCTACATATCAGCCCATTATTTCATTCAATAAAATATGTTAATTTACAGTTGATTTATATTCATTTCATTAGGCATTGTTTCATTCACCTACTAATTCATTATTCATCTTTTCATATATCATATATAATCATTATGGCGTTATACATTTAACATACAATTCATTATTGACCACAAAATATGGTACAAATTAATTATTCATTTTATCAATAACTGGCATGCATCTTGTGGGATTTCCACTTTTTTTTTAGTATATATGAGGTGTCATCTATTGTTCACCAGATTATATTAACATATACTTGGTGCTTCACATTGATATAATCTTCAGCTTTGTACTTTTTTTCCTTGCAAGTGGGGATTTGGTGTGAAATAGCGACAGAGAGGAAGACGAGGGGCGCATTGGAAATATTGAGCCAACTTATGGAATTCCTTTAAATTTTCACAGCTGGGCACTGATTATTTCATTTATTTAGCTGCTTCATATTTATCTGCCCATCATTTTATCATGATTAAGGGTCAAATTAATGGTAGTAGCTCATCAATATTCACTTATTTTAATAGTGTGTTTATATTCATCTATATTTGTATACATTTGTGTATGCCACTATAGTGTTTATTTTTCCAATTACCATTTATTTATTTTATGTTTTTTAGAGTTCCATTTTCGTGGTTATAATTTCGGAGAATTCTGTATGTGAATTAGATTTCATTGGTTTTATATTCATTCTGCTTTGTCTGGTGGGTGCGCTCTATGGGCCAACAGTGTACAGTGGGTCAATCTTCATATATTTAATGGGGTATGTATGTTGAGCATTTGGGGAAGGATAGTGCTGCATCTAGTATCAGGTAGAGTACTAATACATGTATACAATTAGCCAGTGTTTTATTCTTTTGTGACTTTCTGATGTTTTGAGCTAATCTCTGCTGTTGTATTGGGCCTCGGATTGATGCTTGAAGTGGTTGGTGCGCAAATTGATTTATATTGGTGTTGGTTTTTCATCTGATCATTTATGTGACTAGAATACATATAGATTCTTTTATGCTGGTTATCGCCAATACTCCCTACTGAAGACATTAGAAATACTGTGCTCTATGAGTGAGGATTGTGGTGATATATTCAGCATACACAGATACTTGTGACAGAGGGCAAGTTTTTTTAATAAAGTTTTTAAAATTCTTATACCCATGTAGCTTTTGTTTTCCTGCAAGTGGGGAATCTAGTGTGAGATAGCCACTATTATTTAATTAGTTAAAGGGATAGAAATACTTTATTATTACTATCCCCCATATTATACATATTTGTAAAATAATGTAATAGCCCCCAGGTTCATCTCTCAAACCTTTATGGTTTGAGAGATAACCAAAGGCAAAGTTCCCCCCTCCCTCCCCTTTCCCTGAAGTCAGCATTGTGCTGACTGCAGGGACATCCGGTCTGACTTTAATCATGCGGTTCTGCAGCAGAGCCGCAATCTTGTTTGTGACAAAGAATTATTTAACTGAAACGGTCTTCTCCGTGTGCTTGCAAACCAAGCACATGTAGAAGACCATTTCAGTGAAATAATTCTTTGTCACTAAAGGGATCTCGGCTCAGCTGCAGAGCTGCAAGCCTGTCGTACGACAGACTTCCCCTGCAGTCAGCACAACGCTGACTTCAGGCAAGGGGGGAGGGAGGGGGCAACTTTGCCTTTGGTTATCTCTCAAATCATAAAGGTTTGAGAGATAAACCTGGGGGCTATTACATTATTTTACAAATATGTACAATATGGGGGATAGTAATAATAAAGTATTACTATCCCTTTAAGGGCACATAAGGGTTTTCTTTTCATTGGTTTCTGATAAAAATGTGCCAAAAAAGCATAATAAAGTAACCATAGATATTCAATATAGTATAACGTACCATCCAAAACAAGCAATATGATGAACGATATAATTGCATGGAAGAACATTAGAAGACAATTGTCAAGACAGGAAGATACCATAAAAAGTTTAAATATATATATCTAATACAGAGACAAATTGAAATACCAAAGTCCACACTTCAATCTTGCCACAGAATTTTTATATTAAAAAACGTAGTGCAGCCTATAAAATTATAATGCTTTTGTACAAAAAATCCAGTACCAAGGTACTATCTCTATTTTATTTTTTAGCTGTTATATTTAGATTCTTAATTGTAAAGCCAATATATGCTAAACAAGCTACTACAAATAAAAAATATCTGTTCCAGCATATAATTTGCAACAGTTTTTCATTGAATTAATCAGCAGGATTATTACAATTTTCAATGCTATAATTAGAAATTCAACCTCTAAAACCCACGTTTGTGAGAATCAACAACCAGAGGGGGAGATTGACTAAGCAGTGATAAAGAGGTGATAAAGAGGAGAAAAAGTGGAACTGACTTCTCCAGTTTATCACTTCTCCAGTTCCTATGTTATTCTGTAGATCCTATGCACTAAGATCTCCAAAGCTGAATAAATGTTAGTGTATAGGCTCCATAAAATAACATAGGACTTGGAGAAGTGATAAACTGGAGAAGTCATCTCCACTTTATCACCTCTTTATCACTGCTTAGTGTATCTCCCCCAGAGTATTTTAATTTATTTAAACCACCTTTTAGTGTTCAAGTGATCAGCAATATAAAGGACTATTCTAGTATCTGCATAGCTATTGATATTTACTTATTTATAAAAAAATATTTATTATAATAATTACTGTTAACAGTTTAATTTTAATTTGAACTGGAGTTATCAACCCCTAAATTAGGCATAGCTAAAAACATAATGTCCTACCTGTAAAATTTTCTCTAAATGATTTATCTTTTTCCAATTAGGAAACACCACCTGCTAATTTCTAATTGTCCTGTCAAAATAAAGTGCACTATGTGAACGCAGATATAAAGATGTTTCAGAATCTGAAAAGTCATAGCTAAAGTCATAGTTATTCACTCAGTTACACAGGCTAATTAGACATATATTAAGTTTTAACAGCTTAATTCTCACATCAGCTGCAGTATATCAAGCTCCAATTCTCCTATGTAATTTTTGCAAAAATCATTGCCTTTTGCTACTTTCACATAGTTCACTACTATTCAACATCATCGAATTGAAAATAATTCTATTTCTCCAAGATATTTTTGCAAAAAAAATAAATGTTTTTCTCTTTGGTCCTAAGGAATGCCCCAAAAATGCACAGATGGCTCAATTATTAGGATGGGTGGACCACTAAAAATCAGTGAGCCACTGAATGAGCTACTTGTGCTAAAGAATGCACTTCTTTAAAATTGACACTTTTGAGGATGATCCTGGGTTCATACATTGTTATTAGAAATGCCAATTTATGTTTTAAAAAAAGGTTTAAGTAATAGTTTCTAAAATGGGGCAATAAAAGTTATTAGAATCTAAAACACAATTGATATAATTCTCTATTTAAAGGGGCTTTATCTCCTAAAAATTAATGGTGTTCACACCCTTTTGTTTAGCATATATTTATAAACCTAGTAAGAATTTGTAATATTTCTTATTTTTTAAGCACCAAAATATGTTATAAACTTTCTTTTGCAATCTGTATGTTTGATTATTAATGTATACAAAAAATTATCTGTCAAATGGAATGAGAGGTTTTTAACCTTAAATGATCACTTGCTTATGATTTTTCTGTTTTTTTAACAATCCTAATAACAAATGTAGCATCTTTCGACACGTTATCCCCTTTCCACCTTTTTTAAAAATATTTTAGAACTTTCACCCCAAACAGATGCTGACAGTAGTACACAATATTTTACATATAACCCTTCAATGTGGAAAAAGCTTGTATTTCCTTACTAATAAAGATGTATAACTCTCTTGAATAAAGCCCTGACAAATGTAGATTTATCCTGTGATTGTATTTACAATAATGATAAAAAATGTTTACTAGTCCCTTGAGGCAGCATTCACTCGAGGTTTAAGTCTCCATTCCACTTCCAAGACAGCTATAAATTATTCCTCCTTAGACCAGCTGTTTTCCTTTTCCAGCTTACTCAGATCTCACACTCCCTGGAAGAATAATGCTCTCCATTTACTCCTCACTCACTCAAAGCGAAGACAGCGAGACAGGCCCCGTTATTTGGTGGGGTCAGTAGTTACAGCTTTGAGCTAGTTGCTCTTCATTCATCTTTGGCTATCTGTCTACCCTTCTCTGCCATGGCAATGGGGAAAGCCTCTGTTATCTACCCAGAGGTTGTATCTAGAGATCGGTAAACATTTTCACCTCAAGCCAAAATTGGCGGATAATGGCACTTCATGCTTGGCGAATAATTTGCAGCGAAAAGTGAAATTTGTCAAATTTTTTCTCCAGGCTGGTTGCATTGAAATCAAAGGAAACATTGAATTTACACACAACACATAGCAAATGTTATTTTATTTAACAAAGGAAAAGTATTTTTTGTGGAGGTGGTTGTTGACTGGGATTTTAATAAAAAATAAATACAGTTAAAAAAACAAATAAGACATGCTATAAAAAGTGTCTAAGGAGGATGACTGTGTTGGTTGAAGGAGTCTGAGGAAATAATCAGTTGAACAGGGAAATTTCTTTGAGGGGGTTGTAGAATGGTATTGGGAGGACATTTAATTAAAAAAGTAAATAAATACAAAATAAATTAAAATAAAATATTTTTATATAATGTGGCAGAGACAGGGACCCCCAGCTGTGACTGGGGAAGACTGAAACTTAATGAGAGAGTATTTTATATAGGATGATTTGTAGGACATAGACTTGTTGTTAGAGCCACAGACCCTCAGGAAACATTGATTCAATGTAGAACTTAGACTTGTGTTAGTTACACAATTGCCTATTGAATATTTTTGGTTCTGTTAGTAGGGGTGGGCGAAATCTCTCGCCATGTTCCTGCAAAAAGTTGAGCAAAAACTATGTTGTTGTCTGCTTTTTCACAGGAAAATCAGCTTTAAGACTAGTGATTACAATTTTCTCATTTTTCTCCTCATTGGCCAAAACTTTTCAACATTTTTTCAATGACTAGAAAGTTTCTGCCCATTGATCTACGTTGTTTTCGCCTAGTGACTGCTATCACTGTTAGCAGGTTTAAAAATAATAAATGGAGGAGCTGGAAGGACCCTTACGTGTCCACTGACTCTGAGGAGCCAATGCTG
The DNA here is from genome assembly GCA_037306005.1 of Rhinophrynus dorsalis. Classification (NCBI taxonomy): domain Eukaryota; kingdom Metazoa; phylum Chordata; class Amphibia; order Anura; family Rhinophrynidae; genus Rhinophrynus; species Rhinophrynus dorsalis. Next base: position 151,553,816 of record CM074719.1, on the reverse strand, counting down.
TTCAGTCCCCCTAAATCACCCCAAGGGATCTTGGGGCATTTAATGGGAAGGGAGTGAGAAAAGGGAATGAGAAGGGAGAAAAAGGTAGTACTAGTTAGAGCAGGACAGGTCAGCTGGCTGTTCCTGCTCCTAGACGTGTTGCCTCTGCTGCCATCATTGCTGCCCTTGCTGCCACTAGTGCTGTGCCTGCTGTCAGACGTGCTGCCCCTGTTGTAACCATAGATGTGCCTGCTGCCAGTGCTGAAACTGCTGCCAATAATACTGTGCCTGCTGTCAGACATGCTGTCCGTGCTGAAACCAGTGCTATACCTGCTGCCAGTGCAGAACCTGCTGCCACCAATACCATGCCTGCTGTCAGATGTGCTGCCCCTGCTGCAACCAGTGCTGTGCCTGCTGCCAGTGCTGAAGCTGCTGCCACCTGTGCTGAAGCTGCTGCTAGTGTGTCTTGTAATACTCAGGAGGGGGGAAAGGAGAAGATGATGCCAAGTGTGACAGCAGGGGACCCAAAGTTACACTTACCATCCCCAAGTAGTCCTAACAGTGCTAGTACTAAGAATGTCCAGCAGCTTGTTAGTGTTAGGAGTGAAGGAGGGGGGATAATCATCATATAACTAGTGACTGTGATGAGGAAGACTCTGGGGCTGAACTTGATGTGCGTGGTGTTAGTAGTAGTAACAGTAATGGTGAAGCATCTGGTGGGACTAGTGTTAGGGGGAGTGGTAGGGGAAGCATTTGAGAGCATCCAAACTAGCAGTCAAGGGAGCCCACACCATTCCTCTGGCTCTGGGAGTCCTCCCCTTTCCTTCACTACAGTGTCCAAGTGGAACATGATCATGAAGAGGCCTGAACATTCTTCTTCAGTTCAAAAGGAAATGTCAAATGTAACATTAGGGGACCCTCTGTCACATTGCTTGTCACCTCCTCCAAGCAGCAGTCAGATGTCTGTAATAGAGCAGCAGCAGCAAGTAGGGAGTGGGACTAGTGGTGATGATGATGATGATGATGGTGAAGAAGCTGGGGTGGCAGAGACATTGATGGCCTTTTTGTCAGAATCTGAGATGGAATGGGAGACAGGGATGAGGATGGGCATCACCACCACCACCACTACCACTAGCAATGAGCTTTTGGAATTTGTGGAATTTGCAACTGCTGTTATTCCTGCTGCTGATGAGTTGCAAGGGTAGCAGGATGCTGAGCGGCAAGCTAGTGTGCCACAGATCACCATGGACACAGTTGGAATGGGGTCAACAAGTGATGCGGGACTAAGACATGGTTCTACTTGTAAGTGCCAGAAATACTCCTGGTCCTAGTTGCAGTGCTGATTTTGAGGCAGTAGCAGCAACATCATGTGCTGCCTGCACAGACAGTGAAGGGGAATGTGGAGGACAAGAAGAAAGAGGCCATTCTTCTCCAACTGTTTCTTATCCTCATCCCCTGAAGTCATGTGTGTGAGATTATTTTTCTCTTGGGGCAGGCACAGTGCAGTCATCACCAATGGCACTGTGCATAATTTGTGACAAGTTAGTGAGAAGAGGAAAGGCAGGAACACACCTTGGCACAAGTGCCCTGGCACAAGCACCCTCAAACATGAAACACAGACATCATGACATTTATGTCAAACATGTTAAAGCCAAACACCCACCACAGAAATCAAGCACCCTGTTGCTGTACCCCCTGACTCTCCAGAAAGGCAACAAGAGGAGAGGTGGAGATCAAAGTGGAGGAAGAACAGAGAAACCAAGACAGAGACTGGAATTTCCATGATGAGTGAAACAATTAGCTCACCATCACCATCACCTTCCTCCTCTAGGGTAACAACTACATTTTCTGCCAATCCACCTCATTAATCGTTACCTCCCCCACCAAATGATAGCCACTCTGTTGATGTTAGGATGTGGCAGTTCGTCTGCACTGACCACACATGCCAGTGTGGTGGAGGAGAATCATTATGAAGTCATCAAGCGGCGTCTGAGGAGATTCCATCCTGCAGAATATGCTAGGATTCTGGTAGGGAGGGTTCATCATTACTATTAAACTGTCAGCAAGTTGTCATGTGTCCTTAGTGGAGTGTGGACAAGGCATATATTGACAGCGGCATTACTTGGGTTCTGGTGTCATGGTGTTTGGATACAGTTGTGCCCCCAGATGTTATTTACCACATACTCACACACACACAAACACTATGCACATTGCAGTTGCTGATGAGAGCCACAATTCCTGCTCTCAAGGGAAACATTTCTATTCTAATAACAACACACCCATGATTTTGGAGGAGCGATACTTGGAGAAGAATTATTGTAAAACTTCTTCTTTTCTCCACATAGACTGGTGTATCACTGGAGATAGTCATGGCAAGTGGAACCTTCATCATCCATCACCCATGTTACTGCTGTTTTTGATCCCATTCCCTTTCAGCTGCCTAACCATTGTGCTGCTTAACCCCTTAAGGACCAGGAAAATTTGGGATGGATTTCACTTAAGGACCGGAGCAAGTCTGACCTGTTTCTCTCATAGTAAGGAAAAGAGAGGCAGAGAGCAGTCACAAAGGCAATATGTGAAACACATTGCCTTTTTGAGTGAAAATGATGGTACATGTGATCGCTCCTGGAGCAATCAGGTGTACCGGCAGGAAAGACCAGGACTGAAACAGAGCACTCCGGTCCCGGAGCTCTTAGTTTCAGCTTGTACACCATGATAGCAGTATGCACTGAGGTGCGCTGCTATCATTTATCCTGTGACATGCCAGGACCATTACAGGTCCTTATGGGAAGTTTACCCATGATGGTCCTGGCACGTCATGGGTCGTTAAGGGGTTAAACAACTTAGCAGCAGCAGCAGCAAGAACAACAGTTGCAAATTCCACAATTATAGACTCAGAAGGGCATTTGACAATGGCCAGTGGCCAACACAACGTGACCCACTGACACTAGGCCAGTAGAGCATTTTTTTTTCTCAAGGCTTGTGCTTTAAAAAAATCCAGAAAAATTATTAAAAAAAAAAAAAATAGTCCTACAAAAGAATAAAACATTTTTGGGGGGTTGTTTCTAACAAGCCTAAGTGCTATAAATCAATGTTTCCTTAGGGATTGTGCCAAACCAGCTTAAATCCTACAAATCAATGTTTCCTCAGAGCCTGGGCCTCTAACAACAAATCTAACAGATCATCCTCTACATGTCAAGTAGCAGTCTAACCCAGTGGCAGCTAATATCAGGGGATTCTTGTCTCTATTACGTCACATACAAATTTATTATTTTATTATTATTTTTTTATTAACTGTCCCCCCAATTCCAGTCAAGAAATCCACCTCCAAAACAAATTCCCTATGCAACTGATTCATTCCCCAGACTCCACCCACCATCACAATCACCCTCCTCAGACCCCTTTTAAACCATGTCTTATGGGGTTTTTTAATTGTATTTAGGATTTTTTTTATTAACTGCCCCCAATCCCAGTAAACAACCCCCCCAAAAAAATTCCCTGTTCAACTGATTCTTTCTCCACACCCCACCAATACAGGCACCCTCATGTCCCTTTTATACTATGCTTTTGGGAAAAAAAATTATGTTTGTTATTTGTTGTGTGTGGATTAAATGTTCCCATTGATTTCAATGGAATGAGCTAGGTGAAAAAAAGAGGAAAAACTTCACTTTTCACAGGAAATTATTTGCCAAGATGGAAATGCCATTATTCGTCAATTTCAGTTTGAGGCAAATATTTTTGCCCACCCCTACTAAGGAAGTTAACAGCTTACTGCTTTTATATGCTACAAGATAGTGTTTGTATTTAAACCACATATAGGATTTTGATGCTCCCTGTCAAACTATCTCTTGTAGTTCTTCCTTCAGAGCTGTGATCACATGTGGGTGAAACTGGACAGCCACTAAATAAAAGGTTTAATTCCCACAGATCCAGTGTTAACAAAAAAAAGACAGAGACACCACTGGGAGAACATTTTTGAGAAAATGGACACAGTGTCAGGGACTTTAAGTTAACTTTATTCATAGGACTGTTCTGCTCTCAGATTGACAGAAAAGTATGGGAGATTAAGTTAACGTTAAAGGTATAGTAATGTCAAATATTTACAAAGATGAATTTTGTAGGCATTAAATAAATGAAACTAAATGCCCTTAGTACCATCTCTCAAACCTTTATGATTTGAGAGATAATCGTAGTTAAAGTTCCCCCCTCCCCCCCTTTCCCTGACATTAGCTCTCTAGCTGAATGCAGGGGAATGCGGTCCCTGGACCGGCAGAGGCTCTTCAGCAGAGCCGAGATAGCATTATTGAACAAGAAATCCTTTACTGCAACAATCTACAAAGTGTGGATTTCTTGTTCAATAACTTGATCTCGGCTCTGCTGCAGAGTCACCAGCTGGTCCCAGGACCAGATTCCCCTGCAGTCAGCTAGAGCGCTGACGTCAGGGAAAGGGGACGGAGGAGGGAACTTTAACTACGATTATCTCTCAAATCATAAAGGTTTGAGAGATGGCACTGGGGGTATTTAGTTTCATTTTATAATGCGTACAAGATTCATCTTTGTAAATATTTCACATTAATATCCTCTTAAAGTTTAATACTATTTATAATGTTTTGAATAAAGACAGATAATTCTTGTTACATTATCACTTAGTGGAGTAACCCTTCCAACAGACCCACTGGCATCGTAAATACCTCTAAAACCTCAGAGGAGGAGTGCAATTTACCATTGACTGATCAAAGGATCTGGATCTGGGCTGAGTTATCTTATCTGATTTCCATTCTAAATAATGCAATGTGTACTTGTATTTAAGAGATATGTTTTCATATTTATCTGTATAACATGTCTGAGGAAGAGACCTAAGTTCTTGAAAGCTTGCATTCTAAATCTGCTTAGTTAGCCAATAAAGGTATCAACAACTATATTTGCTTCCTGTATTTCTACAGCTAACACGGTACCAACTATCATCTGTGATCTAAGTGAAGTCTCAAGAAGTTCCTGTACATTTATGCTTCAATTCATCTCTTTGAATTTGATCTGCCTTTTTGTTCCATTTATAGGCTCCCAGTTTAATGAGGTGCCATCTTAAAACACTTTTTTGCGCTTCCAAAATCCCTGATCTGGAATTCCTAAATCTGTATTTAACTGGAAATATTCTTTCAGTAGTTCCCATAATCCAAAGACCGCTTCAACATCTTTGAAGAGGAGGTCATTTAATCTCCAGGGTCGGAATGAGCTGTCCCGTTCTGCGAGAGAGAGAGAGGATGATAACAACTGCCGAGTGGTCTGACCATGTGATCAGTTCAATACTAGCAGAAGTTAAGAGATGTAGTATAGGTTGAGAAAGAAAGAGATAATCAGTCCTGCTGTGAGCTGAGTGTGGGAAAGAGTTTAAAGTTAAATCTCTGGTATTGGGGTTCATGGTCTGCCACATATTGAAAGAATGAGCATTTATGACGCAGTAGTCAGAGGTGAGAGAGTTTAAGAGGAGATCTCCCCAGAGAACAGTTTACTTCAGGGTCTAATGCTGCATTGAATTTTCCTCTGAGAATGATCTGACCATCATCCATGTTCAGTGAGGTGTTCAGTCAGGTGAGAATCATAGAGAGAGAAAGGAAATTTGGATGGTGTTAGGTGCATATTTATTAACAATGATAAAGGGTTTGTGATACAGCATACTCCTAAGAAAGAGTAACTGACCATTGTCATCTGACATAAGATCCAACAATACCCAGGGAAAATTTGCCTTAAAAAGGACACCAACACCACTTTTTTTCTCTGGGGTTATGGAACAGTAAGGAATGGGACACTTATGATTCGAGAACTGTGGTGATGCACAGAAGAAGTGTGTAACTTGAATAATAATTATGTCAGAGGAAAGTCTGTCAAATTCCCTGTGGGCCATAGAGTGTTTTTTGGGGGAGATGAACCCCCTGACATTGACACTCATCACCCTAAGAGGGGCCATAGTGGGAGTCACTGAGCTGTCCATTCACCCACTCACCCCCACACCCCGGATCACAGAGAGAAAATAAAATGAAAAAAGGAAGGAAAGGGGGGTTAGATGAGTTCTGGAAGAATAGGGATATAAGGGAGTAGAGTAGGGTGTCCTGTAGAATTGTGTAAGTACCAGGTGTGCTGAGATTAGAGAGTAGAGGGGGGCCCAGGAGCAGGGAAAATTTTGTGAAAGTGTAAAAGGAGTATATCAGACATAGCAATCATCAAATCAATCCAGAGGAGTGTCCGTAGACTCCTCCCATAAGGTGAACCTTGAGTGAAGCTGAAGACAGCCCAAGAAATGGAGGTTTTCCAGTGGATGAGCAACATAGTGGTAGATCATTGTGAGAACCATGAGGATCCACTAGAAATTGCCTGAAGGGCTGAATCAGAATGTTCTGGGGAAATATCTCAAACATAGTCTAATATTATGGCTTTACCTGTGTGGGAAGAGGGGAGATGACCCTCCGATGCCCACATTATTCTAATTTCAAATCAGAGGTGGCTTCCCCCTTCAACATACATTGACAGGTACCGATTTTGGTGGGACATACTTATGAGGGGGACCTGGAAGAGTTGAAACAAGGCAAGTCACTCTTGGGGCAGAAAAGAATTCTTACCAACAGGAGTGACCCTGACTATTGGAGGGAGGATGGTACAAGGAATACTGACGAGATAAGGAAGTAAAATGAAGGGAGTGGAACTGAAGCAATCTATAGCTGCCACACAGTGTACATATTTGAATAACTGAGTTAGGTGAAAGTGGAGGTAAGTAGAGCATGGGAGAAGGAAATTGAGAGCAAATAGCAGTGTGGCCAATTGGCCACAAGGGCTGCAAATATTAGCATCAAAAATAATAAAAAAATTCTTGTTCTGACCCAAGACACACCCTCCTGCCAGTCCCCCCCCACCCCTCAATTAGTCAAACAACCCAACAAGAGAGAAATAATCATGGATAAACACATGAATTCAATCAATGACAGTTAAAGCATTTATTGAGATCCATTGTGTCTATATATTCCCTTATAATGAACCTAAGGGTAGAAAGAGCTGGGACAATGTGGAGGACTAAAAGGTTATGCTAGGTCTGAACTTCTTGCCCATTAGCATACTGGCACAAGCTTCAAGAAGCAAATGTCTGTCATTATAGGTAGTTGAGGTACAAGCCCCAGGGAATAAAAAACGTTATGCTTCAACTCAACAACTACATTGTAATGCTCCAGAACATGAGAAAATAGACATGACATAGCCATTACTAACAATACTAACACATCTGTACCACACCCCACATTGGCCCATGATTACCCCCAGTCCCACATATAAATGGCCAATGCATTTGGAGTTACATAAAATGAATCCACATTGTTTACAATAAGGTTGGAAAAATAACTATGGAAGCCCAGTGACTAATCTAACTTATGCCCAGGCTCTATGTACTGACTGATATGTCTTAAGCACTTTGAAACAATGTTTAAAGATTGTGAACACTATCAAGTCACCAGATAACTTTTTACATTTGTAGAAAACTGAAAGCCTTTTAAACATAGTTCAAATGGCTGAAGTTTGGAGAAATGTTACAGTAAACATAAAAAAGGAGACATTGTATGGCTGTAAATTTGTAAAGTTTTATTAAATTGTTAACAAGTATAAAATAACTCATTAAATATGTGACTGCATATGTGACAGTTTAAATAAACACTTTTCTAGGGAATGCACAGATTTGATTATTAACCAAAACATACTTAGGAACAGATTTGTGTGTGTTTCTCCTGCCTAACATCTATATACTAGATATTTACACACACAAAAAACTAATGATGAGAGAAACAAATCTGTGAATTTGTTTTTAAGGTAAAACAGGCTGTTTAATAAGACCTGAAACATGTCATGTAAAACAGCTGTTTCATATCTCCATTTAAAAACAAATGTTGCATAATATGCACAATCTTTAGGTCCAGGGCAGCTATCTCAGCAATGTAAGACATTTTCTCTCCCTCCTACTTTCTCACACCCAATTAGAAGTGTTTCCCTCCTCTCCTAGGCCCAAACCCCCTCATATCCACATATTGCTACCATCCTTTCAGCTCCTCTAGGTTACTTCATAGTCTTCCATCTCTTCCAGCCCACTAACCTCCATCCTCTGCAGCCCATTGCATCTCATAAATGTCATTGACTCATTTTAATTTCCTTCTACCCTTGGCCAAACCCTTGCTGTCTACTCTTTTCCACACAGAGGCCCCCTATCACTCTTGCATCCTGCTGTCCTTATATAGCTTCTCATGCTTCCCTTTTTCCACCCTCATCCTTCCCCCTTTTCCTCTGTTACTTCCCTATTTATTCCCAATCGATTTCACCGCATTACATTTTTTCCAGATCCTCTAAATTGAACTATGTAACAACTTCACTTTCACTTTCACTCATTCCTTCTATTTACTTTTTATGACATTTTTACAGATCCTCTAAATAAATTAACAAAACAAGTTATGGATGATTCACTCATCGCTACACTTTACGTTTTCTACCCCTTTCTCCAAGGAAAGGGTACTGGGGGAGTCTATGGGTCTTTCAAGAAAGCCTTTTTCTTTTTCCTTTTATTATTGCCATGTACTAACAAGATACAATGGGAGTAAGTGTAAAGTTCTTCTATTTCCTGTGTTTAGTATTAGGGTGACAGTGGCATTTGGCTTGCTTGCATTAAAGTGTTACCATTGGCAGAGTTGTGTGCAATAAATGCATTAACCCCTTAACGACCCTTGACGTACCAGGACCGTCAAGGGTAAATTTGCTTTAAGGACCAGTGACGGTCCTGGTACGTTAAGTGTTAAATGGTAGCAGCGCGCCGCCGTGCACGCTGCTACCATTCAATCCAGACTGAGACTGAGCGGTCCAGTACCGGACCGTTCAGTCTCAGCCTCCGTCGGTTGTGCCAGGTCATGCGATCGCTGCGTCAGCGATCACATGTACCGGCATTCTAAAGCAATGAAAGAGGCAGTGCTACTTACTGCCTCTAGTGTCTCCTTTCTGCCAATGCGTCCCTTACATCAAAGTAAGGGACAGAGAAGCAGGGAGGAGACACCTAGTGGAAATAAAAAATACAGCAGCTGGGGGTGTTAACCCCTTCACTGCTGGTGCAGGAGGATGGCTAGATTCAGGTCAATTTCTGACCTGCTAAATACACTTTTTTTTTTTTTTTTTTAAATAAAAACACCACACTTGTTTTTTTTTTTAAATTAAATATTTTATTTGTAAAAAAAAAATCTCAAGAAACAAAATTGGAAGTGTGATTGTTGTGGAGTCATGTAATAAACTTACACACACCGCCAAATGTAATGAACAAAAAAGTGGCAAAATAGGGTGGGAAAAAGGGACATGGGGATTTTCACCCAGGGGGACAGTGGCCACTGTAAACTATGCATTTTGTAGGTGTGACTGACTAGTCATACCTTTCATGCAGTCTCCATAAAAATTTAACCCTTTGCGCCCAATTGATCCCAAGAGAAAAAACAAAAATGGTGGGTTTTTTATATTTTTTTTACCTTTTTCTTTAATTTTAATAAAGTAAATGGTGGGTTATCCATATACGTGGGGTATCAAAGGAAAGCACTATTTGTTTGTAAAACAACAGTATATCATTTATGGGGGTGGAATAAAAGCCTAAGAGGGAAAACACTGTTGAACAAAGACATAGTCAAAAAGGTCAGAATTGCTCCGGTCCTTAAGTCAAATCCACCTCTGATTTTCCCGGTCCTTAAGGGGTTAAAGCATTCAAACATAAAATAGGAGCATGATTTTAAGTAAAAACATAAGCATAGAACATAAGCTTCACTGGCAGATTTGGTTATTTTCCTCCAAAATCTTTTGAAACATGAAAAAATAAATATGCTTTTGCCTAAAAATAATCTACCTTTTCGTACTCTGCATGATATATTTTGATAACATCATAACGTAATGATAAGCTGAATCAAAAAATCACAAGATATTTGAGTGTATTTATGGCCACATTTACAAAGACAAAAATGAAGCAATTCAGGAGCAAACCAATAACATTGGAGAACTCTCTAACGGTTATGTTAATGTACATTTTTATTCAGATGTAGCTGGTTTACCCAGAATTGTACATAGAAAATAGTTTATGAGAGAGAAAAAGAAAGAGAGACAATATTAGAAAACAGATCTATCTATCTATCTATCTATCTATCTATCTATCTATCTGCAGTCTGCCTGTGTGTCTGTCTGTCTTTCTATCCATCTATATAACTATCTATTTTATGTCTGGATTCCATTACAACTACATCAAAATTTACTTGATAGGTAAATGAATCAGGAAAAACCTTTTTTTAGCCTTTTTCTGTCTCTTGCTTTTCCACTAGGGCCAGTATACATTCCAAATTTTTCAATTTATCATACATACAAAAATAGGCGAAAAAAGCATTGCAAAAGGCCATTCTGTAATCATGTTGTATTAGGAATAGGGTGCCGTTTGTAAGGCTCCTTTTTGTGACCAGATAGTCCTTTCCGAGCTTGGCAACTCCATAATTCTGATCTAGGAGGGAGGCCTATTCAGCTTCAAAAGGCAATAACTATCAGAGCCCTCCCCAGTGTCCCCATGTACACACAACTAAGGATGGGTGAAAACTTTTGCCTAAAATGTTAAAAATTAGAAAAACTGCACTTTTCCTAATTTTGTAGGCATTCCTGTGAAAAATAAAATGTTCCCACTTTTTCCCCCACAGCTTCTAGCCTGTTTAACTGCACTAGAACGACTCATACTAACCCTCAGACTTGTCCCACAGTAGCCACAGAACCACACATACAGACTCCCAGGCTTGTCCCACAGTTTCCATAGAACAATACCTAGTAAACTCCCCAGACCAATAATTAAATGAAGGATACCCCTTCTACACACCCGTCCTCGCCCCAGGTATGATTTGTGTTTGGTACAAAACAGATACTGACCAGGATTTCCCTACACAAATAAAAATAAAAAACAAAACTCCTTAGACCTTCAAACCTCACTTAATGCTACTTACTAACTAAAAAAAAAAAAATAAAGTTAACCCCCAGTTCTAACGTTGCCTGGATCATTGTGAAAATATACAATATATATGTTCTGATCCATCCCTTCCTATATTATTCCCATATTACCATTGGCTAAAAGTGCTATGGTTCTGTAATAACACCACCTCCCATGCAATCATGGATGAGGAGTAAAGGTCACACATGAACCCTTCCACAAGCCAATCAGAGAACAGACTAGGGCGTATGTATTGTGCATGCTTAACCCCCTCATATTTGATTGACAGAGAAGAGAGGTTACATTAAGGTGGCAGTTTTTTAGGCCTTTCATTTTTAGTTATTTTATTTGTGTAGGTGAATTATGTAGAAGGCACGCAACATAAGACCTCCAACATAAAGCTGAGTATTTTTTTGTAACAAACACATGATACCTAGGAAACCCTTTCAGATTTTGTTTTTTTATTAATATTCAGTTTACAGACACCATGTTATTTTTATCCCACTCTCCATCCATCCCATCAGGATGGAGCGTTAAGGGGATGGTGTTATTCCCCCCACCTTTTTACAAGGGTAATCTTTGTCTTTTATACCCACCAAGGTAACTGAGTGATTAACTATGTTTTTTGGTTGGGGGTGTTGTTTTTTTTTTTTTTACCCATGGTTAACCCTTACATTGCTCAAGCAGTGATATTGCTGTGAGTTGGCAATGGAAGATTTAATCCTTAATGTGGTTGGGAGATTGCTGCAACTCTGTAAATTGGCAACTCTGAGGTTAACTATGGGTGGTGATGATGTGGGGAGGATGCTCAAGTACAGATCAAGGGGGTTACTGAAATCTATCCACTTTCCTTGGACTTCTTATCCTTAGCCTGTCAGTGTTATAAAATTATTCCTATGAGGTATTCAGGTTAAAAAGAAGGCAAAGATGCAATCCAGTTCTGACCTTGGGTCAGAATGTGATTACAGAATTGAGAGTCTGGAAAGAGCCGCCAAAAGAAAAACAAAAAAAAACAAAACACATTTCTAGTTAAAATGGAATCCTGGCCTTAATTAGCTATCAACTGCATCAACTATTTTGTTTCATTTAGAGATCAAGAGTAACTTTCACAAAGGGTTTTAAATTAACTGTTTTCTTGAGGATAAAACTTTGTGTAAAAACATGTCTCTTCTATCTTGTTCTCTCATAAACTTTCAATTAAAATATTCATATGAGGAAGAACTGTAAAAAAAGTTTGACTGCTCACACTTTATTTATTGCAGTTGTCTCTATGGTAATTTAGTAACTTGTAGCCACCAAAATAAAACACTGCTTAATGTACTGTGTACTGGAGAAATAGACAGCTAAAAATCATTCTGCAGTTTACATTTCTAACACTGTTAACTAGATTTAAATTTTATTCAAGCTAGAATAAAGCTAATAAATCACAATGTTTGGGCAGCTCTGATAACTACAGTATGACTCTCTGGCATAAAATACATTGGGGAAAAACTCTGCATGCAGTTAAAACCGAAACAGCATAACATGACAGAGAAAAATTAGCTTGTTTTCCATCTAATGATAAAAACGTATAACACAACCATTTTGGACAGAACTCTTGAATTAAGTATGGGTGAAAAAGTAATGTATTCATTTTGTGGGAATTTTTGCAGGAAATACAATTTTTTTTATCATGGAAATTCCTTTGCTTTCTATGGCTGCATACATTTCAGCTACAGTAAAATAAAAATCTGGGCCTTCCCATCATGGTGCAACATTTAGTCAGAGGAATTTATCTGGAATGTGAACCTGGAGAGAAAGAAACAGGGAGCGAGAGAGAGAGATAAAGAAAAATAGTTTGGATAAATAATAATGTTGCTGTTGTTCCTTGTTGGACTCTGTAAAATAAGTAAGGGGAGTTGGGGACTACTGCTGCTGAAGTGGAGAAATCCATGATTGAAAGTAAAAGTACAAGCATCAGTATTAATAATAGTAGCAATGGAAGGGAAGCACCACAAGATAGTACTGCTGCCACCACATCCTCAAGGACCTACAGTTTGTTTCAGGAAAGGGGAACTTTTGATTTTCCCCAGTTTTGTGTGTGCTGTAACAACACAGAGGTGGCAGCTATCTAAGCCTCCTGCGTCTGTGAGTATGACTCCAGGTGCACCACCTATGTTACCACTAGGAGAGGAGAGTCTGTTGATGATGATGAGGATGGTTTTGATGATGGTAGTGAAATGAGAGCTTTCTTAGATTAAACAAATGAAGAGTGTAAGAGAGATATTCCAATTGGGATGGGTAGAACCACTAATAGTGAAAAAATGGTATTTATAATTTAGTCCGTGCTAACTCATCTGGGCATTGAATGTCCACCATGCTCATGAGTAGTGGTAATTCTGGTCAGACTAGGATTGGGATGATCATCCCCTAGTTTTGTGTTGGGACCAGCACTAGCAGTGATCTGGGACAGGTGGTAATTGTTCCTTGTGGTCCTAATTCTGAGGCAGCATCAGCACTACAAGTTATCATCATTTAAGGTGCATCTGATGAAATGGTGTCCATTCATCATAATTCCCCTCCTGTGCCTCCCCTGAAATCATGGGAATGTGAAAACTTTTCCTCAGGGGCATGGATTGTAATTTGCATAGTATGTGAAAATGTTGGAAAGAAGAGGAAGAATCCAGATAAAATGCATACTTCTCAGTATAGACATATATATCCCAGGTAATGTTGAATTTCTAACATATCTGCTGGGAGGCTATTCCATGAATCTATCACTCTTCCCATAAAATAGTATTTAGCACATTATTTCTGAATGTTCTACTCTTTAACATTAGGTTATGCGTCATATTTTAATATTTCTCTTTTTCTGAAAAATGCTTCTCACCAGAACTTCATTAAATCATTTAATATATTTCAAGGCTTCTATTGTGCCCCCTCCTGAAGGCTTCCTAGACAGTACCCTCTCTCAGTCTGTACTATTAGCCAGAATACAGAATTATATGGATGCTTCAGCAGAGGCTTGTTTCCCACAGTGATCAGGTACAGATCACTGTGCAGAAATGAAGGTGTCTGAATTATTAAGCTTAGGAGATTTTCTACTGAGTAAAGTTGAGGCCCAGGCAAGTGCATGTACCTTTCACAAATGTGAGTCTGGCTCACTATATAGCACATGTTTTAGGCTGATTCCTGATAGCAGGGCACACTGATGTAAGAAACCCCTTACCTCTAAAGCCTAAATATTGTTGATGATTGTATCTGTGTGTACTGAAACGTACTGTGTATACAGTCTGATTACTTTGTCTTACAATACACAGTTCCTCTCAATAGTGTAATTTAACCCCTTAAAGGGATATTAATGTTTCAAAATAAAAGCAGCTCAAATTAATCTTCATAGTATTTGGGCCATAAGGGGTGTTATTTCAATACTGTCAGAGTTGTAGTCCAAGAGTAATTGAATGATAAAGTATCCCCCTCTTGCCTCTTTTACTGGTGTAACATTGTTCATCTCAGAACAGAAAGGTAGTGTCCAGATGCATCGCATAGAGGGACAATCTTCAATTACAATAATGGAAAAAACTGTCAAGGGGCAGGGTTTTCATTGTTCTCACAGTAAGAAGATTGTCCCTTGCAGTGAGCTGTCTGGTCTTAAGACCAAATTTCACATTTGAGGGGAGGCGGGGGGGATACTTTATCCTTCAATTACTCTTGAACTACAACTCTGACAGTACTGAAATAACACTCTCTATGGCTCAAATACTATGAAGATTAATTGGAGCTGCTTTTATTTTGAAATATTACCATCCCTTTAAGGACTAATGATGTACCAGGACTGTCATGGAGTCTAGCACTTAAGGACCAGTGATGGTCCTGGCACATCATGGAATTCAAGAGTCCCCATATGTCTGCATGCTGCACTGGGACCCAGGAATTCATTACGTGAAAAAAGACCCTTGGTCCTTAACTGCCGGCCTCGCACTGTGAGACTTGTCCTTAAGGGGTTAAATAATGAATATATTCATACACAACACAACATACACAGTGATGATATTACATAATAATAAATATAATTCTACAATATAAAGATATTTAAATAATGAAATGTGGTGTTTAACATGTTGGATGGTGGTGTTGATTATATAATGAACTGGAAGGAATGCTAGACAAATTATACACAGTATGTATGTTTCCAATATAACTGTGTTATCTGTCAATCGTTCATCAATGATTATAGCAATTCTCATAACTGTAGATAGTGGCAGCAAATCCCACCTCCGTTTCATGCTCCTTCTCCTCTTTGTTATTACCGCCTCTAAATGTACCATATATGTCTCTGTGTTGATATTTTTTCCCTTCTGTTAGATACTGTTAAAACTTTAACGTTCCATGACATGCCAGGACCATCAAGCCAATCCAGACGTTAAGGACTGGTGATGGTCCTGGAATGTCATGGAATTCTGGCTTGGGGACAATGTGTCATGCTATAGTTATTATGGGATAAGACTGGGGTGACATCATGTTGTTCAATGTTTATCATGGGACAAAGCTGGGGAGAAAATGTGTGGTTCTATGATTACCATAAGAGGGGTCATTGTGTGGTTATAAGTTTATAAGGTTATAATGGGACAAAGCTTAGATCATTGTGTGGTTCTCTGGTTATGATGGGCACTGTGAGACTGTGGTTACTATGGGACAAGGCTGGGGGGGGCAGTGTATGGTTCTGTGGCTAGCATGGGACAAAACTGGAGGTCACTGTGTGTGTGTGTGTGTGGTTCTATGGTAACTATGGTTCAAGTCTTCAGGGGATAGACCAGGAGGACAGTGTGTGGTTCTATGGTTAACAGGGGTTATGGTGGAAAATAGATCTTTCCTCCTGCTCTTCATACTATAGATTTCACAGAATATGGAGTTTTTGAGGGATAGGGTTGGGAGAAAAGCCATTTTTTCCCAATAAAACTTTATTGAAATAAAATGTACTACATTGTCAGAGAAGTGCAAAAGCAGATATAAGTATGCATAACCACAGAGCACTACAATAACAATAAGTGAAATCTGTGCATGGTTGTTGAGCAAAGCAAAATCAATGTAAAGAATGTCAGAGTCTTCAAATGTGCACTCTTGGAAAAAACTTGAAAAAGGAGTAGGAAGAAAACAGTAAAAGAGAAGATGAGGGGGAATATTGATGAATAATGAGAAGAGAGTATGGTGGGAGTTTAGAACAGGTAGCTTGCATGAGAAAAGATGGGCTCAGTATGCCCAATCCTGGGGGGGGGGAGTGGGGTAAGAAGGAACCCCAGGGGCCAGGGCAATCCACCCCGGACACCTCTTTGTTGCTTCACCTGAAAACCCATTCAACAGTCAAAGCAAGCCTGAGGATTGCAGTGCCCATCATTTGGCCACATCTGCCAGTACAGAGGGAATAGATTTGTCTGTAAGAGAGGTCAAGAAAAGCCAGGGTCAAAGTATTGAAGTTGAATTATCTCAATTAGGATGTAATATTGCATGAGCGGAGCCAGGACTCCCAGATCTTGGTGTAAAGATAATGTCTGCCCAGTACTAAGGCATGAGTAGCTCCTAAGTCGGCAACAGTTTAAATTCTTTTATGTCAGTCATTAATGGTCAGAGGTAATTGGGTTTTCTAGCGAAGAAGAATAGATATATGGCCACATTAAGTACTGAATATAGGATAGAAGTTTGTGTTTGGTAAGTTTTACAAAATCAGGCATATTCAGAAGAATGAACATCATTGGTTCTATGGGTTTGGTCACGCAAAATAAAAAAAAAATAAAAATAAATCTGTGGAGACTTGTATCAAGGAGAAACGCATCCAGCTTCCACAGTGCAAGTGGCCCCTGAAGCTCTCCTGATAGGAAATTGGGATTTAGAGAGATAGAGAGAAGAGGGAAGAGTAGGACATTGGGCAAGTTTCAGCGGAGTGAATGGAGAGGGTTAAGGGCCCAGAGCTACACTTCACTAATGAAATATTGTAAGGATCTATGTAAGGGAAATTGAGCATTAAGGACGACACTCAGTCCTTTCCTGAAGCGCTTGAGAATTCTAGAAGTATAGCAAGTGTGGATGCATAATATAATCTCCTGACCTCCGTGATGCCCAGGCCCCACTTATTGGTCAGGAGGTAGAGCCAGGAAACCATCAACCTTGTTTTTTTATAGTTCCATACAAAAGAGTTGATGAGTTGCTGGCAATTAAGCAAAGTGACGTGTTGGAATGGGAGAGTTACAGCATTAAATAGGTACAATAACTGTGGAAGGACTATCATCTTTATCAAGTTTACCCATTTCTGAAACTCTTGTTGGAGTTTCTGAGACAGCCTAGCAACATTGAGAGAAAGCATCCTTTTGATGTCAGAGGCTAGACGGACTTCTAGCAAGCATTCTCTCTGCCCACCTAAAGGGGAAGGGTTCATTCCAATTACTAAAATAATTTGGTGCAAAATTAATATTAAGGGCCTCAGATTTCTGGTAGTTAATTTTGAAATTGGACACACTGCTGTAATCACTTATGATTTTCACCAGGGGCAAAGGGAAGTTTCAGGTGAGGAGATATAGTATATAATCTGAAAAAATCTCAATTTTCATATTCCTCTTCCACGTTGGCAGCCCTAGAATGTCTTGATAATTGCTGATCATCTTCAATAGGGGCTCAAGAGAAAGAACAAAAAGAATAATATATAGGTCCACACTTGATGTGTACCATTTGCTATTGAAAAGGATTCAGAAAAAACCCCCATTAATTACCAGTCTAGCCAAGAGTGCATAATAAAGAATCATGATACTATGTAGGGCATGAGAACTCAATCCTATGTACCAAAGCAGTTCCTATGAGTACAGCAAGGTCACCCTGTCAAAAGCTTTTTCAGCATGGATTGATACCAGGAGAGTTGGAATTTGTTTACGGATGGCCGTATAAATTAGTAAAGTCACTTTGATAGTGTTGTTCCTGGTCTCCCTAATGGAACAAACCCAGACTGATTAGGGAGAATAAAGGCACTCCTGTATGGTTTAAGTCTATTGGCAATGTGTTTCACAAATAATTTGACACCCATGTTGAGAATAGATGTTGGGATGGTAATTAGCACAGACACTTGCATCTTTATCTGGTTTAGGTATTAGGGTATTTGCTTGCTGAGCTTAGATGAATATAAGGCTATTGGGCAAGAAGTGGCAGGTGATGCTGATGCTGAGGAGACCTATTGATGACTGATGATGATTTTGATGATGATGCAGAACTAGAATATATCCCACCAGAATCCTTCTCTTGTTCAGATACAGATGAAGTTGAGAGTGAGAGAGATGATGATGACATGGCAGAAAGGCAAAGGCTGACTCTTCCACCATTGTAAAGGAGCACTGTGCCTGTCAATAAATTCTTTGAGAAAACCATTGGAAAGTCTGTTCCTGGACAAGCAAAAGATGGCAAAAAGTACACAGTCACCCTATCAGTCATCATCAGTAGGGATGGGCGAAAGTTGTCGCCATTGTTGTCCTCTTTCTTGCAGGAAAATCCGCTTTAAAACTAGCGATTAAAATTTTCAAATTTTTTGCCCATTGGCCAAAATATTTCACCATTTTTTCAATGGCTAGAAAATTTCCGCCCACTGATTTATGTGGTTATCGCCTTTTTGCTATAAAAATGTAACGTATTTGCAAGAAATCAAACACATTAGAAGCAGCTATAGAGTGAGGTAGACATGCTGTGCTGTTCTGCTGTTATATTTTGGCAAAATTGAGACAGGAGAGACTCCTAGTGACTACTATCACTATGAGCAGGTTGAAAAATAATAAATGGAGGAGCTGGAAGGACCCTTATGTGTCCACTGAGTGTGAGGAGGAGGAGGAAGTGAGCACTACTGAACCAATGCTGTCCAGTCCCCCTAAATTACCACAAGGGATCTTGGGGATTTTAATTGGAAAGGAGGGAAAAAAGGGAATGGGAAGGGTGGGAGAAAAGGGTAGTAGTAGTGAGAGCGGGACAGGTCAGCTGCCTGTGCCTGCTGCTAGACGTGCTGCCTCTGCTGCCACCATTGCTGCCCCATTGAAACCAGTGCTGTGCCTGCTGCCAGTGCTGAACCTGCTGCTGCTAATATTGTGCCTGCTGTCAGATGTGCTACTCCTGTTGCAAATGCCACTAGTGCTGTTGCTGCTGCCAGTGTTGAAACTGCTGCCACCAGTGCTGAAGCTGCTAGTGTGTCTTATAATACTCAGGAGGAGGGTAAGGAGAAGATGATGGCAAGTGTGACAGCAGGGGACCCTAAGTCACACTTGCCATCCCCAAGCAGTCCCACCAGTGCTAGTACTACTACTAGTAAGAAGGTCCAGCAGCATGTTAGTGTTAGGAATGAAGGAGGGGGTAATCAATATCCTCATATTACTAGTGACTGTAAGGAGGAAGACTCTGAGGCTGAATGTACATGGTGCTAGTAGTAGTAGAAACAGTGATGGTGAAGCAGCCGGTGGGACAAGTGTTAGGGTAATGGTAATGGAAGCATTTGAGAGTGTCCAGACTAGCGGTCAAGGAGCCCATACCATTCCTCTGGCTCTGGGAGTACTCCTCCCCTTCCCTTCACTACAATATCCAGGTGGAACATGATCCTGTAGAGGCCAGAACTGGTGTTGAGGGAGAGCAGGCTCAGAATTAATACCACCACAACCACCAGCAGGAGCACAGATCAGCTGCATGTGCCTGATGCTACTGCTGCCAGTCTGCCTTCTTCAGGTCAAAAAGAAATTCCAAGTGTGACATTAGGGGACCCTCTGTCACATTGTTCGTCACCTCCTCCAAACAGCAGTGAGATATCTGTAATAGAGCAGCAGCAGAACATAGGGACTGTTGGTGGTGGTGGTGTTGGAGAAGCTGGAGTGGAAGAGACATTGATGGCCTTTTTAGCAGAAACTGAGAAGGAATCAGAGACCACCACTAACAATAAGCTTATGGAATTTGCTATAATTCCTGCTGTTTCTGAGATGCAAGGGCAGCAGGATGCTGAGGAGCAGGCTAGTGTGCCACACACCACCGTGGACACAGTTGGAATCGGGTCAACAAGTGATTCGGGATTGTGGTGACATTGCACACAGTGAAAATAGATGGGTTCATGTTTTGTGACATCATAGTTTTTAGCCAATAGGAAATAAGCGGGTGGGGCTGGAAAATAGGTAAAGTTTGGAACACAGACTGCATTAGTTAGTTCTCTTCTTATCCTGTGGATTCCAGGCTGTTTCTCTCCTGTGTCTTCTCCCCCTCCCCAATTTCCTGCCTATCCTTCCCCATCTGTTTGTTGATTTGTATGCTGGCCTGGAATGTTTGCTGAATCTTGGGATAGCAGGTAACATAACTTAATGCAATAAGGTGAGAATAAGGTAAATAGTTTGCCTAGTATAGTTTGAAGGAATTGCACTCATGAATGTAAATCTCTGTATAATATAGCTTTCTATGTAATACTGCCATTGGAGTTGTGTATTTATTATTATATATAGGTACATACATGAATTATAACCACAGGGACTAGGACAGGTTCCACTTGCCAGCGGCAGCAATACTCCTGGTCCTAGCTGTAGTGCTGAATCTGAGGCAGTAGCAGCAACATCAACAACATCATCCTCTGCCCGAAACAGTGAAGGGGAATGTGGAGGACAAGAAGAAAGAGGCCATTCTTCTCCACTTGTTCCCTCCCCCCTGAAGTCATGGGTGTGGGACTATTTTTCTCTTGATGCAGGCACAGTGCAGCCATCTTCACCAACGGCACTATGCAAAATTTGTGACAAGTTAGTGAGAAGGGGAAAGGAGGGAACACACCTTGGCAAACCTCTCTGATATCACACATGAAACACAGACACCATGACATTTATGTCAACCACATTAAAGCCAAACAGAAATCTAGCACCGCTTTTACTGTACCCTCTGACTCTCCAGAAAGGCAACAAGAGGTGAGGTGGAGATCAAAGAGGAGGAAGAATAGAGAAACCCAGGCAGAGACTGGAAGTTCCATTACGAGTGAAATAACTAGCTCACCATCACCTTCTTCCTCTAGGGTAACAAATACATCTTCTGCCAGTCCACCTCGTTCTTCGTTACCTCCACCTCCAAATGATAGCCACTCTGTTGATGTTAGGATGGGACAGTTCGTCTTTACCCATTGCACACTGTGTGGTGGACTGACTACACATGCCAGGGTGGTGGAGGAGAATTGATACCAGGTCATCAAGCGGCATCTGAGGAGATTCCATCCCACAGAATATGCTAGGATGGTGGCAGGGAGGGTTCATCATTACTATTAAACTGTCATCAAGTTGTCATGTGTCCTTAGTGGGGTCTGGATAAGGGGTATAGTGACAGTGACAGTAACTGGTTTTGGGTATCATGGTGTTTAGATACAGTTGTGCCCCCAGATGTTGTTTACCACACACACACACTGTTCACATTGCAGTTGCTGATGAGAGCCACAGTTCCTGCTCTCTAAGGAAAAAAATATATTCTAATAACAACACACCCATGATTTTGGAGGAGGGGCAGGTGGAGAAGATTTATTGGCCAACTTCTTCTTTTCTCCACATAGACTGGGGGATATTTATTGTGCTGCTACTGCCTCAGGTGCATCACTGGAGATAGTCATGGCAAGTGGAACCTTCACCATTCATCCCCCATGTTACTACTATTGTTGTTGACCCCATTCCCTTTCAGCTGCCTAATCATCCTGCTGCTTAAACATCTCAGCAGCAGCAGCAGCAGCAAGAACAGCAGTTGCAAATTCTGCAATTATGGACTCAGACTCAGGAGGAGAACATTTGACAATGGCCAGTGGCCTAGTAGCAACATGACCTGCTGGCACTAGACCAGTACGGCATTTTTTCTCAGGGCTTGTGCTTTGAAAAAATAAAATAATAAAAAAACAATGTTTCCTCAGGGCTTGGGCCTCTAACAACAAATCTAACAAATCATCCTCTATGAAATAGTCTATTAAGTCAAGTGGCAGCTTATGACAGGGGGTTCCTGTCTCTACCACTTTACATACAGATGTCTTATTGTGTTTTATTTTTTTTTTGTATTAACTGTCCCCCCAATACCAGTCAAGAAACCCCCCAAAACAAACTGCCTTTTCAACTGATTTATTCCCCAGACTCCACCCACCAACAGAGGCACCCTCCTCAGACCCCTTTTATACCATGTCTTATGGGTTTTTTTAATTTTATTTAGGATTTTTTTTTTATTAACTACCCCCAATCCCAGTAAACAATCCCCCATAAAAATCATCCCCTGTTCAACTGAGTCTTTCCCCACCCTCCACCAACACAGGCACCGTCATGCCCCTTTTATATTATGCCTTTGGAAAATAAAATAATACTCGTTTTATGCTGTTTGTAACTTCAATGTGCCCATTGATTTCAATGGAATGAGCTAGGTAAAAAAAGCAAGAAACAGCAGAAATTTGGCACTTTTCGCTGGAAAGTTTTTGCCAAGCGGAAAGTGCCATTTTTCGCCAATTTCAATTTGAGGGGAAAAGTTTGTCCATCCCTAATCATCAGCATCATTGTTTCTTCCAAGTCCAAGTCCCAAGCAGCCACATACACCTGTGTTGAGTACCCACAAGAACAACAACAGCAACACGGGTTATTAATATCCACAATGTTAGATATGACAAGTGCCTCTGTTGCTGCTGGAAGAGTGGCATCTTTTATACCTAGTAGTAGTAGCAGTAGAATTGCATCAACATCTAGCCCCAGTAGTAGTAGCAGCCCCTCAGTACATGAACACCACAGTATGGAGATATTTCACTCAGGATCCTAAAGCTAAGCATGTTGCTATCTGTTGTCTGTACAAAAAGCACATGAGCAGGGGGAAAGCAGTCTCACACTTAGGCACAGCCTGTATGAGATCCCACCTAAAGCACAACCACAGGTCTGACTGGGAGACACACTATCAGCAGGTCAGAGGTGCCACAACTAGCAGCAGCAGAAGCACTCCAAAAAGTTCCCAGAGCTCTGGGGCAGAGAAGAGAAATAGTGATTTTATTTATGAATCAAAGAGTGTATTACTGCCAACAGTTAATTTCAAATAACACCCATGGCTCCTGCTGAGTATGATGACTCTAGCTTTGCTGTAGGAGATGGAAAGAGTTATAGACTTCCCACACATGCTGTCTCTACCTCCACCACCTCCTCTAGTCATGTTGTTAAAGCATTAATCTTCCAGGGTTCTTCTGCCATGTTTTGCCAACCCACACTGACTGAGTTCCTGGGAAGGAGTCAAAAACTTTGCAAAAACAATCCCAAAGTATGTCTGTGGAATGGCAAGGTTGCTAATATGTTGGCTGTGGACATGCTGCCCTGTTCTTTTGTAGAAAAATTAGGTTTCAGAGAACTGATGTCATGTGTAGCTCCACACAGGCATATCCCAAGCCACAGTTATTTTTCCAGGACAGCTGTGCCTGAATTGTACATGCAGGTGGTTAGTGTGGTGGGAAAAGGGCTGAAAAGTGAGTATAGCAAGAAAATCCATCTGACAACAGATATGTGGACAAGTGGACAGAGCACAGACTATATGACTGTGACTGCTCACTGGGTTTCCCACCCACCACCAACAGTTGGCAACACTAGCTTACAGCATCAGATGACAGCCAATACAAGAGGGCAGCAGCAGCAGGATAGTCCATACCATCATCATGCCATGTTGTGCATGCAGAGTTTTGAGAGACAGTCCCACAAAGCCATAGATGTTTTAAGTAAGCTACTGCAGGTGATAGAGGAATGGCTTGTACCCTTCTTCTTAAATGCTGGTTTTGTGTATGCTTATACTAGAATAGGTGATATTGTGCATGTGCTCTGCTTTTCCCACGTACTAAATTTAGTTGTGAAGAGATTCCTGGCAGAATCGTAAACCCTCAGAGAGATTGCACTTGACCAGCTGTAAATGGAGGTCCCTACCAGGTGGAATTCTACACTGTACATGTTAGAGCATTTGAACAAGAAAAATAAGGCAATTGGCCTTATAAAGAGGATGACTCTTTGTCTCCTGGTCAATGGCAACCAATGTGCGATGTATGTGAGCTGCATAAACCCTTTGAGGAGGTAACCATGCTGGTGAGTGGCAGTGGGGCAGGAATTAGTGCAAGTCTACCATTGATATTTTTATTGCAAAAAAAAAATGAGGAGCATGCCTGAGGAATCTTACCATAATGACAACACAAACATTCCCCTGCTGGTACATGACATTTTAGTGTTCTTTGAACAAAATCCTCGCATAGTGTCCATTAAAAGCAATGATGAATACATTTTTGACACTTTGCTAGACCCCTGCTTCAAACACAAAATTTCTAATTCCTGCCAGAGGGCCAAAAGCAGTTTGTCATAACAAGGAGTCATGATGATCAGCAGCAACTCTCTGAGGATTCTGTCAAGGAATATTGATATATACTTATTGATTGAGTGGAAGGTTGAATTGCGGAGGATGAGAGGGTGAAAGTGAGGGCACAGAAAACATCTAGACAGCATAGTGAAAAGGAAGGCAGTGAAGCATTTCAAACAGAAGAAGCACCTACATCATCAACCAGGATATCCCATTCAGAACACAGGGCACTTCATGGGTCTCAGCAGGGGCGGCAAAAACCTAACATTGGTAGTGGTGGGTGTGGTGGAGACACATCTCTTTGGGACTTGCTTCCTGAATATGGGTTGGTAACTGACACACAGGATCACCATGTAGCTCCTAGTAGTGGTCTTACTGCATGTAAGATGGTTTCTGCGTACTTGCAAGATAGCTACGTTCTAGGCAGAAACAGTGAGCCCATGGCCTACTGGCAAACAAAGCAGTCTGTGTGGCCAGCTTTGACACGTACTGCAGTGGAAACCCTTAGTTGTCATCCAGCAAGCACTGAGTCTGAGCAGGTTTTCAGTGCAGCTGCTTGCTTACATTGTCAGTGACCACAGGATGCGGCTATGAAGCAGCAATGTTGTAAGACTAACATTCTTAAAAATTAACCAACATCTTATACCATCTGAGTATCAGAGTGCAGAAACCACATATGACAGAGAAAGGTAGTACACATGTATTAACAGCAGAACAGATGAGGAGGAGGAAGAGGGATGTAAATAAGGGTTGCTAACATCTACCATACTTGGGACCACTGCTATGAACAATAAGTAATGTGTGTCAATCATCTGAGAAGAAGGAAAGCGATTTGACACAAACATGACAATGGTAAAAACTGCTGTAGGAAAATATATATATATATCCCCCACTGCCACTACCATACATATCAGCCACAATGTACGTTGTACTTTTTTTTTTATTACTTGACATCATCATGAATATGTGCCAATGTCATTTAAGCAGGAAGTAAGTGTTGTGGACAAAGGACAAAGGCACTCTGCATGCTAACATATTTTTCATCTGCATCTGATGCTGCAGGACTCACAACATTGACTTTCATCTACTTATATCTCTACTACAGCCCTAAGAAGAAGTAATATTGCAGTAGGAAATGTTGTACCTATAGGAAATATAGGTGAAAAATGTGTTAAAATAGGTGAAAAGGAGGGAAATGTTGCATTGGCGAGAAGGAGAAAACTTTCTCTAAAAAAGAGAAAAATCAGCCAGTTTTCACGAAACAGGGACATTTTTCTCACTTTTCTCCAACCACTATTGAACACTACTTTGCATGGCCAGTGAGGTTTTTGTCCCATTGCTAAATCCTTCTCCTTCTCTGTGGCAACAAGTCTAGAATGACACTGCTCATCTTCTTAAGGCTTTCTAGTACTTTGAGTACTACTACAAGCAGAAATGTTCAAATCCATTTTACTAATGGATTCCTCATTACAAGGAAGAAGTTCATTGTCATTATTTGATGCAATAGATGCCACAACCATATCCACAATCAATTTTTGGAATATCATTTTACTACCAGTCCATATTAAAGCATTCCTCCTACCCCTTCTTTCCCTTAACCCTGCTTTTGGCATCTTTGGTGGGCATAGCTATAGTACTGTTGATTGTTGTTAAAGCAGAACTTTCACCCACTATAAAGATGCCCTGCAATAATTGAGCAGGTAGCGACTAGCTTTATAATTTATAATTACCTCTGAAACGTAGCTGATTATAAAGAAATCCTTTATTGTAGGAGACTGGAAGCCAGACATCAGAGCAGACATCTTGTCTGCGCACCTGCGCCGTCAGTCCCAGTCTCCATTGAGAAGCACTGCAGTGTGCCACATGGTAACCAAAACGGACTGACGGTGCAAGCTCGCAGACTGCATTAACCTGCGCGTCAATCTCCTACAATAAAGGATTTCTTTATAATTATCACGGTGCCCGGGATCCTTGAGCGACATTCTTCCTTCCTGGTTTACACTGGCTGCATTATTATTGGCTATGGGTTATTGCTCCTCCCAGGGCTTGTCTTTAAATACGCCCTCCTGTCACTATACCGGTGCCCTTTTGTGGTGTACCCGTATCTAGCGATTAGAAGCTCTAGTTCCTGTTTCTGTGTATGACCCGGCTTGCCTGACTACGTTTTGTTCCTGATGCTACTGATCCCAATTCCGTTGCTGACCTAGGACTGGCTGACTAACCCCTTGTGTACCGAACCGGCTTGGCTGAGTATCTGATTCCGTTACCGACTAAGGACTGGCTGACTTACCCCTTGTGTACTGAACTGGCTTGGCTGAGTATCTGATTCCATTACCGACTAGGACTGGCTGACTACTCTGTGTATTCCGACCTGGCTGGGCTAGTTCTGACTGTACATTTAGACTGGCTGTATCCTCCGTGTGTGCCGACCTGGTTGAGTTGCTGTTCTTGTCACTAACGTGACGGGCGGATGTTCTCCGTGTTACTATCAGGGCGATACCGATTACTGGACTGCTATGTTATGCGCTCGCTTACCGCATAGCGCCGGTCAGGCCTATTGCTCCTATAGTCATCTGGAGCTTGTGTGGGTCCAATCACTGATCAGTGTCTGTGTTGCCTCCAGTGACCCTGTAGCAGTAGGGTCCAATCTAAGCCAGACTTCTGCCTGAGTTGCCTATACTTACCCTAGTGGTCTAGGGTCCATTTACTGCCAGTGTCTGGTTTCTCTTAACCCTAGAGTGCTAGGGCCAAGTCGCTGCCAGATCCCTGTGTTGCCTCGGTTAACCCTAGTGTTCTAGGGTCAAGCCACTGCCAGAGTTGCCTCCGTGTTGCCTCAATATCCCCTAATGTGCTAGGGTCCAGTCGCTGCCTAAGTTCTGTCGGTGTTGCCTCATTAACCCTAGCGTTCTAGGGTTTTACTGCTGCCAAAGTTCTGTTGGTGTTGCCTCCTTAACCCTAGCATTCGAGGGTCCTCTTGCTGCAGAGTCCCGTCCGTGCTGCCTCCGTTTACCCTATCCATGGTCTGTTCACTGCCAGAGTCTTTGCTGCCTCCGCTACCCTAGTCCTCTAGGGGTTTGCCCTGCAACTACTCTTCGCTTGTGTCACCTATTGCGGAGTGGGGCTGTTGAGGAGTTCCTCATTCCTGAAGCTTTCTATTGTATCCTGCCTGCTAGTCCTAGCTATTCATAGTTATCTCATATTATTACTCTGTGTGTATTCTCACCCTGACCTATGTCAGATTTGGAAGGTACTTGGTACGGGCCTCATCTGAACCTGAGTGGGGTATTTGCTTATTATTTTTCAATAAAGCTTTTTAACCTTACCTAACCGTCTGAGTGTTCTTTACAAAAACTGTGACAATAATCAGCTATATTTCAGAGGTAACATATCTATTATAAAGCTAGTCGCTACATGCTTAGTTATTGCAGGGCAACTTTATAGCGGGGGAAAGTTCCTCTTTAACATAAGCTGTAGTCAGTCTCTGTCACTGTTAATGTTGATCATCATAGCTCATCTTAAAGAAATCCTGCTTGACTGTCTTTCAGTTTGTTTTTTTTTTATTTTATTTATTTATTAAATTGTCCCTGTGTATCATAGTCACATAAATCCACATGTCCTACAACCATAAGCAACTAGCTCTGCTCTTTGCCTCAAGAATGATAGATAGTGATACAATTCTCTTACTGCAATGGTATTTTTGCAGTATAGGCCAAACTTGATTTGGCTTCAGAAAACACAGTCTCTACAGTTTACGGTAATATAACAAAGCAGTTACAGGTGCACCAATGCAGTTCCACACCACAGCAAATTCTTTCTTACCCTTCTAGTTTTGGCAGATGTATTATGGTGCAGCAGTGTATGGATGGTACAGACACAGTATGATAAGCTGAAACCCTTGTCTATATTTGTCTTGATTGTTAAGTCAGTTGTATTGTCTAGTGTTTTTTTGTTTGTTTGTTTTTTAGTGGGGGTGAAGGTTTACATTAAGTAGCCAGAAATCAGTGTGCTGCTTTCTCTCTTGCTCTCCAGTCACAAGCATAGATGTAATGACTGGTATCTGTCAGTGTAGCTACATCAACTATATAGCTAAATTGTAGGCTGCACAAATTGATAATTGACAATGGTAAAAACATCAATACAATTTCAATTCTTTATTTGAAGCAATAAAATCAGTGAAGGACGTCAAGCTTCAAACATTGGTTATGATTAAGCATGTATAACACACAACGCGTGGATTCAGAGTAGTGGCTTGTGTCGTTTGGACCAGAGTACAATGAGTTTTTTGATGCTTAATGTTCTTTACTGATTTTAATGCTTTGAATAAAGAATTTAATTTGTATTGATGTTCTCACCACTGTCAATTATCAGTTTGTGCAGCCTACAGTTTTGCTACATAGTTCACTCTTTAATGGCTTTGAGGAGCCAGGTTATGCACATGGACATTGATGATATGAGTTATTTCAACAATGAGGGTTAACTTTGCTGCTACAGTGTCCTATTGAGCTGCTAAACTCTATCCATTGATTACATAGTGTCAGTGTATCACTCAGCTTTAGGATTGCATGCTGATAAACTTGTGCTGCTCCTTACTTCTCTCACACACTGGGAAAACAACTGGCAGTGTCCCTCAATGCTTAATACCTCCACAAACAGTTTGTTTATTGCTTTATTTTATTACTAGTTGAACAGCCCGTTACACGGGCCACGGTGCCACTGCCACCCGGTCGCGGGGAAGTCACGCGCAGTAGAGACTGCCCACGCCACGGCTGATACAGAGCTGGACGCTCCTTCGGAGTGCCCAGCTCCCTATCACCCACGGCGTGGGTGGTCTCTACTGTGCATGCATGCAGCACTCACAGCAGTGTCTACTGCGCATGTCGCGGAGTTACAAACGATTTAGCGAATTATTATATAGAATTAAGTCACCAGAAATCACAGTTTGATCCTTTCATGCTCACTCTGAAGCACAGACTGACAACCTGAGGGAAGCCGACACCCCTTTTATGCTTTCATGATGGGAATACTTGCAGGATTGGGGGGAAATGTAGTTTTACCAGTGGAAAAAAAAGAAGAAAAATCTACACTTTTTTTGAGCAATTTCTCAAGCAGCAGAAAGTGAAATTTTGTGCCTATTTTGTTTTTGAGGCAGGTTTCATCCATCCCTAACAGACACCCTTTTTAAACTAGCATGGTGAGACTACACAAGGAAAGCACTCATTGTGTGTGGGGCATGTTATTATCAATTATTTCAATGCAATGAAAAAGGCAGAAAATAGTAGGAGAGTTGAACTTTTTGTTGGAATTTTCCCATGTGATGGGAAGTGCTGTTTTCTCATGTTTCTTTTTCGAGGTAAAATGTTTTGCCTATCCTTAGTTTTGACAAATGTGGTACACAACTTTATGGCATTTAGTGCAACAGGAGGAGTAAATTGGTATGCAATGCATGTGGTACCTATACTTATGCCATAGTCACGTTTATAACTATAATATCTCTTACTGAAATGGAAAATTGACATTTTAGGATTCACAATCACTTGGCATCTTCCCAGGCATAGTTTCCATAGCGATTAAGGATTACAATTATGGTGAATGCTTAGTTTGTTTTGAGTGATATGTGACAGTACTGCTGATTATTTCTTTAGAAATAACTCTCTGAATAAGGATTTTCATTTTATGTAAAATAAATTCATTTGACTATACCTTCATGCATTATTTTGCATATCCTTAAAGTGAAAATGCATTGAGGTACTAAGAAGAACTGGATTAATTCTTGAGCAGACCAACTACACAGTAGGAGACAAATAAAAATGTAGAAATTCCCATTAATTGAAATGGAGCATTTAACCCCTTGAATGACAGCAAAGTCTCCAATGCATTGAGAAGCAACAAGTTGAAGACCTTTATGCCTTTACTACATATTGAGGCAATATAACCAATGAGTCAGTAGTAACTTAAAATGAGGCATGCAATAGTTTCCAATGGGAAAGAAAAGTTAATCTGCAAGCAGTTAAAAAAATAGATGATAGCTGGTGAGACAGCTCAGTTGGTTAATGCACCACCTGGATGGAGTATTTGTTCAAATGTCAGGGTTGCAGGTTCTGACGACATCAACTCTGGTGCAGTCTTAAGCATGGAAAATAATGCCACATAAAAGCAAATCACTGTTCATATTTTCCCATTCTGATTATTGTTTTCAGGAAGATTCAGTGGGGGATGAGGGGAAATGTGTGATATGTGGGGGAATAAGTAATATATTAGTAGTAGGAGGCTTGGCTGTCTATTAGGAAGGAAAGGGATTGAGGTCTTAAAACAATAAACAGGGTGGCACACTAAGGAAGGGGGGATACACTGGATCAGGGCCCGGAGTATTCCAAGGTCTGCCTCAGGTGTATCTGGGGCTATGTCTGGTCCCCTGTCTCCCAGTTTGGGCCCTGTGGGAATGAGCAACTCACTATGAATCATTGCATTGATATTAATGCGATGCAGCATATGTCTCAGTTGTATGCTCCCTTCCTGTTGATCGATTCTGTATATAAGGCCATTGGTTAGTGACGGAAGCTTGGCCAAGTCCATGTCTCTGGATCCAGAATCACTGTAGAATGGCAAGAACGGAGAGGAACCTCCAGAGCGGGGTGTGTAGGAAGGTCAGAGCTGACTCAACAGAAGGTCCACTTTATTCGAGTCAGTTACCAGTCAGGAAGGGCAGCGGTCAGGCAAGTAGTTCAGGTCCAGCAGGAGAACTGTGCTTGAGGACAAACTCCCAGAGCTGCCACTGAGCCCGCCCCGCTCCCCATCGAAGCCGTGGCTGCAACCTAATAGGCCTATAGAAAAGCCTGACTAGATTCCCCGGTGACAAAACTCCGGAGACAGCAAATAGGTATATCAATCGGTGACTCAGGAAGAGATAAGTCTTATGTACGTATTTGCCAGTAGATCCGATACTAATAAAGGTGCAGATTCAGTTTGATTTCCATTTTCCACACGGAGTGATGCAGGGATGCATCCATACTGTCCGGCGTTCAGCCACACCCCCATTTATTAGTTCATTTAAAATAACAAACAGTGATGTGTTGATATATTTACAAAAGCGTGTTTAAAACTGAATCAGCCAGCACAGGACATCAATCAACCACATGTACCTGTCCGGTGATCATGGCTCTGCTAAGCCAAAACCCATAAAAACAATAGTGCAGGGGTAAGCCAGAATGTTAACTTCCAAAGCTCAAAAAGAAATAAGTGTTTCTAATTGTATTTACAGTAGTTTGACACCATTAACTCTGACTGCAGATTTCTAGCTTGCATGGATTCATTTTCCTGCAGTTCCTACCATTTGCGTCATCGGACAATCTTGTGCCATCATAGCTTAAGAAGACATGGATTCCCCACTGTAGTAAATACTTGTCTTAGCGTATTTGATTACTGGATAGACGATGTTCCTATCTTGAGACTTAGTATCAGAGACAATGTTATAGCTCAGGTGTCTCTCTCTTACTGAGAGGCTAGTAGTCAGGGTTATTGTGGACATTACCGGCATGCACCATTAACTCTCTGACTGCTGATTTCCAACTTTCATAGATTAGCTTTCCTACAGTTCCTCCCATTAGCTAATTGAAAATCTTGTGCCATCAATGTTTAAGACACAGATTCCCCACTAAACTAAATGCTAGTCTGCGTGTGTTTGTGTTACTAGATAGAGTATATTCCTATCATGAGACTGAGTTAATTATAAATGTATTCAGAAACACTGTCTTAGCTCAGATGTCCCTCTCTTTACAGAACGGCTATTGCAAGTGATAGTCAAGACTACTGCAGTCATTACCACCAATTTCCTTCAAAGTAACATTTCTAATTTCATTTCTATTAGAGTAATATTTGAACAGCAATTCTGGCTAACATTATAATGTTTTTAACCCCTTCAATGTGGCCTGACTACCACTTGCAGTAGCCGTTCCATAAAAAGAGCTAATGGGAGGAACTGTAGGAAAGCTAATCTATGCAAGTTAGAAATTGGCAGTCAGTGAGTTAATTGTGCATGGTGTTATGTCCGTAGTAACCCCGACTACTACTTTCAATAGCCTCTCTGTAAGAGAGAAACGCTTGAGCATCTAGTTTGCAAGCACACTTTGTAGACCGTTCTAATTAAGTATTTCTTTGTAGACAATGCTATTTCAGCTCTGCTGAAAAGCCATCAGGTCCCAGAACCAGGATCTCGGTCTGTCAGCTAGAGTGCTGACGTCTGTAAAAGGAACGGGAGGGGGAAACTTTAGAAGCTTATAACTTTTAAAATATACAAGTTTGAGCAACGTGATTAACATCCGTTAATTTATTTTTTTAAACATGAACAATATTAAACGTTATTACATTCAAGTATTACTATCCCTTTAAAGTAAAAATTGTTACTAGGCAGGGTTGCCCATTAGCTCTACTTCTTTATATACCAACATTAGAACCCCTGGCAGCTAGTATAAAAGAAAATAGATTTGTTAGAGGTGTTAAGATAGATAAAACAAAATATATAATTAGCCTGTATGCTGATGATGTCGTATTAACAATTACGGATCCAGTTAATTCATGAAAGAGCCTGGCACAAGAGACTCAGAAATACACCAGGGTTTTTAATAGGTATGTGTGAAAATTTTCACCTCAAATTGAAATTGTAAAAAAATGTCACTTTCCCCTTGGTGAATAATTTCCCACGAAAAGTGCAGATTTTCTGCTTTTTCCCACTTTTTTCGCCTAGCTCATTGTGCATTGAAATCAATGGGAACATTTAAATAACACACAACACATAACAAATATTATTTTATTTCCCAAAGGCATAGTATAAAAGGGGCATGACTTTGCCTGTGTTGGTGGGGGGTGGAGAAAGAATCAATTGAACAGGGAATTTTTTTTGGGGGGGTTGTTTACTGTGATTGGGGGCAGTTAATAAAAAATAAATACTATATACAATTTAAAAACCCGTAAGACATGGTATAAAAGGGGTGAGAGGACGGTGTGTGTGTTGGTGGGTGGAGTCTGGGGAATGAATAAGTTGAACAGGGAATTTATATTTGAGGGGTTTGACTGGTATTGGGGGGACAGTTAAACATTAAAAAAAAAAAAAAATAAAACAAGACATGTATATGTAAAGTGATAAAGGCAAGATCCCCCTAATATAAGCTGCCACTGGGGTGGACTGATACTTGACTTGATAGAGTATTTGGTAGAGGATGATTTGTTAGAGGCACAAGCCGTAAGGAAACATTGATTTGTAGGACATAGGCTTGTTAGAAACAAACCCCTAAAATAGTTTGTTTTGTTTTGTTTTGTTTGTAGGACTATGGTTTTATTTATTTATTTTTTTCTTCAAAGCACAGGCCCTGTAAAAAAACAATAAAAATGCCCTACTGGCCTAGTGCCAGCAGGTCATGTTGCCCAGTGGCCACTGGCTATTGACAAATGTCCTCCCGAGTCCATAATTGTGGAATTTGCAACTGCTGTTCTTACTGCTGCTGCTGAGTTATTTAACCCTTTGACTGCCAGAATGGTAGGGAATGCATTGCTTTGCAATGCATTCCGTACCACTCTGGCACTCAAAGGGTTAAACAGCAGGATGATTAGGCAGCTGAAAGGGAATGGGATCAACAATAGCAGTAACATGGGTGATGGATGATGAAGGTTCCACTTGCCACATCTAGCTCCAGCGATGCACCTGAGGTAGTGGCAGCACAATAAGTATCCCACACAGTGCTACAAAAGGTCTCGTAAGATGTCATTAATGAACTCCTGGAAGACAGCGGGAGCCTTGCAAAGACCAAAGGGCATTACCAGATATTCATAATGTTCGCTCCTGGTGTTAAATGCTCTCTTCCATTTATCACCCTCTCTGAATTGCACCAGATTTTAGGCCGTCTGAACATCAAGCTTAGTGAGGAATGACAAACCCTGTAGTAATTAGTGTGTGACGGGAGTACAGGGGTTACTTATTGGTAGACCGAGGGTTAAGCGATTTATCCAGCCAGACAAAAATATAATAAATTGCATTTATTAGAGAGGTCATGGCACACAAACATAGGACAACAATTACAGGCAAACAAACAGGGGTAAAACATAAAACCTAAACACATCTGCTGTTCTCTTCTTGATGTGCCAGCAAAGTTGCACCGATTGCCAGGGGTTACATATAATACTCACAGTCCATTTTAGCTTAATGCTGGAGCTTACACATAGTCCCACTAGAGGCAAGAGTGGGCATACTGCCCACTACACATGCTGCTGGATTACATGAAGGTTCCTTGTATCTTTTAGTCCTGACAGAGGAGTTGGGGAAGACATCCTAAGATCCTTGTTGTGTGTGTATCAGAGTACTCTCTCTGTGGCTGAAGCCGCCTTGACTTACAGCCCACAACTGAAAAGGGCACCTGGCCCTACAGTGCCCGGTTACTCTAACTCTTCTGGTGAGGGCACTCACCAGTCCCAGTTTCTGCAGTACTCCTTTAGAATGCCCATGGATCCTAGGCCTCCCACCATTATGGAGAGGCCTATTCTCCTCTTCTTACATTTTTTCAACTCTGTCTCTCTCCTTAGGCTTTTTTCTACCCACCCCTACAGGATGTGATGTCATAGTTCCCATCTACCAGGTCTGTTCTGCTTGGCCTGATGTGAGAGGGAAGATACACACATTCCACACACAGATTTGCCCTACCCCCCTCTATCTGACCAACACTGACTATCTCATAACACAATCTCTGGGTTAAGCTAGACTGGATGGCACCATCCCTCTGTACATCATACACACTAACCAACCCATTCACTGCTGGTAACTGGAGAACACTCTCTAATGCATGCACACACAGGGGACATTAATGTTTCAAGAATGGGAACACATGTTAAGACAATGGCGATCACTGAAAACAGACATATATTGTTCTTTGGGTGACAACCATTCCGTCACACAGTGGAATTGGGTAAGAATTCTTGATCATAAGTTTATTAAGCCTTTGAAAATCAATGCATGGCCTTAATTCTCCATCCTTCTTTTTAACAAAGAAGAATCCTGCCCCAGCCAGGGAGGTGGCTCTCCGAATGATGCCTCTGGAGAGAGCGTCCACCACATACTCCTCCATGGTCCTATTCTCAGCCATAGACAGAGGGTAAACACAACCCTTCGAGAGGAACAGCCCCTGGAACCAATTCAATGGAACAATCGTATGGCCTGTGATGAGGTAAGGTCGTGGCCTGCACCTTGTTGAAAACATCACTGAAGGCCTGATACTCTGCAGGTAAGGTAGAGGAGGTGGAGGAGGAGGCATTCATGCCCAACACTCTGGTAGGACAGAGGAGAAAGGACTCTGTACAATGCTGAGACCAAGACAGAATGTCACAATTACTCCAATCCACCATGGGGTTATGTTTTTGGAGCTAAGGAAACCCCAGAATGACCGCATAATGAGGTGAGTTACCTGGAACTGGAATTTCTCACAATGGAGTGCTCCTACCAGGAGTGACACAGAATTAGTTTCATGAGTGACCTGAGGAGTTTTCAGCGGCCTACCATCAATAACTTCAATAGTCAGCAGAGATGCCCGTGGCAGTAGCGGAATTGAGGGTTTAGCTGCAAAATTAGCATCAATGAAATACCCCACTGCCCCTGAGTCAATCAATGCTGGGGGAATCAGCCCAAGATAGGATGACCTTGACGGTAGGTTTATTCTGATCGTTTTCAGGGGACTGTGAGACCCCACCTAGAGTCTGTCCCCAACGGTATTCTAGGTGCGCCCATGTCCCGGGCGTACAGGACAAGCAAGCAGCAAGTGTCCGGGTTTACCACAATATAGGAAAAGGCCCTCCCGTCGGCAGAATGTTCTCTCCTGTGCCAAGAGATGGGTAAACCCCCAACTGCATCAACTCCCCCCATGTCTAAACTAGGAGGCATGGGAGGAGAGGGAGGAATGGGTAGGTGACTAAAAGTCGGAGCTAAACGTACCCGAGGCCTCCGCAGGCGCTCCTTAAACAAGGGTCTCTCCCTGATACAGGTGTCAATCAAAATTGTGAATGACACTAGATCGTCTAGGGT
Organism: Rhinophrynus dorsalis; assembly: GCA_037306005.1. NCBI lineage: Eukaryota > Metazoa > Chordata > Amphibia > Anura > Rhinophrynidae > Rhinophrynus > Rhinophrynus dorsalis. The sequence continues at coordinate 151,517,430 of CM074719.1, read as the reverse complement.
GACAGGCAACTCTCTGGCAGCAATTTCGTCTTTGATGTCGTCACTTAGCCCCTTGTGAGAAGGTGGCTACCAGTGCTTCATTATTCCATCCCACCTCTGCTGCCAATGTGCAAAATTCAATAGCATATTCGTCCACCGTATGGTTACCCTGGCGGATAGACATTAGCTGTTTGACAGCAGAGGCAGGTACATCAAACACTTGTCTAAATGCGGCCATAAACTCCGCAAAATTATAAATGATGGGTTTATCATTCTCCCATAGAGGATTGGTCCATGCCAAAGCCTTGTCTAAAATGAGTGAAATCATAAAACCTACTTTACTATGCTCAGTAGGGAATGCATGATGCACCATATCCAGGCATATGCCCACCTGATTAAGAAAACCACAGCAAAGTACTGGGTTACCCTCTTACCACTGAGGGAGAGGAGCAAAAGCGGATATTCCTCTGGCAACAGTGGGCTTCTGAGAAGTCGTAACAACAGGTGCTGGAACAGTATCAGCAGATGCCATCGGTTGTTTCCTGGGACGGTCCAAGTGAGCCATACGGTTTAACAATGTCTGCATGGCAAAGGACGGCTGATCAATTCATTGGTCCTGACAGTCCATTCTAGCCAAGATGCTCTGGACTAGTGGGTTTCCTGTACCTTCAGTACTCATATTGGCCCTTTCGTACTGGCAAGGAGACAGTACTGATTTTGAAACACCACCTTTATTGAACAATGTAAATATATATGGTAAAAACACACTGAATATAATCACTGAGAAGATAGTCACAAAGCAAGCAGTTCCTACCAGGAATAGGAGGCTGCTATGGGAGATAAACCGAAGGCAACAGTGAAATAGCACCCCTGGGGCTGGGACCCAGGAAAGTAAGCGAATACTGGGGCTAGGACCCAGAAGAGGGTATGTACAGGAGCAACACTGGGGCTGGAAAGTTAACGAATACTGGGGCTAGGACCTAGAAGAGTGTACATACAGGTTGCCACCAGGAGAATACTGACACAAGCCGGCAGTCAGAAAAGGCAGTATGCGGACAAGCCAAGGGTCGATACCAAAGTGAGTAGTCAGCCAGAGCCAATGGTCAATACCAAGAGGATAGTCAGACAAGCCAGGGGTCAATGCCAGAGCGGGTAGTCAGCCAGAGCTGAAGGTCCAATACCAAGCGGATAGTCAGATAAGCCACAACACTGGACACCAGGAAGGACAGATAGCCAAGCCAAAAGTCATACACAAACACTCTCCAAACAGAACTGCACTGGAACACCACGAATGGGCAATTGATGTGGTGTCCAGGCAGTTTAAATACTTTTCCTCCACCCCTGGTAGGTGGAGCACTAAATGATCTGTCCCTTTAAGAGCCAGAAGCGAAGTCACTAGAAGGAATCCCAGTGATGAGTGCCTGACTCTGCCAGCCAGTAGAGGGAGCCCTAACAGATGTGTCAGGAGACAGAACAGAGAGACTGCACCTGAGAGACCATGGCGTCTAGCTCTCCCTACACACAGGACGTGGCATGGCTGTGAGGACTACACAGAAGGGGCCGGCCGCCTCTCTGCACACTGGAGCGGCTCCCAGGCAGGTAAGTGCGAGCGCTTACAGTGTGTTGTCATTAGAATAGAAATGTTTCCCTTGAGAGCAGGAACTGTGACTCTTATCAGCAACTGCAATGTGCACAGTGTGCGTGTGTGGTAAATAACATCTGGGGGCACAACTGTATCCAAACACCATGACACCCGAAACCAAGTACTGCCACTGTCACTATACTCCTTCAACAGACCCCGCTAAGGACACATGACAACTTGCTGACAGTTTAATAGTAATGATGAACCCTCCCTGCCAACATCCTAGCATATTCTGTGGGATGGAATCTCCTCAGATGCCGCTTGATGACCTGGTATCAATTCTCCTCCACCACCCTGGCATGTCTAGTCAGTTTACCACACAGTGTGCAATGGGTAAAGACGAACTGTCACATCCTAACATCAACAGAGTGGCTATCATTTGGAGGTGGAGGTAATGAAGAACGAGGTGGACTGGCAGAAGATGTATTTGTTACCCTAGAGGAAGAAGGTGATGGTGAGCTAGTTATTTCACTTGTAATGGAACTTCCAGTCTCTGTCTGAGTTTCTCTATTCTTCCTCCTCTTTGATCTCCACCTCACCTCTTGTTGCCTTTCTGGAGAGTCAGGGGGTACAGCAACAGCAGTGCTTGATTTCTGTGGTGAGTGTTTGGCTTTAACATGTTTGACATAAATGTCATGGTGTCTGTGCTTCATGTGTGCTATCAGGGCTCTTGTGACAAGGTGTGTTCCCTCCTTTCCTCTTCTAACTGACTTGTCACAAATTGTGCATTCTGCCTGCCCCAAGAGAAAAATAGTCCCACACCCATGGCTTCAGAGGATAGGGAACAGGTCGAGAAGAATGGCCTCTTTCATTTTGTCCTCCACATTCCCCTTCACTCTCTGTGGCAGCGGAAAATGTTGCTGCTGTTGCTGCTACTGCCTCAGATTCAGCGCAGCAACTAGGATCAGGAGTATTGCTGGTGCTAGCAAGTGGAACATTCTCACTGTGTCCACTGTGGTCTGTGGCACACTAGCTTGCTCCCCAGCATCCTGCTGCCCTTGCAACTCAGCATCAGAAGGAATTAGAGCAGTTACAAATTCCTCAAATTCCAAAATGTCACTGCTAGTGGTGGTGGTGATGCCCATCCTTATCCCTGTCTCGCATTCCTTCTCAGTTTCTGCTAAAAAGGTCATCAATGTCTCTTCCACCCCAGCTTCTGCACCATCATCATCATCACCACCACCATTAGCCCCTACGTGTTGCAAGGATTCTGTGTGTGGCAATGAGATAGATGTGGTGGGGGCACAACCATCACCCTCACATTCATCACCTGCTGGCCCCCTAACACCTGCCATCCTGGCACTCACTGCTCAATCAGCTTGACAGTATCCTGTGCATTGGTAGATGCTACCTACAGTGGTTGAGCTTTGATTATCATATGTATATTGAAGAGTGGGGATGGCAAGAAATACCTCCTTGCCACTCTTCAGGATGCTTATGATAACCAAAGCTCAACCCTGACATGTTGGATGTGTGTATATTCTGGTTCTCCTAGTGGGTGAAACATGTGTCCTCCAGCTGCTTGTGTTGCTGTGTTCCCCCATCAATGTGTGTTTGTGGGGTTGCTTTGCTTGTATGCATTGCTGACATTGTTTCTACTTAGTTGCCATGGTTGTGTCAACAGTGCAACTGTGTGTTTTGAAGCCCTCAGGTTATTGTGCATTCGACCTATGTTTCATTAGATGCCTAATGACAGCAATGATTTAAATATTACTACATAAGAGGCATAAAGACTGTCTAATCTGATATAACATTAGACCCTTCTTATCTGAGAATAGAAGCCTCTCTTATCTAAAATACGTTAGAAGAAATGAAGCCTATTCGTTTTGATACGGCCATAAATCTGGCCTTCAAATCAGAGCCGGCTTCAGTGCAGCTTGTTCACATCTATCTATTGAAGCTGGATATGATCAAATGGCTCATGTTCATTGCAGTATCAGAACTAATAGGCTTCATATATTAGCTGTGTGTTCTTAGAAGCAGGATCTGTGCTAATGGCTAAATTGATCTAAAATTTATGTTGCAAATTCACATTTTTTTATTCAAGCCGGATCTGATCCAATGGCCTACATTTACTGCCGTATCAGAACTAACAACCTTCATATATCATCTATTTAAGTTCTAAAGACGGATCTGAATAACAGATTACACCTATAGTCATAATAGAATCAGCAGGTTGCATACACCAGTTAGTCCTTTATCAAAAGCTATAAATGCTATTATAAATGTTTATTTTCTCTTGTTTTTTTTAAAGCCGGAGAATTTAATATGGCTGTGTATTTTATGACTAGGATCCTGAAATAATTGAATTTAATTAATGGTTTCTTGCTGTATTAATATTGATAAGTCAGATCTGATCTAACAACATATTTTGTTGTATCAGAACTAGTAGGCTTTAATATTAAGGTTCTGTTGGGACTATATCGTACTCTTTTGAGTGACTAATTGCTAGCCATTTGTCTCCTTCTCTGAGATGAGATGGGATCTGACAATTGTAATGTATCTGATCTAAGAGGCTTTTTAGGAGACACATATTCCAATATGTATAGAAATAATAGAATTACTCTCTTATATTTATTATTGAGAGAGTTTATTTAATGAATCGTTGTTCCTTTTTAGTGTATATAAATATATAGGCATTTTTAATGACAGGATTGTGATATTACTTTGTTTTTCTTTTTAAATAAATTCACCATTTTTAATAAAGGTTCAATTTTATTAACTTCCCATGTTTGACTCTCCAAGGATTGGTATCACCAGTGCTTCTTTTGAGTGCGAGATTTTGCTGGGGTTTTCTTTTTTTCTTTCCTTTTTAAAGGGATAGTAAACCCCAAGAAAAACTGTAAGCCAAATGATAGGAATAATAAAAACATACTTAACGCCCTCATTCCCATCTCTCAAACCATTATGGTTTGAGAGGTGTAAGAAAACAAAGACCTCCACTCCCTCCCCTTTCTGCCTGACAAGCTGTCAAGCTGTCAGAGACAGAATCCGGTCAACCGACTTTAGGCGGCTCTTCAGGAGTGTTGACATCGGGATATCTAACTACAATTACTTCATTGGTATCATCTATAATGTGTGCCTGGCTTGCAAGCACATGTTGTACACCATTCCGATGAAGTAATTATAGTTATATATATCTCGATGACAGCGCTCCTGAAGAGCCGCCGTCTGGTCCTGGAAGCAGGATCTCATGACGTCCGCTATACAGCAGACGCATGAGAAGAGGGAGGGAGTGGAGGTCTTTATTTTCTTACATCTCTCCCCATATCATACATTTTTTGCACATTCAGTTGATGATGTGTTAAAGGGGTCTGTGCCCAAAAAAAAAAAGGATGCAGATCTTCCAACATTAAAGTGAGTCCCTTACCGCATCTTACCACTAAAGTAGTCAATTGAATGGCACCAGGGGAGGGCTGGCCTGAGGGGCAGGGGGTCAATTGCCCCCTGGGCCAGTCATATGTCTGGACCAGTGGCCACTGCCTCACTCAGTCTCCCGCTTGCTGCTTTAAATAGATCTACACTATTAATACCACAGAGCTACAATCCAAATGGAGCTACATTAGTAGCACAACTCATTTCTCTTGTAAGCTCTGTGGTATCACAATCGTTAGTCCATTTCAACTGTAAGCACTGTAGTATCAGAAGTGTAACCCCATTTCCTTTGTAAGCTACGTGGGGGTGGGCTGGGACAATGGGCTTGAACAATAATAGAAATAGGCCACTTTATTGTATTTGCCCCAAGGTCACAAGTTGCCAGCCCTCCCCTGAATGGCACATTCATCCATTTGTAGTATGTTTCTATGGGGTCAAATGGGCGATGAATTTAGCATCCAAGGGGCTAGATTCTATTACAGTTTTTATCACTGCTTTTACCTCCGGTTTTCCCTATAGACTTCAATGGGAACATTTTTGATAAAACGGGTGTTTACATTTATCTCCTCTAATAGAATCTAGCCCAAGATGCTTTTTTTTCTGTCTGTATTTCTTTATAGCACAGGTAATTGAATTGCTTACCGTGCTTGAAAAAATGCCGGCAGGATTTTTTTTGGCTAATGGATTGAATTGAATCAGGACCATAGAGTTGGTTGCTGGTTCATAGTTTCATAGTTTCTGTCCTGAGTTTCTGTGCTTGAATCTCTTCCAAGAGCCTTTTCCTGAGTTATAAATATGAAAAAAATTAAAAAGATTTTTTTGTCATACACAATTTTCCTTATATGAATCAGGAATCATATTTAAACAGATGGATAGCAACATTTGTATTTAGCATCCAAAGTTTGAGCCTCTTGTGTTCAAAGGGTTAATGCTTTGCAGCAGCAAAAAATGCTATGTGACATTTATATACTGAACAAATCTTTTTAAGCTAATTTGGGAGTAGCTTTCTATAAATTAAAAATAAATACATAAATGTTAGGCTCCAGTTATTTCACTAGATTGTAAGACATTTGAGGAAGTGACATGTTTTACAAAGTTTCTGTATTAAATATAGCCAGAGTTACTGTAGGTTTTCACTTTTCTGACAATTGTGTTGCAGAATATTAATAGAAATTTTCAATCTAGCAAATTCCGTTATAATCTGTTATCAGTTTTCACTCAGTAAAACTCATAGTTGAATTCCATTAAAATTTTGTTTACATATGTATAGATTTTTTTAATATATTTGTATTGAGGACATAGTAAAGTACACAACTGTATGTCCCAGATGCACCTATCATTATACAAAATACAGAAATATATTATGCATATATACAGCAAAGTAAAAACAAACAAAGCAAACAAAACTAAAGAAAGGACCTCTGAAACAGACAAGGAAAGAATTACCCAGCACAAGGCCAAAAGTATTCCCCATACCCTGGCAGGCAGTGCAACCCCCCCCCCAAAGGCCAAGGTACCCAAGTAGTTGGCGATAGCTGTGTTAGAATGTGTATATTTTTTCCTTTCTGCTACCTTTGAAATTCACCTCCATCACATTTCTTTCTATGTTTCTTTCACTCTTACCCTTTCCCCTTTTCCTTCCCCTCCATGCCCTTCTCTTTTCCTCCTGCCCCAATTGCTATGTTTTCCCAACTCTTTTTGCATATAGATGTAAGATATCCATTCATCTCAGATGTTGTCAAATTTTTTTTGAGCCACCCTGTGTATATAGAGCCCTTCAGTGTGGGAACGTGTGGCCATATATCTATGCTCCCATATTGCACAGCCCATGTACAAACTGAAAGAAGAGAAAAAAGCACAAATCTTGCTCTGTGGTGGCATACACTTGTACTGAAACTAGATTATACACTGAAGGAGTTACATATTCATATGTAATGATAATGAGTCTGTACATAGGCATAAGTGCAGATGCTCTATTAGTGTGTACTTATATGGTGACATAGTAAGTGCTGTGCCTTCAGTTGTACATCAACCTTTAGAGTGCTTTGAATCTTTTCTGGGAAAACTTCTCTATAGACATTATTATATGTCTAAGTGGTTAGTCTGCTAATAATGTAGTGGGCAGTGGCAACAACATTGACGTTCCCTATGGGGTGGGGTTTTGTTTGAGATTTACTTAGCAGAATTCAGAATATGCTCCAATAATTCATGTCAGCAAATCTATTCCTGTAACTGGTGTGTGTGATACATTGGAGGCTTCTCTAGCATTCTAGGGGTTAAACAGAATTAGAAATATATCTCACTCCATCAATCAGAGACTAAAATGAATCACATTATTCTTGTCGTTCTTTATCATATATGAAAACTCAGCCTCTACAGACCATACTAAACTAGCAATACCTTTAAACATAAAATGTCCAGATCCTTTATTGTGCCCATATATTAACCCTATGGGGGCCAGAGGGGTGTACAACAATGCATAGAGCTCTGGCACGCAAAGGGTTAAGACTGTGACACAATTGTAAAGAAATAAATTTTTCTGAAACTATTGAGCAATCGTTAATATAAAACTAATGGCAGTTACAATGAATGCTGGCATATTTTCATGTTCTTTTTCACTTCTAGCTAACACACATGCATTTGCTAAATGTGTTTTATTTTTCTTCCTTGGTTACACATTGGCTCAAATTTCCATTGCACTGAATGTTACAATATAGAAGAGAATAGTGTTTCCTTCAGGGCAATTTGATTACAAGACAAATCGAGCATGAAAAAGACTGTTCCACTCTGATAAAATTCTTGTTAAGCTGTTGGGCCATTTATATCACAACCCATTATCTGTCAGTACTTGAACTTTTGCTATTCTGTGTCTTGTAGTAGCCCTTAATAACTGAAGTTTCAAGGCCAGCAGTCAGTCTTGAGTCTTGTTCTTTAAAATTGTGTGTAACTTCATTGATCTCGTACCCTCTTGAGGACGAAAAGAGTCTACAATGAATTTCAAAGCGAAGCTTTTGCACACCTCTCAGGTCTGCAAGGGGGTAAAACAGTTAAAGGCACAACAGCAGATTTTTTTTTGTAAGCAGTTTGTGCAAAACTGAATTTTTATGACAAAACATACTGAATGTAGAAAGCAAGGTTTCATTTAGTAGATTTTGGAGCATATTAACAAGAATTATATAACAGGAATAATGAAAAGGGAAAAAATTCTGATTTCCAATATATCCTGGTACAAAATTTCTGTACAAAGAAGTAACTAATATATTGCCCAATTATAAGTACCTCTGCATTGTTAATTTTGATTCTTACCATCCTTATATTGTATTCTTTAATACATCTATTTTTTATATATTTTATGCAATTAATTATTACCACTATGCTTAGATCTGGTTGTCCTTTTTCTTGTCTTGTGCTGTTCCACATCCTCTACATTGTGTTTCTTTTGGCTCCCCTATGGATCTGAGTGACTTTGGAAAATAGCTGTAGTTATCTGAAGAAACTTTTTTGATTGTCAATAAGACTTTACAGTAGGGTGTCTTTATAGGACCAGTACATTGTATATTTGTTATATATTTTTCCACTGTTTTGTGCATGTTATTGGGGGCTATATCTTACTCCATCACACTTGGGCTAGATTTCCAAATAGGGTTTGATGACTGGTACTCTTCTTCATGGAAACATGTGAAGCAATGGAAAAATACCATAAACTAGTGAATCAATTGCTCTACATTTCACTTAGCAAGCTCTTTTCTTTGCTCCATAACCCAGATGAATTATGGTTGAATCATGTGTAAATAAGTCCATTTAAATCCTAGTACCATAAATTCAATTAATTTATATCACAAGTTCCAAGTTCCATCTGCAGGAATCCTCTCATACATATTTCTGCCCCCCCCCCTCCATTGTTTGTTAGATTTAGGTTATGTTGTACATGGACTTCATAATTTCTCTTCCATTAACAATTGATTCACAAACCAATGGATACTTAATTACTTCAAGATGATGGACATCTTTGGAATGGACTTTATACATAGTGCTATTCCTTTGTGTATATTTGTTATATTCCTTTTGATCCAAAGATAAAGTACATACGTTATTATTAAGCACATAATGTTTGGAGCTGAATATATATGTTTACAATTTTTAAAAGTATTTGACTTTACACGAATGGCATAGGCCAAAGAAATGAGTAGCACTAGTCTGTAACAGCTAATAAAAAGGAGAGCAAAAAAACAACGTATGTTCATATATATTGCAAATATTACATTAAATTCAATTGTGAATAGCAACACAAATTATCATAATGGCCTTTAATCTTTGAAATGATATATAAGCTTTGCTCTATGATTAGTATCATTGTTACAGTTTCAGCTTACCTTGTTTCCAGCAGCATCTACAGGCGTGAGGCTTCTAGCATGCAGCAGGCCTCTGTTTTATCTGTTTGTTTCCTGTAGTCTCCTCCTACCTACTTCCTACTTCCTCCCTCTGAGCTGCTCCTCCTACTTCCTGTGGAGGGGTTTAAAAGGCAGACTGAGTCCTGACTCAGTCGCCCTTGCGTTGTGGTTATTAGGTGAAGTACTTGGGCTCTGTGTGTGACCTGGCTATCTACGAAAACCCGCACTGTGTATGACCCGACTAAGTAAGAGAACCCGCACTGTGTATGACCCAGCTAAGTACGAGAACCCTCTGTGTGTATGACCCAGTGATCACAAGTATCCCTTACTGTGATCAATTTGTGCTATTGGCTTAAGACAGACCACTGTTGTGGACAGGTTCTGATTGGTGACTGCAGGCGTGAGTCACAAGGTCTCTATATAGTGACTGCAGGCAGAGTCATAGAGTCTGGTGTAGTGACTGCAGGCATGAGTCACAGGGTCTCGTGTGGTGGCTGCAGGCGTGAGCCACAGGGTCTTTATATGTGACTGCAGGAGTAAGTCACAGGGGTCCGATATAGTGACTGAGGGCAGAGTCACAGGGTCTCTTAGCGGTGACTGCAGGTGGGTCACTGGGTAGCTGCAAAGGTGTGGTCTTGCTGGTTTGACTGATTGTAGGCGTGGGTCAGTTCTCCAGTCCAGCAGTCCATGTGTTCCTGTTCATCGGATCAAGATTGCTGAGCCAGTGTTCACAGTGGTTGCCTGTTCCAGTGTTCCAGTCAACGGATCAAGAGTTGGCGTTCCTGTATCCTGCTGAGACTAACAGGGGCTTTGGCCCAGTCTCTCGCATTGTGGTCTAGCGAGAGGCCTACTATTTCTGGTAGTAGTGTCGCCAGCTAGTAACCCTTTGCTTGTTGTACCACTTATTTATCGCTGTGATTTATTCTAATAAATATTTTGCATTATATTACCGTTCTGAGTTCTGAGCATTCCTGGGTGCCCGTGACAATCATGCAGTAATCAAAGTTTGCAAAAAAAAATGACAGTACTTTTCATAAAAAAATGACCACATCCTTTCATTGTATGTAAAATATATAAAGGTCAAACAATTATTCACGAAATTCATACTATAAACTGTGTATGCAAAAGTGCATAAAGTTCTTGGACTACTTCTTGGGTAAAAAAACTACACCTAAATGTAAACATTACAAATAATGTAAAAAAAAAACAACTGAGAGGTAGGGAGGGAGGCTGATGAACTACCAATAGCTGAAATAGTTCTTGAGCAAATCAGCTGCACCATATACTTTTCCATTTATTTAAATGGGGCTTTTAACTCAATGAATTGCTAGACAGGTCTTCAATACTTTGCTTCCGAATACACTGGGGACCTTACTATCATTCAAGTGGTTTCAATTACTGTTTAAGTTAATGGAAGTTTGGGCAATTGTTATTTACCCTTTTGCTGTGTGGGTTTGCTCCAGAATTACTCCTGCCCATCATACTGCATCAACAACAATAACTTTTAGAAATGCAGAAATCCAAAAAACATAAAAGTATGGTAAACTTGCTAACATGGGATGCATTCCAATGCCTTGGATACCTCTTTGGCACTCAGAGGATTAATATAAAAAAAGTTTATATACGAGTTTGTTGCATAATTACATTGTTATTGTGATGTAGTTTTCATGAAGCATTAGCTCATTTTAAAGCTTCATTTATATCTTGTCTTCCGTTGTTGCTTAACATTTTTAAAGGGATAGTAATACTTAAAATGTAAAAAAAAAGTATGTTGTAGGGTTTACCACTGCTGAGAGGTGTTTTATTCAAAAGTTATTAATTTTCAAAGTTGAATTTTTTAGGTGCAATATCACAGTGACCTGAAATTGTATAGTGGTGCTGTTGCTACACGATTTTATGGACAGCTCTGGTCCTGGGACCATAAATCATAGGATGGTGTAGCAACAGCGCTACTGTACAATTTCAGGCCACTGTGATATTGCACGTAAAAAATTCAACTTTGAAAATGAATAACTTTTGAACGAAACACCTTTCAGCAGTGGGAGTACTCTTGTTTTACTCAGGGGGATAAACCCTACAACATATTTTTTTTTACATTTTAAGTATTACTATCCCTTTAAGCATAATTGTATTATCTGGCTCCATTAATTGTTCTGCATTTCCAAACGACTCTGGAGTTTCTTCTTGATCCTGGTGTTGATGTTCACGACAGGACCTTTGTTACCATTTAAAGTAAGTTGTCTTTTAATTGCCTGTTTTTAAAGACTTTTGGTTATCACAGAAGTGTGCTTCATTGTTGTTATATGCCTGATGTTCCAGATAACCTTCTGTTGATAAAGTAGTTATAGCTTCTTGGGAACTAGTGCATAGATATCATATCATATTAAAATAATCTCTAGATTTACTAAAATTCTGTACTCCTTTTCAGAAAAATAATGGCTGTGTTTAAAAACTTTACTAACTCAACAAACATAAAACTAAAATAATCTGGAGTTAGAAAAAATATGAAATGTGAAATATTTATAGACTGATGTTATTAGGAAAATGAATTTCAGATGCTAGCACATTTATAGTTTACAAAATAGTGCTTCAACCCTTTAAAGAACAGAGGGATGGGCAATACAAAGGGAAAGAGACTGCAAGAAATTTCTTGTTAAGGATATAACATTAACATGTTTCTGTGGGTACAATAGTTTTTTCAAAATCAGTATGTTTTTATATACTATAATTTTGTGATAGAATTCAAGTTTCTTTAGTAATTCATAGTAATTTAGGTTGAAAAAAGACTTGTGTCCATCTAGTTCAACCCTATTCCTATTCCTGTTTACCATTGTTGATCCAAAAGAAGGCAAAAAAAAAACCCTCAGTATAGCAATTTCAAATTCTGCCTTGAATGGGGGAATTCCTTCTTGATTCTAAATGGCAATCAGATTTCTCCTTGGATCAACAAGCCCTAACTAAATATTTAAATATGTACTAATGTACATAGCCCTCTATTATGCGCTTTTAAATAAGTAGCCAGGCATCTAATGTATTCAATAGCACCACCTCCTCAGGCACTGAATTCCATACCTTTATTGTCCTTACTGTAAACAAACCCTTCCGCTGTTGTAGATTAAATCTCCTTTCCTCAAGTCTAAGCGGGTGGCCACTTGTCCTTTGTACTGTTCTGTTAATGAACAGGTCTTTGGAGAGCCCTTTGTATGGACCCTGAACATATTTATATAGTGTTATCATATCCCCTCTAAGACGCCGTTTTTCTAGTGTGTACAAGTTTAACTTTTCTTCATAACTAAAACTTTCCATTCCCCTTACTAGTTTTATAGCCCTCCTCTGCACTCTCTCTCTAGCCTCCAACACCAATGCCTACACTAGAGTGTATTATCAATGTAGTACATATCGGTATACACACTGTGCCATCACAAAGACTTGAATGCCAGAGAGACCTTACTCTTTCCCACAACATGAACAGAAAAATGCAATAATGATACACCATTTCCTTTACTCCTTGTTTAGAACATGGAAGTAAACAATACATAGAGGAACTCCTAGTATTGCCCATAGACTCAATGTATTCTTATATATAATACACTTAAAGTAGCACAAACTGCTGTAATGTAGCTCAAAATTTACTTTCGTTATCAAATGTAAAATATAATAGTGATTTTCTAGCAGGCCACATTTCTATAAATTCACGAAAATATGAAATTCATATACTAAGAAATTTGAGGTTTTTTTGGGCAAGTCAAATGTAGCATATGGAACAAGAAACATCCCTATACATTTAAATGGGTCTTTTAAAACCTTGAATGGGAAACAATGCATTGGGAACTTCTCTAGCACTGAAGCAGTTAAAAGCCCCATTTAATTAATTGTGACTATTTATGTGTCATCAATGGTGCAGCTGGATTATGCCAGTTCATCTTAGTATATCAGTCTTGATATGTTTAGTTTTGTTTATAATCATTAATATGCAAAATAATAGAATGTTGAAAAAGTTAATTTACATTGAATAGGATCACATATTCATTCAGTACATGTATTCCAGCACAGACAAGTTGTAAAAGCTATAGATCTTTTCTCTGATATAAAAACAGGGTTAAAAGTCATTCAGAACTTGGCAATATTTATTGCCTTGATTTAAGCTGCTTTATTAGAGCCCTCTAACTTCCTGTACAAATGTCATTAAAACCACAGGGAGTTCTAGACCTTTTATTGCAAGAGAACACTCTATTATTTAGTACTGCTGTAAGACAATCTTTTCAACTGCAGTTTTCGAGTGATAATTCAAAAAAGATAAACTTTGATTGAGCAGATTCTGGCTGTTAGTCACTTAGGAATAATGTCAGTAAAGTGACTTTTACTTTTATCTTGAGGGACTAGATTTTAGACACTGATATCACACAAACTAACATAATGTGTTGTCATTGACAGAAGGCTCAGAGTCCTCTTTCATATTTGAATGAATCCCAAGGTAAAAAATATGATTTACAAAAAATATTTGAAAAAAGAATAACAATTATGCATACACACACACACACACACACACACACTTTTATAGTGTTATTATTGTGCATTTTGTTATGTATTACTCTGTCTTCAATAAAAATATTTAAGTGTATGACAAAGATACAGACAACAATATACAATGTACAAGTATAACATGCACATATACAGCCAGGTTTTAAACAAAAAGAAAGCTCTTAAACCTCCAAAATTAGAGAAAGGAACCCAAGAAGATCCATACCACCCCCTAACTCCCCCCCCCATAGGCAGAGCACCCCCCAGGCCCTCACACCACAGGGCCTCAATCCAGTAAACAACTGAAACATTATTGTGCATGTTTAAGGTAGTGGTATACACCATAGCACATCATCATAAAATATAACACATTAGCTTTCAACATTAAGAATATTAAAGTTAAATTTAGTTGTCATCATCAATATGATACCAAATATAAAGCATAGAGCAAATTTGCTTTTCTGTAACAAATTTTTCCAGAACATACTTAACTGAAAAATGAGGACCTATTTTCAGAGGTTAATTAAATTATTGCTGGTACTCACAGATACTTTGTTTACTGTCTAGACATGTGCAACTTGTACCATGAGTGAGCTATTTTTGGACTACACGTAATCTTTCTGCTTGCATTTCCCCAATCACAGCCTTATACCAACATACATTATGTCAGTTCTCTTGAAATTCTTTTTTTATTAAGTGAAAATAAAATAGAAATAAAAAATACATTATTATTGAAGACAACATTTTTTGAGTAAATAAATTAATGGGATATAGGAATAAGAACATGGAAAAGAGAGTGACACATTCATTGGTTAATATTAAATTTTAAAATGGCAATGCACTTAAATAAGTCACATGTTCATATGAAAGCATTATAATGGCTTTTTCTACTATAGAATGCCAATCAAGGTGTTTAGCAAAAAATGATTACAAATTCTGTAACCATACATTTTACAGTTCTTGCATAAAACACTTTTTTTTACTTGTATACATCTGAAACAGATTAAAAAAAAAAAGTCTCCCGCAAATATTCCATGAATTACAGTGTTTCCATTGCATTCTCAAAAGTCCATGTGGACAGAAAAAATAACTCACAGTGCTAAAACATCATAAACATACATGTATGAATTAAATTAAGATGCCTAGTGAATAAGATATGGAAAGCAGCATGGAATGAGGGGATTCTCCAAATCCCCAAACTAAGAAAGGACCTAAAGCAAAAAAAAATGAATCCTGCTCTAATCCATATAGATTACTCAAAATTGTGAACCCTGTGTTAATATATTTCAAATAAATGAGGGGTTTTTAACATAATTTGGTCAAAAATGTATAAGCTTGCTACTGGAGTTTATTCATACTTTTAGAACCAGAAGAATGTGTGCAGAGATACATTTACTAAAATATTCTGGTGCAATAAAGCATGAGGTGATATACATATACAGTGCAATGCAACTAGACACTTTGATGTGAACCAGTACTGTCATAAATGGCATTACCTTAACATGTCTACATGAATCATTGTGCACTGTAAAATGGGGACTTCATGTGAATTATTTTGTGAACATACAAATGACAGAAAAGCATGGTTAAAGCATGGGTTACATTAACAAAGCTACATAATAAATAATGTATTGATATAGCATTGTAGTTCATTGGCAACCCCTTTTAAACACTAGAATGATACTGGCTACAGTTATCCTGATGGATATAGACTCCTGTTTGTAATGGGCCATAAAAGAAAAGTAGAAAAATCTGGGGCAAACCTATTACAAATTTTAATCCTTGATGGATTAAGGGTGCCTAAGGTGCCAGGAGGAACCCAAGCCATGAGCAGCCTCCCACATTCTTACTTCTGAAATATCCATCTGTCTGGATGAGGATGGGTCTACCTACATCCCTAGACCCATAGCAGATACTCCGAGTCAGTAATTAATTTATCCTAGGCTTAGACTTTTGCTTTTCTTTAGTTTCCATGTAGTGAGTAATTTTAGAAATGAGTGAACAGATCCTTTTGGGTGTTCATTCAAATTTCTTTGCTCCATAAATTATGTTTCACTAAATGTGCATTTCATAAACATTTTCTATATCCTATTAACCAATATGAATGCATGAAAAGCTATCACATGATGCTATAAGCAAGAAAAAATACAGCTTTGAAGAGCATTTACTAAAGTTGGAAGACGTTCCTATGTGAGTTGGAGTTATCCAGACAAGGTGCTATAGGGAAACAGTATTTATTTTTAATACATATAGACAGTTTCCATCATATAGACTTTAACAGACTTTGAGATTTATATACATCCCATATTCTATCATACTCATGGAGACTGTTTAAAATACAGTTGAATACATTATTAATATTTTCCAATGCTGTGATGGTGCTTTATATGATACTGGGTGCTGATTACTATCCTTTAAACAGACAATGAGGGAAAGGTATGAATCTACCAGTGTAACATAAGTGCTATACTTATATGTAGATTTGTTAATGGAGCACATGTCCCTCTGCTTATATAAAGATGCCTTTAGTGCAATCATCTGCACTTGCACAAAACATCAATGTGAAGAAACCCTTAACACCACCCCAACATCAAGGATAAGATGATAAAGGAAGAATGTTGCTTTGATTTCCTCTGTACCTTGTTAGTACATGGTGTGAAACAGAATGCAGAAGAAAAGCATGCCCTGAAACACATATGCACTCTCACATTGTCCATCCTTTGGCACAAACATAGGCTTTGAGGGCTATATATATATCCTCACAGAGTGTGTGATAAATCAGTGGTGATTTGAGAAATCTTCCTTTGTCACCTGTGGTGCAGTTGGTTTGCCCCATAATTGCACCTCTTTATTTTCCAAAATACAGCATATAGAAACTGTAAATGGAGAAAGTGTTATTAGCATTGTTTAAAGTACATCACACACATGGCAGGCTCACTTACCTCTAATTAATTTGGTTGGATTTGTTATAACTAGTTAGTTAACATTTGTTATACATCAGTATTGACATTTCAACTCAATGTGTTCTCAAACAACCAGTATAAAGTTAAATTCAAATAAACTTAATTCAAATTAAAACTGTATATTGCTGTGTTGCATTGTTCAGAACTGGAAACATCAGTCTGTTATAATTTGCTTAATTTGATGTGAATTTGCCAATATGAATACATTGAAATTTTTAATGGAAAAGTCCATTTGAGAACTCTGTGCAAGATCTCTGTGCCTTGCGAAGCGTTGCATACCCCTCTGACACTCAAAGGGTTAACAGGTCAGTCCTGCTCTGCATACTGCCGCCGCCTCACTGGCAGTGCACGCGATGCAGTCATGCGATGTAGAGACTGCCCGAAAGCACAGAATGCTCCCAGCATTTCTACACCTCCCAGCATTCTGTGCATTTGGCAGTCTCTATTGCACATGACTGCATGGGACAAGCATTCTAGCATTTTATTATATAGGATTTTGAATACTAAATAATTCAAAAACATTAATTTCAGTGATCAGATCCAAAATGTGTGGTGGCTATTTTCTCTCTCTAGAAAACATTACTTTTATTAGACAGAAACACTAAGAAATTTTCTAGAAATCATCTAAGAGATTCTGTAGGCACATATCAGTAAAATATATTTATTACTAGTTGAAAAGCCCGTGTACACGAGCCACAGTTCCACCCAGCAACCTTGGATCCTCTCTTGTCACTGCCACACTGCAGTCATGCGCAGTACTGACTGCCCAAATGTGTTGCGGCTGATATGGAACAGGGCGCTCCAAATTCAGACCAGAGTCCTCTCTGCGCACCTAAAGTGCACACAGAGGCATCCAGTCTACATTAGGAGTGCCCCGCTCCGTATCAGCCGCTGTGCGGGCAGTCTCTACTGCGCATGACTGCAGTGCACGCAGCCAACTCTACTGTGCATTACGGCTTCTGACACACATCCTTAGGAATTATTATATAGGATGGCTGATGTACTGAGGAAAGCTCGTTGAGGCTGATTACTAAAATGAAATGGACCAATTCTGAAGGGGTGACAAATTAAAATTAAATGGGACTTAAATGAGGCTTTTAACCCATTGAATGCTCTCTAGCGTTCAGGAGTTAAAAGCCCCATATAAAACAAAGTATATATATATTTTTTTTTTAAATTTTCCTCTGTGGAGCAGTTGGTCTGTTCAGATTTTTCGTAAAGGGAACCCACTTTGCAGAACAAAACATGTAACATTAGAAAGAGCATTGTGTTTTTTATATACTTGAGCTGTTTTTTCTCTGCAGTGTATAGATTAAGATAAATATAAATATTAATTAATGTTCCAACTGTTTTGTGATGACAAAGATAAGAAAAAACCCAAGGATGGTGACACGGAGTGGAGATGGTGGAGGAGTGGAGAGGGTGAAAGCCCAGCACAACATTTCTTTTCTCATGCAAAAGAGAGAGTGGCAAAATCAAAAGGCTTCCACCACCATCCACTGTAAAAAAATTAGCATGTGTATCAAGTATGAAAGCTTTACTTTAACATATCTCGTGAGTGATCAATATTTTGCAAATCATTGTGTTGAAAACTCTTTAGGCAATCAAATGTTTAAATATTGCTAAAAAGGAGTAACAAAGTTAATGAGGATGAAAAAAACAGCAACATATGTCCTTCAAGTCCAGCAAGTTGGTAAAAATAATCCTTCCTCACTTCAAATGGATATTTCCCTGGATCAACATCCTTTCTGCTTTAAAACCAACTGTCATACTTCTCAATAGTGTTCTGAGCTAGAAAGGTATCCATTGATTTTCTGACAGCAACTACAGTATCTGCAAGCAGATAAAACTGGTGCAAAGAATTGTGCAGCTTTTCTGCCATTACTGTAAAAAATATCTGGCCTTGTTTTAGTTGAAAGTGCCTCTTCTGTAGTATTAATGCATTACATTTTATTTTTATTTTTTTGTCTTTTTGAGAAACTACTTCCTCAGAGAGTTATTTATATTGATCTTGAAAATATTTGTAAATGGTAATCATAACACCCATTAAATAACTCTTCTCTATAAGTTCAATATCGTAATTTTTAAGACCTGTACTCCATATTCTAGATGAGGCCTCATCAAGAATTTATTTAAAGGTAGAATTATATTCCCATCCCATTCATCCATACTCCATTTCTAGATAAGATAGTGGCTTACTGGCTCTTGCTGCAGCCAAGTGACACTGCACTCTGCTGTGAAGTCTATTGTCTATCAATACACTTAAATCTTTCTCTAACGAGGATTCCCTAAATAGTTTCCCATTCAGTGTATACTCAAATGGTTTTAGATTCTGGTTCATTTTTAGATGCTAGTTCAATTCTACTAACATTGCTGCTTGATAACTATGTCCTTCGGTCACAAATAGCATAAACAGCAGCACTAAGTGACACTGCACTGTGAAGTCTATAGTCCATACTCCAAAATCTTTCTTTAAGAGGATTCCTCAAGTAGTTTCACATTTAATGTATATGTAGCATGTTTGTTTCTACAGCTCAAATGAATACCTTTACACTTATCTATATTAAACCTCATCTGCCACTTTCTGTCCATTTGCACAGTTTATACAAATCTTTCTTCAGAGAAAAAAACATTATGCTTGTATTTAAACAATATATATATATATATATATATATATATATATATATATATATATTTTTTTTTTTTTTAAATATTTGTGGTATGTGTGATTAGCACACATGCGATGCAATTCTGGAAGCTAAAGAAATACAATTTTTAAGCAAACCAATTGCACCAAAAGGGCCAAATTAATATTCTAATTGATATAAATGTGGAATTTAACCCCCTGAATGTTAGGAAGGTTATCAATTCCTTGCAAAACAATATTGAGACCTCTCAAGCATGTAATGGATTAAAACACAGTCTAAATCAATGGGAATTTAAGGAAGGTTTATTTGTTTGCATGGTGCAGATGCTTTGCCTTAAAATGTCTCATCTTTAGATTCCAGAATTACACCTATACATTCTAATAGTGTGTTCAGCACCAGTATCACTTACTTGACTAGTTTAGGGAACATAGACTGTTTTTTTAATAAGGCCAAGTTCAGGTTTTTGGTACATCCCTGATTTTGCATAGTTTTTGCAGTTAAAATGATTGAGGTAATTATGAACAACTGTAAGGTTATCTCCAAAACTGTCTTGACACTCCAGAAGTGCAGTCTGAAATCACTGCTCTGGTGGTTCTATAAACATTAATTACAGAAGTCCTGTGGTTATGTGATCTTTAAGGGTATCCTGCAGGACACAGAGGGATGGCATGTCAGTTAAAGTTGCAAAATTGTATCTGAATACAATGTTTACCTTTCGGGTAATACACATTTGATGTGCATTCATAATGAAACACCGCAGCCAACCTGCTTTACGAAACCAGACGTTTGTGAATCAAACAGATTAGCTGTTTGCATTAACAGTCCATAACAAATTTTCTTGGCAAGATGGTACCTACAAAATTACCATATAAATGTATGCATTATTGGTACTGCACATCTTATTGAAGTGTGTGCTAGCACATTAAATTGTTAAACAAGTGACTGTGTCCCCTTAAACAAATTATTAATTACAGATAATACTAAAAATAATTAAAATACACAGATGGAAATTGTATAACAAATTATAGGTTTTTAAAGGGCCAATAGTATACCTTTTAAGAGTAGATATATCTCTCAGCTATGTATTGCCCTTTAAAAAAAACTTGCTTTATACAATCCAAAGAATTTGCCAATTTGATTAACTTTCCAGCACTGTGTTGTTTAGAAGAATGTAAAAGACAGTTTGATTTGAATTTAAATCTACTTAGTTTTTTTATTAAAATAAATAATATTCATTTTTAAAATAGCTTGTTTCTATTCATTACCCAGACAAATACAGAACATTTCAATAAAATATATTCTATACCTAGGGTATATAAGATAGTTGAAAAATATATATATACACCAAAATAAATTCATTTTGTACATTGAAGACAACAAAACAAACATGAGTATTGCTCTGGAGAAAAAGAAAAGTAGATCTATGCAATTATCTGAGAATTATGGTGATGTAACCCTACTTGGTTTTCAACACTATTGCTCATATTTACTTTATACTGTTTAAACAATATGTTATATAAAAGTTTTGTTCTTTAGGCGGGTGGCAACAGTTATGCAATGTAGCTCTTTTAGGGATAGACAGGTGTGCAACACATTGCAGAGCAATCTATAAGTGTTTTTAATATTGTGTTTCATAAGCCACTTGCTTAAAATTAGGCATCTTCGCAAGGTAAGTGAGCGTAAACTTACATTGGCCAAACTATGTTACAAAACCATCTTTTTAATTAAACAGACGAATTAACTCATTGGCATAATACGTATTCTATACAGGGTTCAAATTTAAGCAATTGGTATGGAGTAGCACAGGACTGGACTGTCATTTATTTGTACCTGATTGTGGATAATACACGTATCCCTTGCAGCTCTCCAAACGTTACTCAAAAAATCTTAGGCAGGTGTGAAAAAAATGCTGTAGAGTAAGAATGCTTTCAAAATAGACATGTTAATAGTTTATTTTTATCAATTAACAAAATGCATAGCGAGTGAACAGAAGAACAACAGCAGCAAGACACTAGGTAGTTATACAGCATCAGACAGGTCTCTCCCGGGCAGAAATTTTAAGGCATTCAGGCATTTCCAGATGTGCTGTACAAGCTCTTTTGAAGATGCACAAAGAAACAGGCAATGTTGAGGACTCTAGAGGCAGTGGTCGACCAAGGAAACTTAGTGCAGCAGATGAAAGACACATCATGGCTTCACTTCACAATCAGATGTCCAGCAGTGCCATCATCTCAGATTTGTCAGAAAACAGTGAGATCCTGATACACCCACCTACTGCCTAGAGACATCTGGGTGGAAGTGGTCTTCATGGCAGACTTGCGCCCAAAATGTCATACCTCTGATGTGGAAACAAGGTCAAGCAACGAAAGGTGTGCTAATGATCATCAGTTTAATAAGGGTGTTGAAATACAATCATTAACTGAAACAGAAACAGCTGTGTAGGAGGAATAAAACTGGATGAGGAACAATGACTCAGATGACAAGGTGAGATTGCTGAAGACAGTTTAATATCAAAAGTCATACATCATAACTAGACTGAGCACAGCAACAAGACACAAGGTATCATTAGAAAGAGCATTGTATTTTTTATAACCTTGGGCTGTTTTTTTTTCTCTGCAGTGTATAGATTAAGATAAATATGAATATTAATTAATGTTCCAACTGTTTTGTGATGACAGAAATAATAAAAACCCCAGGGATGGTGACACGGAGTGGAAATGGTGGAGGAGTGGAGAGGGTGAAATTCCAGCACCGCATTTCACTTCTCATGCAAAAGAAAGAGGGGTGAAATCAAAAGGCTTCCACTACCATCCACTGTAAAAAATTAGCATGTTGTATGAGGTATGAAAGATTAACTTTAACATATCTCTTGATTGATCAGTATTTTGCAAATTATCATGTTGGAAACACTTTAGGCAATCCTTCAAGTCCAAAAAATAATCCTTCCTCACTTCAAATGGAAAATATATATTTCCCTAGATCATCATCCTTTCTGCTTTAAAACCAGCTGTCTTACATCTCAATAGTGTTCTGAGCTAGAAAGGTATCCATTGCTTTTCTGATAGCAACTACAGTATCTGCAAGCAGAGAAAACTGGTGCAAAGAATTGCACAACTTTGCTGCCATTACTGTAAAAAAAAAAGTTTAATATCAAAAGTCATACACCATGGCAAGACTGAGTACAGTAACAAGACACAAGGTAGTTATACTGCATCAGCAAGGTCTCTCCCAGGCAGAAATTTCAAGGCAAACAGTGGTTGCCAGATATGCTGTCCAAGCTCTTTTGAAGAAGCACAAAGAAACAGGCAACACTGAGGAGGACCATAGATGCAGTGGCCTACAAACCTTAGTGCAGCAGATGAAAGACACATCATGCTTAATTCCCTTCACAATCAGAAGATTGGAAGATTGGAAGATTTC
Source organism: Rhinophrynus dorsalis (assembly GCA_037306005.1). NCBI lineage: Eukaryota > Metazoa > Chordata > Amphibia > Anura > Rhinophrynidae > Rhinophrynus > Rhinophrynus dorsalis. Next base: position 151,494,491 of record CM074719.1, on the reverse strand, counting down.
CAGCACCAGAAATCCATCTTAGTAAACTTAGTAAACCCTGTATAATTCAATATGCCACTTTAGCCTCCAGTGTAATTACACTACTCATAGCTGTGATATGCTAAAAGAACTGAATTGGTTAACACTCAAATCTAGACATGCCCTTCACCTTTCTTGTTTAGCATACAACCACTTCTCTGGAAAAGTACCAGACTACCTGAGCAGTATGCTCACTCCTGCTCTTCATACTAACTATAACCTCCACTCCATTGCTAACAACTCACTGTGTATACCACAATACAAGAAAGAAGCAGGAAGATCTGCCTTCTCCTTCAGAGCTCCAAATGCCTAGAACAATCTGCCTGAAATAATCAAATCTGCTCCCAGTCTAAAATTCTTAAAAGTAAAGGCTTCTTTATATCTAAAAACAAAGTGTAACTGTATATAATTTTAATATTCCATAAGTATGTATATTCATATGTGTATATATGTATATATAATAACATGTAATATATAATGTTTCTCAATTTGTGTAAATATGTAACCCTTTACTGAAAACTATCCAGGATATACTTGAAAACGAGTTAAATCTCAATGTATTTTTCCTGTTAAAACATTTTCTAAATAAAAATAATGTTCAGCCGTGCCATCAGCTAAGATTAGCAGAAAACAGTGGGATCCTGGTACACCCATCTACTGTCTGGAGACATCTGGTCAGAAGTAGTCTTCATGGTAGACTTGTGGCCAAAAAGCCATACCTCTGACATGGAAACAAGGCCAAGCAACTCAATTATGCATGAAAACACAGGAACTGGGGTACTAAAAATGGCAGTAGGTGCTCTGGACTGATGAATCAACATTTTAAATATTTAGCTGTAGCAGAAGGCAGTTTAGTCACTGAAGGGCTGGAGAGCAGTACAAGTATGAGTGTCTGCAGGTAATAATGAAGCATGGTAGTGGTTTCTTGCATGTTTTTGTCAGAATTAAGGGTCTCCTCAATGCTGAGAATTACAAGCAGATACTTATCCATCACGCAATACCATCAAGGAGGCATTTGATTGGCCCCAAATGTATTCTGCAGCATGACAATGACCCCAAACATACATCCAAAGTCATTAAGAACTATCTTCAGTGTAAAGAAGAACATGGATTCCTGGAAGTGATGGTATGGTCCCCACAGAGCCCTGATCTGAACATCATTGAATCAGTCTGGGATTACATGAAGTGAATGAAGCAACTGAGGCTGCCTGCTGCCTAAATCCATGGAGAATTGTGATTAGTTCTCCAAGATGTTTGGAACAACCTTCCTGCCGAGTTCCTTAACAAACTGTGTGCAAATGTACCCCATCAGAGTGGACAAACAAAAGTTAAATTGGATTTAAATGAAGCTTTTAACCCATTGAATGCTCTTTATCATTCAAGAGTTAAAAGCCCCATTTAAAACAAAGTATATTTTTGTTTTTTTGTTACATTTTTCCTCTGTGGGGCCGTTGGTTTGTTCAGATTTTTCTTAAAGGGAACACGCTTTGCAGAACAAAATATGATCTCATTAGAAAGAGCATTGTATTTTTTATACACTTGGGCTGTTTTTTTCTGCAGTGTATAAATTAAGATAAATATCTTAATATTAAGATAAATATCTGACAGAAATTATAAAAAACCCAAGTGATCAGTAGTTTGCAAATCATTGTGTTGGAAACTCTTCAGGCAATCAAATGTTTAAATATTGCTAAAAAGGAGTAACAAAGTTAATGAGGATGAAAAAAAAACAGCAACATATGTCCTTCAAGTCCAGCAAGTTGGTAAAAATAATCCTTCCTCACTTCAAATGGAAAATGGATATTTCCCTGGATCAACATCCTTTCTGCTTTAAAACCAACTGTCATACTTCTCAATAGTGTATCCATTGCTTTTCTGACAGCAACTACAGTATCTGCAAGCAATTGCACAGCTTTGGTGCCATTACTGTAAAAAATATCTGGCCTTGTTTTAGTTGAAAGTGCCTCTTCTGTAGTATTAATGCATTACATTTCATTTTTGAGTAAATACTTCCTCAGAGAATTATTTACATTGATCTTGAATATATTTGTAAATGGTAATCATAACACCCATTAAATAACTCTTCTCTGTAAGTCCAATAATGTAATTTTTAAGAACTATACTCCATATTCTAGATGAGCCCTCATGAAGGATTTATTTAAAGGTAGAATAATATTCCCATCCCATTCATCCATACTCCCACTGCACACTGCTGTGAAGTCTATTGTCTATCAACACACTTAAATCTTTCTCTAACGAGGATTCCCTAAGTAGTTTCCCATTCAGTGTATACTCAGATGGTATTATACTCTGGTTCATTTTTAGATGCTAGTTCAATTCTACCAACATTCCTGCTTGATAGCTATGCCCTGCTGTAACAAATAGCATAAACAGCAACACTAAGTGACACTGCACTGTGAAGTCTATAGTTTAACAGTGCTCCTAAATCCTTCTCTAAGAGGATTCCCCAAGTAGTTTCACATTTAGTGTATGTGTAGCATGTTTGTTTATACAGCCCAAATGCATTACCTTCCTCTTATCTATATTAAACCTCATCTGCCACTTTCTGTCCATTTGCACAGATTATCCAAATCTTTCTGCAGAGAAAACACATTATGCTTTGTATTTAGACAATATATATTTTTAATAAAAAGTTTTGTGGTATAGTGTGTTCAGCACCAGAATCACTTACTTTACTGGTTTAGGGAACTTAGACTGTTTTTTTATTAGTACATCCCTGATTTTGCATAGTCATTATAGATAAAATAATTTAGGTAAGTATCAACAACTGTTAAAGATAAGAGTATCTCCAAAACCTGCACTGTCTTGACACTCTAGAAGTGCAGTTTAAGATCACTGCTCTGGTGGTTCTATAGACATTAATTATAGAAGTCCTATAGTTATGTGATCTTGCCAGGGTATCCTGAAAGACACAGGGGGATGGCATGTCAGTTAAAATTGCTAAATTGTATCTGAATATAATATTTACCTTTCAAGTAATGCACATCTGATGTGCATTCATAATGAAACACTGCAGCCAACCTGCTTTATGAAACCAGACGTTTGTGAATCAAACAAATTCGCTGTGTTCATTAATCCTCCATAACAAATTTTCTTGGCAAGATGGTACCTACAAAATTACCATATAAATGTATGCATTATTGGTACTGCACATCTTATTGAAGTGTATGCTAGCACCTTCAATTGATAAACAAGTGACTGTGTCCACTTAAACAAATGATTAATTACAGATAATACTAAAAATAATTAAAATACACAGGTGGAAATTGTATAACAAATTATAGGGTTTTAATGGGCCAATAGTATACCTTTTAAGAGTAGATATGTCTCTCAGCTATGTACTGCCCTTTAAAAAAACTTGCTTTATATAATCTAAAGAGTTTGTCAATTTGATTAACTTTCCAGCACTGTGTTGTTTGGAAGAATGTAAAAGACAGTTTGATTTGAATTTAAATCTACTTAGTTTTTTATTAAAATAAATAATGTTCATTTTTGAAATAGGTTGTTTCTATTCATTACGCAATCAAATACAGAACATTTCAATAAAATATATTCTATACCTAGGGTATATAAGATAATTGACAAATATATATACACCAAAATAAACTAATTTTGTACATTGAAGACAACAAAACAAAAGTGATTATTTCTCTGGAGAAAATCAAAACTAGATCTATGCAATTATTTGAGAATTATGGTGATGCAGCCTACTTGGTTTTCAACATTATTGCACAATTGCACATATTTACTTTATACTGTTTAAAGATTTGCTCTTTAGACAGGTGGCAACAGTTATGTGATATGGGATAGTTTACGGATATAAAGGTGTGAAACACATTGCAGAGCAATCTATAGGAGTTTTTAATACTAAGTGTTTCATAATCCATAAAGATAACAATATGTATTAGATAGGATTTGCATAAATTAAGTACCTTGGCAAGGTAAGTGAGTGCAAACTTACGTTAGCCAAACTATGTTACAAAACCATCTTTTTATTTAAACAGATGAATTAACACATTAGAATAATACATACTCTAGACAGGGTTAAAATTTAAGTAATTTGTATGGAGCAGCACAGGACTGGACTGTCATTTGTTTGTACCTGGTCGTGGATAATCCACTCATCCCTTGCAGCTCTCCAAACGTTACTCACCTGTGATTTTTTGTGTGTGTATGTCATATATATATATACAGTCACCCTTTTTGAATTCTATGGTTTTACATATCAGGACATAATAACAATCATCTGTTCCTTAGCAGGTCTAAAAATTAGGTAAATACAGCCTTAGACAAAACAACACATGACACATTACACGTGTCATTATTTATTTAACAAAAATAAAGCCAAAATGGAGAAGCCATGTGTGAAAAACTAAATACACCTTTTAACTCAATACCTTGTAGAACCATCTTTAGCATCAATAAATTGAAGTTTTCTGTATGACTTTATCAGTCTCTCACATCGTGGAGGAATTTTGGCCCACTCTTCTTTACAACATTGCTATTTTCTTTTTCAGTCATTCTGTTGTAGATTTGCTGGTGTTCTTGGAATCATTGTCCTGTTGCATGACTCAATTTTGTCCAAGCTTTACCTACCAGACAGATGGCCTCACATTTGACGCTAGAATACTTTGGTATACAGAGGAGTTCATGGTCAACTCAATGACTGCAAGGTTCCCAGGTCCTGTGACTGCAAAAAAAACAAAAACAAATCCTCACCCCCTCCACCACTGTGCTTGACAGCTGGTATGAGGTGTTTGTGCTGATATGCTGTGTTTGGTTTTTACCAAACGTGGATCTGTGCATTATGGCCAAACATCTCCACTTTGGTCTCGTCTGTCCAAAGGACATTGTTCCAGAAGTCTTGTGGTTTGTTCAGATGCAAACTGCCATGTTCTTTTTAGAGAGAAGAGGCTTTCTCCTGGCAACCCTTCCAAACAGACCATACTTGTTCAGTATTTTTCTAATTGTATTGTCATTAACTTTAACATTTAACATGCTAACTGAGGCCTGTAGAGTCTGAGGTGTAACTCTTGGTTTTTTGCAATTCCTGTGATCATTGCAAGGTCTGACCTTGGGGTGAATTTTCTGGGACGTCCACTCCTGGGAAGACTGGCAATTGTCTTGAATGTTTTCCACTTTTGAATAATCTTTCTCACTGTAGAATGATGGACTTTAAATTGTTTGGAAATGGCCTTATAACCCTTCCCGGCTTGATTGGCAGCAACAATTGCTTCTCTAAGAACATTGCTGATGTCTTTCCTCCTTGGCATTGTGTTAACACACACCTGAATGCTCTAGACCAGCAAACTGCTAAAACTTCGGCCATTTATAGAGGTGGTCATTTCCAGATGTGCTGTACAAGCTCTTTTGAAGAAGCACAAAGAAACAGGCAATGTTGAGGACAGTAGTTGCAGTGGTCGGCCAAGGAAAATTAGTACAGCAGATGAAAGACACATCATGTTTTGTTTCACAATCAGATGTCCAGCAGTGCCATCAGCTCAGATTTGGCAGAAAACAGTGGGATCCTGGTATACCCACCTACTGTCTAGAGACTTCTGGTCAGAAGTGGTCTTCATGGCAGACTTGAGTGGAAACAAGACCATGCAACGAAAAAGCTGCTAATGATCATCAATTTAATATGTGCGTTGAACTACAATCATTAACTGAAACAGAAACAGCTGTGTAGGAGGAATAAAACTGGATTAGGAACAGTGACCAACTGACAAGGTGACGGTTTAATATCAAAAGTCATACATTATGGCAAGACTGAGCACAGCAACAAGACACAAGGTAGTTATACTGCATCAGCAAGGTCTCTCCCAGGCAGAAATTTCAAGGCAGACATGGGTTTCCAGATGTGCTGCCCAAGTTCTTTTGAAGAAGCACAAAGAAATAGGCAACACTGAGCATCATAGATGAAGTGATTGGCCAAGGAGACTTAGTGCAGCAGATGAAAGAAACATCATGCTTAATTCCCTTCACAATCGGAAGATGTCCAGCCGTGCCATCAGCTCAGAATTGGCAGAAAACAGTGGGATCCTGGTACACCCATCCACTGTCTGGAGACATCTGGTCAGAAGTGGTCTTCATGGCAGACTTGAGGCCAAAAAGTCATACCTCTGACATGGAAACAATGCCAAGCGACTCAGCTATGCACTAAAACACAGGAACTGAGGTGCATAAAAATGGCAGCAGGTGCTCTGGACTGATGAGTCAACATTTTCAATATTTAGCTATAGCAGAAGGCAGTTTGCTCACCGAAGGGCTGGAGAGCAGTATAAGTATGAGTGTGTGCAGGCAATAATGAAGCATGGTGGAGGTTCCTTGCAAGTTTTCATCAGAATTAAGGGTCTCCTCAATGCTGAGAATTACAAGCAGATACTTATCCATCACGCAATACCATCAAGGAGGCATCTGATTGGCCCCAAATTTATTCTGCAGCATGACAATGACCCCAAACATACATCCAAAGTCATTAAGAACTATCTTCAGTGTAAAGAAGAACAAGGAGTCCTGGAAGTGATGGTATGGCCCCCACAGAGCCCTGATCTCAACATCATTAAGTCTGTCTTAGATTACATGAAGAGAAAGAAGCAACTGAAGCTGCCTGCTGCCTAAATCCGTGGAGAACTGTGATTAGTTCTCCAAGCTGTTTGGAACAACCTACCTGCCGAGTTCCTTAACAAACTGTGTGCAAGTGTACCAAGAAGAATTGCTGTGTTTTGAAGGCAAAGGGTGGTCATAGTCACACCAAATATTGATTTGATTTAGATTTTTCTTCTGTTCTCTCACTATCATTATGTTAATTGATAAAAAAAACTATGAACATATCTGTTTTTGAAAACATTCTTACTTTACAGCATTTGTTCACACCTGCCTAAGACTTTTGCAAGACAAAAATCTTTACAAGACAAAGGGACATTCTGAAGAGTGATCTCTTTCTCATGCAGTCAATTAAGGATAATCCAAGAAGTAAACAGGAGTAGTGTTGAGCGAGCATGCTCGGCCGATGCTCGGATCGGCTCGAGCATCGCTCTGCTCGGCACATGGCGGTACTCGTCGAGTACCGCCATGTGCTCGCCCGACATGTTCGGGTGGCAGGGATCTGTGCCGGAAGAAGGCACAGATCTTACAGACGCTCCGCTGGACCACCAGGGACTGGAGGTAGGGGGCATTGTGGAGATGAAGGGGGACATTTTGGAGATGAAGGGGGACATTTTGGAGATGAAGGGGGACATTGTGGAAGGGGGACATTGTGGAAGGGGGGCATTGCGGAGATGAAGGGGGCATTGCGGAGATGAAGGGGGACATTGTGGAAGGGGGACATTGTGGAAGGGTAGACATTGTGGAAGGGGGGCATTGCGGAGATGAAGGGGGCATTGCGGAGATGAAGGGGGACATTGTGGAAGGGGGACATTGTGGAGATGAAGGGGGCATTGCGGAGATGAAGGGACATTGCGGAGATGAAGGGAGCATTGCGGAGATGAAGGGGGACATTGCGGAGATGAAGGGGGACATTGTGGAAGGGGGACATTGTGGAAGGGGGACATTGTGGAAGAGGGGCATTGTGGAGATGAAGGGAGGCATTGACCAGGCACCCTCCCCTCATCAGAGCAGGGGGTGTCTGGTGTAATGCTCGTGTCGCCCCATTGAATTCAATGGGGCTCGGGTGCTCGGCCGAGCACTCGAGCCTCCGGCGGTGCTCGGTCAGAGCACCCGAGCACCCGAGCATCGGGGTGCTTGCTCAACACTAAACAGGAGGCCTCATTCCCTTAAGAATAGTTTGGCTTCAAGCCATTTTACACATAAAAGAGAGTTGGTTGGAAACCAAAGGGTTATAGGTACGGACCTTTCTGTGAGTACCATCTTGAAGGGATCTTATAAATGATGTTTACTATGTTCATATATTTCACATAAAGTGGATACTTTTTTCCCTCTTTCTGCACTTCAGAATATTCACAATCAGGAATTTTATGAATTGTGGTTGTGTAGCTATTTTGTATATTTGTTATCATGTGTGTGCTGCATACAATATGTAGGTCGCATTACACAATATGTTAGAACATTATTTGGTTAGCACGGGGGAATATCCTGAAAGGCTTTGAATGTCATGGAGTTTCCAGACATTTCTCTTTATGATATATAAAATCATGAAATTTATGTGATAGAACACAACATTTGATTAACAGGGAATCCATTTGGATTTTTCAATTAAATATGATAACACCATTGGGCCCGAATGAATGTTTGGAGACACCTAGTTATTTTTTTTTTCACTTTGTGAGTATAGTTAGGAGTTAAATATTGAAGTTATATTGGAAATCAATAGCTGAAGGAATGAGCCAATTATCTAGGTATTAAATTAAATTATATTTACCACATAAGTGTGGTAGTTTGGTAGTATCGCACATCGGAATTATATATGTATGAATGATACTCTTTTAGTCTGAATGTACAATTAATTTAAAATATCACTGGAATAATAATTATTATATTAGGATTAGTACATCCCCAGATTCTCCCTGTTGGGGATTTCCCACTATCCGGGATAGGGATTATGAGGCTAGTGTATGATGTTCTTGAAGAACATATAGTATTATTATGATTTATTAATATGTTGTAGTGTATTTTCAGTTTTTAGAATATAGAGTGAAAGAGAGAGTTATGTGTTTATGCAATCTCTCTGTCAGTCAATCATGGAGCTGATTTTTTGGTAAATGGATTGTTCTTTAAATCTAATTTTGTCAAATGGTGAGTGATTTATAATATGTTCTATCTAGTTTGCTGCTCATGTTCATTCGAATAGTATGATAGATTGGTACAGAATTATTTTTTCTCATGGTTCATTGCTTTAGCTACAGGGGCTTAGAAGGTTTTTTCTGCCTTTAGTGAATTGGAGTGTGGCAGTCACCATGGGTAAATACATCATCATATGTTTTTCTGTATTAAAAGGTTAGTAATGTTTCACAAAAACAGCAGCAACAATTAATCTTCATAGTATTTGGGCCATGGAGAGTGTTATTTCAATACAGTCAGAGCTGTAGTTCAAGAGTAATTGAATGATAAAGTATCCCACCCCTTTTATCTAGTGTAAGCCACCTCCCCTCAGATGTAGAATCTGGTCTCTTGACCAGACAGATCACAGCAAGGGACAATCTTCTTACTGCGAATATAAGGAAAAGCCTACCCCCTTAACATGTTTTTCAATTTTTTCCTTATGCTTACTGAAGATTGTCCCTTTCTGTGATCATTCCAGGCAGTCCTGCTGCTCTGAGGTGAGCAGTGTTACATAAGTAAAAGGGACAGGAGTGGGACACTTCATAATTCAATTACTCTTGCACTACAGCTCTGACTGTACTGAAAATACACTCTCCATGGCCCAAATATTATGATGATTAATTGGAACTGTTTTTATTGTGAAACATTACTATCCGTTTAAGTCTATTTAAGACATGCTTGTGCACTGATTGTACTCTTCTTTCTTGGCTCCTTGACAGTTCCTATATTTTATTGTGATCAGTGTATTGGAACTGTTATCTATACAGGACACTACATCTCTTGTTCTAGCATTTGGATGGTTTTTGGGAGGCTCGTCCATACTCTGAACCTGACTAGAGATCGAGTACCATGTGTCATGTTTATTTGTACCATATGGGGACTCAAACTATATGGCTGACTGGATTGTTTGACGAGCATTCCGGTTTCAGTACATTGTTTTTCAGATGAGGAAGTGTTGCAGGATGATCTGTCCTCGCTTAGCCCAATCATTTTGAGAGGTATGTGTTTAAATAGCCATTGGTGGTGAGGCGTTTGATGTATATACACAGTATTGGTTAGTGATTTTGATAAAGAGGATTTAGCCAGAAACTATTTTTAGTTTTTGGTACAATTTTAATTGTTCGATTTTTTTTTTTTACCTTAGAGAGACACATATATTTTATATTAAATATCTGTGTGTATTATCTGTGCAGACATCCTTTTTGTCAACCAGTGAGCAGCAGCTGGAGTGGATCACTGAGTGGAGACTGTGAGAGATCTCCACAAGATCATTAGTCAGCTCTGATTATCCTCTTAGCCAGACATTTCTAAATGGGAGTAAATTGATTGCAGCTTTTAGAGATTATGTTGTTGTAGACAATATTACACTATTGGGCAACACCTTTGTTTCTTTTGTTCCTGGAGTAACTTCATGCTGCTTGGAGGGAGAGAGTTGAAGAGGAGTACCCCCCCCCCATTGGATCTTGGATTAGAATCCAGTTTTTGAGTCAGGTTATATATCCAGAGTCCACAGTCCTTCTATGTATAAGTGCTCACTTCAACAAAAATGCAAGTATGATACAATACCACCTGTTCAATAAAGAACTATGGAAAAATCAAGAGTCTCTAGACAGCTTTTCTTTCTCTTTTTCTTTCTTTTTTCTTGCCCACGGTGCTGCCTCCTAACATCAGTCACTGTTAATCGACATCCAATACATGTAGAAACAAAACAAAAAGAAGAGTGGTGCACACGCTCTAAGTGTAGACTGTAGCTGCCAATTGAATATCGCCACCAGGTAATCACCTGTGAGTAGGCTAAATTGCTTACTCACATTTAAGTGAGGCAGAAACCAGCCTCACAGTATGCAAGCCTCCTCTGGATCACACCCAGTGTGGGTATCTGTAATGCTCCCTCCTTTTACATCTACCGTTCCTTCAGCTAGGGTTCTAGCTTGTCACCTCACCCAGAGTAGATGGAAAAGGCCTCCAGACAATATACCTTGAAATCCAAGAACTCCAATGGACAACTCTGTATCTGATGAGTGACTTGATGCCCTAAGCTTCTAGGGATCTATACTCCAAGGTATTAAGGGGAGCAACAAATACCAATTTATATATGTGTGTGGAAAAGTGGTGACCCTATATATGGACCATACACTGGAACTTTATAACTCAAAAAATATATTTATTCCAACATACTGGCACAAAAAATCTTATAAAAAATGTATAAACAGTGATATACACAAATAATTTATACTAACAACGCTGAAACAAATAAAAAAAAATCACTGTAATAAACAGTATAAAAAATATGTATAAAATATAAAAAATGCTACTCTGTTGTCCTCACCCTACATGTTACATGGTATACTACCACTTCATTAGGGGTCTATCTCATAGTCGCTCCCAACACACACCTTATATGCACACCTTGGTCTCCGATTTTGGCGCCAAAAAGAAAGAAGAATGCCAGTATTGCTGGGTATCCACAAATCGTGCACTCTCCCTTAACCACCTCTACGTCCGGGTCTCATCTTCCACTTCCAAACAGGGGCGAATCCCATGTGTGCTCCATACCACCCTTTCTCTAATAGAGAAATTCCTCCTACTGGAACACACATGAGGCTCGCTTACCGCGCAAATCTCCCTAGACGATACATCTGACTGACGTCTTCCCTCAATTCATCTCTACGTGCGCAGCTTGCCCCAATATAGATAACTTTAAAACATCCATCTCTTCAATGAATGGAAGCGCAGGCACTAGATATATGCTAGTGTCTGAAAGTCTCCCATTGACAAAAACGATAATGATAATCACTTCGATATTGTTAGTATAAACAACATATATACATCAAAGGAATCTCATAAGGAGATATTCCAAATACAATATTGACAGTGAAATCATTACAGTCTGTAAATATAACTATCATTAACTTCTATTTATATGTATGTAATATACATAGGTACAATGACTCTTAAAGGTAAATGCCACCATATGGGCCCCTATTGAAGATATCAATAACCATCAACATAATATATGTCACTATTTACCCATAACTAAAACATATACATAATCATAGTTCAAACGGTTGAAGAACAACCTCCAACCTAAGAACAATATATCTCAAAACAGGAAACAAGCTACCTATCATGGTGTCCATGCTATACGGGCGACATTTTGACACGTTTACTTCCTGATACCTTTTATTGGCTATGGTGTCTTTGCTCCTCCCAGTGACAGCCTTTAAATACTCTGGGCTGTCACTTATGCGCTGCCCTTTCGTGGTGTTTCCATTGCCTAGTGCTTGTTCCGTTACTTTCGTATGACCTGGACTGTCTGACAATTCTGCCTGTTTATCGTTCCTTCTCTGTGTACCGACCCAGACTGGCTGACGTTCCAGCTCTGTGTACCGACCCAGCCTGGCTGACATTCCTGCTCCGTGTACCGACCCAGATTGGCTGATGTTCCTGCTCCGTGTGCCGACCTGGTTTGGCTGAAGTTCCTGCTCCGTGTACTGTTCCTGCTTTGAAGACGTCCGGTTCCTGCTGTGTGGCCAGAGTTACACACACGCTGTCTTTGGTCTGTACCAGACCTCAGGTTGCCTCGGTTCTGTGCAGATAGTCCTATCCGTGACCCATTCTCTCATAAGCGCCTATTGCTCTCACTCTGGTAGTGTTATCGGTTTTACCATGGTCGTTTGGTCTGTCACTGTTGTCCCTGAGGTTGGGTTACTGTTGGGCACCTCAGGCTATCTCTACATCTAGCAGCTGCAACAGACCGGAGCGTTCGTTAACCCCTTGCGGGACGGTGCAGTGCACTTGGATCTATATCCACCGTAGGCTCTGTTTGGCGTTACGTTGCTCCTTACAGTGCCGTGCACTTGGGCCATTATCCATTGCTGTCTCAGTTTGGCGTTACGCTGCACCATCCGGTGCTGTGCACTTGGGTCACGAAACCTTGCAGTCCCAGGTTGGCGTTCACGATACCGCTGGTAACCACCTTCCTCTGGGGCCCCGTAGCCCCCGCATATCCTGGATTCACCTGCTCCTCTGTGATTACAGTTGCTATTGTCACTCTCTGCGTAGAGAGTATACTGTGGGCCTTCCACTATTAGGGCCAATCAGCTGTTCCTGGCCTAATAGTATAATTCTGACATATTCACACTGTATCATACCAACTGTACCTGACCTGTGTCAGCATTGTATATTGTCCTTACATACTGGACCCGTGTGGGTTAATCATATCTTCAGTGCCGGATTTACATCTCAGGCGCCCCTAGGCACAACAGTCTCCGGCACCCCTAGCCCTGCCTTTGCCCATCCATAACCACACCCCTAACTTAGCCACACCCTCTTGTAGCCACACCCATGTCTAGATTTGTCCAGTACACTGATGCTCAGCAGGCTAAGCCGCTGACCGACTGCCGTTGATGAATCATATATACCTTTAAGAGTGTTCTATACTTTGTAATATTATTGATATTATCCATTGGTGATATATTATATATAATTAAGGTAGTAAAGGATATATTTCCTCATTTTTACATTGTTTTTATATTTTTTAATAAATAACCGTAACCGTGTCATCCAATTATTACATAGTAATATACTGTTTGGCTCTCCACACAACATTTATTTACAATTTGCTTAGTTGTTCCTGTAGCTGAGGAATTTAGTGTGGAATTGCCACTATAATCAAATCGAATATATATTTGGAGCGCATAGGAGATTTTCATGAATAAAACTATCAATATAAATTGTTTTAATAACTATTTAAACTGTACAAAGCAATCAAAGCATGATTTATGGTCAAATTCTGGTTGAAGATAGGCGGAAATTCATAGATGCCTGGTTGTTGGTTAGGGGGCTACTGCTGCTACCCCCACCGCCTCCGCCGCCCGCCACTGACCTCTGGAGTTGTCTGGTTGCTAACATGATCATTCATGCAAAGTGTCACGTGATGGTTACGTCGCAGGCGCATCCACAAGAGATCAAATCCGGCAGGACAGTAGAGGCTGGGGAGCTCTGATCAATATATAGAAGTCCTAGAAGTAAGTCACGGATCCAGCCCAGGCAGGACGGCGCAAGCACCAGCAGCATTCAATAATTTAGAAACGAAGCGCCCTCACAGGAGAGTGATGCTGCGCAACATTTGTATTACAATTTTATGCCAATTGGGCATCTAAAGTGGGCAGGCTCATAGCGTGATTGGGCATTGCCAGGCGCCCCTGAAAATTGGGCGCCCTAGGCAAGTGCCTCATGTGCCTAATGAGAAATCCGGCCCTGCATATCTTTAACCTGTCCTGTGTCAGTTTTCTATTCATCTGTATGCTGGACCCACGAGGGTTACTGTTATTCTTTGTGTGCTAATAAAACTGTGTTTTACCAAAACCTTCCGTTTCTGAGTGTACTAAACCGTAACACTACCATAAACCACTAAACAGAGGTGGCCCAGGGACAATACACTTGGCAACATCCTCATCAATATAAATCTGAGATCCAAAACATGTGCAGAATGAGGCAGTGAGCGACCAACAGATAGCTAAAAATCTAAACATAATCTCCACAGAAGATACCAACTTTGGATTCTTCACTGTGTCCTTCTGGAACCATAGTACGTACTCTATGACACAACACCTGAAATCTATTATTTGGAACATGCTCTATTCCTTGAACTACAAAGCCATGGTTTATACCCAACTGACACTGTTTTAAATGTTTGGATATGCTCTTTTCCATATCTTTTTTAATTATACTGCTTCTATGTTCCCCTACTCTTGTACGGAGGGTTCTACTTGTGCGTCCTACATATCTCTTGCTGCAGCAATAGGCAATCATATAGATTACAAACACACTTAGTTAATAAACTGTTGTACAGTGTATCTGTGCAAAACATCTGTTGCACCTTCAAAAGTTAATGCTCTATGCTGCATATTATTGCAGCACAGGCATCTTTTCTTTTCACATCTATAATTGCCTGTCACCTGCTGTAAAAAACTGACCTCTTTTTTGTTATTATCTACCAACTTTGTAGGTTTACTTTTGCCTATATGTCCTCTGGGGTTCTTACATTTTCTAAAGATAATTTTAGGTTGTGATCCTGTATATCCTTCCAATAGATTATCCTGTAAAATGATCCCCCAATGTTTCCTGAAGATTTTCTGTATCTCTCCAGAGAAAACATTATACTGAGAAATAAATGATACTTTTTCCTTTCTCTTATTGGATAACTGTCTGCTTGCACTATTGTTTTTCAAAATATCCTCTCTTTTCAGTTTCCTCGATCTTTCAAAGGCCTAGACACAACCTGTCTGTTATATCCTCTATCCTCAAAATCTTTCTGTACTGCAGCTCCCTTCTCCTCGAAATCCTCATATATACTACAGTTCCTTCTCAGGCGGTGGAATTGCCCATAGGGCACATTACATAACCACCTGGGTAGGTGAAAACTGTCAAAATGAATATATGGGTTTCTGGAAACTTCTTTTTTGAATATGGTAGTAATAATGTCTCCCTGTTTTGTAACTGAAATTACTAAATGTAAGAACAGACTTGTTGTTCACTAATATGATATGTAAGGTGTATACCTCTATCATTTTGGTTTAACCCCTCTATAAAAGAAATAAGTGAAGAATGTGACCCTTCCCAAACCAATATAATATCATCGATATATGTGCCATAGAATGCCAGGCTGCCCTCTCCCACACCAACCTCGAGACCACTTAACTCCTCCCAATGTCCCATAAAGAGGTTGGCGTAGGAGGGGGCAAACCTGCCGCCCATGTGAGTACCCATAATCTGTAAATAATATCAGTGTCTGAGATGTGAGTCCTGGGCAGACAGCCATACTCGGTCACCAGGAACGAAGGAAGGGGCCGCGGAGCAGAAGCAATCCGTGGCGTCTTTCTGGTGCCCTTGGACAGCAATGAGAGTGGAACGAAGTGTCCACCAATGGTCCATCAGTGAACGGACTCGGGTTTCAGCTGAAGGCACCAAAGCAGACTTGGGAGCCAAAACAGCACACGAGGATGGTAACCGAGGACAGCAAAAAAGGGGGAGCAACCCAGGGAGGTCTTTAGGAGGGAATTATATGATAGCTCTGCCAAAGGAAGAAGATAAACCCAGTCTTTAGCAACTGGTTGAGTCGTTCGGTCTGACCGTCTGTGGGTGGTAGCCGGAGGAAAACTGTAGACGGATACCCAAACGAGAACAAATAGACCTCCAGAATTTGGAGATGAACTGGACGCCTCAATCAGAAGTTATATTTAAGGGAACGCCATGCAGACATACCACATGAAGGAGGAAAAGGTCTACCAAAGCGTATGAAGAGGGCAAATGAGGTAAGGGAATAAAGTGACCCTGTTTCAGGAGGCGATCGATAACAACCCAGATAACAGTCATGCCTGAGGAACGAGGAAGATCCACAATAAAGTCCATAGCTGTCTCAGTCAAAGGTAGTGCAGGAACGGGTAGAGGTTGCAGAAGACTGAAGGGCCGAGTATGGGAGTTCTTCATGTGGGCACAGACCGGACAGGATGACACATAGGTAGCAATGTCGGAATGACAACCAGGCCACCAAAAGTGACGGGTAAGGAGCTCATAGTTCCGAGCCACACCAGGGTGGCCAGCAAGTAAGGAGTGGTGGGACCATTGCATTATCTCGGTCTGGAATTGAGGGGGCACAAAAAGAGCCTGACTAGATCGCAATGAAGAAGAAGGTAGAGCTAAGTGTTGAGAAGCAAGAATGTCTTGGAGGGTGTTGGTGGATAAGGAGGCCACAAGACAAGAATGAGGTAAATAATGTCTGGAGTGGCAGAACAGGGAGAAAGAAGGGGCTCTGACAAGTGAGACAAGGCATCAGCCTTAGTGTTCTTGCTACCAGGTATGTAAGAGATACGGAAATGGAATCTAGCGAAAAGTAGAGACCAATACGCTTGCCTGGCATTCAGTCTCTTGGCAGAAGCCAGATAAGTCAAGTTCTGATGGTCTGTGAGTATAGTTACAATATGATAAGATCCCTCCAGAAGAGCCTCAAGAGCTAGTTTGATAGCCAGGAGCTCCCGATTCCCAGTGTCATAGTTCCGTTCGGCCTCTGTAAATTGTCTAGAGAAGAAGGAACAAGGGTGAAAAACACAGGTCCTAGGCCACTGTTGGAAAAGAATGACCCCAGCGGCCATTTCGGAGGCATCCACTTCTAAGGTGAAAGCACAGTGTGGATCAGGGTAGGACAAAATGGGGGCCGTGATGAAGGCGGTCTTCAACTGATTAAAGGCAGACAGTGCTAGGGGAGTCCAGTTGCTGGGATCAGCGCCCTTCCGAGTCAGGGACACAATGGGGAGGATTATTCTGGAAAATCCATGGATAAATTTACGGTAATAGTTTGCGAACCCTATGAAGCGTTGAATTGCCTTCAGGGTCCGCGGAACCAGTCATTCCTTAACTGCAGAGACCATATCAGGGTCCATGAGTAGACCCCTGGAGTAACCACATAGCCTAAAAATGGCAGGGATGTCTGTTCAAAAGAACATTTTTCCAGTTTGGCGTATAAGTGGTTAACCCGTAGATGTTCCAGTACCATAGAGATGTGGACACGATGTTCGGACAACGTCTTGGAGAATATGAGGATGTCGTCTAGGTACACCAAGCAGAAGATCCAGGAACACATCATTTATGAGGGCCTGGAAGACTGCCGGAGCTTTCCGAAGACCAAAGGGCATCACAAGGTACTCGTAATGCCCGAATCTAGTATTGAAGGCGGTCTTCCATTCCTCGCCCTCCCGCATCCGTATGAGGTTATACGCGCCGCGTAGATCTAGCTTGGTAAAGACAGCAGCACCCCGAAGACGATTGAGTAACTCAGGGATAAGTGGCCGTGGATAACAGTTCCTGCAAGTTATGGCATTCAAGCCTCTGTAGTCAATGCAGGGTCTTAAGGAACCGTCCTTCTTAGAAACAAAAAAGAAACCAGCCCCAGCAGGAGAGGTGGAAGGACGGATAAAGCCACGTGCTAAATTGTCTTTGATATATTCTTCCAGGGACGCGGTCTCTGGAATGGACAAAGGGTAAGTGCGTCCATGAGGGGTACAGAACCGGGCATCAATTTGATGACACAATCATACGGATGATGAGGAGGCAGAATATTAGCCTTGGTCTTACAAAAGATGTCAGTGAAAAGCCTATAGGGATCTGGTAAGGTCTCCATAGAGGGTGGACAACAAGAGTCAGCACTCAGAGCAATAGGTGCTACTGCGGTAACCACAGGGAAGGTTAAAGAACCTGCAGACCAGTCTATGGTGGGGTTGGTTTTCCGTAGCCATGGGAACCCAAGGATAACAGGGGTAAGAGACAACAGTCTCAGGACGATTCTGGCCCACCTGCAAGTACAGAGGCACAGTAGAGAAGGCTATGCTACCGGTCCCAAGAGGTGAACCGTCAACAGCAATAACACGCATAGGAGGAAGTCGTTTCCGAAGCGGAATGCCGTGCCTCTTGGCGAAGCCCGAGTCAAGAAACAGGCCAGCAGACCCAGAGTCAATAAAAGCTGACACATGAAGAGTGGAGTCAGACAGGGACCATAAGTCTATCAACAGGTGATACTGGGACAGGCGTATAACTTAGAAGGGGTCCCCTACCTTCTAAGTACTGGAGTTTCCCGGCTTGTTAGGATAAAAGCAGGCTATGTGCCTGGAACCTCCAAAGTACAGGGATAGGCCCGAAGGGCTGGTGGTGGAGGCGTTAGTGCCCTCCAGACTCTGTTGCAGCTGTTGCAACATGCCCGAGATGAAGTCCAGTTTGTGATCCAGAATCTGGATCTGAGACGCATGTTGCTCCAGTATAGCACCTTGTTGTACAACGGCCACGGACAACTCCTTAGGGTCAGTCGTCATGACAAGAGAAGGGTGTGGCATTTGTATAATGTAATGAATACCCTGCGCTAACCCCACAGAAAAGAACTCCACCAAGAACCCCCCAACCACCCTAAGGAGTTGAAGAAGGTCAACCTCCTCCAACGAGGTATAAGATAGCTAGAAGCTGGGGAGCGATGCTGGGGCACTATGCTAGCGGGCGGTGGTTGCCTAGAGGGAGTTTCTATGCAGCCTAGGCTGTATAAAGATGCTAGCTGCAAAGCTAGATTAGCCCCTTCAGTTGAGCCAAAAGGGACCCTTGATAACTGCCCCTAGACAAACTATACTACCGTATCCCCAGGGAGAAACACACACACTCCAGCAGGAACTAGTACTCACTCAGGTAGTCAGGCGGATGGAGTAGAAGTCCGCAAGGGACTGGGACGTAGTCAGGCTAGCCGGGTAGTACATTGGGATCACAGGAACAGGGAGCAGGCAGGAGAGAAGTCAGAAGCTAGGCCGGGTCATACACGGTGCGGACAGGAACGGCAGGCGAAAGAAGAGTCAGGAACCAGCCAGGTCATACACAGGAGATTTGCAGGGCACAAGGAGCAAGAGATGAGCAGAGTCAATGGTCAAGCCAGGATCATACACGGAGCTAGGAGATACAGAGAAGAAGTCCAACAGGCAAGATCAGAGCTGCAGAACTTGTAACAACTCTGAGACGCTATACAAATGCGTCTCAGTGCGGGACTTACCCTCTTTAAGAAGGGAAAGGCACCGGAAAGTGCAAGACCCGAAGGGCGGACAATAAGAGAGGCGTGCATGCATCCTAGCCAGACAGGGAAAGAGAAGCCAGGGAGCATGCATTGGAACTCCGGAAGAGCTGACCACAGACGTATGCAGCCAGGGCAGAAGAGACGGCGCGTCACAGCACTACTCAGAATGGAGTCGGCAGAGACCGGGGAGAAGTGGGCTAAGCCCAAAGGAGGTACGACATAGAATAATCATCAGCACTGAACTAAGATAGGTGGTAGTACAATGATGCTTCTATTTGTAAATAGCACTGGTGTTGCAAAGGCAGCAGCACCACAACAAGCCCCCACCACTTCAGGTGTACCTGGTTAGAAGAAGTTGGCCAATTATCCTTCTCCTCCTACACCTCCTCTATAATTACTGGTTGTGGTGGACATTTTTTCTCTTGAGAGTAGTTAGGAAGAAAGGTTGTCTTTCAGTGTTCACGATGAAATTTGAAATAGCGGAATAACTAGGTGGGAAGTATCACAACAATTAATACATCTTCATTCTTATTAAGCGACAGGCACAACTGTTAACGCATTAACACTTAGGTCGGCAATATAAAACATCCCCCAAAACAGCAAGTATTGCTGTCACAATGGCTTTTGTCCACTCCACTAAGGACACCTGATGGCAAGATAAAAGTAAACTTAGTAAAAATAATGAATCATCCACCTTAGTATTTTCAGTTTAATGGAATGTCTGTAGATGCTCCATGATACCCTAAATTCCATAGCTGTACACCACTTTGCTATGTGTACTTAGAGCACCACATAACACAAACTGCCAGATCCTTATATCTACAGACCTGTTATCAGCTGGTGGAGGAGGTAATGGAGGCAGAGGTGGTATGCCAGAGGAAGAGGTAGAGGATGCTGAGGGTGCTGAGGCAGGGACACTGTGTGCATCTACTCTCACTCAGACACCATAACACAAGAAGAGGATGAAAACACAGGTGTTATGCTCATTATTGACCCTTCGGCCTTAATTTCTCTAGTGTTCCTCTGGGATTTTCACACCCTTGGGGAGGGACAAGGGCAAAATGACAGTAGCTCTCGATTTCTTTAACCCCTTAAGGACCCTTGACGTACCAGGACTGTCATGGTCCTTGAACTACTCAAGGACCGATGACGGTCATGGTACGTCACGTACTTTTTACTTACAGCGCTCTACCGGGAGTGCTGTAAGTAAAAATAGGGCGTGAAATAGACCGCTCCAAGATCGGAGCAATCTCTTTCAAGCCCCATAATGACGCGCCGATACACGTGACAGGTCACATGTACCGGCGCATCCAAGTGCCCCTATGAGGTCATTATGGGACGGAAATGTCCCATGACCGCCGGTCCTTAAGGGGTTAATTGGGGTTTGGCTTTCACATGGTTAACATAAATATCACGGTGTCTATTTTGTATGTGCTTTATAAGGGAAGATGTGGCAAAGTGTGTCCCCTCCTTTCCCCTTTTCACTTTTATTATCACACAAAGTGTACAGTGCAGTCACTGTACCTGCTCCAAGTGAAAAATTATTTTCACACCCATCGTTTCAGTCAGGGGATAGGTTTGGAAGAAGGTCTTCACTTATTGGGGTTGGTGATTATGCTGCTGCTGCCCCATCATTATCACTAGAGATAGGAGTATTGGTGGCAAATGCAGCCTATCCTAGTCCCATATTACTGTTTGAAGAAGTCAAGCCCATGGTAGCCATGGCACACTTGCATTGTTATTATCATCCTCAGCAGCAGGAAACTCCTGAATGTCACTTCTGGTGTTGGTGGTGATGATCATCCCCATTTGCATCTTGTACTCCCATTCCTTTCCTCCACACTAGCTGCTGCACCATTACTCTCACTCTCATCTTCACTACCAGCACCACTCTTTCTGCTCTATGGGACTTGTTGGGGATGACATGTGTGACTGAGTGTCCTCTGCCTTCACTCTTGCCATCACCTTGGTAGGAAGTGCACTAGCAGTAGTATCAGCAGACACAGGCAGCTGACGTTTGCTGTTTTTCATACTGATAGCCAGTTCCAACTTCTTTAATATACTTCCCCAGATGGACAATGAAAGGAGAATGGGAATCACTGGTTCGTCCTCCCCCTCTATATCAGCAGCAGTATCAAGGTCCATAGAGCATCTCCTGCTGATCCTAATGATACCCCACACTGGACAGTGGGAAATTCTGAGTTTTTATATTATGGAGGCGGTAAGTTTTGCTGCCATTGGAAAACATAGGTGGAAAATGGGAAATTCTGTGGTGTTAGTAAAACAGCAGAAAATGTATGGGTTTCTCTATTGGAGGGAATTCACACTGAAAAAGAGTAAAAAATATGCTCTTTTTTTCCAAAAAATCCCACTGGAACAGAATGGGACTTTTTGCCCATCCCCACCCTATAGTGCCCTCTCCACTGACTGTTTTCACCTTATGTCTTTGTATTTGTCTTCATCAATGCTTAATCTTCTCTTAATGCAAAAAAAAAAAATCCATATGCATATGTTTTTTCTGAAGTAACTTTCTTTGATATCTGAACAGCCACTATTATACATGTACTCCTTGATTTAGATAACTAAATTAATCTCTCACAAGTGCTGTTACAGGTGTTAATTTGTCCTGGTTCGTCCTAAGCTCCAGTTTTTATATGTAGCATGCCATAAAATAAGTTGCATTTATTCAATTTACATTATTTTTGTTGTGATAATTTCACAAAAAAATCTATTAATGTTAATTTTACTGTCTAGACTCTACAAAATTTGTAGTCTCTTTTAAAATGATAGCAATGTTTCACAAAAAACAGCAGCTTTAATTAATCGTCATAGCAATTGAGCCATAGAGTGTGTTATTTCAATACTGTGAGAGCTGTAGTTCAAGAGTAATTGAATGATAAAGTTTCCCCCTCCTGCCCCTTTTACCTAGTGTAAACCTCCACTCCTCAGGTGTGGAATCCAGTCCATAGACCAGAGAGCTCACATCAAGGGTCAACATTCTACTGTGAGAACAATGAAAACCCTGCCCCCCTTGACAGGTTTTTCAGCTTTTTCCCTTATCTTAATTGATGATTGTCCCTCTCTGCAATCTATCTGGACACTCTCTGCTGTTCTGAGGTGAGCAATGTTACATCAGTAAAATAAGCGGAAGGGGGATACTTTATCATTCAATTACTCTTGAACTATAACTATGACAGAATTGGAATAACACTCTCCAAGGCCCAAATACTATGATGATGATTAATTAGAGCTGCTTTTATTATGAAACATTACTATCCCTTTAAAAGGGGCATTGCTAAATAAAGAGTTGTTCTAAAATTCCGTAAGTTGCAAGATATCTTAAGCCTCATAAATTATGCTGGTTAAAGGGTTGTTATTTGTCATAGGTTGTTTTTGATTCCCAGTTTTCACTTTCCAAACATAAAGTTTGTGAATGCTCCTGAATTCTCTTCCCTTACATGTCTCATATACCAATATATAATACCATGCTCATCCTTACCTTTTGCTTCTTTATTCTGGGAATACTCATTAAAAGGCTGTGGCCTTTGATCTCTAGCTGGGTGTTGGGAGGATAGTTTCATTTAGGAAGTGAAAATCAGCTGCTCTCAGAGCTCTATCTTAAACAGATTAATGATAGGCATCTGTCTACTATGATAATGTACATTTTATCAAACCAAATACACCACCAAAAATGTTTGCTCAAAGGAATATAGCATTTTAAATTGTTCATTAATTCAGTTTACAAAATGCATTAATAAAGAGAACTTAGCCACATATTATCTCCTTTCTATTAATGGCTTAAGGTTTTCCAAGTAACACAGATTTGACAATAATTATGAGTTTGCTCACTTTATTATTTTAATAGATTTATAAGCTTGTAAAATATTTGTCATTTCAAGCCTGTCACATTATGTTTAATGTGTACAAAATATGTTGCTGTGGCAGTAAGATGCCACATAAAATCAACACATAAGTATCTCATAAACTTAAAGTTTTGTATAAATAAAACAAAGTAGTATAAAGTTTAAAAATGTTGAAGTTTACATTTTCTAAAATTATGTGATTTCTTAACACATGAATAATCAATTTATCAGTTTTAAATTTGTTTTAACTGGATATCATATTTGTATTAATTATTACATTAATAATTAAATTAAATCATGTGATAAATACATATTAATACTGTGGTAAACTGTATATCAAAATATTAAAAAATAGATAAAAATATGTAGCTAAAATTGTATTTCTTTTTAAAAGCCTAAGTAGGCTGATACTATGTTTAATTTGACATGCATTTAATGGCCTACACACGGACCCCAAATAAACAAAACTAAAGATGTTTTTCTACTTTTAAGACTGTCACACAAGTACATCACGTTTCACCTTTGCCTCATAACCCAGAAAATTTTGAATTATAAGCCTTCCTGCCTAACCTTCAAAATGAGTATTAGTTTATTTATCAGACATTTATTTTTTACCTGATAATATACAGTATAACCCTGTATGTCCCCTGTTGAAATGCATGCATATAATCTTCTTTTAATAATAATAATAATAATAATCTTTATTTATCCGCCATCTTATTCTGCAGCGCTTTACAATAGGGGATTGAGCACATAGAGATATTAAATAGTACAAATCATACGTGGAGAACAGAAGGATCAGAGGGCCCTGCTCATGAGAGCTTACAGCCTTTTAAATATATCCATTACATCCTTGGGCACAGAATTCCACAATTTAATAGACATTACTGTAAATATTCCCTTCCTCTGCTGACTTTGAAACCACCTTTCCTCTACTTGTAAGGGGTGGCCCCTAGTTATTTGATCTAGCCTTGGAATGAAAAGCTCACTAGAGGGATCTTGTATAAACCCCAAATATACTTATACAATGTAAATGATCCCTTTTAGTCTTTTTTTCTGTAGCGTAAATAAATACTGTTTAGCCAGACTTTCTACATACTTCAAATTCTCCATTACCTTAATTTATTTTGTTTCTCTTCTCCGTACTCTCTTCAGTTCTAGAATATATTTTGAGAACTGTTGCTATGGTAACCGACACCCCTCATACTATGCAGCAGGAAAAGAAGGGGAACTCTCCTCGTGGAAGGGGGAATTTAGTTTTGCCATTGATTTTAAAGCAATGAGCAAAGTGGAAAAAAAACTATAAAGTCTGCACTGTTTAAGAAAAATGTCCTGCTTAATAGGAAGTGCTATTTTTAATCTTGAGTTAAAAATGTCACCTACCCCTAATCACAATAACCTATTTGAAGCCTGCTCCTCACCCTTACCCATATATTTGACTTTCTCCAAGACCACCTTCAAATCTTATGACATATTTTTATGTATTTTATTTTATTTTATTGACATTGATCTTTACATACTCTGCAAATTGTTTTGAGTCACAGATTCATGGTGTCACTCTGCCTTACCTGGGGTCTCTCCTTTCATGATCTTTCATTGATTGCCTCTGCCTTTACCTTCTTGGTGCTCAGGTGGATGCTCGACCTTCATGACCTGATCCTGAGAATTCCTGTTGCTCCAGTGTCATCATATTCGGTTCCTATGATCCTGACCTCTGGTTTTCAACCTGGCTTTGTCCTCTGACTAGATTCAGCCTGCTGACCTGCTTCATCTCAGACCTCTGACTTTTGACCCAGCTTGTCCTTCAACTTGATTCTTCCATCTCCTCTGAATTCTTCACTATCTGTCTTGTACCAATCCCAGCCTGTATTTGACCTTCTGGCATCCTTGTCTCCAGGTACAGACAGGCTTTACTGCCTGGGGTCTCTGCTGGCTTGTCGGTATCCCTCCGTGTGATAACATCTGATTACCTGCCAGTGACCTAGCAGGCTTGTCTCTCACTCTTCATGTCTATAACATCTGACTACCCGCCTATGACAAAGTTAGCTTGTTGTTGACTTCCCGTGTTGGAAGCATCTGACTACCTGCTTGGTCAACCCAACTGGTCGCTGACTATTGAGTCAATACCTTCCAACTGTCCAGCCTAACAGCTTCCTCATACCCTTCCGAAGTCAACCAGCCTTCACCAGTGCAGCTCCCTTCGAAGGCCAAGCCAGCTCCTTCATCCCTTTTGTGGACTTTCTTGCTGTTCTTTACTCGACTGAATCATTTACATTGTTGGACTATTCTATATCCTCAGTTTGTAACTTTCTACCCTAGGCCTTCTGCCCACTAGAATCCTTTTCTCCTAAGTAGATTGGGCAACCTTTAGTGGTTTCTGGAGAGGTCTGTCCTGGCATCTAGACTTGAGGCCAGCACCTTTACCATGGCCTTGGCTACAGCAAAAACCCTCCAGTGACTGCAACTGCTCCCAAGCTCTACACCCACTTCTCGCTCCCCAGCTTTATGGTTGCCCATCTATTTCTAGAACTAGTAGAACTGAAACACATTGTTCCAATTACAAGCTTGTGGTCTTTGGAACGTTTTACAGAATCACTAGTTGAGGAGGATGACGTCAGTCTGTTGTGAACTATATACTATGCATTTTTCTGAGGTGACTTCCAGGGGTACAGTCTCCTAGCTGAAAATTTGAAGGTGTTGAGAACCCTTAATTCTTCATCTTGGCAGAACTGAAACAGGTGGCCATCTATTTTATTCCGCACACATCCAATGCAAAGTATCCAACTGTTTCACTAGTTCTTCTTGGTCTAGCTTCAAATTGAGGTCCCTCATTAGGATATTAACTTCCTGATTCTTTGTTAAGAACATCACCTTTTTGACTTGTCCATTAAACTTCTCTGTCTCATCATCATCCTTCTAGGGGGTAGGTGAGTAGACCTAAATGATATCAACTTTTACAGAGCTAGCTTGTAGCTGCAGCAACAAGACCCATTATGAGTACTGTATGAAGTTCTTTAAAGCACACTTTATTTGGCAAAATCCCAACTCCCTGTCTGAGCTGGATCATCATTCTCATTATAATACAACAAGGAATTGTCTGTATTGCAATTTCCTGACCCAGTCATCATATTTCATTCATTCCATGGATAATCCATATGCATTCTTTGCATTTTTCTATTGGTAATGCTCACTTTCCCTGCTTCAAACATACTTCAGACACTCCATGTTGCAATTTTGATGCTTTATTCAGAGAGTCTTAGCACCATCTGTTCAGTGAAGGTCTGCAGAGTACACTGGGATATATTTGATGTAACCTCAGTCGTGATGATCTTACTAGAGATTAATGTGTGGTTTTCTATTGCCTTCCACATTGTAGTGACAAAGCCATACAGTTTAGACAACTTTGACTGTGCATACCCAGTCTAAGCCTTGCCAATGTCATTGATCTTTAGTCTGAAGCCATAATTTGTAGCAGCTGCTGACATATGCCAGTTCACTGATCTATTTAGGGTTCCATTCAAACCTTCACAGTCACGATAGAGACTTTGAGCTCAGGGAGGCCACACTATTCTTAACACTAACTGGCAATCCCCTACACGACTAGGACTTTGAACTGGTTTTTGTGGGACCAAGATTAGACTTGATGCACCAATTGGTTTGTATATGTTGTCAAATTCTATGTTCCTCTGAGTTACTAAAATATCCACCAATCTTAAAAAAAATGTTACAGACTGTAAGAAAGAATGCATGCAAACCTTGAATATATGTCTATAAATATTTATTTTCTCTTTTATTATATGCAAAATATGAGTTTTTAATCATAGAAATTCGTCCTTAGAATGATGTAATGTATTCACATGACCAATTGCTTTGAAAAGTCAAGAAAACTGTTATGACTTTCAATGTAGCAAAGTGAATTTATGGGATATGTAAATATATGGACTCTAGAATATATTATCCAGTTCTTGGAATATTTTGTTTTCTCTATCTCATGTCAGTTTAATCTTAATTAGCCATTTCTCCACATCAAATATTTTGTACAACACCATTATAGATTTGATTTGTTTTGTAGACTTTGCCTTAGGTGTTTCCATGAAAAGGTCGCTTAAAAAAAGAGACACCTGAATATGTCATGTGTCAACAAGGCTATTTCTTAACTTCTCTACTTTATTTTCATCTCAAATATATCTTTATTTACAGCTTTTAACTCTAATGTATCTTCCTAAACAAGCATACAAATTATTTGGTTTTATTAAAAATTAAAACTGATTGTAGATTGCATTTCTTTTATTTAAGTAGACTTTGTTGAGCTGCAGGATTAGAATTTGTACATTTATAGTTAATAACAGATTTTTCCTGAAGGCCTTAACTCCTTTAAGTGCTAGAGAGATAATTAGATTACTTCACACTCGAAGGGTTTAACAACAATGGAGATTTTGGTGCTAGCTATTTCTAAGACACAAACATTTGTATTCATAAAATTTCAAATAAGGCATTCCTATATTACTGTTAGTTTAGACCCATGGATGCTAGAAATATCTCCAATGTGGTATTATTTTTTGTTGGGGGCAGGGACTGGACAGTTATTGTCAACTCTAATGCACATTCTACGTGACAATATTGTGACATGGCAATGCTGCAGAGATCAGTAGAATTCAAGGAATAAGGTATACTCTGCATACTGTCCACACTGGAGAATATGTCCGGCTCATAGATGGAGCAGTCAATTTTTTACCCAACACCACGGAAATGGATTAACATTGTAAATAAAACCTCATGGTGGTAATTAACTTGAACGTGTTAATGAGAAGGGGTGGGCAAAAGATCTGGATGCGTTCCTGTGAAAATCACATGGTTGTCCAATTTATCTTAGAAAATCTACTTCAAATACAGTGATTACAATCTTCTCAATTTTCTCCCACTGGCAAAAATTCTTTGATATTTTTTCAATGCCTAGAAAGTAATGTGTTTTTTTGCCTTTTTTCTATTAAAAAAACAATTTGTAGGAGGTGAAACATAATACATAAAAGTGCAGCATATCAACTGCCAACATTTTGGAAAGTTCACAATTCCACAGGAATATGTTTGCATTATTTTTGTGCAGGAGTTTTCTTCTTTCTAGTAAGTGTGGGTTGGCAGTACATATTGGAAGAACTGTAGTTTTATTGCTTTAACTACAGGCCTTGTGGAGATGGTGGCTGTGGCAGTATGTGTTGCCAAGGGATGGGTGAACATTTTCACCTCAAATCAAAATAGATGAAAAGTGATTTTTTCACCTAGCTCATTGCATTGAGGTCAATGGGAAGACTGAATTTCTCCCAGCCACATGACAGTTTTCCCCTCTGTTCCTGCAGGCATATAAAAGGTTGTCAGGCTTGCACAGCATGCCATTCTGTGTTTGTGAGAGGAAGAGAGTACAGCGCATTTTGAGCTAGACAAGATAGGCAAACGAAGTGGAGTTGAAGCAGGTCAGAAGTGCCACAACTAGCAGCAGCAGAAGCAATCCAAAAAGTTCCTATGTCTCCTGCTGCAGAGGAGTATAATGACTCATGGTTTGCTGTAGGATATGGCAAGAGTCATAGACTGCCCACACATGCTACCTTTACCTCCACCATCTCCTCTAGTCATATTGCTAAAGTAATAAAGTTCAAGGGCCCTTCTGTCATGTCCTGCCAACCCACACTGACTGAGTTCCTGGAAAGGAGACAAAAACTTCACAAAAACAATCCCAAAGTATACATGTGGAATGGCAAGGTTGTTTGCAGTGAACAGGGTGCTGTATTATTTTGTAGAAAATGCAAACAAAAAACAGAAGAAGGCGCCCAATAGTGCCTATTTATCCTTTACAAATGGATTATAGAGTATACAATTGGAATTATACTCACAAGAACAGTGGCTGTGGGAAGATATATACCATACCACAGCTAATTAGGCTTGCAGAGATATTTCCCTGTCTCTGCTCAGGTAGCTGTGTTCAGGATCGGTGAAATTCACAAGGTGCTGCTGACTTGTCTCCAAAATTATTTTAATAAAATTATATCCATACAAAATAATCTCAATAATAAAAAATTAAAATAATAATAATGTCAAGCTAGCTATCTATCTAGCTATTATTGTTTTAATTATTATTATTGTTTTAATATTTTATTATTGCGATTATTT
Source organism: Rhinophrynus dorsalis (assembly GCA_037306005.1). NCBI lineage: Eukaryota > Metazoa > Chordata > Amphibia > Anura > Rhinophrynidae > Rhinophrynus > Rhinophrynus dorsalis. Next base: position 151,465,043 of record CM074719.1, on the reverse strand, counting down.
TGTGTGGATATAATTTTATTAAAATAATTAAATTAAATCAGCAGCATCTTGTGATTTTCACCGATCCTGAATACAGCTACCTGAGCAGAGACAGGGAAATATCTCTGCAAGCTTGATTAGCTGTGGTATGGTATATATCTTCCCACAGCCACTATTCTTGTGAGTATTATTCCAATTGTATACTATAATCCGTTTGTAAAGGATAAATAGGCACTATTGGGCGCCCTCTTCTGTTTTTTGTTTGCATGTACTATACTTCCGTTGAGTCATTTTGAGGAGCAGCCCTGTTCAAGAAAAGATTCTTGTTGTGCAGGGGACGGTGTATGAAAATATCCCCGAAGAGTATATGTCAACCAACATATAATTGTTGAGTTGACCACATGAATTTGTGAGTACAGTTCTAAGGGAAGTTTGTGAGTTTATCCACTATCATTAGAAGTTATTACACTAGGAGTGCCTTCTTTTTTTGTTTCTTTTTTGTGTTTTGTAGAAAACCAAGGTTCAGATAACTGATGTCATGTGGAGCTCCACGCTGGCATATCCCAAGCTGTGGTAATTTGTCCAGTATGGCTGTGCCTGAATTGTATAAGCAGGTGGATAGTGTGGTGGGAAAAGGGCTGGTAAGTACGTACGGCAAGAAAATCCACCTGACACCAGATATGTGGACAAGTGGGCAGAAAGCACAGACTATATTACTGTGATTGCTCACTGGGTGTCCCTCCTACCACCACCCATGGGCAACACTAGCTTACAGTATCAGGTGACAGCCAGTAAACGTACCTCCAGTTCTGACACTGTGAATAAAAGGAAGCAGCAGGACAGCCCTTACCATCTGCACGTCACCTTGTGCATGCAGTTTTTTCCCACAAAGCCACAGATATTTTAAGTAAACTAGAACATGTGATAGAGGAATGTCTTGTACCCCGCTCCTTAAAAGCTGGTTTTGTGTCTGCTGAAAACAGCTCCAACATAACCTTTGCCTTGAGACTAGGTCATATGGTGCATGTGCCCTATTTTACCCATGTGCTAAATGTAGTTGTTATCAGATTCTAGCAAATCTGAAACCCTCAGATAGATTTTAAATATTGCCTGCAAAATCTGTGCCCATTTTAGTGTCTCCTACAGTGCACATAATGTTCTATATGCCATACAAGAGCGTAACAACCTACCCCATCACCAACTGAAAAAGCAGGTCAATACCTGGTGGTATTTTACACTGTACATGCTAGAGCATTTTTACTAGCAGAATAAGGCCATTAGTGAGTACACCATGAAAAACTGTACTGCTTTGGAGGGAGCCTCTTTGTGAACTAACCAGTGGCAACTCATGTACCATATATGTGAGCTGATGAAACCCTTTTAGGAGGTAACCATGCTTGTGAGTCACACAGGGACAGGAATTAGTGAAATTCTACAACTGATATATTTATTGCAGAAAAAAACGAGGAGCGTGGCTGAGGAATCTTACCATAATGCCAATCCATGCACCAGCTGGCAAAGGACATGTTAATGGGCTTTGAAGAAGATCATCGCCATGTCCATTAAAATCAGTGAGGAACACATTCTTGCAACTTTGCTGGACCCCCACTTTAAACACAAAATTTCAGAATTTCTGCCAGAGCACCATCAGAAGTTTGTCACTAAGGAGTCAAGATGATCAGCAGTGGAGGTTTGCATTGTAGAGGATGAGAGGGAGAAAGTTAGGGTACAAAAAAATTCTAGACAGTGTACTGAAAAAGAAGGCATTATGCAATTCCACCAGCAGCAACAGCAGCAGGAGCACCTACATCATCAACCAGAACATCCCATTCTGAACACAGGGCAATTCAAGGGTTTCAGAAGGGGCAGCAAAAATCCAACATTGGTGGTGATGATGGCACTGGTGGAGGAACATCTCTCTGGGACTTGCTGCTTGAGTATGGGTTGATAACTGGCACACAAGAACACTGTGTAGGTCCTAGGAGTGGTCCCACTGCATTTGAGATGGTTTCTGCATACTTGCAAGATAGTTAGGTTCTAGACACAGACAATCATCCCATGGACAACTGGCAAACAAAGCAGTGTATGTGGTCAGCATTGACATGTACTGCAGTAGAAACTTAGTTGCCGTTCAGCAAGCATTGAGACTGGGTAGTTTTTCAGTGAAGCTGTTTAAATTGACGCGGCTATCAAGCAGCATTGTTGGGAGACTAAAATTCGTATAAATTAACCAACATCTTATACCATCTAAGTATCAGGCACCAGAAACCACACATGAAAGAGAAAGCCAGGCAAAATGTGTTAACAGCAGCACATATGAGTAGAATGAGGAGGTGGGATGTGAAGAAGGGTTGCAACCATTTACCACACTTGGGACCACTGCTATGACCAATAAATAATGTAACAACAAAAGACTAGTCAGCTGGTCCAAGTGGTTCCCTGTCTTGTAGACTGAATCCTTTGAATGCTGAAAAGAAGACTAGTTCTGCACAATAGGCCCTTACAAGTATAGAGTCAGTAATAAAAAAAGCAATTTTTACTAGTACATATATTTAAAATGGTAACAAACAAGGTAAGTTTCCTTTCCTTCCTATGGAAAACATACTAACTGAAATTAAAAGTGGATCACTGTCCACGAAATAGGAGTGTATGGGATGAAAAGAAGTAATCAAAATGGAATCTAAGGTACTGAGTCAGTGTCTGATCATAAACACACTACCCAAAAATACGATCTAGATATATACTATGTTAGTATCTAGATCAAAAAGAGTGCTCTCTTAGTGTGTGCTTGTGGTCTCTTATTGTCAGAAGACTTGTGTTATAACAGTAATAATAGTTGATTCTCCTATATACTGGCACCCTTTATTCAGTAGGGTAATGTGAAGAAGATGGTTGATACGTTATTCATCTTTATTTGTACCATGCTGTGGGACGGTTCATATATTGCACATCCCTAGCATAAAACCTTTATTTAAGGGTGTGATACACAGAGTACTGAAGGAATAATAGATAGTGTTTTAGTTCCTCTGAGATATGTCTTGTCAGAAATCAGTTAATTGCTGCTATATGACTTATCACTGGGTATTAGTGTTCATCCATTTACAGAGTGAATTATTAGCGTATATAGGGCTTATCTGATACTGATGTCTGTAGAGACGAGATCGCACCAACACCTAATTACGTTTAACCCACTAAATGCTGTAGCAGCAACGTCACTTAAACTAATCTAATCAATGTATCTCCACTTTATAAGCTAGATAGTCAACAGTTCTTAAAACCCTCATAAGCAAAAGCAATTGTAACTGTCTTGCGTTCAGTCTGAATGCTGATTTTTGACTTGTTGCTTAATATACTGAAAGTAAATAGTAGCATGCACAATTCAATAATAGCAGTACGTGCCGGTTCGGTCTTTTGATTACTACTGGGTATTGTTCTGTAGATTAGCCACGTTCACGGTTCAGCTGTGGTAGCTGGATGTGGTTCGGATCAATAACTAGTTATCAGATGTCTAGTTCAATCACAGCCAGTGATGGTCTATAATCTTTGATAATTTTCCTAAATGCTAGCGCTAATCTTGACACAGCAATTCGATCACTATTCTGTGCTCATGGATGCCTAAGGTTGTCCTATCTCAGAGGTACACATTATCTTTCCCTTCGTTCTAATCACATTCGTAATTCATAACCCAAAGACTGTAAGGTATATTTCTTAGTCTAGTATTCAACCCCCTCAAATGCCCATTCATCCTACACATTTCGCCTTGCTAACCCACAGCTTCCTCAGGGGCTAATAATGTTACCGACTGACTCAGAATGTCAGAGTTTTATACCCTGGACATCCGGGAAGTATTTCAATGGCCATGACATAAATGGCAGGCAGGATTACCTTGATGTATCCTTAGAATCAGATACAATGTAAATAGATAGCAAGATAGCTTTCCTTCATATTCTTTGCACAAATAAGTAAAGCATATTTCTATTAAAAGATATATAGATGTATATAGTCAGTCAAAGATGTAAAAATGACAGTAACATTAAATGTGAATCCTAGTCATAGTATGACTAAATATGTTACCATTGAATGAGATGTGTTTCTAAAGATGTCAATGAGATCTCTCAGACGTGGTTACACACAGAATAGTTTTTCAAAACAGATATTATGTTAAAGGTTTTATATTTCTATAAAACTGGAATAAACAAAAGCTTACAAAGTAAAATGATATAGCAGAATAGACAAGAGGAGTTGGCATCATTCAAGGTGATGATTATTAATATTTAAAGATCATTGACCACAAAATCATACATAAACGTTAATGCTGATATTGCTATTTTTTATCAAAATATTATTATAGCCTTTTATTTCACATAAACTAGTCTTTGATGAATGGAGTGAAAGTGAAGCCCTTGTTTAGGCCCCATGGGAACAGTTTGTTAAGCATGTAGATCCATCTTGCTTCTGATTTTAAGAGGTCTTGATCAAAATTACCCTTGCGTGGACTGGGATATATTTTATCAATACCTATGACCTTCAATTTAGTCTCTCTCATGGTAATTATTGATGTGTCTCGTCACTGGTTTGTCCCTCTTGTTTCTAATATTTCCTATGTGTTCTAGGATTCTCCTCCTTAGTTCTCGTTTGGTTTTACCCACGTATTGCTTCCCACAATTACATGAGATGAGATACATTATACCTGTGGATTTGCAATTAATGAAATGTCTAATCTCAAATACCTTGTTGGTTTGATTACTCTTGAAAAATTTCGACTGTTCACCAAATTTGCACGCTGAGCATGTGCCACATACATGGAAGCCTTTTATGCTCGATTTCAACCAGTTTCTGATTTTGTGCATTGAAGTGATTGTGTACTAAATTATCTCTTAGATTCCTACTTCGTCTGGAAGTTATTTTAGGAGTATTGCCAAGAACTTCTCTCAGATCATCTTCTATTGTTAGGATGTTCCAAAGTTTACATAAGACCTGCTTGATCATATTATGTTCTGTGTAATAAGTACCTATTACACTCATAGATTTCTGGTCAGTCGTCTGAGGTTTTGAAGTAGATGTTAATAACTTGTTTCTGTTTGAATCTCATGTTTATGTTATCTTGTTTATTCCATATTTAGTCTCGTTCCTGTTGTTTATAGAACTTATGCAACATCATCTTACGCCCAAATAGGTGCAAATCTTTTACTCAGTGGCACGTTTTTTGGATGAACATTCAGACCAGAATGGTAAGGTAAAAATGACTTTATTAGAATAAAGAGCACACACGAATATAGGCTCTTAGATCCATAGTACAAACATAAATATATATATACATATATATATATATATATATATATATATATATAATTGGATACAACAATAGCAACCAGTATAGGTAATCTGGACGAACTGGAAACAATACTGGCAATGAAGGTTCTTGCTAGCACCAGAGAGACTGAAGGCACACAGTCCCGGAGCTGACAGCAGGACTTCGGTGACAGGTGGTCCAATAATGGAGGACTGGCACAACCCAGATGCCTGGGCACAGAACCAAATGGAGGTAGGCAACACTGACCCTGGCCCTAGGCCACAGTAACTGAGGCAACCGCGTAGTGGGCAGCACAGACCCTAGGTAAAGAGTCACCAGGAGACCAAGGCAACTGCTACATAGGCAAAACCCTAGAACGCAAGGGGTGGATCGAGATAACGGTATTTAGATGGAACGCAACCAGTGTCCCCTCAACCTGAGGGATGGTACAATGCAACGCTGGCTCTTGAGCCCAAGACTTCTGCAGTGAGGAACAGTAATTACCCTTACCTGGACAATCCAGGTACTCACAGAGTTAATAGGTAACACCCAGAGAATAACTGCAACTCCCAAAGGGAGTGAACCCAGCGCTGATAGGGAGGTGGACACAGAGAGTGATCAGAGTAACACAGTCAGTACTTGAACACTGTACCGGTACTTCGCTTGTGCACAACGCCGTAGTCGGTTAAGAGAGCAGCTTAAGCACAGATGATCAGCTTTTGGTTGACAAAGTAATAGCGCCGTGCAGCGCACACCGATAATCGTAATGCAAAGGCCCAGCACTTATCCGTGACCTCATGGGCAACAAAGGTGTATAACTGGACATGGTAAAATGTGGAGTGGATACTCGACTGGTGCTGCTAGCCACGGATCGGTACACAACCTGATACTGTCAGCAATGGAGCGGGTTCTCAGCCAAATACAGTCAGCAATGGAACGGCAGCACACAGGAACTCAGGAACGTCGTCAGGCAGGCCAGATCATACACGATAAGCGATAAGCACAGATACACATCAGGAACTTGTACACCACGAAAGGGCACCATAGGTAGACATGACAGGGCATTTAAAGGCCATCACTGGGCGGTGACAAAGGTGCCTAGCCAATCAGCATGCAGTAATGAAAAAATAGAAGTATAATGTCGCCGCCTGTAGCCCAGAGCATGGCACTGTGATACTCAGTCAAAATAGTTGAAATGTACAGAAGGGCAAAAGGACAATCTTTTGTTTAATAATTTGATTTTCTTGAATCTATGGGTATGATTTTCAAACTATCATCCCTTTCTTGTTCTTTTATCTTTGTCCCATTTTGTAGGCCCAACGTGCCCTGTCCCTTAGTTGAGACATTCTGTTTTGTTGTATATTCGTCCCTTCCTGTCCTAAAAAAGAGGACAAGAGGTCAGAGAGGTCAGAATCAGACACCCCTAATACTGACAATAGACAAAGGGCCCCTAGGAGGCAACCCAGACGGAATCAAAGAACAGCAGGTGACCCCATATGGGGACAGGAATCATCCTCTTTTTTAGGACAGGGAGGGACAAATATACAGCAAAACAGAACTTCTCAACTAAGGGAACAAAGCAAAATGATTAGCTTATGCATGAAATTAGTCTCTGAAGATACACATATATTTCAGCGTTGCCAAAGTATTAAAATACTGTGTGTATGCACTGTGTTATCAAGAATCAGAAGCCGATATAAAGAAATACTGGAGAATGGCAAGTCAGTACCTTCCTATATATAGGAAGAGCAGAAAACAAACGTGTTCAGCAAAGTTTGTCAATAAGTTATAGTCATGCAGACCCAGAGTGAACTGCTAGAATTGTCCCTTACACAGAGTGAGAGTCTGCTTTTGTACATAAACATACAAGATCAGGTGTCACCCAAGGCAGTACCCATCCCCATAATACTCATATTAAGGAAAGTACCCTCAATGAAAGTTCAGTAATAGAACACACATAGACACATAGGATAGGAGTACAAACTGCGGACCATTCATTATGGTTCAAAGCTCATTTCGATAGGGACATAGGAGTTGGAGAAATAAGAAACAATCCCTGAGTAAAGTATGATATCACGCCATGCAGGTCTTAATAAAAGCCAACAGTTAAAGAGAAAGTGAAAAAGGAATAGATAAGAAAAAGAAATGAGAGAAATGCAATGCAGAGACAGCTTGAATGGGAGCAACATATGAGAGATACAGGAAAGAGAAAGATACAGAAAATTACTGCGTGGGCAGAGTAGTCTGGTAAAATTACCGGACACCCTGTCAGAATATCCCGTGTGGACCTCTAAGAGGTCACAGGGGGAGGATGCAAAGCTAGAGCAGAGACTGGATATAATGTCCATGATTCTAGATCTGGACTGTATGAAAACACATACGCACTATTAAACAGTAATAAAACAGATGATATACAAAAGGAACCAAGTCTAGAGAATAATAAACCCATCTTATGGGGAACACCCAGTGACAGAATCCATTCCCCCCACTTATAAGTCGCTAATAGCCCGAGGACTATCTCGCTCATCAGATACTGCCACTCCAGTACACCGGGGTCATCCAAACCCTCATAAGAGCAAATGCCCGTTCAAAAAAAAAAAGAACAGTCCCGGAACACTGGAGATGGGTTAATGCCATTTAATCTTAAAATAGAATAACCAGAATACTAACCAAGATATGCACATTTCCCAAAAAAATAAGAATAGTAGTATTATCCCCCGAACAGACTTCCCAACCCCTCATGATGGGTCTCTCCATGGCAAAGAATAATAGCCATTCATGGATGGCCCCCCCAGGCCCTAGGGTAGACCATCTCCACAGTCACAGAACAGAAATCAGTCCAGGAGAGCGTCCAAAGTCCAGTTCTTCCCTTATAATCATTCACAACCAAATGTCAGGGGTACAATTAACCATCAGCGAAACATCCAGGGTCTTCCAAGCATGCCAAAAATGAAACAACTGTAGGCAACTAACAGTCCGGAGCAGGAGTAGTAGACAGTGAGCTCCTGAAGAAGACAGTGCCGAATGTCAGGGGTAGGATTCCCGGGTCCCATGGTGAGGCATTCCATTCATATTGTATAGCACTCGTGGGGAAAAGAGGAACATCACAATCCTCTAGCTCTGGAACATTTGAAGACAATGACTGAAAACCATTTAGAACATCCTTCCTAGAGAGTGTGCTAGGTAGTGCTTGGGTGCAGAGATAGACTCCCCGACCTCCACCTCCAAACATGTTACTATCGACCACATGGCAGCACACCGGTTGTGCTAATTTGGGCGCCAGCTCATGCAGACATCTACTTTGTGCAACCGCGGCAGCCGCAGTGTGATCCATTGGCATTGCACAGCTACCTTTCTGCCCAATATCTTCCCATAGGCTAAACAGCTCAACCGCACAACATTTAAAACCTCTTCCACAAAAGCCCCAAACTCCTTCCGCGTCGGTAGATGCAGTATGTCTGCTGCAGTAAGATGCAAGGGAAAGGGAACAGGTAGCACGTTGTATAAAGATAAACCAGGGAGAGTACTGTCGGGATCCCCATCCTGGAGTAACACACATATAGAACCAGCTCTCCTTTCATAAGCCTTGGCTCCAACCCTCATATTGCTCTATAACGGCTTTTCAGCCCAGTGGCACGATAGGGCACAGCAAACACAGCCTCAGTTCCAAGAAAGTAGAGCCTCTCTCAATTAAAGCTCTCTCTGAAGCAAGAAAGCACTGCCATAAAAGAGTGGAAGAAAAATAATAAAATGTGTAACAGCCATAGCTAAAGTAAGGTATCAGATCTGTGGAGCTGTGGAAAGCACGTCCATCTTCTTTGGCGGCTCGCCCTGCCCCTCCCTTCTGTACATTTGAATCATGAAAGTTTTTGTGAAAGTTTTCTCCTTATCTCCAATACAAAATTGTCCTCCTTTTCACTTATTCCATTAACTTTTTCACCTATTCCAAATATTTTTCTCCTATTCATCACACTTTTCACCAATGTTTCCCAGCTCACTATTATTTCTTTTGAGGGCTGTAGTGGAGAACAAAGTAGCTGAAGTAGTTGAAAGTCAAAGTTGTGAGTCCTACAGCATTCAGAGTACATTTGTCCTTTGCCACAACTAGAGATGGGTGAAAAATTTAACCTCAACCTGAAATCTGCAAATAATGTCACTTCCCTCTTGGCGAATAAATTCCAGAGAAAAATGCCATTTTTCCACTTTTTCCACCTAGCTCATTCCATTTAAATTAATGGGAACATTGAATTTACGCACAACACATAGCAAACATTAATTTATTTCCCAAAGGCAAAGTATAAAAGGGACATGAGGGTGTCTGTGTTGGTGGAGTGTGGGGAAAGAATCAGTTAAATAGGGGATTTGGGGGGGCTTGTTTACTGGGATTGGAGGGCAAATAAAAAATAAATCCTTAATACAACTAAAAATACTCTATAAGACATGGTATAAAAGGGGTCTGAGGAGGGTGCCTGTGTTGGTAGGTGGAGTCTGTGGAAAAAATCAGTTGAACAGGGACTTTGTTTGGGAGGGTTGTAGAATGGTATTGAAGGGACAATTAATAATAATAAAAAAATATTTAAAAAAATAAGAATTTGTATGTCACGTGACAGAAATAGGGACCCCCTGACATAAGATGCTACTGGGGAATACTGATACTTGATGGGAGAGTATTTTTGTCTATTGAAACTCTGCCACATCCGCTTTTTCTCCAGCTGATCGTCAGTCCCCAGCCTTCTGTGTGACACCTTTAACCCTCTGAGTGCCAGAGTGGTAAGGAATGCATTGCTTTGCAATGCATTCCGTAAAGCAATGCATTCCGTACCACTCTGGCACTCAAAGGGTTAAGTCCCCCCCTCACTCGCGGCAAGCCCCGCCCCTTTTTGACGCGATTAGCGTAATTTTTGTCACCCCCTGCTGAACAGAGGACTACCCTCCGGGTAGCCCTCAACTGGAAGTTCCCAGGTATGGTCATGTAGTGTTGGCCAGTGGAACTGACCATTGTCAAATGCCCTGATGTAGATGCAGAATTTGTGACTGGTGTTCTTGCTGCTGCTGCTGCTGAGTTGTTTAAGCAGCAGGATGACTAGGCAGCTGAAAAGGAATGGGATCAACAACAACAGTAACATGGGTGATGGATGATGATGGTGCCACTTGCCATGACTAGCTCTAGTGATTTGTCTGAGGCAGTCGCTGCACCATAACTAATCCCCACCACTTCAGTTATATGTGGAGAAAAGAAAAAGTTGACCAATAATTCCCCTCCTCCAAAATCATGGGCGTGTTGTTGCTAGAACATACATTTTTCCCTTGAAAGCAGGAACTGTGCTTCTCATCAGCAATGCAATGTGCACAGTGTGTGTGTGTGTGTGTGTGTGTGTGTGTGTGTGTGTGTGGTAAATAACACCTGGCATAACTCTATCCAAACACCATGGCACTAGAAACTAGAAGTACTGCTGCTGTCACTAAACCCCTTGTCCACACCCCACTTAGGACACATGACAAGTTGTTGACAGTTTAACCCCGTAAGGACTGAGTGACGTGCTATGACCGTCATGGTCCTTATACCCTTAAGGACCAGTGACGGTCATAGCATGTCACATACTTTTTACTTACAGCGCTCTACTGGGAGCACTGTAAGTAAAAATGGGGCCTAAAATTGATCGCTCCAAGACCAGAGCGATCTCTCTTAGGCCTCAAAGCGGCACGCCGGTATGCGTAACAGGTCATGTGTACCGGCGCTTCAGCAAGGATCACAGCGGTCCTTAAGGGAAGGTAACTTCCCTGGATCACTGGTCCTTAAGGGGTTAATAGTAATGATGAACCCTCTGTCACGGTTCCCAGACAAGTTCAGGAGTCAGTACAGTATAGTTCAATGCAATTTATTGATAGTAGTAGGTAGGCAAATATATACAGTAGTAACATGCAGAGGGTTACAAGTCAGCGAGTACAGTTATCAGAAATAATAGGCAGCCAGGCTTGACCACAATGCTAGAGACTAGGCCTCAGCCACTGGTAGTCTCTTCCAGACCCAGGAATAGAAAAGGAGCAGGAACTGGGTCAGGAACAGGAACACAGGATCTTGATCTGAAGTGGAAAATGGATTGACGCACGCCTGCAGTCAGTAAGGAGATGACTCTGACTCAGCCTGCAGTCAGAGAGGAAGTAAATATCTGACTCAAGCCTGTAGTCAGTATCAGAGCTGGTCTACCAGAGCCCCAGGTCCGCACTAGGTTGGATGTCTGCTAGGTAAAGGAGCAAACGTAAGAGTAGTCAGACAGAGCTACAAGTCAGCACCAGAGAGGGTAGTCAGACAAGCCAACATCATGTACAGTTCAGGTAGTCAGCCAGAGCCACAGGTCTGCACCAGGTTGGATGTCCACTAATAGGAATACGTAAAAGAATAGTCAGACAGAGCCACAGGTCAGCACCAGGTTAGATGGAAGACTAGCAAGGTCATGCACAGAGCCCAAGGTAAGAGAACTGCTAAGCACAACAATGCAAGGGCAACTGAGTCAGGACTCAATCTGCCTTTTAAACCCCTCCACAGGAAGTAGGTAGGAGTAGCAGCTCAGAGGGAGGAAGTAGGTAGGAGGAGACTACAGGAAGCAAACACATAAAACAGAGGCCTGCTGCATGCTTGAAGCCTCATGCCTGTAGATGAAGCTGAAACTAAGGTAAGTTGTAACACTCTCCCTGCCACCAGCTTAGCATATTTGGCGGGATTGAACCTCCTCATATGCTGCTTGATGTGCTGCTTGCAATTCATAGGCAGTGCACCACACAGTGTGCAATCAAAAGACACAAACTGCCACATCCTAACATCTACAGAGTGTCTATCATTTGGAGGGGGAGGTAAGGATGAACGAGGTTGATTGGCAGAAGTTGTAGTTGCCCTAGAGGAAGAAGTTGATGGCGAGCTAGTTGTTTCGCTCGTTGTCGAACTTTCAGCTTCTGTCTGGGTTTCTCTATTTTACCTCCTCTTTGGCCTCCTCCTTACCTTTTGTTGCCTTTCTGGAGAGTCAGGGGGTACAGCAACAGTGGTGCTTGATTTCCGTGGTGGGTGTTTGGCTCTAAAATGTTTCACATAAATGTCATAGTTAGGGGTGGGCAAAATCTCTTGCCATGTTCCAAAAACCACGTTGTTGTCCGCTTTTTCGTGGTAAAACTATCAATTAAAATGTTCACACTGGACAAAATTTTTCACATTTTTTTCAATGGTTAGAAAGTTTACTCCCATTGATTTATGTTGTTTTCTCCTTTTCGCTATAAAACGTGATGTATTTGCAGAAATATAAAAACAAAATAGAAGCAGCTACAGAGAGAGGTAGACATGCTTTGCTATTCTGCTGTGATATTTTTCCAAAATTGAGGCAGGAGAGGCTCATAATGACTGCTATCATTATGGGCAGGTTTAAAAATAATAAATGGTGTCACTTAATGGACACGTTTGTGTCCACTGAGTCTGAGTAGGAGGAGGAAGTGAGCACTACTGAACCAACGCTGGGGGGATCTTGGGGAATGTAATGGGAAGGGAGGGAGAAAAGGGAATGGGAAGGGAAGGAGAAAAGGGTAGTACTAGTGAGAGCAGGACAGGTCAACTGCCTGTACCTGCTGAGAGACGTGCTGCCCCTGCTGAGGCCATTGATGCCCCTGCTGTCACTAGTTCTATGCCTGCTGTCAGCCATGCTTCCCCTGTTGCAACTAGTGCTGTGCCTGCTGCCAGTTCTGAACCTACTGCCACCAATAGTGTGAATGCTGTCAGATGTGCTGCCCTGATTGCCAGTGCCACTAATGCTGTGCCTGCTGCCAGTGCTGAAGCTGCTAGTGTGTCTTGTAATACTCAGGAGGGGGAATAGGAAGGAGAAGATGATGCCAAGTGTGACAGCAGGAGACCCTAAGTCACACTTGCCATTCCCAAGCAGTCCTGTTAGTACTACTACTACTACTAAGAAGATCCAGCAGCTTGTTAGTGTTAAGAATGAAGGAGGGGGTAATCAATATCCTCATATTACTAGTGACTGTGAGGAGGAAGACTCTGGGGCTGAACTTGACGTGCATGGTGTTAGTAGTAGAAGTAACATTGATGGTGAAGCAGCCGGTGGGACTAGTGTTAGGGGAGTGGCAGGGGAAGCATTTGATAGCATCCAGACTAGCGGTCAAGGGAGCCCACACCATTCCTCTGGCTTTGAGAGTCCTCCTCCTCTTCCCTTCACTACAGTGTCCAAGTGGAACTGTCACGGTTTTTGAAGACTCTCAGACTTAAGGTTTGGTAAAAACGTAACTTTATTGAAAAGTTTAAGGCAGTCCCCGTAGGGTAAACATACATAACAATACAACAATAATAGTGCATACCATAGGTTCTACCGTCCTTGCCTAAAATACCGGACAAGGCAACCCAAGTGACAGTATCAATAACAGGCTCTACCGGCCTTGCCTATACCGGGTAAGGCAACCGTGAGATGACATATACCGGTTCTACCGGCCTTACCAATACCGGGCAAGGCAGACCAATGTAGTACTGAAAGTAGGCTCTACCGGCCCTGCCAATATCGGGTAAGGCAACCTTCAAGATGGTGATGTACAAGGTTCTACCGGCCTTACCAATACCGGGCAGAGCAGCCTGAGCGAGTAGACCAGCTGTCAGATGGCTAAGACAGCAGAGAGAAATAGGAATTATGGTCTTACTCAGCAGAAGTCTATTGCCAGGGATAATCAGACGACTGCATAGGAGTGGACAGCGACCTGGCCAAAGTACTGGATCATTCAGGAGCAAACCAACGTCCGCACGTTGGGACCAACAGTAAATAACGCCACCAGGTTAATGGAGTAAACCAGCGTCCGCACGCTGGAACCAACAGTAAATGTCACCACCAAGTTTAATGGAGTAAACCAGCGTCCGCACGCTGGAACCAACAATGTATATCGCAACCAAGTTTAGGGGAGTAAACCAGCGTCCGCACGCTGAAACCAACAATGTATATCGCAACCAAGTTTAGGGGAGTAAACCAGCGTCCGCACGCTGAAACCAACAATGTATATTGCAACCAGGTTTTAGTGGAGTAAACCAGCGTCCGCACGCTGGAACCAACAATGTATATCGCAACCAGGTTTTAGTGGCGTAAACCAGCATCCGCACGCTGGAACCAACAATGTATATCGCAACCAGGTTTTAGTGGAGTAAACCAGCGTCCGCACGCTGGAACCAACAATGTATATCGCAACCAGGTTTTAGTGGAGTAAACCAGCGTCCGCACGCTGGAGCCAACAATGTATGATCAGCAGCGAGAAGAACAATGTCGCCGGAGCGACGGCTGGAGCAGGAGATTCAGGAACTCAGTAAGATTAACCCGCGAGGTGCTGGAACACAGGAACACTGGAATACAGGCACACAGGAACACTGGAACACTGGAACACCGGAACACTAGCATACAGGAACACTGGAACACCGGAATGCTAGCATACAGGAACACTGGAAAACCGGAACACTGGAACACAGGATCAGCAAGTACAGCAGGAACAGCAGGAACAGGCCCAGAAGCCCGACAAGCAGGTCAGGCAGAGTGAAGTCAGAAACACCACGAAAGGGCAACCTGGAAGTGCTCAGCCTGGGTTTAAAAAGGCTGTGTGAGGAGGGCTAATCACAGACAGCCAATCATGATTACTCAGCAAGTGACAGACACTGAACAGCATGAATCACGGGCACCGTGATAGGCTAATCACAGACAGCCAATCATGATTACTCAGCAAGTGACAGACACTGAACAGCACGAATCACGGGCACCGTGATAGGAACATGATCCTAAAGAGACCAGAACTGGTGTTGGGGGACAGCATGCACAGAATTAATACCACTACCACCAGCAGGAGCACAGACCAGCTGCCTGTGCCTGTTGCTACTGCTGCCAGTCTGCCTTCTTCAGGTCAAAAAGAAATGCCAATTGTGACATTAGGGCACCCTCTGTCACATTGTTCGTCACCTGCTCCAACCAGTAGTGAGATGTCTGTAATAGAGCAGAAGCACTTAGGGACTAGTGGGAGTGGTGATGATGATGCTGGAGAAGCTGGGGTGGAAGAGACATCGATGGCCTTTTTATCAGAAACTGAGAAGGAATGGGAGACAGGGATGAGGATGAGCATCACCACCACCACCACTAGCAATGAGCTTTTGGAATGTGCAACTGCTCTAATTACTGCTGCTGCTGAGTTGCAAGGGCAGCAGGATGCTGAGGAGCAGGCTAGTGTGCCACAGACCATTGTGGACACAGTGGGAATGGGGTCAACAAGTGATGCGGGACTAGGACAGGTTCCACTTGTCAGCACAAGCAATATTCCTGGTCATAGTTTCAGTGATGATTTTGAGGCATTAGCAGCAACATCATCCGCTGCCAGCACAGTGAAGTGGAATTTGGAAGACAAGAAGAAAGAGGACATTCTTCTCCACCTGTTTCCTCCCCCACTGAAGTCATAGGTGTAGGACTATTTTTCTCTTGGGGCAGGCAAAGTGCAGTCATCACCAACAACACTGTGTGGAATTTGTGACAAGTCAGTGAGAAGGGCAAAGGAGGGAATACAACTTGGAAAACCTCCATGATATCACACAGTAAACACAGATACCATGACATTTATGTTAAACATGTTAAATCCAAACACCCATCACAGAAATCAAGCACCGCTGTTAATGTACCCCTGATCTCCAGAAAGGCAACAAGAGGTGAGGCGGAGATCAAAGAGGAGGAAGAATAGAGAAACCCAGACAGAGACTGGAAGTTCCATGACGAGCAAAACAACTAGCTCACCATCACCATCAAATTCTTCCTTTAGGGTAACAACTACATCTTCTGCCAATCCACCTCATTCATTGTTACCTCCCCCCACCAAATGATAGTCACTCTGTTGATATTAGGATGTGGCGGTTCATCTCCACCCATTGCATACTGTGTGGTGCACTGACCACACATGCCAGCATGGTGGAGGAGATTTAATACCAGGTAATCAAGCGGTATCTGAGGAGATTCCATCCCGCAGAATATGCTAAGATGGTGGCAGGGAGGGTTCATCATTACTATTAAGCTGTCAGCAAGTTGTCATATGTCCTTAGCGGGTTCTGGACAAGGGGTATAGTGACAGCAGCAGTATTTGGATTCTGGTGTCATGGTATTTGGATACAATTGTGCCCCCAGATGTTATTTACCAAACACACTGTGCACATTGCAGTTGCTGATGAGAGGTACAATTCCTGCTCTCAAAGGAAAAAATTATATTCTACTAAAAACACACCCATGATTTTGGAGGAGGGGCAGGTGGAGAATTTTTATTGGCCAACTTCTTCTTTTCTCCACATAGACTAGGGGATACTTATTGTGCTGCTACTGCCTCAAGCGCATCACTGGAGATAGTAGTGGCAAGTGGAGGATCATCATCCATCACCCATTTTACTGCTATTGTTGATCCCATTCCCTTTTGGCTGCCTAATCTTCCTGCTGCTTAAACAACTCAAGAACAGCAGTTGCAAATTCCGCAGTTATGGACTCAGGAGGATAATTGACAAAAGCCGGTGGCCACTGACCAACATGACCTGATGACACTAGGCCAGTAGGGCATTTTTATTTTTTTCTCAGGGCTTGTGCTTTGAAAAAAATAAAATAAAATGAAAAACAGTCCTAAAAAAAAATTTAGGGTTTGTTTCTAATAAGTCCTACAAATCAATGTTTCTTCAGGGCTTGGGCCTCTAATAAGTCTAAGTCCTACAAATGTTTCCCAACCCCCCAAAAAATCATTCACTGTTCAACTGATTCTTTCCCCAAACCCCACCAACACAGGCACCCTCATGCCCCTTTTATACTATGCATATTCCTGCCTTTCCCCTTCTCACTAACTTATGCACAGTGCCATTGTTGATTACTTCACTTTTCCTGCCCCAAGAGAAAAATATTCCCATGCCCATGGCTTCAGGGGGGAGGGAAAAGGTGGAGAGAATGGCCTCTTTCTTCTTCTTCTCCACATTACCCTTCACTCTCTGGGACAGAGGATGATGTTGCTGCTGTTGGTGATACTGCCTCAGAATCAGCACTGCAGCTAGGACCAGGAATATTGCTTCTAATGGAAAGTGGAACCTGTCCTAGTCCTGCATCACTTGTTGATCCCATTCCCACTGTTTCCACTGTGGTCTGAGGCACACTAGGCTGCTCTTCAGCATCCTGATGCCCTTGCAACTCAGCAGAGGCAGGAATTAGAGCAGTGAAAATTCTGCAAATGGTGGTGGTGTTGATACCCATACCCATCCCTGTCTCCCATTCCTTCCCGGTTTGGGCTAAAAAGGCCATCTATGTCACTTTCACCCCAGCTTCTCCACAATCATCACCATCACCAACAACAACAGTTCCTCCATGCTGCTGCCCTATTACAGACATCTCACTGCTGGTTGGAGGAGGTGACGAGAAATGTGAAAGAGGGTCCCTTAATGTCACATCTGCCATTTCTTGTAGACCTGAAGAAGGCAGACTGACAGCACTAGCAGCAGGCACAGGCAGCAGATCAGTGATCCTGGTGGTGGTATTATTGAGGTGGTAACAATTTTGCCTTCTTCAGGATCATGTTCCACATACAACAGAAGAAGTCAGAGATGTTCAAGTACTCTCATGAGCTTGTAAGGGTATGCAAAAAGACAATTCTTCTCTGAACAAGGGAAGCAGCTAACCCCAGATGTACTTTTCAGCCTTGTTGGGCCTCGTCAGTGAGGTGTAGCTGATCCCACTAGGCACTTGTGACACTTGTGGGCAAGGGGTCCATGTCTGGATTCCCTCATTACCCTTAGGGTGACTAACCCTAAGAGCAATTTGCATAGAAATAGAAGAAGTCAGAGATGCTCAACTAAGCTCATGAGCTTACATAGAGAAGTAATATTCTGAAGCATATCATATAGGTCTTGCCAAAATGACAGTCCAGACACGAAATGTCAGACAATTCTTCAGTCAGTCAGATGAACTGTACATGCAAAGACTCAGGTGCACAATTCACCCCTACAGTACGTGCATGTATTGAAGCATTATATTTAAGTACTGTAGGGGTGAATTGCATGTCTGTGTCTTTGCATGTACAATTCATCTGTCCACTTTCAAGTTTTTTTAAGCTATAATGAATAATTTTTGTGCCTAATACAGGCAACCGATCAAAGGCAGGATGCACAGAATCAGGAGCAGGCAGCCGATCAAAGGCAGGATGGAGAGAATCAGGAGCAGAAAGACGATTAAAGGCAGGATAGAGATAAGCTTAAGTCCTGAAGGTATGTTAATGGAATGATGTGGGTGCTCAAATGCGGGTGCGGCATGATAATCTTGCCATTTTTATGCAGGTGAGATTCTCATGTCTCCCTTTTTATCCCGGTGACTTTTATAATGTGGCATTTATTTGCTAGTTCAATTGCTCACAGCATTTGAAAAGGAGACCATTTAGGGGGACTGGCCAGCATTGGTTCTGTAATAATAAAAATAATAATAATTTGTGATTTTTATAGTGCTTTTCTCCCTGTGAGACTCAAAGCGCTTTACAAATCTATAAACAGACATAAAATTTAAGAGTTTCTTATGGTCACATGAGTTGACTGAATGCCTGAAAAAGAGATGGGTCTTTAGCTTTTTTTTAAAAGTCTGTAATGATGGTGCCTCTCTGATTGAGGATGGTAAAGACTTCCAGAATGTGGGGGCAGCGTGGCTGAATGCCCGGGAACCTGAGGTTGTCTTTATTCTGGGCACTGACAGGAGGGATCTGCTGGCTGACCGCAGTGAGCGGGATTGAATATGGGATGTCAGGAGCTCTTTCAGGTACTGTGGGCCTTGATTATTCAAGGCTTTGAAAGTCAGCAGGCCAATTTTAAAATACGTTCGCCATTTAATTGGAAGCCAATGCAGGGAGTGGAGAACGGGTGTTATGTGACATGAGCGAGTTTTATTGGTCAGTAGTCTGGCCGCTGCATTTTGTACTGTCTATAGGCGATGGAGTTCTTTTCTGGGAGGTCCAAGTAAAGTGCATTACAGTGATCTAGACGAGAAGACACAAATGCATGGACTAATGTTGGCATATCATCCGGTGGAATTAAGTGTTGTATCCTGGATATGTATCACGGTGCCTGTGATTGCTGCATTTTCTTGTCTATCACCAGTAGGGGGCTTCCATTGGCTGTCTGCCTTTAGCCCGCCTCATATTGCCTATTTAAACCTGGATTGGGCACCCCTTGGTTGCCATTTCGTGGTGTCTCTGACCACATTCGCTTTCACCATGTCTAGTAGTCATTTTGGCCTTTTTGCTGTGTTCCCTGATGTTCCTGATAGCATCTGGTTCCAGTGCCTCCTTTCTGCAGAGTTGTTCCAGTCCTGGTTCCGGCCTAGTCTCCTGAGGTTGCTGTTTCCTGCTGACCGTCTTCACTGCTGTTTCCTGACCCGGCTGTTCGTCCTGCTGGTTCCTGTCATCTCCTGGCCTGTCTTCTGTATTCCTGGCGACCTTCTGCTCGGTCGCATAGGCGACATTCCTTGTCGGTCCCAGCGTGCGGACGCTGGTTTACTCCAAAGCCTGGTGGCTATATGATTCACTTGTTGGTCCCAGCGTGCGGACTCTGGTTTTCTCCAAAGCCTTGCGACTATACGATTCACTGGTTGGTCCCAGCGTGCAGATGCTGGTTTGCTCCAAAGCCTTGCGGCTATACGATTCACTGGTTGGTCCCAGCGTGCGGACGCTGGTTTACTCCAAAGCCTTGCGCTATACGATTCACTGGTTGGTCCCAGCATGCGGACGCTGGTTTACTCCAAAGCCTTGCGCTATACTATTCACTGGTTGGTCCCAGCGTGCGGATGCTGGTTTGCTCCAAAAGCCTTTGCGGCTATACGATACCTATTGTTAGTCCCAGCGTGCGGACGTTGGGTTACTTCAAAGCCTGGCGGCTATACGATTCCCTTGTTGGTCCCAGCGTGCGGATGCTGGTTTACTCCAAAGCCTCGCGGCTATACGATACATGTTGTTGGTCCCAGCGTGCGGACGCTCATTTGCTCCAAAACCTTGCGGCTATACGATTATATTGTTAGTCCCAGCGTGTGGACGTTGGGTTATTTCTAGCCTTGCGGCTACACGATTCCCTGGTTTGTCCCAGCGTGCGGACGCTGGTTGGCTCCACAGTCTTAAGGCTACTCTCTGTCGGCAGATCCTTAAGTGTTGATGACATTGAGCGCTGTCCAGTCCTAACAGCAGCGCTCTGGCCTTTCCTGTTGTGACAGGGTACCGTTTGCCTAGGTCTCTCCCTGATCTGGCTACTCACTGAGTTACTACTGTCATTGTCACCTGACAGCATTTGGGACCTTGTCCGACTCCACGTATCCTTGGGCTGCCTTGCCCGGTATTGGTAAGGCCGGTAGAACCTTGTACCTCAGTCCATCTGGAGGTTGCCTTACCCGGTATTGGCAAGGCCGGTAGAGCCTACACCGTTGTGTTTACTTGGGCTGCCTTGCCCGGTATTGGTAAGGCCAGTAGAACCTTGCACCTCAGTCCATCTGGAGGTTGCCTTACCTGGTATTGGCAAGGCCGGTAGAGCCTACACCGTTGTGTTCATTTGGGCTGCCTTGCCCGGTATTTCGGTAAGGCCGGTAGAACCTTGTACATTATTCCATCTGAAGGTTGCCTTACCCGGTATTGGCAAGGCCGGTAGAGCCTCTTACTCCTGATTACCCAGGCTGTCTTGCCCGGTATCTGGCAAGACCGGTAGAGTCTGAATTATTCGTAATTACCATTCATTCTATGTATATATGTATGTGTTTACAATCCTAAGGGATAATCTTAATTATTTCAATAAAGTCGTGTTTTTACCTAAACCTTGTGTCTGAGAGTCATAACAAACCGCCACAGTATGAAAGGGCCATGACCTCAGACAACAAAAGTGATGGTAATACACAGAATATCCATTGGAGGATGGATATGCACAAGCAACGTTTGGATCAACTGGCGGTTGCAATCCAAACTATCCTTGAACGCACTGTGCTTGCTGACAAATCTGGCTCTAGCCCGGTGGTCTCGCCAAGTCAGACACCGGGGAGTGATACCAGGCCCCTAGGGGGCGCAGTTAAAGGGTTAACGGCTTCTGCACCCTTGCCACTAAGGTATGACGGTGACCCTAATCTCTGCAGAGGGTTCATCAACCAACTTGAAATATTTATGGAATTGACGGCTCACGCATTTCCCAGTGATCGTAGTAAAGTTGGGTTCATGATATCACTGCTGACTGGCAGAGCATTGGCCTGGGCTAACCCATTGTGGAAAAATGCCAAACCTTGCACTAAGAATTTCAGAGAATTTGTGCAATATTTTCAGAGAGTGTTCGAACCTCCCGGTAGAACCACCTCTGCTGCCAAACGTCTTATGGAGATACAACAGGGCAGGCGCACGGTGGGCGACTATGCCATCAAATTCCGCACCTTGGCAGCAGAGGTAGGTTGGAATAACTAAGCATTATTGGCAGCCTTTGCTCAGGGCCTGAGTGACCATATTAAAGATGAAATCGCAGCAAAAGACTTGCCTACTGACCTAGATGATTATATTGAGTATGTTATTCTAATTGACTCCAGAATACGTGAGAGATCAACTGCCAGAGATCGTAGGATACGGTCCAAAAATAATGGGTCTAGTAGCATATTTTGCCCACCCATCCCTCCCCTGGTATCTAAGCCTAGTGAACCAGCACGGGAATCAGGTGAACCTATACAAGTAGGTTTCACTAGGCTAACCAAAGAGGAAAGACTTTATCGCAGGAAGCAAGGGTGGTGTTTATACTGCGGTAAAAATGGACATTTGTTAGATCCTGTCCGGTACGTCCGGGAAACGAACACACCTAGGGTACCTTGGGGGACAGGCCCTAGGTGGTGTACAATCGTCCCCAGTGTTGGGCATAATAAAACCCACCATACAGGTGGTATTGTCCTGGGCACAATGCTCAGTGGAGGTTTTGGCCCTGGTTGATTCTGGTGTAGCAGGGTATTTTATGGATAATACCTTTGCCGAATTGCATGGAGTTCCACGTATTGAAAGGGAGACCCCCTTGGCTATTGAAGCAATTGATGGCAGACCCCTAGAACCTGCTCATGTTACATTTGAATCTATGCCATTATCTATAACTATTGGGGCCCTTCACAGAGAAGAGCTGCAGTTCCAACTTATTAATTCTCCTCATCATGCTGTAATATTGGGATTTCCTTGGTTACAGTTACATAATCCACAATTTGATTGGAAAAAATGTGAAATCGTTGCCTGGTCTCCGTTTTGTATGGACAAGTGCTTCACCCAGCCTATTAAGATCTTGTGCACCTCCTCTGCTATACCAGACGTATACCAGCAGTTTGGCGATGTTTTTAGCAAAGGAGAGGCTGGAATGTTACCTCAGCACAGACCTTATGATTGTAGCATTGAATTGCCTCCTGGAGTGGTACCTCAGAGGGGACGCACTTATCCATTATCTTGTGAGGAGAATAAAGCTATGGAAGATTACATTTCTGATGCCCTTGCTAGAGGGATCATAAGAAAATCTACCTCTCCGGCGGGGGCCGGGTTCTTTTTCGTAAAAAAGAAAAATGGCAAATTAAGACCATGCATTGACTACCGTGGCCTGAATAAACTGATGGCAAAAAACGCGTACCTGATACCACTCATCACCGAGTTTTTTGACAGGCTTAAGGGTTCTTCGATTTTTACCAAATTGGACCTACGGGCCGCATACAATTTGGTTCGCATTCGAGCAGGTGATGAGTGGAAAACTGCCTTTAATACTCGATCTGGGCATTACAAATATCTAGTCATGCCATTTGGGCTGTGTAACGCACCCGCAGTGTTTCAGGAACTGATAAACAACGTTCTGAGAGATATGTTACAGTCATGTGTCGTGGTATACCTTGACGATATACTGATTTACTCCCAAAACATATCACAACACATCAAAGATGTGTCTGAAGTATTGCTAAGGCTACGTGAGAATAAATTATATTGTAAATTGGAGAAATGTGAGTTTCACAGAACCAGTGTGCCATTCTTGGGGTTCATAATTGGCAGTGATGGCATTGCTATGGACAAAGAAAAGTTGACAGCTGTCCTACAATGGCCACGACCCAAGAGTCTTAAAGCCATACAGCGATTCCTGGGCTTTGCTAATTATTATAGGAGGTTTATTAAGAACTTTTCCTCCATTGTCAAACCTTTGTCTGACCTTACGCACAAGGGCGCTAAACCATCTTGTTGGCCGGCAGCTGCTGAGGAGGCCTTTGAGAAATTGAAGTTGGCTTTTGCTGCAGCTCCTGTGTTATCCCACCCCAATCCTTTACTTCCATTTACGTTAGAGGTTGATGTCTCAGATATTGGGGTCGGGGCAGTACTTTCGCAACGACACAATAAAGGTGGAACACTCAGACCCTGTGGGTTTTTTTCGAAAAAGTTGACTGGCACTCAAAGCCGCTATGAGATAGGGGACAGAGAATTATTGGCCATTATCCTCGCTCTTAAGGAATGGCGTCATTTACTTGAAGGTACAAAAAATCCTGTCTTAATCCTAACAGATCACAAAAATCTGACTTATCTCTCAGAGGCCAAGAGATTGTCCTCTCGTCAGGCCAGATGGGCTCTATTTCTATCCCGATTCAGTTTCATTGTATCATATTTACCAGGATCTAAGAATGTTAGGGCTGATGCGCTGTCAATACAATTTGAGGCCGAGAGTGACAGAATGGAAGCACCAGCACCTATCATTCAACCCGATCGAATATTGGCTACAATACGTACTAGTATCACTTCTCCCCTAGGGGAAGAGATCCTGGCTTCTCAGGCTTCTGCTCCCCACGAAACCCCAGTGGGCAAATGTTTTGTCGCAGAACCATTTCGTACTCGGTTACTCGAAACGTACCATTCCTCTAAGGCTGAGGGACACATTGGTAGAGACCAACTGTTATGGTCCCTTTCTCAGTTATTTTGGTGGCCTTCCATGAGAAACGATTGTGCCGAGTTTACCAATGCCTGTGCCACCTGCGCCCGTGCTAAGACCCCTAGACATCTCCCAGTGGGCTTGCTTCAACCTGTGCCTAATGGCGAACGCCCCTGGTCTCATGTGTCCATTGATTTTATGGGAGTATTGCCTATGTCTAAAGGGTATTCCTTTATACTGATGGTGGTGGACAGGTTTTTTAAAATGGCTAATTTCGTACCCCTCCGTGGCCTTCCCTCAGCTAAGGAATTGGCAATTGTATTCGCCAGAGAAGTATTCCGGTTGCATGGAGTTCCAAGGCTACTGGTGTCCGACAGGGGGAGCCAGTTTGTGTCTAGGTTCTGGAGGGCATTTTACGAACAGATGGGCATACAGCTGTCTTTTTCCTCTGCCTACCATCCTCAGACCAATGGAGCTGCTGAACGGGCCAATCAGGGTTTGGAACAATTTCTGCGCTGTTTCATTACTGACCATCATGATAATTGGGCCGACTTGTTGCCTTGGGCAGAGTTTGCCAGGAACTGTGCGGTCAATTCTTCATCCGGGAGCTCCCCGTTTCTGATTAATTACGGGTTTCAGCCCTGTTTGCTCCCAGATTCATTTCAGACGCAACAGATTCCAGCTCTGGATGAGCATATCGAGCAACTCCGTTCCACTTGGGCACAAGTTCAGAGGGCATTGGGTCAGTCGTTTCAGCGACATCAGCATCATGCCAATCGCAGAAGGCTTCCAGCGGTTTCCTTTCAGGTTGGGGACAGAGTGTGGCTTTCCTCCAGAAATCTCAAGCTGCAGGTTCCGTCTAATAAGTTGGCTCCCCGGTTCATTGGCCCATACAGAGTCATTTGCAAAATTAACCCTGTCTCCTACGCACTGGACATACCTGCATCCATGCGTATTCATAATGTGTTCCATGTGTCTCTTCTTAAGCCTCTTGTATGCAACCGCTATGCTACCACACCTGTGGTGCCAGGGCCTGTCGAGGTCGAGGGTCAGGAGGAGTACGAGGTTCAGAGCATTATTGATTCGAGAAGGCTTAGAGGAAGGGTACAGTACCTGGTGCATTGGAAAGGATATGGTCCTGAAGATCGATCATGGGTGGATAGTAAGGACCTTCATGCACCCAGGTTAGCTAGGGCCTTTCATGCTAAATACCCGCAGAAACCTAGACCCTATTCTAGGAGAGGGGGTCTTTGAAAGGGTGGTACTATCACGGTGCCCGTGATTGCTGCATTTTCTTGTCTATCACCAGTAGGGGGCTTCCATTGGCTGTCTGCCTTTAGCCCGCCTCATATTGCCTATTTAAACCTGGATTGGGCACCCCTTGGTTGCCCTTTCGTGGTGTCTTTGACCACATTCGCTTTCACCATGTCCAGTAGTCATTTGGGCCTTTTTCTTGTGTTACTGAGTTCCTGATAGCATCTGGTTCCAGTGCCTCCTTTCTGCAGAGTTGTTCCAGTCCTGGTTCCGGCCTAGTCTCCTGAGGTTGCTGTTTCCTGCTGACCGTCTTCACTGCTGTTTCCTGACCCGGCTGTTCGTTCTGCTGGTTCCTGTCATCTCCTGGCCTGTCTTCTGTGTTCCTGGCGACCTTCTGCTCGGTCGCATAGGCGACATTCCTTGTCGGTCCCAGCGTGCGGACGCTGGTTTACTCCAAAGCCTGGTGGCTATATGATTCACTTGTCGGTCCCAGCGTGCGGACTCTGGTTTTCTCCAAAGCCTTGCGACTATACGATTCACTGGTTGGTCCCAGCGTGCAGATGCTGGTTTGCTCCAAAGCCTTGCGGCTATACGATTCACTGGTAGGTCCCAGCATGTGGACGCTGGTTTGCTCCAAAGCCTTGCGGCCATACGATTCACTGGTTGGTCCCAGCGTGCAGATGCTGGTTTACTCCAAAGCCTTGCGCTATACGATTCACTGGTTGGTCCCAGCGTGCGGACGCTGGTTTACTCCAAAGCCTTGCGCTATACGATTCACTGGTTGGTCCCAGCGTGCGGACGCTGGTTTGCTCCAAAGCCTTGCGGCTATACGATTATATTGTTAGTCCCAGTGTGTGGACGTTGGGTTATTTCTAGCCTTGCGGCTACACGATTCCCTGGTTTGTCCCAGCGTGCGGACGCTGGTTGGCTCCAGAGTCTTAAGGCTACTCTCTGTCGGCAGATCCTTAAGTGTTGCTGACATTGAGCGCTGTCCAGTCCTAACAGCGGCATTCTGGCCTTTCCTGTTGTGACAGGGTACCGTTTGCCTAGGTCTCTCCCTGATCTGGCTACTCACTGAGTTACTACTGTCATTGTCACCTGACAGCATTTGGGACCTTGTCCGACTCCGCGTATCCTTGGGCTGCCTTGCCTGGTATTGGTAAGGCCGGTAGAACCTTGTACCTCAGTCCATCTGGAGGTTGCCTTACCCGGTATTGGCAAGGCCAGTAGAGCCTACACCGTTGTGTTTACTTGGGCTGCCTTGCCCGGTATAGGTAAGGCCGGTAGAACCTTGCACCTCAGTCCATCTGGAGGTTGCCTTACCCGGTATTGGCAAGGCCGGTAGAGCCTACACCGTTGTGTTCATTTGGGCTGCCTTGCCCGGTATTTCGGTAAGGCCGGTAGAACCTTGTACATTATTCCATTTGAAGGTTGCCTTACCCGGTATTGGCAGTGCCTCTGGCAGCCGGTCGTGGGTCTCCCGCGCCTCGGCTGATACAGAGCCTCTGGCAGCCGGTCGCGGGGCAGTCACACACAGTGGAGACTGCCAGCGCCTCGGCTGATACAGAGCTGGACGCTCCTTCGGAGCGCCCAGCTCTGTATCAGCCGCGGCGTGGGCAGTCTACACTGCGTATGAATGCCGCACGCGCAGCAGTGTCTACTGCGCATGTCAGGCGTTACACACAACTTGGTGAATTATTATATAGGATGTATGTGTTTACAATCCTAAGGGATAATCTTAATTATTTCAGTAAAGTAGTGTTTTTACCTAAACCTTGTTTCTGAGAGTCGTAACAAACCGTGACAATATGTTTCTCAGATGAAAGAAGGCAGATTTTATTACAGAAGAGATCTTCTGTTTAAATGACAGTCCAGAGTCAATCATCACTTTGTACCTCTGTTGAACTAATGAGTGCAGAGCCTCCAAGTTCCAGGCCAGTTGGGTGATCCTGAGATATTCTTGTTGCCCGGGGTCCCCTCACCAAGAGTAACTCTGTTTTATCAGGGTTCACTTTAAGCCAACTAGCATTCATCCACTCTATGAGGTCTGGTGAGCAACTGTTGATGAGGTATATTGGGTCTTTAGTATCTGGAGCAAAGGAGAAGTAGAGTTGTGTGTCATCTGCGTAACAATGATATCTTAGGCAGTGTCTTCTGATGATGTCTCCCAGTGGTAGTAAGTAAATTGTGAATAGCATAGGAGACAAGATGGAACCTTGTGGAACTCTGCAGGCTAATTCTGTTGGTGCCAATGAGCAAGATCCTGATGTTACTCTCTGTGATCTACCAGTGAGAAAAGATTTAATCCAGTTAAGAACTGTGCCTCCTAGACCACAGATGTGCTGCAAGCGTGCTATTAAAATCCCATGGTCAATGGTGTCAAATGCAGCTGAGAGATCCAAGAGGATTAAGATAGAGTAATCACCTTTGTCTCTCACCAAAAGGAGATCATTTAGCACTCGGACTAGCGCTGTTTCTGTGCTGTGGCGGCATCCGAAACCTGACTGGAAAGCATCAAAGATGTTATAGCTTGATAGATGGGCCTCCATTGAGTTGCCACTACTTTTTCAATGATTTTCCCCAGAAATGGAAGATTGGATACTGGTCTGTAATTTGATATGCAGTCTGGATCTAGTGAGGGTTTCTTTAGGAGGGGTTTTACCACTGCTTCTTTTAGAGGATCCGGGAAGATTCCAGTTTTTAGTGAACACTCCACTATTTTTGTGAGGGCTGGGGCAAGTGTTTCAGTACATGCAGATATAAGACAAGTTGAGGCAGGGTCTAAGTCACACGTAGTGGGGCGCAACTTTTGCATGGTTCTATATCCACATTTGTAAAAGTAGACCATAAACTGGGGGAATCTGGTCTTCCACTGTAGTGGTTCTGGTGGGTAACTGGTTGGCTTGCTGTGATGGAGGCTCGGATGGAGGAAATCTTGTCTGTGAAGAAGATCGTAAATTCTTCACACTTATCTTGAGAAAAGTTAGTGGGTATATGCATGCATGCTGGTTTGCAGAGTCTGTTGCGGGAAAGTGTGATTTCAAGTGACAAAAATGAGGATTTTTTCTGAATCTTAAATTGATATTCATTGAGGTGATTGGAAAGAGCAACTTTGTCCTCTGGGTCATGTGTCCTGCGCCACCTTCTCTGGAGTTTACGGCCTGTTCTCTTCAATTCTCTGATGGTGCTATCAAACCAAGGTGCATTATTGTGAGTTTTGATAGTGCATATGCATGATGGTGCAATGCTTTCTAGGGTGTCCCTTATGGTTTTGTTGTAGAGAAGGACTAAGGAGCCAGGGTCTTCACTTAGATCCATATTTGATGTTACGTCCAGTGGGGTCACCCCTTTTAATGAGCGGTGTTTGACCAGGTTCTGAAGCTGTGGTCTGGCTGATTGTGATCCAATGGAAAAGTGTATGGAGTGGTGGTCTGACCATACAACTGGATTTACAGTTACTGACGACACTTCTAGTCCATACTGGAACACTAGATCAAGTGTATGACCTTTTCTGTGGGTGGAAGTGGCAACTATTTGTATGAAGCCGAGTGCACTCATCAGGCTGAGAAGGTCCTGCCCAAGTTGGGATAGCGTGTCATCAATCCAAGTGTTGAAGTCTCCCAATATAATCCATCTAGGTTGTTCAAGGATTAAACCAGTCAAAAGGTCTGAGAGTTCTTGAAAAAATCTCTTCCAATTTCCTGGGGGTCTGTATATTAACAGTATCCAAAATCCTCTATCTATTGAGATGCTAGCAGCTACGCGTTCAAAAGATTGGGGTGTGTGGACTGATATTGGCCTGGTGTTTAAGGATGATTTGACACAAATCATTACGCCACCTGCTCTTGTCTCGGGCAGTGGAACACTGTATAATTGCCTGGAACAGCTGCTGCTAGGATAGGCCCCGCATTGTCATCTAGCCACGATTCTGTAATGCACACTAATTCACATGTTTCAATAAGGTTGACGATAATAGCTGTTTTGTCCTGGCATTGCACAGGATTGTTCTGATAGTTCTTGCTCTGTACTTTGGAAACAATGTGTCTTCTTATGGGGATCACACAAAGAGGTTTCCTTGATTTGAATGTGTGCTTTTTGTGGCTTCTGGATTGAATCACTTCAATTGGTTTTGCAGGTAGAAGTGGCGGAGTGGCTATGATAGTTTCAATGTACCTTGTTTGTGGTGTTCCAGTGGAGTTATCTCTTCTTAGCAGCAAGAGGGTCCAGGGGAAGTATATTTCAATCTGCTGTATATTTCAGTGTTATAATGCCATCCGTTGAATTTTGGCAAATCCAGGCATGTGGAATATGCAGTAGAGCTTGGTCCCTGGAATATTCCTGGTGAATTTTGAAAGCAAGGAGGTTACAATGAAGGTAACTCCTGGAGAGGTCAGGAGCATGAGAAAAGTGTGGCAGCCAGCAGGGGCACCTAACAGTAAGTGAGTAGTGATCACTTCTTCCTCATCCTCAGACTCAGTGGACACATAAGAGTCCTTCCAGTTTCTCCTTTAAGTAGTTTTAAACTTTATCATAGTGATAGCAGTCACTATGATCCTCTCCTGCCTCAAGTTTGCAAAAAGATCACAGCAGAACAGAACAGCACGTCTAACTCGCTCTGTAGCTGCTTCTATTGTGTTTCACTTCCTGGAATATGTTTTTATAGCAAAAGGCAAAAAACATGTAAATCAAGGGGTGGAAGCTTTCTAGCCATTGAACAAAATGACAAAGAATTTTTGGCAATGGGTGAAAAAAATGAAGATTTTAATTGCTGTTTGTGAAGTAGATTTTCTAGGGAAAAAGTAGACAACAACATGTTTTTTGCAGATTTTTTCGCAGGAATACAACTGGACATTTCGCCCAACCCTAATCTCAAGGTCTTTAAGAAAACATGTTAAGTAGGCATTTATGCAACTTTTTGTTGCATTTGTTTTTGAGAGATATTATTATTAATAAAGCAGTCTGTAATACAGTAAGTGACCAAAGTGATTTAAATGTATCAATAACCAGAAAACAATCATAAAATGTAAAGACTAAACAACACATATTCCATCCAAAAAATGTATTATCTTCCTATGTATTATTCTCTTCTGTCCTCATTTCTCTCGATAGCCTTTGGAGTAAGTGTAGGTGGCAATCTGTGTTAGAATCTAGTGCCCTCAGAGTAGGCAATAAGAGCTCTGATTTGAGATTTGAAAGAGGACTGTGCTCTTATAATCATGCTCTTATAATAAGTATATATGAATTTAATTAACAAAAGGACTTAAACAAGTTAAACAACTTGATGTCTAATAATTCCGCATCTGGCAACTAGCTGCTCAGTAGCGCTAGTCGCCAGAATTATTACCTTATTCAATAGAATTCTCCATTCTTCCCGGGCTGACAGGCAGGACGGACAGCAGACATCTTTCAATAGTGACGTCTGCCCACCTGCGATGTCAGTCCCTTTTGGAGCCAGACGGCTCCTAGCAATGCCTCCTAGAGCCGGCTGGGTCTGACAGCACAGGAGCACAGACATCACCATTGGAAGATGTCTGCGCTCTGTCCTGCCTGTCAGCCCGGGAAGAATGGAGAATTCTATTGAATAAGGTAATAATTCTGGCAACTAGCGCTACTGAGCAGCTAGTCACCAGATGGTTAATTATTACACATCAAGTTGTTTAGTGGTGGAAGTTAAACAGATTCAGTGTGCAGTTGTTAACATCAGTAGCTACTCCAATCCTCTCTAAGTAAGTTCTTTTGTTGTTTAGCGGTGGTAGTTCCGCTTTAAGCTCAAAATATCTACTTTAATTATTAGTATTTTAATAGAAGGGGTCTGAAACAAGAAGAAGATATTCACTAAGGAGTGGTAAAGTGGAAATGACTTTTCCAGTGATAACACTTCTCCAGTTCCTATGTTATTCTATGGCGCCTATGCACTAAGATCTCCAAAACTTAAGAAATGTTAGTGAATTGGCTCCATAGAATAACATAGGAACTGGAGAAGGGATATCACTGGAGAAGTCATCCGAACTGTATCACCTCTTTATCAAGCCTTAGAGAAAAACATTCATTGATTCATAATTTGTTGTGCACCCCTCTGGTATATAAAGGATTTGAGAGGCTTATACACTCTGCCTGTGGCCAACAACTGCATACCTGCCTCCATGGACATAACATCCAGGATTGACTAACAGTGTTACCTCTTGAACAAAGGCACAATGTGTTAGCTCCCTTTAAGCCACTTTATTAGGTACAATTTAGATAACATAATGTTTGGAGAAGTTTTATATTATTAAAAAATTCTCATATATGATGAAACATGTAGCAATGATTTTATCTCTTTAAGGACCTAGAGGATCAGACAATGCATTGTGAAACAATGTGTTGCACACCCCTCTTGTCTTTTAAGAGTTAAAAACAAATTTCAAATTGGGAGTTAAAGAAGGCATTGCTCTTTGGAAAGTATAGGGAATTTATCTAGCAACCACATTAATATTAGAGGCAAGTGAGCTCAAAAGCAACTGGAATAGGCTTACTATGGGAATATTCTAAAGATAAAAGAGAATGGAGATCAATAGAATCAAACTGGAGTGGACAGGTTTCTCAGTGTGCAGAGAAGTGAGTGTGACTACTGTACATGTGTATCTCACCATTAGACAATATCATGTGGTGCGATTTGCTGTTCTGCAATGTTTTAACTATAAATACTATATGGTATGATGGCAAATGAAATTAGAGGTGTAAAATATCAAAACCACATTAAATTAATTAATCTAGATGTATCCTAGACTTTTCAGTAACAATCTGTAAGGACAATGTTGGAAACTAATAACAAATTAAATTCAAATTAAAAGACAGTTGTTGATTCAGCAGTTACATTAAAAAAATATATTCAGTGGTAATGAGCATAGATTCGAGTCATATAAGTTAAATTTTTTAGGAGAAAGGGAGGGGAGGAGAAAGGCAAGTGCAATTTGGGGGGAATCTTGGAGGGGAGGGAATGCAATGGAAGGGAGGTGGCAAGACATGCATAGTTACAATATATGCAACAAATATCTTTATACCTACCTATTTAGTGAGAACAGGGTTTAAACCAATCTTTAAAGTATGAGTAGAGTAACCCTTTCCATTGAATAACATACTCAATTTTAGCAGTGATTTTTTTTTTGTAAAGCTTTATTGGTAGATAATGTAATTTGTAGGGAGAAAAGGATAACAGAGGTCGGAGCAATAATGGTGGCATTGGTGGAGTAGTTAAGTGGTGAAGCCATATGTCAACAAGCAGAGTGAAGTGTTAGGTGCTTGACACTTAGGGCAGGGGGAGATGAGTATAAGAAACAGCCTGAGTTGGGCATCAGTTGAGTAGCAGTGCATTTTATTCCCCTACTTATAAGAACTAATCTAAATACTCTATGGTTTGTGTTTCTTCCAATGAAGTAGAATTAAAACCTTTTGCTGAGATGTGCATAGAATCCACTGTTACATTTCAAAACTTTGTATAATAGAGACGTCTATACAAATTTGTCATTAATGTCAATATTTTGCGTAGAGTTTGAAGAAGAAGGTATTTCTTTCCAAATATTGCCCCAATCAGTTAGGGGGGGAACAGTTGTTATTATTTTTGTATTTTGTAGAGGAATATTTGTTGGACTTAGACTTGTATTAGGCCCAAGCCCTGAGGAAACATTGATTTATATGACTTAGACTTATTTGTGTTAGGCCCAAGCCTTGAGGAAACATTGATTCGTTGTAAGAAATTAGTCTTGGCTTGTTTGGCACAATCCCTAAGGAAACATTGATTTGTAAGACTTGGTCTTGTTTGGCACAAGCCCTAAAAAAAACATTGATTTATAGGACTTAGGCTTGTTAGAAACAAGCACCTAAATATTGTTTATTTTTTGTAGGCCTCTGTTGTTTTTATTTAAAGAACAATCTCTGAGGAAAAAAATGTCCTACTGTCCGAATGCTAGCAGGTCATGTCGTGTGGCTGTTGTCAAATGCCCTGATGTATTTGCGGAATTTGCAACTGCTGTCCTTGCTGTTGCTGCTGAGTTGTTTAAACAGCAGGATGGAAGCTCAAAGGGAATAGGATCAATGACAGCAGTAACATGGGTCATGGACGATGAAGCTTCCACTTTCCACAACTAGCTCCAGCGATGTGCCTGAGGTAGTAGCAGCACCATAACTAGCCTCCACCACTTCAAGTGCATGTAGAGAAAAGAATAATTATTTTCCATCTGCCCCTCCTCCAAAATCATGGGTGTGTTATTACTAGAATATACATTTTTCCCTCTAGAGCAGGAACTGTGCCTCTCACATCAGCAATTGCAATGTGCACAGTGTGTAGAAAATAAGGGAAGGACTGAGATCAATGGGTACATCTGTGCTCACATCAAACGCCTGACACAAATTATACACACACCATGACACTTAGGGTCCCCAATGTGAAATCCCCCCACCAGAAACAAAGTACTGCTGCTGTCACTATGCCCCTTGTCTACTCCCTGCTAAGGACACATGACAACTTGAAGACAGGTTAATTGTAATGATGAACCCTCCCTGCCACCAGCTTAGCATATTTTGAGGGATGGAATCTCCTCAGATGCCGCTTTATGCCCTGGTTGCAATTTCCACAACCACACTGAGATGTTTGGCCAGTGTACCAAGCAGTGTACAACGGTGGACATGAACTGCCACATCCTAACATCTACTGAATGGCTATTACTTGGTAGGGAGGGGGTAAAGATGAACGAGGTGATTTGACAGAATATGGAGCCAGGTGTTTAACTCATCATCAAACTTTCAGCCTATGGCTGTCGGTGAGGACTGCACTGTTCCTGCCCCAAGAGGATAATAGTCCCACACCCAGGACTTCAGGGGGAGGAGAAAGGTGGTGAAGAATGGCCTCTTTCTTCAAGTCCTCTACATTCCCCTTCACTGACTGGGGCAGAGGATGATGTTGCTGCTGTTTCTGCAACTGCCTCAGAATCAGCACTGCAGTTATGACCAGGAGTATTGCTGCTGCTGGCAAGTGGAACCTGTCCTAGTCCTGCATCACTTGTTGACCCCATTCCCACTATACCCATGGTGGTCTGTGACACACTAGCCTGCTCTTCAGCATCCTGTGGCCCTTGCAACTCAGAAGCAGCAAGAATTAGAACAGTAGCAAACTCCTCAAATTCCAAAAGCTAACTGCTGGTGGTGGCTGTGATGCCCCTCCCCATCCCTCTTTCCCATTCCTTCTCAGTTTCTGTTAAAAAAGGCCATTAATGTCTCTTCCACCCCAGCTTCTCAACTAGTCCCTCCTTGATGCTGCTGCTCTATCACAGACATCTCACTGTGGGTTGGAGGAGGTGATGAGAAATGTGACAGCGTGTCCCCTAATGTCTCACTTGCAATTTCTTGTTGAGCGAAGAATGCAGACTGGCAGCACTAGCAGCAGGCACAGGCAGCTAATCTTTGCTACTGGTGGTGGTGGCATTATTGCTGCTAGGCAACAATTCTGCCTTCTTTCCACCTGGACAATGCTGTGGGAGAGATGGGGACTCCCAGGTTCAGGGTAATGGTGTGGGCTCCCTTGAACACTAGTCTGGTCATTCGGCATTACTTCCCCTACCACTCTCGTAACACTAGTCCCACCAGCTGCTTTGCCATCACTGTTACTACTACTAACACTGACCACATATATTTCAGTCCCTGAGTCTTCTGACTCACAGTCATTACTAATATGATGATAACCCCCTCCTTCACTCCTAACACTCTGTACAAGCTGCTGCAACTTATTAGTAGTAGTACTAGTGGTGGGACTGTTTGGGGATGAAAAGTGTGACTCAGGGTTCCTTGCTGTCACATTTGGAATCATCTGCTCCTCCCCCACATCCTGAGAATTACAAGATACACTGGCAGCAGTTTCAGCACTGACAGCAGACACAGGCAGTTGACCTTTCCTGCTCACACTACTATCCACTTCTTCCTCCCATGAGATACATTTTCCCAAGATTCATAGGGGTGATGTAGGGGGACTGGCCAGTAATGGGTTTTGGGAACCAGGACATCCAGATCCTTTCATGTTGGTGGTATTGGTCACTTCCTCCTCCTCAGGATCACTGGAGCATTACGGTCCTTCTAGGTCCTCCTTTTATTGTTATTAAACTTGCTCGTTGTGAAAGCAGTCACTATGAGCCTCTCCTGCCTCAGTTTTACTATTCATTTCACAGCATAAAAGCCTAACACCTCTCTCTCGTTCTATAGCTGCTTGTATTGTATTTCACTTCCTTGAAAACAGCATGTTTTTATAGCAAAAAGGTGAAAAACACATTAACAAAGGGGTGGAAACTTTCTAGCCACTGAAAAAATAGCGAAGCATTTTTGCCAATGGACAAAAATGGCGAAGATTTTAATAAATATATTTAATGCGTATTGTTCTGCTAAAAAAGGAGACAACCGGTTGTTTTTTTTTCTGGAACATGACTGGACCTTTCGTCCACCCCAAGGTCCAGAGGGCTGGTATGTTTGTTATTGGTAAAGAAGTAATACTTTTTTGTTGAAGAATATAAATGATGGTGTATTTATGCAGTATTTTATGCACTATAATAATTTTTTCATTTTATAATAATTTTTTCATTTAAAATCCAAATTAGGCAAACAATTTGACAAACAAACCTGAAATTTGTGAGTCAGTGGCAGTCATCAAAAACCTTGAAAATATGGAACAAGTGTAAGCCTTGGCCTGTATTTGTGGAATCAGCTGCAATAACTTAAATATGGGAAGCAGCTCTTCCCACCAGTGCTCAATTCGAATTGATTCTCCCACGTATGCGATGTTGATTTCCAGCAGTCTCCTGTCCACACCACTTCCACTTCTGGTCACTAGCATTGAGACTGTAAGTTACCAATCTTCGTTACCCTTCTCAGCTACTCCTTTATCTCTGTAGATTCAGTAACGGTAGTCTTTCCCTCCTTCTTTGATGCCTCCAGACCATACTGGTACCCACTTCATCTTCTGACCTGTATAGTAAGGCAACTTGCCGTCAGCCGGCTCAATTCTTCATGCAATCCTTTACTTTGGTAATGGCAACTCTCCACTCATTCCCCCACTATACTTCCATCTAAGCCATTCCTGCAGCCCTCACTATTATCCTATAGTGGGGATGGCGCACATTCATAACTCTGCCCTCTTTCGCCACCTTATACCACATTTATACCCTGCCATGTAGCCTCGTCATATACTCTGCTCCATTTCATCAGGTCTGATGCATGCAGCCACAAATCTATCTTATTTTCGGATTCTGCTACCAGTAGTATTGTAATCCAACTCTAGGTAGGTACACCTCACTGAGGGGCAATTTCAACGCTCCTGCAGAGGGACTCAGGGCATTCCCCTCACAATCACTATATGTCGCTAACATTGCTCACCTAAGCAACCATGCTACAAGGACATTCCTCCTTACCCCCTCCCCCTCATCACCCCTCATTACTCACATCCCTCCCAGGTGGTTCATTATTTCCCATTTTCTATTCAGTTACAAAGAAAAACATCATTTTTCACCATAAGAGCATCCTTGTCTGACCCGCAGACAGCCTCCCCTCCAAAAACAACCCATCAGAAATACTCCGATATTCCCCTTTTCACCTCATAAGCCTTACTGGACATCTCCCCTACCTGTTAAGACCTAGATTACACAGACCACCTATGCTTCTCTTACCTACAGGCAATCCAACAACTTGTTTACCAGTCTAAACACTCTTCAGTTAGTCATTCACACCATCTCAACTAACCTCAGGTATTCCTCTTTTATAACTAGCTATCATCAAGCATCACTCCATTTAATTACTTACAAGACTATGTCTGCATTCCCCTGACAGTGCTTTATCCATTCAGCTCTCATGAAGCATCAGTAAGGTACGGAATATATATATATATATATATTTCAAACAACAACAATTTTCATTCATCTCCTTCATCTTTCAGACTAAGACGTACCATGCAGTACCACCTCATTACCTCATGTCAGACTCTTTGACCTCTCCGTAGAGGCATATGGGCCCTAGCCTCTAGAGTCTCTTCACAGAGGCAGAAGGATCCCCACCACTCCTTCCTCCTTTGCAGAGGCCAAAGGACTCCACCACTCCTTACCTCTTCTCAAAGGCTGAAGGATCCCCTCCACTCTTTACCTCTTCTCAGAGGATGAAATATCATCACCACTCCTTACCTCTTTGCAGAGGTCAAAGGATCATCACTACTCCTTACCTCTTCATAGACGCAGAGGATCCCCATCTATCCTTACCACTGCGCAGATGCAGAAGGATCCTTGCCATTCCTTTCCTCTTCACAGAGGCTGAAGAGCTTCAGTAACTTCCTACCTCTCCACAGAGGCAGAAGGCCCTAGTCACTGCTCCCATTTAAAAAAAACATAATTTTTCCAGGCTTTCCCATAAAGGATAGGACCCTAGTATCCCTCATCTCATGCCAGTTTACCCATTATAGCATCCAAACCACTGCCACCTCTTACAGTTAGGCCCTGCAGTAAGTAGGACCCCAGTTAAACATCATCTCGCAAGCTGGATCCTAAGCTCCACTCACCCCGCCAGCCAAGCAAGCCAGCAAGAACACCTACCTCTCACTACCAGCACCAGTACCCCTCCATCCAAAAAGAAAAATAAATCCAAAGGGAAGAATTAGTCCTTACCCACTCTGAAGCAGAGAGGCATGTTGCCAGCTTCTGAATCGCTCTTCCCACCCACTAGAGCACCTCCTCAGTCACTTTACTCACCCCTTATACATTTATTGTCATTCCCTTTCTCTCGCCTTTCATTTTCAATACACAGGATGGCAAACCTTGAGCATCAGGCCCTTATAGGTTCTGAAACCTCCTCAGCAGATGCCACAATGACACCCAGACAGTGCATTTATTTATGGATGAACTGTCCAGAAGGACATCCACTACCCAGCATCCACCAAGAAAGCGGAAAACTTTCTCCTACTGTATCCCCCCACTTCAGTTCCAACCACTCCATGCCTTCCATCTCCCAAAAAGCCCAGTATGCCATATTTGCTTTTTGGCTTATCACTCTTCCAACCAATGCCAAATATGCTAGCTCCTCAATCCAGCAGTCAGCCTATGCTGGCACCCCCCTCACTCTTTTCAGGTCCACACCCCAGCCCATCCCCTACTCCTTCCAGAGATAAAATGGGGAGGCCAATAAATTACCTGGGTAACTCTCCAATATGTAATAACTTCAATTCCAAGGGGCTTTTTTTCATCAGCTGCTGCTTATTGTACATTTGTTCACTATGGAGGAAGGCACACTCTCATTTCATTTGCCCCGATTGTCAACTTCCAGTAAATAACTATATCCTATAAATCTGCATATCCTCAAGTCTCTGATTTCTTCCTATCCAGACCAACAAACCTCCAAGTATATGCTATCTGCATTCTCAGAGGGATCTTACACTGGCATTATCACTTGCCCATTCACATCCCTCGAATGCCCCAATCTCAGGTCACCCATGAACATTCCAGACACAGTCTCAGTAGTTAATAGCCAAAGAATATGCTAAAGGGTTCCTATTAGGCCCTCTCCCCTCTCTGCCCTGTCCATTACGGCATATAATTCTCTTCGCCTCATTCATCCAAACAACCTAGCTACAAATGGTGACCTCACAGGAGCCATTTTCCTAGATTTTGCCAAGGCCTTTGACACAGTAGACCATAATATTCTTATAAATAAACTCCAAAGATCAGGACTGGGTAATAATTCTCTAAACTGGTTCCGATCCTGTTTATCAGACAGAATGCAGTATGTGTCAGTTGCTGGCAATGACTCCCTTCCGCTCAAAGTAACAAGTGGAGTTCCTCAAGGCTCCATTCTTGGCCCGCTTCTATTTTCTCTTTTTATAAATGATCTGCCCAAGGTTTGCAAATCATCTTCAGTACACACGTATGCAGACGACACCATTCTCTATACTAAAAACTCAAACATATCACACCTTGAGGCCATATTACAACATGATTTCTGCGAGGTTGAAAGATGGATAGCAAGGAACAAACTGTTCTTAAACACAGACAAAACTGTCACAATGATATTTGGCACAAAGCACAAACTGCGTAATCTCGGCAATACCCACATATCCATTGTAACGGAGTCTAATCGTAAATTGGCCCCAGTGGACTCCTACAAATATCTTGGTATGTGGCTTGACCCCAACCTCACTTTTGGACATCATATTGACAAGTTAACCTCCAAGCTTTATCCCAAAATCAGTGCTCTTTTTAGACACAAATCATGTTTAAGTCCCCTGGGTCAGAAAACGTATTGTGTAACAGATGTTGCTGCCTGTCATAGACTATGGTGATGTAGTTTATGCTCCAGCACCAGAAATCCATCTTAGTAAACTTGACACCCTGTATAATTCAATATGCCGCTTTAGCCTCCAATGTAATTACACTACTCATCGCTGTGATATGCTAAAAGAACTAAATTGGTTAACACTCAAATCTAGACGTGCCCTTCACCTTTCTTGCTTAGTACACAACCATTTCTCTGGAAAACTACCACACTACCTGAGCAGTATGCTCACTCCTGCTCTACATACTAAGTATACCCTCCGCTCCACCGCAAACAACTCGCTACGTATACCACAATACAAGAAAGAAGCAGGAAGAGCCGCCTTCTCCTTCAGAGCGCCAAATGCCTGGAACAACCTGTCTGAAATAACCAGATCTGCTCCCAGTCTAAAATCCTTAAAAGTAAATGCTTCTCTATATCTAAAAACAGAGTGTAACTGTTTATAATTCTAAAATTTCCATATGAATATTTGTATGTATATTTAATAACATGTAATATATAGTGTTTCTCAATTTGTATAAATAAGCAACCCTCTACTGAAAACTGTCCAGGACATACTTGAAAATGAGAGAAATCTCAACGTATTCTTCCTGGTAAAACATTTTCTAAATAAAATAAAAAAATAAACTCTCTCATACCATTCACAGTTCTATCCTATTTTAATTTCCAGGTCTTTTTCACTATTCACCCCTCAGCAAACCAGTTTCCATCCTTCCTCTCAGAGTTCAAGGATCTCACCATGGACTAAATAAGCTGTCATTAAACACCAACTCTGTTCTTGCCCCAAGCACCAAGAAAGCATACGAAAAAGCATGGCACTCATTCTCAAACTTCATAATCATCTTCAAAACCCCCAGTCTGACCTCCATAGAGGCTATATTTGCATTTTCTTCATTTTGGCGCTCTACTCTTCACCTAGGTTCAATCACTATTATATCATATTTGTCAGGTATCCAGCATCATTTGGCTCTAAAACATCCTCACAAACCCTCAATCCAATTACAGAGTCAAATTATTCATCAGAGGGCTACTCAAATGCCCCCTCTCTCTCCCCCACCAGTTTGCCCATCACTGGTCCCATATTTCATCAGATCTACGATTTACTCACCCATTTGACTAATCCGTCAATCACCCTCCTCTCAGCTATCAGTCTAGCCTTCTTCAGCTTCCTCAGGCCAAGGGAATTAAACAGCCTGATCCCTCTCATCAAGCTACACCACCAAATCAAACCTCATCCTCCACTCAGACCATTGCTCTCTGTTCATCTCCTATACTAAAACAGATCCAGTCGATAAAGGTACACATTTTCCATTTTATCTCGACAACAACACTTAGTCCCTGATACAGCACTTCGAAGTCTTACAATCCAACAAGCAGCCCCCTATTGTCCACCTCTATTGGTCCACTAACTATCGCAAGTTTTATAACTTAGTTATGCATAATTTTATCCACATTAGGTTTTAATCTGGACCAATACTCAGAGCACTCCTTCCACATGGGAGCAACATCTGCAGCATCCAAGAATGGGATTACCACCTATATTATTCAAAAACTTGGACAATGGAGCTCTTCATGCTTTACATGATACAGTCCTGACCCTGCTGAGGAAATTAGAGTGGCACTTACTTTCATATCACATAAAAAAAAATCAAAAACACATTCATATTTAGGAAACTCACTCTATTAATTTTCCCATTGCTTGATTTCCAAATAATATTAATTAAAAAAAGTTCTCTGGTCTTTGGCTCTACTTTTGGCCTCCAACAGGCTAACCACATTGGCACTTCCACGGGACTCTTGGTACCCAGGGGCAGCACAACTAGAACTAGTAATGCGTGCAACCATCATCAGTAAACTGTAATCCCTGACCACAAGTGTAAGATTTGGCCTGTATTTGTGGGAGGGGATGCAAGCTCCTTAAATATGGCTGAAGCCCTTCCTACCGGAGATCAATTCATTTTCAAGTTGAGCCCCTGCATTTACCCCACCCTCACACCCTCTTTCTAACACTTCTTCCTAGCCTAGCTATTTGATTGGATGAAAAAATCTATGTTGATTTAGCAGGCTTCAAAACATTATCAGAAATGTATATTGTGCAGCCTGCTTGATGATAAGAGTTGATTTGGTGGATAAAGCTATCTCAGCTGGTTGATTATCTGTGAAGTATATTCTCTAACAAAACGTTAGACCAAAAAGATTTATTATGTGCATGAACCACACTTGTTCAAGCAAAATATCAAACAAAAACAGTTGATTATGAGTAGGGGTGGGTGACATTTTTTGCCATGTTCCCCCTGGAAATTTTGTTGTCCGCTTTTTCATGGGAAAATCCACTTTAAAACTAGCAATTAAAAATTTCGCATTTTTCGCCCATTAGCAAAAAATGTTAGCATTTTTTTCAATGGCTAGAAAGTTTTCACCCATTGATTTACGTGTTTTTTTACCTTTTCGCTATAAAAACGTGATGTATTTCAGGAAATGTAACACAACAGAAGCAGCTACAGAGCGAAGTAGACGTACTGTGCTGTTCTGCTGTGATTTTGAGGCAAAATTGAGGATGGAGAAGCTCATAGTGACTGCTATTGCTATGAACAGGATTAAAAATAATAAAAGAAGGAACTGAGTCTGATCCTGAGGAGGAAGTGATCATTATAGAAGCAATGTTGGTCAGTCCCCCTAAATCATCCATAGGGTTTTTGGGGAAATTACAGTCAAGGAAAAGGGTAGCTCTATTAATGAGAGCAGGACAGGTCAGCTGCCTGTGCTTGCTGCAAGACGTGCTGAGTCTGGTGCTAGATATGATGCGTGTGCTTTAAGATGTGCTGTGCCTGCTTTCAGATGTGCTGCCCCTGCTGCCATTGTCACCACCAGTGCTGTGTCTGCTGCAAGTACTGCCTTTGCTTCCACCAGTTCTGTGCCTGCTGCCAGTACTACCCTTTCTTCCACCAGAGATGTGCCTGCTGCCAGTGCTGCACCTATTGTTGCCAGTGCTGAAGCTGCTGTTAGTGTGTCTTGTAATACTCAGGAGGGGGTGGAAGATGAAGATGATACCAAGTGTGACAGCAGAGGACCCTAAATCACACTTGCCATCCACAAGTTCTAGTACTACTACTAAGGTACAGCAGCTTGTTAGCTTTAAGAGTGAAGGAGGTGGTTATCAATATCCTCCTATTAACAGTGACTGTGTTGAGGAAGACTCAGGGGCTGAAATTTTGGTGGTTGGTGTTAGTAGTAGTAACAGTGATGGTAAAGCAGCTGGTGGGACTAGTGTTAGGAAAGTGGTAGTGGAAGCAATTCAGAGCATCCAGACTAGTGGTCAAGGAAGCCCACACCATTCCCCTGACCCTGGGAGCCCCCTCCCCCCCCATGGCATTGTCCTTGTGGAACATGATCCTGAAGAAGGCAGAATTGTCACCACTGCAATAATACCACCGCTACCAGCAGGAACACAGATCAGCTGCCTGTGCCTGCTGCTAGTGCTGCCAGTCTGCCTTCTTCAGGTCACCAAGAAATGGCAAGTGTGACATTAGGGGACCCTCTGTCACATTGCTCATCACCTCCTTCAACCAGCAGTGAACATTTGGAAATGTGCAGAATTTGCAAATGCTCTAATTCCTGTTGCTGCTGAGTTGCAAGGGCAGCAGGATGCTGAGGAGCAGGCTAGTGTGCCACAGACCACTGTGGACACAGTGTGAATGGGGCCAACAAGTGATGTGGGACTAGGAAAGGTTCCACTTGCCAGCAGCAACACATATACCAGACGTGGTGGGGGCTAGTTATGGTGCTGCTACTTCCTCAGGCGCATCACTGGAGCGAGTCTTGGCAAATGGAACTTTCATCATCCATCACCCATTTTACTGCTGTTGTTGATCCCATTCCCTTTCAGCTGCCTAATCATCTTGCTACATAAACAACTCAGCAGCAGCAGCAGCAGCAGCAAGAAAATCAGTTGCAAATTCCACTATTTTGGACATTTGACGATGGCCAGTGGCCACTGGTCAACATGACCTGCTTGCACTAGGCCAGTAGGGATTTTTTTTTTTTTCTTAGGGCTTGTGCTTTCAAAATAAATAAATAAATAAATCAGTCCTACAAAAAATAAATGATTTTGGGGGGGTTGTTTCTAATAAACCTAAGTCCTACAAATCAATGTTTCCTTAGAGCTTGTGCCAAACAAGCTTAAGTCCTACAAATCAATGTATCTTCAGGGCTTGAGCCTACACTAATAAGTCTAAGTCCTACAAATCAATGTTTCCTCAGGCTAGGGCTCTAACAACAAATCAACCCCAGTGGCAGCTTATGTCACGGGGTTCCTGTCTCTATCACTATACAGACAAATTTATTATTTTATTATATTGATTTATTTTTTATTAACTGTCCCCCCACCAGTCAAGAACCAACCCCCCAAAACAAAGTCCCTGTTCAACTGATTAATTCATTCACCAACACAGGCACCCTCCTCAGAACCCTTTTATACTATGTCTTATGTTTTTTTTTATTTCTATTCATGATTTATTTTGTATTAACTACCCCCCTAATCCCAGTAAACAACCACCCCCCAAAAAAATTCCCTGTTCAACTGATTCTTTGCCCACTCCCCACCAACACAGGCACCCCCATTGCCCTTTTATACTAGGCCCTAGGGAAATAAAATAATATTTGTTATGTGTTGTGTGTAACTTAAATGTTCCCATTGATTTCAATGAAATGAGCTAGGCAAAAAATTGTGAAAAAGTGGAAAATCATCAATTTTCTTAGGACATTATTCATCAAGCTGTTCAATTTGAGGAGAA
The DNA here is from genome assembly GCA_037306005.1 of Rhinophrynus dorsalis. NCBI lineage: Eukaryota > Metazoa > Chordata > Amphibia > Anura > Rhinophrynidae > Rhinophrynus > Rhinophrynus dorsalis. Next base: position 151,420,456 of record CM074719.1, on the reverse strand, counting down.
AATTTTCACCCATCCCTAATTGTGAGTGCAAAGCCCATTTGAACAAGAAAAATGTAAGTCAAAAAATGTGATCTTGGGAGATGCATGCTTAATTGAACAAAACAATATTGATATAAAAGAAGAAAATTACTTGTAGCAACTTACTTCGTACACCATTATAAAGCTGATTGTCCACAAGTCCTCCCAAATCCTTCTCTAACAAGGACCCCCCAAGTATGGTCACATTAATTGTAAATGTTGAATGCTTGTTTCTGCAACCCGGAGGCATAATTAGATTTATATATAGTAAACCATATTTGCTATTTATTTGCTCATTCACTCAATTTATCAATTTAAAGAAAACATATTGCTCTTTGTTTATTAAAGAGATTGAAACACAATACCTACTTCAGGATTATTAATCAATAAATGAAATAGCAATGGGCTCAGAACTGAGGCCCTTCACTTACAGCTTTAGGCTAATCTTAAAAACCACTGCAATCTGTCATTTAACCATTTTTCTATCCATATAAAGTGCATATATTTTTCTCAGTTCTATGCCATTAAATATATTAACTAACCTCGTTTAAGGCACAGTGTCAATCTATTTAATACAATCTAAGTGTACTACATTCATAGCAACAACCTTGTCTAAATTAAACCAAGCAGATTTATTTGATGTAATTTATCAAACTTAAAAAAATGTTGATTTTTGCTAATGTCATTCAAAGCATAATCCTAAGCACTGCACCCTAGTTATTTAATAGTGTCTTTCCCATTATGGAAGTCAAACTTTCAGTGAATTTTATAATAAGGCTTTTGAATAATGGTAAAGCATCTGCTTTCCTTCAATTGCATGGCACTGTATCTGACAAGAGTGAATTGACTAAGATTAAAAATAATGTCCTTGCTATCACTGAACTAAGCTACCTTTTTTCTATACTGTGTGATCCAATTCTTTATTCATCTTAACCTTTTCCAGTCTTTAGTTTGTCTTGAGTGAGACAGTACCTGATGGAAGAAATGCTATTATCTTCTCTCTCTCTCTCTCTCTCTCTCTCTCTCTGTGTTTGCCTATTATCTACCATTATTGCTTTCTTCATATACACATAAAATTATGATGTATTCCAAATATTTGCTATATCCTTATCATAGCTAATTAAATTATCTGTCTCAGTTTTAAGGGTACCAATAGTTGCATTCATGTTTTTTATTTTTATTTTTTGCTTTTTATACCCTTGCAGAAATTTTTTTTTGCTTTGTCTTACTGGCGTTTGCAAACGTTTTTTTTCATTTCCTTTTTAGCTAGCCTAATGGCTTGCTGATTTTATGTTAGTTTTCAAATTATGCCTCTAACCCTAATGAACAATAGTAATAATTTCTAATCCAGATTGGTCTTACTGTGTACTTTTTTTGCAATACTACATATTGATGAGTATATTTTTGCAGAAGTGGTTTGAATGAAGCTTTTTTTTTTTTTTTTTTTTTTTTAAAGACTAAGGGGTAGTCTAACCGGTTTGCGTTAAAACAACCACAAAGTAAAAAAGACACATTGGCTGCAACTAATACATGATTTACGGTGGATCCAACAGGTAGTCTACAAGAATAGCTAATGAGCATAGGCACAACAAAAACACATAACACAAAAACCTGCGTTGCACCTTTTTTCACATCACAGTGCATCCCAAACACCCATGAAAACACAACTTAAGTCAACTTATAACATGATGGCCGACTTTGTCTAGCAACCCTGATAGATGCACAAACAAATTTAATGTTCACTCCAATGGTCCCTTAACCCCTGATGTGACAGAATATTATCTGATGCATTGCATTAGATTACGCCCTTTCGCAACAGGGGTACCATGGTTGCTATGGCTATGATCATAACAAACACTCTAGTTGCTGCCTGTGGATCCCTGGGTTATGCTGAACATGAGTAGAGTGTTGTACATTGGTTTCCATGGGGGCATTCATGATATCTTTCAGGTAGCAATATCAACATGGACGACAGGGTGGCATATGTTCAAGGAATTCCCAGCCACAATATGACTTGTCCATGGAAAGGTAGATGAGTGTGGTCCATACTGCAGCCAGTGTCAGGCCTGTGTCACTGATCCTGTGGGGTAAAACAGAACATGTGTGTTATGAATTGGTGCAAACACACTCACCACAGGACTGATGATGGACATGCATGGATTGTGTTATACTCATAGCTGAAGTGTTCCCTGATCAATGTGTCATTTATTTACTTCCCTCTTAGACTTTATTCACCCTCGACAATGTCCACAGGGTCATCAGGTATGGGTGGGGGCTGGATGTCATCCACACAAGTCTGCTGTCCACCACGATATTGTGTAATATTGCACATGCCATTATGATGTTGCAGACTTTGCCTGGTGCATACTGTAGTGCTCCCCCGAGTGATCCAGACACCTGAACCTGGATTTTAGGAGCCCGAACGTCTGCTCAATGGCATTCCTTGTTCTGTAATGAGCCTGATTGTATTGCTGCTGGGCATAGGTCTGGGAATTTGCGAACAGGATCAGTAAGGGTTTTTTTACTGTAAGGTCTGTCAAATTGTGGAACTCATTGCCCAGGGAGGTAGTTATGGCAGATATAAATGGATACATTTAAGAGAAGATTAGATACATTTCTTTCAAAAGGGAACATACAGAGTTATACTGTTTATCAGTAGGCTGATCAGGAAGGTCTGATAAAGACTAATTTAATTTGTAGCAGGAAAGCTATAAAATTCTCAGTTACTGAGGTATGAGGCGAAGGTTGAATTTGATGGACTTGTGTCTTTTTTCAACCTAATTTACTATGTTACTATGTTACTATGTAGTAGCCAGGATTTGCAGCCATAGCCTGAATCACCTGTGGAAATTGAGTGACATGGTTAGACAGGAAGCACATGTTGTGTGACTGATGTTTTATGAGGTGGACATCCTAGCTGTGAGTGAAGAACATGCTGAGCAGTGTTGTGTGTGCATGTGTGGATGTGGGTTGATTTAGTATTGTTAACTCACCCAGAAACCATCCCCTGTATACTTTCCGTTTTCAAAGTCTCTGTGTACAGATGAGTTTCTGAGTATATATGCATCATGACAGCTCCCTAGATATTTTGCACACACATTCATGACAGACTCGGAACCAGGATGAATGGGAGGCGAGGGAGGACATGGTGGGGATGAAAAGCTGGGTGCTAGTAGACATGTGGGCTTATGCCCCTGGCCCCTGTACGCAGGTCTTTCTCTCAGCCTTGTATCAATCACAATTGTAAAGGAGATGAATTTGTTTAAATCCCCTGGCAGCTCACGGGCTGCTATCTCATCCTTAATGGTGTCGCACAACCCCTGTGAGAATGCTGCCACTAACTTCTCATTGTTCCAGCCCACCTCTGCAGCCAAGGTGCAAAATTCGATAGCAAAATCAGCCACAGTGCTTAAGCCCTGGCATATGGTAATTAGCCGTTTTGCTGTGGGTATTGCCTTGCCTGGAACATCAAAAAACCTGTGAAATTCCTCCACAAACTCTGTGAAGTTATCCACAATAGGCTTCCTTGTCTCCCACAACAGATTCACCCAAGCTAGAGCTATCCCAGACAGCAGGGAATTCACAAAACCAAATTTACTATGTTCACTGGAAAAGGCATGCGGTGCCATTTCCAAGAAAATACCCACTTGATTCAAGAACCCTCTACAGAGACTGGGCCCCACCTCGTAACGTTGAGGAAGTGGGGCTGTACTGGATAACGCTTAACTGGTACTTCACTCAGGATTCGAAGGTACCACCGGTGCTAAATCTGGGGAGGCCACCGGTTGGCGAGGAGTTTGCCCAAGGTGTGCGGTTCGGTTTAACAGAGTTTGCATAGCGAAAGACAGCTGATCGATCCGCTGATCCTGAGAGTCCATTCTGGCTAGAATGCTCTGCACTGGTTCACTTGTACCTTCAGTACTCATGGCCCTTTTGTACTTTCATGGACTCTAGGTAAAATAAACACACAACAACGGTACAAGTTAATTTAATCAGTTTATTAAAATAATCAGAATAATGAAAAGAGCAAAACACTTCCTCAGTCAAAGGGGAGACAGACGTGAGGACAGTGTTTAGTCCACTACCCCAGAACTGACACTGAGCCACCGTAAGTATGTAGGCATGGAGTATGTAGAACCAAACTTGGTTCTACTCAAAGATAGGAGACTGAACTCTGGAGATAGCACAGAAGCATACCCAGACAACCCCAGAGATGGAAATGTCAGATGGAGCTCTTGGGAGCTGAAAGTGTAGTGATACCCAGCGAGGACAACGGAGCGAGGGTAGCCAGCAGATACAAGCAATCTGCAAATAGCACTACTCCAGTCCAGTCAGAGCAAGTGCACAGGCAAGACAGCCAGTAGGAGCGCACAGAGAGGAGGCCACGGAGCGAGACTAAACTGCACTTGCCTGTAGGAGCAATGGCCTGACCGAGCGGAGGCAACAGAGTACGGACAATACAGGCAGCCATATAGGTAGTGCACAAAAAAGGCAACAGACTAGGTGGAGCGAAAGCAACTGCAATGCTAGCAGCTTGGTAGCTGAGTGCCAAAGGGAAGGAGAGAGCCCTTGATCTACCCGTACACGTGGTAGTCAGACAGGAGCGATAACTAGCACAAAGCATAGTCAGATGGGCCACAGTCAGGAGCCGGATTAGGTAGTCAGCCACAGCCAAAGTCAGCACAGAGAGGGTAGTCGGACAAGCCAGAGTCATACACGGATCAGGTAGTCAGACGGAGCCACAGGTCACAACCAGAGTGAGTAGTCAGACAGGCCAAGGATCGAACACCAGAGAGTAACGGAAGCCAAGCAAGGGTCCGAAGAGCAACAATGTAATGCGCACAGAAACACCATGAAAGGCTGACTAGGCCAAATTCACGTCCAGGCTTTAAAGCTGATGCCAAAAGGCGGAGCATAATCGCTAAACTGACAGGAAGTATAAAATAGTGAGCGTGACGTCAGTGATGTGTGCCCGCAGATGGTCGAGTCAGAGTCATGCCGGTCCTCTACAGACTACCGGACAAGCACATCAGGCAAGGAAATCATGGGCACCGTGATATCAGGTAAGTGTTTGCTGGTGTGTTTGTGTTTTAAAATCTGCAGTGTTTTGATTGTTGTGTAGCTGTGAGTTGCGAGTGTGACATTGTGGGGTGCAGGTTGTATCGCTGTCATGTTGAGATGTTGCCCAGGTGAGCTTGTTTTGTATTGAGAGGTGTTTGTGCTCTCTGATAACCCCCATTGTTCCGTGAAATGTTGTGATTTGTTGTGTTGGTGTGCTTTTTGACAGCCTTTTCCCTGTGGTGTTGCCAGGTTGTTGTGTTGTGTGTGAGAGTGATTTGTGGTATATAGGCATGGTTATTTTGGCATTGCACGGGTTAATTTTTCCATTTGCATGGTTGTGCGATACGCTGTTTGTCTGTTTTTGTTTGTGCAACGGTGGTTTCTTTTTGCCGTTATGTGTTTTATGGCTAAGAAAAGTGGGTCTTAACAGTGTTTTTTTGCTAACAGTGTTTTTGCTAACATCTGGCTTTAAATCTACCCCTAAATCTACCTCTGATTTAAATCTAAATTTAAATCAGAGATGCACTAAAGGTCAAAGAGAGCTCAAAATGTCAATGTCCTGCTGGAGCAGTGTCGAAAGCACGTCAACAGTATGCACTAAAGTGTCTTTGACATTACATCCCCATCAGTCAGACAAAAATCTGTCCACATCAACATAAATCTGACATGCCTTCAACAGGTTTACAAATTTTCACTTATCACATCAACAATGGCCTATTTCCATATGGAAATGCATCATAATCACTCATTTCCATATGGAAATGCAGGATAATGATCCATTATCATGTTCATGGGGTGTGTTTATATGTTAATTTGGCACTTCACCACATGCACTGAACTGCAATAGCAGCATCTGCTTTCAGAGTTCACAGTCTCAGCTTCACCTACCTAAGGTTGGTGACATTGGGACTGTAGTTTCCTATACAGTAACAGTCCTCAATCAATCAGAAGCATGGATGTTTGTCAAGCTGCTGGCAATTATGTAGAGATGCTTTCCCTCAAACATTACTAACAGTAGACAACCCTGATGTCTGAGAGCATTGTCTCTGATTCCCCACTTGGCCAGTAGGGAAGTGGAAATTATCCTTTCAGCACCATTAACAGCATCACTCCCTTAAGCTTTTGCATGCCATAGAGATGTGCATTGCACACCCCTGTGGCACTCAAGAGGTTGAAAAACAGTACACAAATCATCCCCTTAGCTCTGTATAGTATTTCATATATGTTGTACACTCCTAAGGGAATAAGGCTGGGGGTCAGGCAGCATCTATGAGGGATTTGTGGCTACCAGCTGCTCCACAGCCTTGTTCCATTGTCCACTAGTAACACAGAACCTCATGTATACTGCCTGGCCCCCAGACTTGTTCTCTTGCTCACAGGTAGCTAGAGATCCCCATATAAACTATCTGATCCTCCCTAGTCTTGTTCCCTTGCCTACTGGTAGCCACAAATCCCTATGGGCACTGTCTGGGCAAGGAAACAAGGCTGGGGGGTGTCAGTCAGTCCATGTGGACTAACACACAATAGTGATGTTCCCCATGTTGCCCCACAGTTAATATTTGACATATGCTGCCACCAACAATGTCAAAACTACATATGCTGCCCCTCACACAGTTCCAATTCGACATATACTGTCCCAGAACTCTATTTCATCATATGCTACCCTCCATATATCTCCAATGCAACATTTGCTGCCTCAGGGCTCCAATTCAACATATACTGCCTGAACCTAGTTCTAATTGAACATATGGTGCCCCCACATAGTTAAGTACCAGAGCGGTACGTAACATACTCTGCCCGATTCTGCCCCACAGATCAGTGCCAGGAGGACAATGAGAAGGGTTCCGATGACACTCAGAGGTCTGATTGTATTACAAAAAAGGAGCATAGTGCAGGACTAGGAATCCTGCACTATGTGTATTTTGTTAAATACAGTGAAGGGAGCGATGATAAGGGGCAGAATGGGGCAGCATATGTGGGATTTTAACCCTTAGAGTGTTAGAGGGTTACACAACGCATTGAAAAGTGTACTCCTCTGACACTCAAAGGGGTAACTGTGTGGAGGCAGCATTTGTTGAACTGGAGCTGTGTGGAGGCAGCATATGTTGAATTAGCACTATATGGGGGGGCAGCATTTGTCAGATTGGATCTCTGGGGCAGCATATGTTGAATTGGAGTTGTGGGGGGGGCAGCATATTTTGAATTGGAGCTCCGGGACAGCATATGTCAAATTGAAACCGTGCGGGGGCAGCATATGTAGTATTAATTGTGGTGCAACATGGGGAACATAGCTATACACTATACACTGACTGACAACCCCCAGCCTTGTTCCCTTGTCTAGGCAGTGCCCCTGGGGATTTGTGGCTAACAGAAGACAAGGGAACAAGGATGGGGAGGGTCAGGAAGTGTACATGGGGATCTCTGGCTTCCTGTGGGAACAAGGGAACATGGCTTGGGGCCAGGATGTGTACATGAGGTTGTGTGACTGCCAGTGATCAAGGGAACATGGCCAGGGCCAGTTGGTAGCCAGAAATCCCCGATGGAGAATGCAGGACCCCAGACTTGTTCCCTTGGGAGTGCACAACATGTATAGAACATGATAAACTATGATACAGATCTAAGGGGATGATTGTCTACTTCTTGGTGTACTTAAAGTCTTAAGGGAGTGATGCTGTTTGTGGTACTGAAAGGATCCTCCCCACTCCTCTACTGGCCAGGTTTCTTGTACTGCTATTGATGTGTGAAGGAGGACATACCTTCCACATCAACAGCAGTTTGATAGTCCTGTATGCGAATGGAGACCTTCTCCTTGCCACCTCTTGCATCCCTTAATTTTACATCAAAAAATCAAAGTGCTTTGAACACATCAACAAAATCATATCACCACAGCATCAACCTTTAGTGCATCTCCTCCCCATTATGTTCTACTGTCACATTTAGCATTGTAAAATTTGCCATTTAAAGAGTAATATTTTGTTGATGGCATGTTAATTGGTTTTATATTAATCAATTTCAAAGCACCAATATTATGGCCACTATTTCCTGAATGATCTTTCGCCTATATACTGTATGCCATTTCATAATCATCTGAGATCACTTGATCCATCAAGACCTCAACCGTAGTCGGCTCCTCTACAGATTTTCAAATGAGGTATTCTTAAGCATATCTATAAATGTACTTCATTCTGTAGTAGTAATGCAAATCTAATTTCACTGACTGATTCCTGGATAGATAAAATCTACAATTATTAGTATTTGTTCTAACTGAGAGAGATGGATTGGCTAATGGTACTTCCCACTGGAATATACACTGAATGAAAGAGGTCTATCCCCTTTCCACCAATGTTCCAGTGTGAAAAAACATCAGTATAAACTTGCTGGTGAAAGACTGAGCTCATTGATTTCACACACACACAAATGTACACACACACTCACCTCAGTTCTAAGGAGAGAATATGTTAGAATAATTCTTGGAAGAGGGAAAAGTAGCAAACATTTATCCATTCCTACTGAGATGTTATTTCCAGTAGATTTGTTCAAATAACATCCTCAATATTAGATGTAGAAAATTCCATATCAACATCTTTTTAATATATGTTACCTTTGTTACTGCTATCTTTCCCTATATTTGGACTCTAGTATCAAATCCCTCATAATTCGCTCTGCTCTGGCCATGATTTACATATCTTATCCTATCTAATTACTCATCTCATTTCCACTTATTAGACTTTGGTGCCACCCTATACATATTTTTACTTTTCTCTGTCAGGATCTTTAAAATGTATACAAGAACAGTAAAAACACTATAGCGCTCACTGTTCGAAACTCTACAATCAAATAAACTTATAAATAAGTAAATACATAGTGGGTCTATAGAAAACCCAGGATCATTTAGGGGCTAGATAGAAGAGATTGGAAAAAGTAAAAAATACTAATACAAATAATAAGAAAATATAAAAAATAAATGTTACTAAATGATCAAAATCCAAAACACTAGATATAAAATATCTGATAATATTGTATATCCATTGACTAAATATAAACACAAATATCCAACATCAGTATATAACATAAAAGATCCTTGGGGCTAATTTTATCTCTGCTTTTATCTCCAGTTTTCCCCATAGACTTCAATAGGAAAATGTTTGCTAAAACGGGTGTTAACACTTGGCACCTGCAATAGAATCTAGCCCCAGATCTATTAAAAATAATTAAATTACAATAAATATATTTGGATCTCATAGGCACATACTAACCAAGAGGGTAAATGTCATATATAGGAAACAATTACCTCACCGTCTTGGGTAATGGTATAGGAAGGATAATAGATCAACAGGAATCTATATCTCTATCTAAATAGATACCATGTCCTACATAATAATTCGCTTAATTGTTTGTCAGAAGCTGTCATGCTCAGTAGAGTTGGCTACGTGTGGTGCAGTCATGCACAGTAGAGACTGCCCGTGCTGCAGCTGAAAACAGAGCGGGGCTAGACTACGGTCTGAATTCGAGCACCCAGCTCTGTATCAGCTGCGGCTCGAGCAGTCTCTACTGTGCATGATTGCACCATGGCCGTTGCTGTGTGGCACTATGGCCCATGTACATGGGCTCTTCAACTAGTGCATGAATAATGCCCCAAATGATCAATCAGAAATTGTCTTTCTAGTCAGTCTATTCAGTTTTGATGAAGTTAATAGTACATCTTTAAGATTCGTATTTTTACCTTTACTATTATGTACTTTGGATTTGAGTGGAGTTACCTTCTATGAGAGCAGACTAGCAGAACACGAGCAAACTGAGGAGTACACAGGAGACGCTACCAACTGAAGCCCTGGGAATGTTGATCTGATGCACTTATAGATCAAGAATACATTAAGTAAGAGTATATAGGCGAGGGTATCGTAGTACACATTGCTGATAGCTATTGTTGTTATTCTCCTTTAGATCATAGAGATACATTGTTCCCAAAACGGAGATAGCTATTGAATAGGTTGTGCATGATTTCCTTTGGTCCGTTATTGTTATTAACACATATCCCGCAGCCACCTTACTTAGATGATTAATTTCACTCCCTCTAAGATATTATATAGTAGGCCACAGTATTCCATTATCTTGTTTTATATTGGTTTTAATTGTTATTATACGATAACCATTTGGCATAGCATAGCATTACCCACATTTTGCAGAGGCAAAGACCAGCCCATAGGTTTGGAAGCATCTACTGGATAACCTTCATTTCAGGTACCTCCAGAATCTCCTCCTGGTCTGCAATCCTCTCCTTACTTCTGTTCTTCTTAATTCATCCAAAGACTTAAAGTACATATATCAACACTTTTGTGGTTAAAAAACAAACAATGAGAAAAGCACTTTTGTGGTTATATAATGCCCAGAGACTAGACAGACCTCTTATGGAGGATAAAGAGGGTGATAAACTGTAATAATCTTTCTATACTTATGGTGTTAACAAATGTAATTAAGTTGGAAATCAATGTTTATATTTAAAAAGTTTTAATTATAAAAACAATTATAAATATACAAAAACTGTTTTAGCTCAAAATTAATGCAAATAAAAAATCGTAAACATTCTCAACATTTCTTAGCTCACTCTACTTCATCAGGGGGTCATCAAAAAATCCTTATTTATTTAATATTTAATCCATATGTATAATTTTTGTAATTAAAACTTTTTAATCCTATCAGCTTTGAGGCCAGCTGTCATAATTCTCAATGTTGGTCTGTGCTACAAAGGTATCCATTACTTTTTTGTAACCAGTTAAGTATCTAAAAGCATGGTATCCTGAGGCAAATAATTCCATACCATTATTGGCTTTAATGTAAAAAATCCCTGCCTTTGTTTTAATCGAAAGCATCTTTCCTCTAGTCTTAATGGATGACATCCCATTCTAAACTCAGCTGTTTGAGTAAATGGTTAACTGGAGAGTTCTTTGGTTTGACCTCAAATATATTTGTAAATCGTAATCTGTGATGTAAACAAACCCATCTTAGCTAGTCTGTTTATAACTCAGATCTTCCAATCCCTTTATCAGTTTTGTTGCATGTCTCTGCATTTTTTCCAGTTCAATAATGTTTTTTTAAGGAAGATGCCCAAAATTGTACTACATTTTCTCGATGAGGCCTTACCAAGGATTTACAGTATATAGAGGTAGAATTATATTTGCATCCCATGCATCTATATTCCTTTTTATGTAGGATAGTACCTTATTTGCTCTTACAGCAGCTTAGTAACTCTGCACACTGCTGTGAAGTCTATTGTCTATCAGTACTCCTAAATGTTTTCCTAATGATGATTCCCCAAGTAGTTTCCCATTTAGTGTATATATAGGATGCTTGTTTCTACAGCCCAAATGCATAACCTTACATTTATCAACATTAAATGCCATCTGCCACTTTTCTGCCCATTCACTCAGTTTATCTAAATCCTTCACAGCTTTGTATCATCTGCAAAGAATGAGACATGACTTTCAATTTCCACTTCTAGATCATTCGTAAACAAATGAAAAAGCTTTGTGCCCAGAACTGAACCCTGTGGCACCCCACTTACAACTTTACACCAACTCAAAAAGGTTAAATTTACAGTACATCAACTCTCTGCCATCTATCATTTAGCCAGTTATCTATCATCACTTCTACTCAGTATGTATTTCTATTTTTCTGAGTAGTGTTTTATTGGCTTTACAGGAAATTATTTTTATACATATACAAAATTATGCACTGAAACTTATATTTTGGTAACTTGCACTCAAAGCACTCATACAGTCAAACTCTCCCAAAGTTCCTGAGGTCTAAAGTTTAATGCAGCACAGGAATACAGATTACATGGCAAGGAAACAATTACAAATATTCATAATACCAGAAAGCTGGAAGTTAATAATTAATAAATACATACACAATAAACCAATATGGAAAAACAATGCATTGATTCTTAGTTAATAGTCAATTTATCTGCTATGATGAATATGTTTGTGTGATGATTTACAGTGCTTTCTCTCAGTCATTTTGATGGAAATATAAAAAAATTGAGTAATATTCAGGTTCAGTAAAATCAAATTCTGTGCACTCCCAAAGTGGTTGGTGCTGTATAGTACATTATACCGTATACCGTATGAGGGGATCATCCATTATATGGGTGGAAAGCTAGATTGACAGCTATGATTTACGTCATTCTTCAAAATACAGTAATAGGAATATTCTTAATGAACAAAGCTTATTAATATAGCATGTGAAAGACAAGATTGTTCCCATATTGGATTTCCATAGTAGCGCTGAAAAATACTGGTATTCCTTCTGCTACTACTGACTTATGTAAGTCAATTTATTACAACTCTGCCAGTATTGTACTAACTAGGCAGCAACCCAATCCCTGCATTAATGTTAGTGATTAGTAGAAACTAATGAAGGTTTTGAAATATGTCTATGATTGTACTGTCTAGTACAACCAAAAAATAGACAAGGAGGTGGGTATTTTGTATGTCTACTCCTTATTTTAAGAAGAAGAAGCTTATGTACAGTTTATTTACAGAGGCAACAAATAGTTACAGCAAATATCTGATTATATATTGTAACTATTTATTTCCCTTTTAAGAACTGCCAGTTAGACCTCTTCTTAAAACAAGATGACTGCACTCTAAATAAATTTTCTACCATGAGTTAACTTAATCTACACAAAAATGTAAACAGACACACAGAGATTCTAGGTTGATTTATTTACCATTTACTCACATACAGCACATACTGCAACAAGAAGAAAAATTGAACGCACTTCAATCCCCTTCAGAATGTGTGTAGGAGAGGTCCTAACCTTCTCGACAAATTAGTCAGTACTGATATTTTTCTACAGTCCATAATAATAGCAATCCTGTTACATATTGTTACTAGTGTGACAAGTCTTCATCCATCCAGCAGTCAAAAAGTTTTCTTTGCAGTCTGCCAGCTAGTAAACAATACATGGCTGACACTTTTATTATGTGTGCAAGATAGTTTGTAATTTACTTTTGTAGTGTTCCAGTTCTCCTTCTTGAACTACTGTATCTGTCCACAGATGGAAGGAAAAGCATAAAAACATTTTAACTCTTTAAGGATCTGAAGGGTGTGTGTTACCTGTACTTACTTGGGTCCAACTGATCCACCCTCTCTTCTTTCCTACTGGCCAGGCATCTACACATATAAAGCCTCTCAGCCGGTTATGCACCCATTCTTATTGCTACCTAGAGTTGTTTTGTCTTCAATTGTTTCCAGTGTATTACTGGCTTTGTTTGACTACGCATGTCATCTTGTCCCATGGTACCCCACTAACAAAATTATCTGCCTATCTGGGGTTTGCAGCTGTGTATGCTGGATTCTGGCTATTACTTTGCCAGAGCTTAGTGGAAAGTGCATGTCCTAGAAATTTGAGTTTTCTCCAAATCTAAATATTTACTCTGGGAACAGTGATACAGTATGTGACCGGTCTCACTGCCTTGCAGGCTTACTGAGGGCTCTGTACCCCCAGGAACTGGGGACGCGACTACTACTACTGCTTTCTACTGACAGGTCGCTATGAAAATATCCTGCTTTTCTGATGATTCAGTGTCTCACTCTGGAGTTGTGACAAGTGCTTCTGAACCTAGCTGCTTTAGTCCCTTGAAACTTGCAAGAATGGTATACCTTATGCAGTACTCCCTTGGAGTTAGATTCTGTCTTTGAAATTGACTAATCACTCTGTTGGTTATTATCCCTATATGTGCCCCCCCCCCTTCTTCCATGTAGATATAGCTGTGGCTCTGAGACAACTTCCTTTCAAAGAATCAAGGAACTGCAGCACGGTGTCAACTTGTCCTCATATTTGTAACCCCTGTTTGTTGAATTACACACATAATTTGGGGTCGTAGTAGAGATGGAATTCTAGAATTTAACATGTAGTGTCCTGTAGTAGCTATGCTCTGATCATATATCCCGCTGTTCCACTGGTATCCTGTATGAGATAATATGAGTCACCTTCAATACTTCCAGTACTCAGAGCCACTTCTGCCAGTATCTCTACTCCTTAAAATGGGAAAAAGACTATAAAGCTAAACTCAACAAGTATGCAAGGAGTCAAATAGTGGAAGATGAAATGACGGCCTTACTGAATTCTCTGTCTGCGTCTAGTTCCCCCTCACAGCCATCTGAGCAGGCCGAAGCTGCTAACACACATTTTTCTGAATTGATGACTGCCATCACCACATGTCAGAATGTGCTAACAGTCAAGATTTATTCTTTTCATGAACTCAACTTCTTAAGAGCAGATCAACAGGCAATCAGAGAAAAGGTCTTGGATAATCAACGCAGAGGGGTGGCAGTGGAAGATAACCTGACTCCAATGACTGAATCTTGGCGACGCTATGTGAACAGGTTAAAACAATCCAGCCTAAGTCGTATGATCTGGAAAATAGATTGAGAATGTTCGAGTGATCGGTCTGCCTGAGCGTATGGTTGGCTGTAAGTCTGAAGAGTTTATAGAGAGATGGTTTTGTGACACTCCGGGCGAGGAGGATCTGTCCAGTACTTTTGTGGTAGAGAGGGTTCACCGTGTTCCCCAACAGCAACTACCACCTGGAGCCCCTCCAAGACCACTTGTTGTTAAATTCAGGAACTTTCGTGATAGAGATGCCATACTACGCAAGGCCTGTACTAGGGGAGGTATTGAGTTTGAGAACCAGAGAATCTCCCTCTACCCTGATTTTTCCCTGGAAGTTCAGAAGCAAAGGCAGAAATTTACAGACGTGAAATGCAGCCTACGTGAGAAGAATATTATGTATTCCATTATTTATCCAGTGAAATTGAGGGTGGTTTATAATGTCAACATCAACTTCTTCACCGATGAAGACTAAGTCAGAAGGTGGCTAGATACCATTTGAAGCCCTTCATTAGGACTTTTGGTGATGTGTCTATGGAGGAGGGGCTATGTTCCTGTCGCTGAGATGTGACTTCCCCCTTCCCTGGACCCCCTGTCTGACTGTACTTTATATTATCCCTGGGGACGGATGCATCTGTCTTGGGACCTTGACTGGCTGCCTTATCTGCTGGTCCCTGAAGTTGTTCTACTGGATGGTATTGATGTAATTTTTGCTTGGAGCTCCCTGGGGGTGGGGGCGCCTGATATGCTTTTTGGTGCCTCCTTCTCCCTGTGACTCCTGTCAAGCACTTCATACTGTGGGAGTTGTGCCGACACCTCCCCTGATGGGGTGAACTTGTATTTCATTATAATCCTTTCACTTGGGAGTCTTAGTGGTAATTGCTGAGGATGGGTGCCCTCGGTGCGGCTTCCACTCTTGACTATGTACACTATATAATGCATATTGACTTCTCTATCTCTGTATTAAAATATTCATGCCCTGTTTGGGAATTTATGTGCACTCTGGTTGGCATGGTGGGTGAGAGGGTGCTGCAGGTCAGCTTCTGACTGCTTGGTGTGCCAATAGACCATGGGGATGGGAGGGGATATGCACCTATTATAAGGGGTAATCATTGTGGGACACGCTGCTTATTATAATTTGGACATGGGCTGCTTTTCGGTGAAATCTTTAAGATTGGGGCCCTGGGACAGATTTACATGATCCCATGATTCTGCTCTTGCTTCACCCAGTTAGGGGGTATGGGGGGAGTGTAGTGCTAGGGGACACCCTTTTATGATTATCCTTTTGCTGGAGATCTCATGTACATGCCCTCTACCGGAGGGTGTGCATGATATGCCTATTTACTGATTAGTATGGAACAGTGGGATATATCCCAATTTTTTTTTTTTGTTTTCTTCCTGTTTTACCAATGGGCTTCTGGCCCATCTTTCACTGTTTGAGGGAAGGTATGGGGGGGGTTGGAGTGGGTGTTTTTTGGGGGGTTTGTTTGGTTCATAAAATGGTTTAGGGATCAGGTCTCTGCTAAGTTTGGGTGGATAGGGACAGGGTGGGCTAGGAATAGTTCTTTCCCTTTTTGGGTGTGGCTTGTTTCCCCTTCCCTGTCCCCCCCCCTTTTTTTTTTGGTTCCTTCCCCCCCCCCCCGGCCTTCCTCCTATCCTCTTGGAGTTGGGTTCTATTACATATTAAATCGGTATTGTGAACAACCTACTTAGATTTATAACATGGAATGTCAGAGGTGCAAATGATCCAATTAAGAGGTCACTGATACTTTCCTATTTAAGTAAACAAAGAACAGATATAGTCATGTGGCAGGAAACTTACTTTGTAGGAGGTAAAATACTGTCTTTAAAAAAACCCTAGATTGACAAACATTACCATTCCATCTTCAGTAACTATGCCCTGGGAGTCTCCCTTCTTATATGTCAGAAACTTGAATTTGAATTCTTAGACATAGACTTAGACCCTGAGGGGAAATTCATTTTTCTGAATTGTAAGATTCAAGCTGTACAGTTTATCCTTATGGCCATCTATATACCACCACCTTTCTCATTACTGGTGTTACACCAGGCTTTGATTTACATGTCAGACAGGCCTGGACACTCCATTGTATGTATGGGGGACTTCAACATGACTATAGATGCTGAATTGGACAGAATGGGTGTGACAAAGGGAGACACTAGATTGGGCAGACAGAGTTTCCTTGATATTATCAATTACATGTCTCTGGTTGACTCCTGGCAGGAACTGCATCCTGGTCAGAAGGGATACTCTTTCCACTCTGCTTCTTAAGGATCACTTTCATGTTTAGACTATGCATATGTATCAAGGGAAATTTGGGATAGGGTTGGAGATTGCTGCTTTTTGCCCAGTGTTGCCTTTAGTTCTGACCCTTAGGTTGCGTGGATTTGTGCCACCCACTAACTGGCATCTTAATGCATTTTGGCTGACTAACAATGCTATTTCAAAATGTCATGGTGCAGATTTGGACTCGTATTTTGACATAAATGTTGCATCTGCATCACAGGATCTCGTTTGGGAGGCGGCCAAGGCGTCGGCAAGGGGTTCCCTTATTTCGTTCATTACTGGTCACAAGAGAAAGCAAGGAGAGCAGTTGGAAGTGTTGGTGGAACAGGTTAATGCAGCAGAGATCTCTTTCTCAAGTCTTCTGCTGCATACGAGACCCGTATAGAGGAAAGTAGCGCAAGCAAGCTGTTGTATAAGAATCATTCCTTGTTTGAGAATGGGGATAAAACCGGGAAACTCCTTGCACAATTAGTTAGGGGCTTGAAAGACTCCCATTTGATTTCCATGTCCACGACGCACAGAATAGGCAACAGACTGATAGCTTTCAGATTAACAAAACCTTTGCTTCATTTTATTCCCATCTCTACACTTCTAGACTGACCATATACTTTTCAAATAGAGCAATACTTGGCTGACTGTAATGTCCCCACCCTGAGCAATGCTGGACTCACCTGTATTGCTAAGAGAGGTTGTGGAAGCTATCTGGGATTTGCCTCTGAGGAAGTTCGCGGGTGGTTATGGACTCCAGAGTGAATGGTATCGCAGATATGTTGATGTCTTGGCCCCTCAGCTCCTTAACACCTGTTATGAAGTTTTTGACAAGGCAATTCTGCCCCACCTCCTTGAATGAAGCTTTGATAGTTGTCATCCCCAAGCCCGATAAGGACCCTGCAAGATGCGATTCATACCGTCCAATTTCCATTTTGACAGTAGACGCAAACATTTTAGCAAAAATACTAGCCAATAGACTTCGTCAGGTCATTTTTACCCTTGTGCATGCAGATCAGGTGGGATTTATGCCAAGAAAAATTACTTTTCATAATCTGAGGAGTCTTTTTCATCATCTTCAGACTGCTCATGATAAAGTGGGTGGTCAGGCAGTGATCTTGCTAGACTCGGACAAGGTGTTCGACTTGGTCGAGTGGGACTACTTATGGTGCGTCCTCTGAAGATTTGGATTTGGTGATACATACATTCGCTTAATCCAACTCCTGTATTCGGCCCCTAGGGCCACAGTAATTACAGGGAGGTATTTGTCTGACTTTTTTTCCCTGGGGAGGGGCACTAGGAAGGGGTGTCCTCTCTCGCCAGGCTTATTTGATCTTGCTATGGAAACATTGGCTGCTAAAATAAAAAAGGATGTTACCGTTACGGGCTTCATTCTTGGCCATAGGGAGGAGAAGCTGGCTTTATACGCAGATGATGTGCTTTTTTCTGAGCGACACTAACAAATCTATGATATTTATGCTGAGGGGGTGCAATTGTTTGGGGAATATTCTGGCCTCAAAATAAACTAGGACAAATCCTCTATATTGTTTGTGGACCCCTTGCTAATGGAGCAGAGCTTGGCGACCACGCCGATGCAATGTACGGAAGCGTTTAAATACTTAGGTCTTACAGTAGCGACAGACCCGATCCAATGCCTTCCTGACAATTTAGAGCCCCTCTTGATCTCCTTACAAGATGAAATTGTCGCTTGGCATGGATTACCTATTAATTTGCTTGGTAGAGCCAATCTGATAAAAATGTTTTTTCTCCCGAAATTCCTATATGTTTTTCAGGGCTCTCCTCTCCCTATCCCTAAGTCATACTTTAGGAGGATCGATAGTATTCTATCTTCTTTCATTTGGTCGGGAGGCAGAGACAGAATAAAGTTGTCCACTCTTAAGAGGCCACGGGAAGAGGGAGGAATCTCCCTTCCGGAGTTTTACTATGTTGCATCTCAAGCTCAATTTGAGATCCCCTACATCAATACTGAAACTACACACACCTTTCAATTGATTGACAAACTGCGGCTTCATCCAGGTTATGGCTTAAAACATTTGATTAATGTGGGACCTGAAGTCTGCCATGATCCGGCTCCAGTGATTAGAACGATTTGCAACTCATGGTCTAGATTGCAGCAGGCTGAGGGTTATGTTGCGGTGGATCCGGAGCTGTTTCTATGGGGGACTGCTGCATTGCAGCACTTTAGGAGTCTGGATTTTGGTCAAATATGGAGTGGTTTGGGTGTAAACTGCTTTGTACATTTATTCTCTGATGGAGAATTCAAATCTTTTCAGCAGCTACAGGAGGAATTTGGTATCCCCCATTATCTCTTCTGTTCTTATCTCCGGCTGCAACATGCCATCCAAGTTCATTGACCTCAGCGGCCTCTATTGATCAATCGATTTTCTCTACATTCTGCAATCATAGATAAACCCCCTAGGAAACCCATTTCATTCTTTTATATGTGGCTTCAAAAAATTACGTACACAGACAACGTCCACTTAAAACAGAAATGGGAGACAGACTTGGGACCATTGGAGGATTGGGAGTGGTATCGGGCCAGGAGGGGTCCACAGGAGGTGGCTACTACATCTATACACTGTCTTATTCAACTAAAGATACTTCATAGAATATAATATTCACCACGCTCTCTATATTTGATGTGTCTAAGAGAAGATGACACATGTGGTTGCTGTCGGGTAGCAGAGGGAACCTTTTGGAACTTGCTGTGGGACAGTAACAGACTTTTGGGCCAAAGTAATCGAAGTGATATCACAAATTCTCTTACGACCTATTCCTCTCACTCCAAAAATCTGCATTTTATCTATACTTCCAGATAACCTGCACTGTGGTCTGACAGGTAGGCTACTCAGGGAACTTTTGATTATGGCCAGGGTGGCTATGGCTTGGATGTCTACAGAATCCCCTTCAGGACTGCTTTAGTTCATAAAAACTTCCACATTATAAGCTTATCTATGCGCATAGAGGATCCAAAAAAAATGTCTTTGATATTTGGGAACCATGGCTTGCGGCTGATTCTGGAGTGTTGTTGTCTAATAAAATTTCAATCTGGCCACCTACAGTGCCCCTTGACGCTGTTAACTATGTACCGGACACACTTGAGGGCTTCTGAATAGAAGACATCACATACTTGAAGCGTGCTGGACTTGCTTCTGGGTGGACGGGGGGAGGCTCGGGGGTTGTTTTATTTATTTATTTTTTTTGTTCCTTGGGGGGCAGTTGATTTACTTGGTTAGGAATTAAAAAGTTAAAACTTACTCTGAGGATGCAGAGGGGTAACTGGGTATTTTATTGTAACCACTATTCTGTGCTACATATTTCAATTCTTTCAATCTAATCCTTAATGGCAATGTGTAATGTTAATTAATCTTGTAACTAATGTCTGTATCATTGACCCTTCTGTGTCCTCAATAAAAACTTTATTATAAAAAAAAAGTTCTCTTTAGTATTATTGTTTGCTAACCTCAGAATTTGTTTCAAATCTGTCTTAGAGTCCTTCAGAGTTTTCCTGGCTAGTTCTTACAGGTTTCAAATATACAGATCTGGCTCAACCAGTTTCAGATATCTGACCTTGCGGACAGCACCTCTAACCAAGTGAGTCTGTCTATGATCCCAACCATCCCAAGCAGCAAGTAAGTCTGTCTATGATACCAAGCATCGTACCCTATTCTACCTACTCCAGTATCAGTAGTAGACTAACTCCCATTGCTAGTACTACAGCCAGTAAGAACCTGACAGTAACACATTGTGAAGCAATACATTGCACACACACCTCTCGTGTTTAAAGGGTTACAACAAAACATTTGTATTCACCAATTTAGTTTGTACTATATGCCTCTGCTGTTTTCTCCTTCATCTGATACAGATAAAGTAAAGAGTAAGAGTGATGATTATATTGCCAGTAAATTAGCTGAATGCAAAGGTTTCAGTCTTCCACCACTGAAAAGAAGCACCATGCTTGTATATAAATGCTTTGGTGGATTAGTTGGAAAGTCTCACTCTGAGCAAGTTAACATGCCTAAACATGCACAAACAATCCCTCTGTCGTCATCATCATCATAACTTCCAAGTCACACCAACCACCACCACTACATCCACCTTCAGTAGTTATGTTGTTAAGATAATTCAGTTACACAGTCCTTCTATTTGTTGCCATCTCACACTGCACAAAAATAATCAAAAACTACACCATTGGAATTAGGGACCTGCCAGAATGTTGATGGTAGACATGCTTCCATAGGATGACTATGTCAAAGTTATATAAGCAGGTGGTTGTAGTAGCTGGCAAAGGGCTGGAAATAACCTTCTTCAAGAAAACTCCCCTAACAACAGGTATGTGGAGAGAGCACAGACTGTACAACTCTCACTACTCATTGGGAATCCATTCCATCAATGAGAAGCAACAGCATGCAGCATCATGTCTCAGATAATGTTGCCTCTGACTCTAGCATTATTATTAATGGGTAACAGTTGGACAGTCCACACCATCAGTATGCCACTTTGTACATTCAGAGCTTTAAGGGACAATCAAAACTACAGAGTTGTTAAATAAACTACAACACTTGATACACATGGCCTGTACTCCACACCTTGCCAACTGGCTTTCTGTCGCTTGACAATGCTGAATTTTGAACAGTTCATATGATGCATGTACAACGCTTCAACCATGTCCTCAAGAAAAGTATTAAATATCACTTGCAAAATATGTGCACATTTTAGCTGGTCCTATGGAGCTCAAACTGCATTATTTTCCAAACTACAAAGTAACCATTTGCCCCATCACCATAT
Source organism: Rhinophrynus dorsalis (assembly GCA_037306005.1). Classification (NCBI taxonomy): domain Eukaryota; kingdom Metazoa; phylum Chordata; class Amphibia; order Anura; family Rhinophrynidae; genus Rhinophrynus; species Rhinophrynus dorsalis. The sequence continues at coordinate 151,398,881 of CM074719.1, read as the reverse complement.
TAAAATGGAGGTCCCTATCAGATGGAATTCCACGTTGTACATGGTAGAGTGTTTTATGAGCAGAATAAGTCTATTAGGGAGTATACAATGCATAACTGAAAGGCTTTGGAGTGGGTATCTTTGTCACCTGGTCAATAGCAACTAATGTGGGACATGTGAGCTAGTGAAATCATTTAAGTAGGTCACATCACTGCACAGTTGTGCTGGGACTGGAATTAATGAGACAGTTTCACTTTTATATTTATTTATAACAGAAAAAATGAAGATCATGGCTAGTGATTCTTACAATAACAAAAAATGAACACAAAAAACTGATTGTAAATTAATGTTAGTATGGTTTAACAGGATCCTTGCACAGTGTTGATTAAAAGCAATGAGGAACACATTGGGGTTATTCACCAAGGCATGATAAAGTGGTGATAAAGTGGAGATGACTTCTCAATGATATCGCTTATCCAGCTCCTGTTATTCTATAGAGCCTATGCTCTAAGATCTCCAAAGTATCTCCCCTATTATTGCTAGATTGCTGGATCCCTGCATCAAACATAACTTTTTTCAAATTTGTGCAAAAGTAGAAGCACTTTGACGAGTCATATTCTGGGAATAAAGATATAAAGAAATTCACATAGATTGAGTAGAAGGTCACACAGTGAAAAATAAGTAAGCAAAGGGTTTATACCATCAGCAGCATCAGCAATGGCAACATTGTCCCAACATTTTTCAGTACACATCATCTTCATCTCAGGGGCAGCAATCTAACATTTGTGGTGGTTATGGTGGCACAGCTCTATGAAAACCCTTTGATGCCTATCAGGAAATGTGCATTCAGGGAAGGTTTTCATTGCTGCTTTCAATATTGTTAATGACCTCAGGAAATATCTATCCTGCAGCAGTGTTGAAAAAAATAAACCAAGAGGAGGAGAAGGAGGGATTTGAACAATTGTCATCATCTACCACAGATGGGAAAACTGATAACCAGTAATGAATGACTGACAATAATAATAATAATGATAATAATAATAATAATAATAATAATAATAAATAATAATACTGTAATTGTTGTCTAGCATTACATGTTATTATCATAATGCAACAAAGCAAGCCTTGAAAAATTGGTTGCAGGCTTCAGGATTGCAAAATGGAAACCTTGAAGGAATATTATTTGCACTGCAGGCCTACCACCAGAAACATTATTCCACCCAGTGGCACCCAATCACCAGTGACATTATGATATTTGCAAATCTGGAAGAGGTAGAACCAGCGGCAGAAGTGAAATAAGACAGGTGGTGGTATTGATGATAATAATGGTTAACCTCCTTCTAGCCCTTGTTCTGCAGAGGCAGAAGCATTTCCACACTTAGACACCACCACTTAGGTGCAAATGGTGAAAAGACGTTGGAAAATCATTACTCATTCACATTCTCTAAAATCATGAGTGCTGTAAAATGTTTCCTTGGGTGTAGAAAATATTTATGTAGTTACCGTTAACAAATGCAATGTGCACACAGTGTGAAACATTGTAAGAGAAGTACAATTAAAATAGCTACCACCTTGAGGTTAATGTTGACAATGTTAAACCACCAGGTGCTGCTGCGTAAGTCAATATGGCTTTTGTCTTTGTCACAAAATGCATATCACTGGGTGATGGGTGACTGGCACTACCCACATGGCTGAAAGCACTGAATAAAAATAATACACCCTCCCAACAGCACTTGACATATTATTCAGGATGTAAATTCTACAAATGTTACTTTATTCCTTACATCTTACTGGTACCCACCACATTGTCATGTGTGGTCAGTGTACCACATGAAAATTGCGGACACATATTGTCAGATTCTCACATCTGCAGACTCATTATCCACTGGTGATGGTACTGGTGACAACAGTGGATGTGCCAAGGAGGACAACCCTGAGGGTGCTTTGAGGATAACAGGGACATTATCCTGGCTGTAGAGGGCTTCTCTTGCCTCATGCCCTTTCCTATGAAATTTTTAGCCACTTTCGGTTAGGTGTTGGGGAGAGACAAGTGGCAGGGACAGCAGAACGTGATTTGGATTTATTAGGCAAATGTTTCAAATGTTTACATGCATATCAGGACTGGTATATTTCATGTGCTTAATTAGGGCAGATGTGCCAAGGTGTGACCCCTCCTTTCTCCTCTTCACAACCTTATTTCTAACTGTGCACAGTATGAAAAAAAAAGAAAGAAAGAAAGAAACCCTGCAATATTCAGCACTCTAACATACTGGGGGAGCTTAGTTAGGAGAAAAGGTGTGGTGTAACTTAACATTTGTTATTTTAATAAAAAAGGGGAATTGTTTTCAACAATATCAAATGAAAACAAGTTCCGTTTTTACCAAATAATTATGTTCAGTTGGATGTATTGGGGGCCCCCATGAGATCCTCGAACTGCAACGTCCTTTATTATACTGGCACACAAACAGTGTATTCTGATTGATACATTAACAGTGTAATCAAATAAATATGAGGTAATTATCGCATTGAAGAGAACTATCTTTAAAGGGATAATAATACTTTGCTTTATTTTTATTTTATTTTGTAGGCATTAAAAAGACATGAAGAACAATATAAGTCTTAAGGGTTTGAGAGATATTCACAAGCAAAGTTTCCCCTCCCGTCCCTTTTACCTAGTGTAAGCCATCTCTTCTCAGATGTGGAATGCAGTCCATAGACCAGACAGATAACAGAAGGGGACAATCTTCTTCCTATGAGAACAATGAAAGCCCTGCCCCCTTGACAAGTTTTTCAGGTTTTTGCCTTATCTTATTTGAAGATTGTCCCTCTCTGCAATCTACCTGGGCACCTCCCTTCTGATCTGGCTGAACAGTGTGACATCAGTAAAAGGGGAAGGAGGGGAATACTTTGCCATTGAATTACTCAAACTCTGACAGAATTGAAATAACACTCTCCAAAGTCCAAATACTATGATGATTAATTACAGCTGCTTTTATTATGAAACATTACTATCCCTTTAAGCTTGCACATCCGCTTGAATGGAAGTCAAACCCACCAAGATATATTGGCCATCTAATCACTACATACAAGTTTGAATTTAGTTAATAAAAATGTAAATAAATTATTCATGTGCTCTCATTAATTATCTTGCTTATAGCCTATTAGTACCGATACAGCTAATAGGACCGTTAGATCAGATCCGGCTCTAATCAATTCTACACTTAGTTTAGAAAACATCCATATGTATTTGGAACATCAAAGGACCACATATGAACACTGCATCTTTGTTTCAGATACACTAATTAGATTGTTCTTGGTCAAAAAACAAAAAAGGAAAATCGTTCTATATTTTAATATTCAATCTGGTAGCGACTCAAAGGGTTAATGTGGACTTGTACCAAGAAAATACTCCTCTAGATGGCATATAATCTACACTCTTAAAGCCTGGAAATTGTATTGTCTGTACAGACTTCTGAAGTCAATACCCATTATTATTGCTTATAATTAAACAAGTCGTAATCGCAATAAGTTTGACTTAAATAGAGACTGAATATGATTATGTTAAATGAAGCCTGTTAGTTCTGATAGGGCACAATGGGCTGTTAGATCAGATACGGCTTGGTGTAGAAGACCTGGAGATTATAATTGTCCACTACTCTAAGTAACATTGTAAGTATTCTGAGAATAGTCAAGGTATTTGAAACTGACAATTTAGTTTAAAATATTTGTATAAAAGGAAATAGATGAAGCCTATTAGGTTTGACACAGCTATCGATATTTCATGCTGTTAGATCAAACCCTCCTTCACTACTACTGCTGTTGCTATAGTTCTCTACATCAACCGCAGCATACCCTTCCAGCTCCTCCTACGCATTCTACATTCCAGCATGCACAAAAACAGAACTTTATTTTTAATGTATCTGTCACTCTCTTTCTCTATATGTAGAAAACAGAAAGGGTCTTGCAGGAAAATCTATGGTGTTAGTGAAAAGGAGGAAAATATTGGGAGATTTTTTTTTCCCCAGTGATACAGCTGAAGTATTTGTACTAGAATTCCATTACTGCATTCATCACTATGGATAATTTTCTACAAACATAAGCACGTCCCAATAACCTAGTTTAGAATAGATTTTCCTGCTAATATTGTAAGTCATAATGAAAATCTGGAAACTGTCTGTGTCTTAAAATATGAAAGCAAATTATTTGACCTGGTAACATGTACAAAAATAAAACTTTGTTTTCTTTCTCTTTCCAGCATATGTGTGTGCTTTTTACTTAATAGGGATATGCAAAAAGTCTGATTTTGTTCCAACAGGAGTTCCCATTTAAAGTTTTCAGCTTTTTGCATAAGAGTTCCCACCCATAAAGAAACCCATATTTTCCATGGATTGAAATGGGGCTTTTACACTCTTGAATGCTAGAGAGGTCTCCAATTAATTGCAAATCAGTTCATTGGTGGCCTCTCTACCATTCAAGGTTAGAAGTCCAATTTTAAATAAATAAGGCTGTTCATCTGGGCAGTTGGTTTGCTCCAGACGTGCTCCTTTTTAGATCCCTGGAAAATGCTCTCTGCTACATAATATTAGCCTGCCAGGGAACACATTATTTTCATCTTTAAGGAAAATAAAAATGACTGATTTTTTAACTCCCTTGTTTTGAATTTATAGTCTAATTCCAAGGTTGAACAGCTCTTTCATAAACAGTATATTGTTTCTTTCACTCCCACTCATGACTTTTCTCAAGTTAACAATGTCATAACCTTTCAGTTTAAAGCAATGTTCCTGAACAAAACAGAGTATTCGGAAAGGTCATGCTGATTCTTCCTAGTTAAAATACCTGGCTTTTTTATTAAGGAAGAATGCTATCAGATTTATGAAAAGTGCAACAGAGTATTTACAGATTTTCATGTAGGTAGTATACAGGAAATGCCAATTAAAAGGCTTTATCGTTTTGGATACAAAGATGTCTTCAGCATATTGATTTGCGATGCAGTGGAAACTTCACTAGCATCCAAAGTTTTAATTATTACCAGCAGGCTATACATGTTTAGAAATGGGGTTTACATTAGATAATATCCAAATTCAATAAATGTCACTTTTTTATTATAAATTGGTCATACTAATTGAAATATACTTTATAAAATATGAATATTATAAAAACAATCAAAGGTAAAGCTAATAGGTCTAATTTTATTGGTTTTGGTCACAGTAAAATTATATAACAAACTAATATTTCCTCCAGATTCTCTAAATTCATACTGTATATAATGGCAAACCATACTTCCAGGAAGGGCTTGCTAAAGAATATGGCCTTCTCAGCATGGTCTGGTATAGCTATACATTTTTATTATGCTTTTGAAGTGGGTTGTATTCTTTAGATCAGGCATGTTAAACTGAAATACAGTCGAGGGCTGCATGCTTAACTTTTCCCTCCAAGATGGGCTACAAAGTTGACGGATACGGTAGAAGTATATGTGTGTTACATAGTAAAAGGAATTCCATATCTGAACAGACCTTGCTGTAAAAAAGCCTTCTTTTACTGAAGGTAAAACTTATCTTACTCTAATATAATGGGTGGCCCCTAGTTATTTGATCAGGCTTTGGAATGAAAAAATCACAGTTGAAGTATACTGCTAAATCAGTATATTGATGTTTAATTGAAATCTATTGTTTGTTGTAAGGATGCATGAATTGAACAGAGACACTAACATGCAGATACCTGTACAGTTAAGGTAATCTGTTAAACACATGTCACACTCATTTGGATCCCACAGGATCAGTTGACATAGAATAGGATTATGGGAGAGTGAGATCCTATCTGATTGTCACACTTGGCTGGATCTTACAGGAGAGTAAATGCTTGGAGATTGGAGACTAGGGAGTGTAGCTGGTGAATGTGGGCTACTACTGCCTGACCATGCCATATAAAGGTGCCAGCATAGAAGCTGTATAGCAACCACCAGAGGAGCCAGTGAATGTTCAGGATGACCAAACAGTAGTAGCATAAGCTCTCCTGTAGGGGAAAAGTGCTGACCAGGGTGCATGACTAGGGAGACAACAAACGAAAAGAATGTGACGAGCGCACACCGAGAAAGAGCAAAATAAAGTAATTTACTCAAGGCATGTGTGGCCCCTCAGGTGCTGCTCAAGTCACGTTTTTCGCTCCCATGTGCCATTGCAGAGAGGAAATTTCCATATTCATATCAGTCTGGTCCCACCCACAGGCAGTCCAGCCCCGAAATGTCAGGCAAATCCTCTCCGCACGAGAGAAACAGCACAACCCCAGACGTACGTTTCGGTCTATGTGGACCTCGTCAGTGGGATGCAGCTGTTCCCCTCTAGGGCACACAGAAGTAAGGGCCCATGCCTGGGATACCCTTCCACTTAGGGAGACAACAAACGAAAAGAATGTGACGAGCGCACACCGAGAAAGAGCAAAATAAAGTAATTTACTCAAGGCATGTGTGGCCCCTCAGGTGCTGCTCAAGTCACGTTTTTCGCTCCCATGTGCCATTGCAGAGAGGAAATTTCCATATTCATATCAGTCTGGTCCCACCCACAGGCAGTTCAGCCCCGAAATGTCAGGCAAATCCTCTCCGCACGAGAGAAACAGCACAACCCCAGACGTACGTTTCGGTCTATGTGGACCTCGTCAGTGGGATGCAGCTGTTCCCCTCTAGGCACACAGAAGCAAGGGCCCATGCCTGGGATACCCTTCCACTTAGGGAGACAACAAACGAAAAGAATGTGACGAGCGCACACCGAGAAAGAGCAAAATAAAGTAATTTACTCAAGGCATGTGTGGCCCCTCAGGTGCTGCTCAAGTCACGTTTTTCGCTCCCATGTGCCATTGCAGAGAGGAAATTTCCATATTCAAATCAGTCTGGTCCCAGCCACAGGCAGTCCAGCCCCGAAAAGTCAGGCAAATCCTCTCCGCACGAGAGAAACAGCACAACCCCAGACGTACGTTTCGGTCTATGTGGACCTCGTCAGTGGGATGCAGCTGTTCCCCTCTAGGCACACAGAAGCAAGGGCCCATGCCTGGGATACCCTTCCACTTAGGGAGACAACAAACGAAAAGAATGTGACGAGCGCACACCGAGAAAGAGCAAAATAAAGTAATTTACTCAAGGCATGTGTGGCTCCTCAGGTGCTGCTCAAGTCACGTTTTTCGCTCCCATGTGCCATTGCAGAGAGGAAATTTCCATATTCATATCAGTCTGGTCCCACCCACAGGCAGTCCAGCCCCGAAATGTCAGGCAAATCCTCTCCGCACGAGAGAAACAGCACAAACCCAGACGTACGTTTCGGTCTATGTGGACCTCGTCAGTGGGATGCAGCTGTTCCCCTCTAGGCACACAGAAGCAAGGGCCCATGCCTGGGATACCCTTCCACTTAGGGAGACAACAAACGAAAAGAATGTGACGAGCGCACACCGAGAAAGAGCAAAATAAAGTAGTTTACTCAAGGCATGTGTGGCCCCTCAGGTGCTGCTCAAGTCACGTTTTTCGCTCCCATGTGCCATTGCAGAGAGGAAATTTCCATATTCATATCAGTCTGGTCCCACCCACAGGCAGTCCAGCCCCGAAATGTCAGGCAAATCCTCTCCGCACGAGAGAAACAGCACAACCCCAGACGTACGTTTCGGTCTATGTGGACCTCGTCAGTGGGATGCAGCTGTTCCCCTCTAGGCACACAGAAGCAAGGGCCCATGCCTGGGATACCCTTCCACTTAGGGAGACAACAAACGAAAAGAATGTGACGAGCGCACACCGAGAAAGAGCAAAATAAAGTAGTTTACTCAAGGCATGTGTGGCCCCTCAGGTGCTGCTCAAGTCACGTTTTTCGCTCCCATGTGCCATTGCAGAGAGAAAATTTCCATATTCATATCAGTCTGGTCCCACCCACAGGCAGTCCAGCCCCGAAATGTCAGGCAAATCCTCTCCGCACGAGAGAAACAGCACAACCCCAGACGTACGTTTCGGTCTATGTGGACCTCGTCAGTGGGATGCAGCTGTTCCCCTCTAGGCACACAGAAGCAAGGGCCCATGCCTGGGATACCCTTCCACTTAGGGAGACAACAAACGAAAAGAATGTGACGAGCGCACACCGAGAAAGAGCAAAATAAAGTAATTTACTCAAGGCATGTGTGGCCCCTCAGGTGCTGCTCAAGTCACGTTTTTCGCTCCCATGTGCCATTGCAGAGAGGAAATTTCCATATTCATATCAGTCTGGTCCCACCCACAGGCAGTCCAGCCCCGAAATGTCAGGCTAATCCTCTCCGCACGAGAGAAACAGCACAACCCCAGACGTACGTTTCGGTCTATGTGGACCTCGTCAGTGGGATGCAGCTGTTCCCCTCTAGGCACACAGAAGCAAGGGCCCATGCCTGGGATACCCTTCCACTTAGGGAGACAACAAACGAAAAGAATGTGACGAGCGCACACCGAGAAAGAGCAAAATAAAGTAATTTACCCAAGTCTATGTGGACCTCATCAGTGGGATGCAGCTGTTCCCCTCTAGGCACACAGAAGCAAGGGCCCATGCCTGGGATACCCTTCCACTTAGGGAGACAACAAACGAAAAGAATGTGACGAGCGCACACCGAGAAAGAGCAAAATAAAGTAGTTTACTCAAGGCATGTGTGGCCCCTCAGGTGCTGCTCAAGTCACGTTTTTCGCTCCCATGTGCCATTGCAGAGAGGAAATTTCCATATTCATATCAGTCTGGTCCCACCCACAGGCAGTCCAGCCCCGAAATGTCAGGCAAATCCTCTCCGCACGAGAGAAACAGCACAACCCCAGACGTACGTTTCGGTCTATGTGGACCTCGTCAGTGGGATGCAGCTGTTCCCCTCTAGGCTGGACTGCCTGTGGGTGGGACCAGACTGATATGAATATGGAAATTTCCTCTCTGCAATGGCACATGGGAGCGAAAAACGTGACTTGAGCAGCACCTGAGGGGCCACACATGCCTTGAGTAAACTACTTTATTTTGCTCTTTCTCGGTGTGCGCTCGTCACATTCTTTTCGTTTGTTGTCTCCCTAAGTGGAAGGGTATCCCAGGCATGGGCCCTTGCTTCTGTGTGCCTAGAGGGGAACAGCTGCATCCCACTGACGAGGTCCACATAGACCGAAACGTACGTCTGGGGTTGTGCTGTTTCTCTCGTGCGGAGAGGATTTGCCTGACATTTCGGGGCTGGACTGCCTGTGGGTGGGACCAGACTGATATGAATATGGAAATTTCCTCTCTGCAATGGCACATGGGAGCGAAAAACATGACTTGAGCAGCACCTGAGGGGCCACACATGCCTTGAGTAAACTACTTTATTTTGCTCTTTCTCGGTGTGCGCTCGTCACATTCTTTTCGTTTGTTGTCTCCCTAAGTGGAAGGGTATCCCAGGCATGGGCCCTTGCTTCTGTGTGCCTAGAGGGGAACAGCTGCATCCCACTGACGAGGTCCACATAGACCGAAACGTACGTCTGGGGTTGTGCTGTTTCTCTCGTGCGGAGAGGATTTGCCTGACATTTCGGGGCTGGACTGCCTGTGGGTGGGACCAGACTGATATGAATATGGAAATTTCCTCTCTGCAATGGCACATGGGAGCGAAAAACGTGACTTGAGCAGCACCTGAGGGGCCACACATGCCTTGAGTAAACTACTTTATTTTGCTCTTTCTCGGTGTGCGCTCGTCACATTCTTTTCGTTTGTTGTCTCCCTAAGTGGAAGGGTATCCCAGGCATGGGCCCTTGCTTCTGTGTGCCTAGAGGGGAACAGCTGCATCCCACTGACGAGGTCCACATAGACCGAAACGTACGTCTGGGGTTGTGCTGTTTCTCTCGTGCGGAGAGGATTTGCCTGACATTTCGGGGCTGGACTGCCTGTGGGTGGGACCAGACTGATATGAATATGGAAATTTCCTCTCTGCAATGGCACATGGGAGCGAAAAACGTGACTTGAGCAGCACCTGAGGGGCCACACATGCCTTGAGTAAACTACTTTATTTTGCTCTTTCTCGGTGTGCGCTCGTCACATTCTTTTCGTTTGTTGTCTCCCTAAGTGGAAGGGTATCCCAGGCATGGGCCCTTGCTTCTGTGTGCCTAGAGGGGAACAGCTGCATCCCACTGACGAGGTCCACATAGACCGAAACGTACGTCTGGGGTTGTGCTGTTTCTCTCGTGCGGAGAGGATTTGCCTGACATTTAGGGGCTGGACTGCCTGTGGGTGGGACCAGACTGATATGAATATGGAAATTTCCTCTCTGCAATGGCACATGGGAGCGAAAAACATGACTTGAGCAGCACCTGAGGGGCCACACATGCCTTGAGTAAACTACTTTATTTTGCTCTTTCTCGGTGTGCGCTCGTCACATTCTTTTCGTTTGTTGTCTCCCTAAGTGGAAGGGTATCCCAGGCATGGGCCCTTGCTTCTGTGTGCCTAGAGGGGAACAGCTGCATCCCACTGACGAGGTCCACATAGACCGAAACGTACGTCTGGGGTTGTGCTGTTTCTCTCGTGCGGAGAGGATTTGCCTGACATTTCGGGGCTGGACCGCCTGTGGGTGGGACCAGACTGATATGAATATGGAAATTTCCTCTCTGCAATGGCACATGGGAGCGAAAAACGTGACTTGAGCAGCACCTGAGGGGCCACACATGCCTTGAGTAAACTACTTTATTTTGCTCTTTCTCGGTGTGCGCTCGTCACATTCTTTTCGTTTGTTGTCTCCCTAAGTGGAAGGGTATCCCAGGCATGGGCCCTTGCTTCTGTGTGCCTAGAGGGGAACAGCTGCATCCCACTGACGAGGTCCACATAGACCGAAACGTACGTCTGGGGTTGTGCTGTTTCTCTCGTGCGGAGAGGATTTGCCTGACATTTCGGGGCTGGACCGCCTGTGGGTGGGACCAGACTGATATGAATATGGAAATTTCCTCTCTGCAATGGCACATGGGAGCGAAAAACGTGACTTGAGCAGCACCTCAGGGGCCACACATGCCTTGAGTAAACTACTTTATTTTGCTCTTTCTCGGTGTGCGCTCGTCACATTCTTTTCGTTTGTTGTCTCCCTAAGTGGAAGGGTATCCCAGGCATGGGCCCTTGCTTCTGTGTGCCTAGAGGGGAACAGCTGCATCCCACTGACGAGGTCCACATAGACCGAAACGTACGTCTGGGTTTGTGCTGTTTCTCTCGTGCGGAGAGGATTTGCCTGACATTTCGGGGCTGGACTGCCTGTGGGTGGGACCAGACTGATATGAATATGGAAATTTCCTCTCTGCAATGGCACATGGGAGCAAAAAACGTGACTTGAGCAGCACCTGAGGGGCCACACATGCCTTGAGTAAACTACTTTATTTTGCTCTTTCTCGGTGTGCGCTCGTCACATTCTTTTCGTTTGTTGTCTCCCTAAGTGGAAGGGTATCCCAGGCATGGGCCCTTGCTTCTGTGTGCCTAGAGGGGAACAGCTGCATCCCACTGACGAGGTCCACATAGACCGAAACGTACGTCTGGGGTTGTGCTGTTTCTCTCGTGCGGAGAGGATTTGCCTGACATTTCGGGGCTGGACTGCCTGTGGGTGGGACCAGACTGATATGAATATGGAAATTTCCTCTCTGCAATGGCACATGGGAGCGAAAAACGTGACTTGAGCAGCACCTGAGGGGCCACACATGCCTTGAGTAAACTACTTTATTTTGCTCTTTCTCGGTGTGCGCTCGTCACATTCTTTTCGTTTGTTGCATGACTAGGGAGCAAGGTTTGTAAGTGGAGCCACAAGGACAATTGTCCAAGGAAGAACAATACCTCAAATGCCAGGCTGGGTCACAGGAAGATGCCACCAATCACAGAAACAGTTACAGGGTAAGTGAAAGCAGGAAGCAGCACCTACCAGGATCAAAAAGAAAAGGGAGTCGTACAAGCCACGTCAAACACAGGAGACAATCAGGGTAGTCATACTAACTGGGCTGAACACAGGAGACAGCAGAGTTAGACATACAAGTTGAGTCAAACATAGGAGACAGCAGAGTTAGTGTTAAGTCTTACAAGCCAAGTCAACACAGGAGACAGTTGGGTTAGTCATACAAGCTGGGTTGAACATTTAAGACAGCTGGGTATTTGTACAGGCCGGGTCGAACACAGAGAGGCTGCTGGGTAGTTGCAGAAGCCAGGTCGAATACAGGAGACAGGATGGTTATTCGTACAAGCTGGGTTGAACAATGCAAGAGCAGATTAGTAGAACAAGCTGGGTCAAACAAAGGAGTGAGCAGGATAGTCAAACAAGCTGTGTCATACACAGGAAAAGGCAGGAGAGTTGAACAAGCTGGGTTGATCTCAGGAGAGAAGCGGGGTAGTCGAACAAGCTGGGTCAAACACAGAAAGGCAATCCAAACAGCAAGAACAAGGAACACAGACATGAAGCACGGGAACACTGGACTAGACAGGGAAATGCCAGATAGCATTCCCCAGACATGAAAGAGCACGAAGGGATGAATGACAGGAGAGAAGACAAAAGCAAGACTACAGACAGGTATCCACTGACAACACCTTAAGAACCACCTATTCATATATTTCCACTATGAAGCATCAAATGTGATTTTTTTTAGTTCACATATGCAAATTCCAAGATCTCTGCTTTCATGAGTTTACCCATTTTAACTTTACTTTTCATTATTTCAGAATTTTCAAGATATTTGCACATGGATTTATTTTAATCAAATTACACAGTGCCATTACCCTTATGGGACTCAGTGGTTTAAAAGGACAATTTCAAAAAACAGAATTGTTCATTATTAGTTGCTTGACTACAGCTAATAGGCTGAATTAAATGTCTGGTGATAATATATATATCAGTGGCTTTATCAATTAGCAATTGAAGGAAAGAGAGGAAACATAACAAATATTAATAATATATTACATTGTAACACAGCATTTTTCTTGTAAAGAACTATATTTTCCAGCACTTGAATACAATTATCTGTCTGCAAAACTTATTTTGACCTCCATTTTCATGAGCATTTGCCTGACTTGATACCTAGTTACTTGTGTTCTGTTTCAGAGAAAGTAAAAAACAGCAGCACAGAAAAGTCCCTCTAAGGGTAGTATATCAATATTCGTCATGACCTTCACACTGTCACGGGCACCCAGAAATGCTCAGAACTCAGTACGGTAATATAATGCAAAATATTTATTAGAATAAATCACAGCAATAAATATGTAGTACAACAAGCAAAGGGTTAGTAGCTGGTGACACTACTACCAGAAATAGTAGGCCTCTCTCTAGACCACAATGTTGGAGACTGGGCAGAAGCCTCTGTGAGTCTCAGCAGGAAACAGGAACGCCAGCTCTTGATCCATCAACTGGAACACTGGAACAGGCGACCACTGTGAGCACTGGCTCAGTAATCTTGATCCAATGAACAGGAACACAAGGACTGCTGGACTGGAGAACTGACCAACGCCTGCAATCACCGCTAAGAGACCCTGTGACTCTGCCTGCAGTCACTATATCGGACCCCTGTGACTCACTTCTGCAGTCACTACACCAGTCCCTGTGACTCTGCCTGCAGTCACTATATCGAGACCCTGTGTCCACAACAGTGATCTATCTTAGGCCAATAGCACAGTAAGGGGTACTCGTGATCACTGGATCATAAACAGAGAGGGTTCTCGTACGTATCTGGGTCATACACAGAGAGGGTTCTCTTACTTAGCCAGGTCATACACACTGGGTTCTCATAAATAGCCAGGTCATACACAGAGTGGGTTTTCATAGACAGCCAGGTCACACACACAGAGCCCAAGTACTTCACCTAAGAAGAACAACACAAGGGCATCTGAGTCAGGTCTTAGTCTGCCTTTTAAACCCCACCACAGGAAGTAGGTGGAGCAGCTCAGAGGGAGGAAGTAGGATGTAGGTAGGAGGAGACTACAGTAAGCAAACAAATAAAACAGAGGCCTGCAGCCTGCTTGAAGCCTCACGCCTGTAATAATGCTGAAGTCAAGGTAAGCTGTAACAGTACCCCCCCAAAGGCCCCACCTCCGCGTAGCCGGCCTGGGTTTGTCAGGGAATCGAGTATGAAACCTGCGTACCAATACAGGAGCATGAACATCAGCAGCTGGAATCCTGGAACGCTCCTCTGGACCATAACCCTTCCAATGAATAAAGTAGTGTAGCCACCCTCGAACCAAACAAGAGTCCAGAATGGTTTCCTCGTGATCTGCAACTCTCACGGTAGGAGGACGAACAGGAGCTGAAGTATACCGGTTGCAGACCAAGGGTTTTAGCAGGGAAACATGAAAGACATTGTGAATGCGCATGTTGGCAGGAAGTTCCAATGCATAAGCCACCGGGTTAATTTTGCGAAACACCCGAAAGGGGCCAATGATTCGAGGAGCCAACTTGTTACAAGGTACCTGGAGGTGCAAGTTACGGGAAGACAGCAATACTCTGTCTCCTACCTGAAATGTAGGTGCCCGCAGTCGCCTTTGGTCAGCCTGCCTTTTTTGTCGCTGCACGGAATCACGTAGGGTATGCTGTACCCGTACCCAGGAGGAATGGAGCGGCCTTAAATGCTTGTCCAGAGCTGGAATTTCTTGTGCTTGGAAGGTCTTGGGAAGAGCTGAGGGTTGGAACCCATAATTAACCAAGAACGGAGAACTCTAACTGCTGAGATGCACCAACTGTTCATTTATTCAAAATCACTTAGCAAAAAGCACAGTTTGTGAGCAAGCCCTGTGAGTCCTGTACCTTGATTTATTCAGACCTACACAGGTAATTGCTTACAAAAACCACCCTTAATTAATTCACACACTTTCCAAACCAAATAACCTTTTAAACTTTAACCCTTTAACCTTCTTTCTGCAGGTTAGGATGTAAACCCAACATCAGTATATTATAACACTTTTCAAATGCTGTGATGCACCAACTGTTCACTAATTCAAAAGCACTTAGCAAAAAGCATAGTTTGTGAGCAATTCAAATGTCTGCATTAGCCATGAAAATCCTATAAGGGACTCAAGCTATAGCAGGAAAGATAAGACCCATTTTTTCTGACTTGAGTCCTTTATTGGCTCCTTAAATAGCCGATGCAGAAACTTGGATGAAAAAAAACGAAAAAAAAACAAAACTAAGCCCTCAGTGGATGTATTGATATGGGGTTCTAAGTCCCATATCAATACATCCAAAGTATGAAAAATGTGTCAGACGTTAGTAGAATTAACCTTATGAGTGCCAGTGGGGTATAATTACCCCACAGGCATTCATAGGGTTAACCCGACTAAGTTAAAAAAAAATCCCATTAACATTAACACACTGTTACTCCTGATGTCCAGCAGAGTCCTCAGCTTACTGGTCATATTCTGTCCTTCCCTTCAGTCTTCTTTCTTCTTTTCCTTCTTTCTTCTGGCTGTAAAATATAACATAAATATGAATACAAAGCATTAACAATGACATTTGCTGCCACTCAAAGGGTTAAAACATGAATATTAAATGCCTCCATTTAAAGCCCAAGTACGTAGAAATGTCATGAAGAAGTACTGTAAATATAGGCCATGAAGAAATATAATGAATAAATGCTAAGTATATGTACTTATCTTAAATCTTCATGTCTCCACTGCTTGGTGCGGAGGCGGCAGAGACACTGATGAGCCGCATGGATCCTCTTCAGTCTTGCCTGGGCCGATGCCCTTAGCATACTGAGGGAATTGGAAGTGAGTCTGCCTTTATATATGGGCAGTCTCACTTCTATATTCCTCAGAGCCATTGGTTGGGATGTTTTTACGCACGTCCCAGCCAATCAGTTTAAAGAACAGCTGCTCGAATCTGATTGGCTAGGATGTGAGTAAGAACATTCGCTTGGATGTGCATCAGCTGTTTAAACAGCCAATAAAGGACAGAAAAAAAGTGGGTCTTAACTTTCCTGCAATAACTTGAGTCCCTTATTGGGTTTTCATGGCTAATGCAAACATTTGAATTGATATTTATGGTGTTTTCAACATTTTCTATGGATGAAAACACCTCTTAACTTTATCACATGACAGCTCCTTTTTTGCCTGTATTTTTTCACAGCACAGGCATTTGAATAGCTTACTGTGCTGGAAAAAATGCCATTGGCAGAAAAAAACAGCCGTCTCCAACATTTGGATCAAGCCCTAAGTGCCTGCCCATACTTAATTTTCATGTACAAAGACTGATATAAGGGAGACGTATAGCTTATATGGTTAAACAGAAATTAATGAGTATTATAACTCCATTTGGCTCTCATGTAGTTATATTTAAGAATCCTTATTGATGACCGCTAAGATCATCTCTGTCTGAATATAAAGACAAATATATCTTTCAGTATGATAGGGTTCCGGGACACCTTCACATTGCAAAGCATGGAAATCATCCCTTGCTGGCTTAATGTTATAAGCGTATGATACATTTCATACCTAAGCATTTCAGACACTTTGGAACTAATGTTTTAAGTTAAGATTAACTTTTAATAGTAGCACTTAAGATCCCAATACGTCAGTATGTTCCGGGACTCCATTACATCGTAAAGCTTCCTAATACACATATTGTGATTGAACGTTCTAAGCATTTGTTACTTTACATATAAGTACAGCTCATAAACCTGAAGTTTCTTTGGTTTATATCATCACCAACTTTTATTAGTACAATTTAACACTACAACAAAATGTAATTTTTAATTCTAAGTATTTCAGCTACTTTCTCTGTTATAAAACCTCATTAGTGTGACTAATGCATTACTCTCAAGATGAATGTATTTGTTCAAATATTTATTTGCTTAGTTTATGTAACCACAAATTACAATGTTATAGAAAAGATTGACCTTTGCACCCTGACCTTTGATCAGTCAAGCCATACTTTTAAAAATGAGTGTCATTTTAAGGCAACTGTTTTGCTACCTCATCCTGAGGAAAGGGACAAGTTTCCCCAAAAACCATTGAAGAAATTAGATTAGTCTCAACAAGGATTTCGGAGTGGGTACAGGAGATACTGACACTTCCGGGGAAGACAGGATGCCGGTATTAAACTAACAGAACTGTTTAAAGGACCAATTCCTGCCTCCAGAATTAGCTTTCTATGGGTCCACATACAAGAAACTTTCTGGTGGGCAGTTAAGACATTTCATTATCCATTGTGGTAGTGAATCGCACTGCACAAGGTTTGATGGACATCTACCGGTGAAGGCTATCCAAGCTATTCTACCGGAAAGCTATACAAGTCACGCCCGCATCCTGCACAGTCCTGGTCCTCTATACCAAGCTCTGTCAGTTCTTCCCGCTGTGTCATATTATCAGCTATTGACCGCAAGAATACCTATTGGGATATTCCCTATATTTTTATATCTATATTTGATATATGGTTGTACCCATCATTTTAATTTTGTTTTTATGCATCTAGAGATATTATTGTTTTAGGTACTTTGTCCAATAAAACATATTTTTGTGTACAATGTTCAAGCCTTAATACTTCGAGGCTCATTTGAGCTGTCTCTTTTTTTCTGTCTTTTTATCTTAAAACAAAACATTCAGCATGACCTAGGTATAAAAATGTTATGCTTCTTTTTAGATAAAGATGATGAAATACCAATTGCTCTACAATAATCTTTTAAAGAAGTATATCGTATATTCTAAAACACTATGTCTTTGTATTCCAGGAAGAATTTTACTTAATAATCAGGTGAACAGTCACGGGTACCAAGTTTTCTGCCTCCTATGCAAATTTAATCATGAGATATTTTGAAGAACTTTATATCTGATATAATTGTATGTGGAGGGAGGGCTTGATATAGTATGGATATTTCATTGATAGTAACATAGTAAATTAGGTAGAAAAAAGACACAAGTCCATGAAGTTCAATCTTTGCCTCATAACCCAGAGAAATGAGAATAATATAAGCTTTCCTGCTATCAAATAAGTTAGTCTTAATATGAACTTCCTGTTGTGCCTGCTATTACAGTATAACCCTGTATGTTCCCTCTTGAAAGAAATGTATCTAATCTTCTCTTAAATATATCCATTGTATCTGCCATGACCACATCAATGGGCAAGGGATTCCACAATTTAGCAGACCTTACTACAAAAAAACCTTCCTGGGCTGAAGTTGAAACCTGATTCTCTTTCATCTAAAGGGGTGCCCCCTGGTTATTTGGTAAGACCTTGGAACGAATAGCTCACAGAGAAATCTTTTCTCTAGAGTAAATAAATGAAGTTTGTCTAGATGTTCTGCACATGTCAAGTCTTCCATTTCTTTAATTCCTTTTGTTGCTGTTTGCTGTACTCTCTCCAGTTCTAGTTTGTGAGAGGAGAGAGCAGCATGTTTTTGACTCACAACTTTGACTTCCAGCTACTTATTTCTCCACTACAGCCCTCAGAAGAAGTAATATTGTGCTGGGAAATGTTGCACCATATTATCCATAGGAAAAAAAATGTGTTGGAATAGGAGAAAAATGTGTTAGAATGTGATAGAATAGGAGAAAAATGTGTTGAATACGCAAAAAATGTGTTAGACTATGCAAAAAAGTGTTAGAATTGGAGAATAATGTGTTGGAATATGCAAAAAATGTGCTGTAATAGGCAAAAAGGAGGAACATTTTGTATTTGTACTGGAGAAAAAGAGAAAACTTTCACAAAAAAATCTGTTTTTTTGCGAAAAGTCATGCAGGAAATTTTTCTCTCTTTTCACCCACCCCTACTTATTATCACTTTTAGCATAGGTCTATAATTCCCAGGTTCTGTTTTCGTTCCCTTCTTAAATAAGGGCACTACACTGGCTTTATGAAAATCTTGTGGCAGTGAGTCTTTGGTGAGAGACTCTTTAAAGAGGGGTCTTGCTAACTCTGCACCTAGTTTCTGAAGAACCCTGGATGTATACCATCAGCACCCAATGCTTTGTCAGTCTTAATTTTGTTTTTTCAGTCTTCCCATGACCTCTTCTTGTGTTATAACCATACTATTATCAGATATTGGGTTGTCACTTTTTCAGGCTCTTCTACCATTTCTTGTTCCCTGGAATATACCGATGCAAAGATAGTGTTTACAATATTATCCTTTTCCTTATCCCTCTCTAATCAACTCACCTATCTAATTTTTGAATCCAGAAGCCTGATGATGACATTTTTGTAGCATGGAAGGTTAATAGTGTTGTTCTTAGTAAACTGATAAAAGGTTTAAATGATACTAATAGATATATACATTGTTTTATATATTTTATGAATACCTGTTTGTGATTTTAAGCTCTCCCGGTTGCAGCAATCAATATTTTATTTGTTATTAGTACAATTTGGGCTCGATCCAAATGTTGGTGTGGGAAGAAAAAAATGGTGATGGTGGTTTTGAAAGCCAAGTAAGAGATGCAAATGTTCCAACAACTAAGAACTAACTGCAGTTTTGAAAACACAACACTCGTCAAAATATCGCCTATTGAGGCCAATGTAAAAGCTAACCCAATGTCACTCCTCATCTACATGATGCAGGCTATGGGTGCAAGTCCTGGCTGCTAACACCAATCACCAATCCACAAACACCTGCACAGGAGCTCTACAATGAGTTGCATGTCAGGACAAGGAATGTAATTGAGCGCACCTTTGGCCAGCTCAAAGCCAGGTTCATTGCCTGGATCAATCCGGGGGCGCTCTGCAATATACACCTGGTAAAGCATGTGACATAATCCTGACATATGCCCTATTACATAACATTGCTGTGGACATATGTCTTGTGAAGGATGTTCAGCTACAACAGCCCATGGAAGTCCCTATTCCCATTGATTAAGGGGAGGATATGTTGAGCGGGATGCAGAAGCGAACCAGGCTCATCAGTGACTACTTCTCCTGTGAGTACCATGTATGTGTGACCATGGTTGTGCTTGTGGAATGCTTGCAAACACACGCACACCAAATATAATCATCTGTTCCACTCCACAGGATGACCCATCGACACAGCCCTACATGTCAAGGACATCATCCTTCATCCTGGGATCAAAGGTACACCAAATTGACCATGTACAACTATAACGGTGCCCGTGCTCCTGATCTAACGGCAACATTATTCTTCTTCCTCATTTCAATGCCGTCCTCTTATTGGCCTGGTATTCTTGACTCCACCCAGGGCTAGCCTTTATATACTCTGTCATGTCTCTACTAGGGCGCCCTTTCGTGGTGTACCTGTTCCTGACGTTTGTTACTGAATTACTCTGAACGTGTACAACGTGGCCTGCCTGACGACGTTCCTGAGCTTCCTGTGTTGCTGTTCCGTTGCTGACTGATCTAGCTGAGAACCCTCTCTGTTACCGGCTGATCTGGCTGAGAACCCGCTCTGCTGCTGACTGATCTAGCTGAGAACCCGCTCCGTTGCTGACTGATCTGGCTGAGAACCAGCTCCGTTACCAACTGATCTGGCTGAGAACCTGCTCCATTGCTGACTGATCTGGCTGTGAACCCACTCCGTTGCTGACCTATCTGGCTGATGAGCCTGCTCCGTTGCTATTGACCTGGCTGTGTTCCCGTTACTCTTGTGGCCATCCCTGGCTGAGCACCCGCTCCGTTGCATCCATGCATGGCTGTACCACTCCATTGCCCTTGTCTGGCCAGTGTTACAAGCAGCTGATTTCCAGTTGCCTTGTCTGTTTTGCGTCTCGTGGCGCTATCCTTATCTTGTCGACAGTGGGCTTGGCATTCGTGCTGTAGCTGCTTACTTTAACCGCCCCTGGCGGTGTGCACACGCGAAGTATCGGTACAGTGCTATCTAAGTGCTGACTGAGTTACTCAGATCTATCCATGTCCTCCTCTGTTCTATAGCTGGGCTCACTCCCTGTGGGAGTTACAGTATATCTCTGGGCATTTCCAATTAATCCGTTCAGTGCCTAGACTGTCTAGGCTGGGCCAGTGCTCCTTCCCCTGTTGCAGTAGCTTTTGGGCTAAGAGCCAGCAGTTGCATTACATCACACTCGTTAGTGTGAGGGGACACTGGGCTCCATTCCTTGTTGCAGTAGCCTTTGGGCTAAAGAGTCAGCGGTTGCATTACATCACACTCGTTAGTGTGAGGGGACACTTGTGGCCTTCCTGTTATCTGCCTCGATCCACCCCTAGTGTTCTAGGGTTTGCTTAGTGTAAGTGGTTGCTTTGGTCTTCCTGGGAACCCTGTCCCATGGTCAGTGTTGCCTTGTTCCTACTGGGTTCAGTGCCACCCAGACATCTATAGTCCTGCTGTCAGCCCTGGGTTGAGTAGCCTGGTTAACCCTAGTCCACTAGGGTGAGGTTGCCTGGTCTTACGAGCCTCCAGTCTTCAGGGTTCAAGCACAGAACTATTTGAAACCAGTTGCTGCCTCCTCTGCCTGCTAAATATCTCATGTCTGGCTTACTATTGCTAATTGCTTATTGTTTCATATTGTGGGCCTGTGGCCTGACTCCTTGTTTGTACTTTATCCTAATAAAGTTATTTTAACCTTACCAGTCTGGTCTGAGTGTTCATCAAAAACTGTGACATCACCACATACTACGTTGTACTGATGGAAAACTACATCTACCAATTTGAACATAGCCATGACACTTTGAACCACAGAGGGATAGCCAATGCAATGACATGCAATGCATTGGATACAACTCTGGAATTCCATGTGTTAACCCTTTGAGTACTAGAGGGGTACAAAAAACATTGCAAGGCAATCAGTTGTGTACCCCTCTAGCACTCAAAGGGTTTGGGGGATAATGGACTTACCTTGCATGTGAGCAATGGTTGGGCAATGCCTAATGGAGCAGAATAGGGACGGTTATGGTGTGTGGTGTTGGCTACAGTATCAGAGTAACAATCTGTGAGTCAGGTTGCAAGGCCCACCATGCTGACCTGTTTGTGTGTGTGCGTGTAGCATAGTGAATATGCCACACCATTGCTTGTCAATGTGTTGTCTAGGCATCATGACCATATGAGGTTTTGATCAAGGGGATGGCAAGCAAACATATGTATGTGTGTCACGTGGACCCTGAGCACACACCTTATGAGTAGGTAAATCGAGATCCATGAAATAGATCCTCTGTTTCGTGGGTCTTGGTTTACACACTGAGGTGGTTGGCCAGCCACACATATATATGTCTGCTTGCCATCCTCTTGCTCCAAAAATCATAATGGTCAAGACGCCTATACAACACATTGAAAAGAAATGAAAAAGGTCTTCAAAGCATTGCTGAGCAATGTGTTGTGTACCCCTCTGGTTCTCAAGGGTATGATGATGTTTCAGCAATAGCATGACTGTTGTTTTCACAGTGCCGTTTACAATCATGTTTTCACTCCCTGCAGGCATCCACCTTTTAGTGTCGATATCATTTAAACACATAAGCATATATGACTATCTCATTGATTACCTCTCCCTAGTCAGGGTTTTAAAGAGATAGTATTACTTAAAATGTTTAAAAAAATATGTAGTAGGGTTTATCCTCCTGAGCAAAGCAAGGGAATTCCCACTGCTGAAAGGTGTTTTATTCAAAAGTTATTTGAGCTCAAAGTTGAATTTTTTAGATGCAGTATCACAGTGGCCTGAAACTGTACAGTGGTGCTGTTGCTACACCATCCTATGGACAGCTCTGGTCCAGGGACCATAAATCTCCATAGGATGGTGTAACAACAGCTCCACTGTACAATTTCAGGCTACTGTGATATTCATCCTAATAAATTCAAATTTGGGCTGTAATAACTTTTGAATAAAACACCTTTCAGCAGTGGGAGTTCCCATGTTTTAAGTATTACTATCCCTTTATTTGTGATCATATTGTTGATCAGTTGATCTATCTAATGTGTTACTGTTGTTCAAGTTCAAGTCACATCATGGAACAACACCCTGATGTTGTTTGGCTTTGATATGTGGTCAGTGAGTTGAACTTGTACAAACGTTTCTGTATGCAATGTGTGTGCTCAACCCTGCTGTAAAAAAATGTGACGCCATTCATTGTGCATGAGTTGTGTTCACTGCATAGCTTTACAATGCATTGGAGACAGCTCTGACACTAACCGGTTCTGATGGCAAACAGACATGGACATGAGTAGAATCAACAAGTGCCCATTTATTTAGGAAAGAATGGATCTATTTTTTGGGGGGAGGTGCTTTGGGGCGGGGCTGCAGGGGTGGCCTCCTGCACTCTACGGCGTAAGGCCCTAGTGGGTCTGGTGGCGGTGGTGGAGTGCTGGCAGGGGTTGTGGCACTGGAACCTTCATTGGAGGCCTGGGCCTGGCACAGGGTCTCCAGCCTGTTGGACTCCCACAAATCAACAACCACCTGACCCATCAAGTCTGCTATCTGGTTGGTATAGCTGACCAGGTGGGTAGTCATAGGCAATATGTCCCATGCTGTGCAGGCACAGTGCACACCTCCTGGCCATCAGGAGTTGCCTCCTCTGTAGTGCCACACACTCCTGATCCAGGACCACTGTATTTGCAGGAGTGTATGATGTGGAGGGAGGAGGGGACAGTAGTGGGGATGCCCTTTGAATGTCCTGTGGCTCCCCCTCAGGCAGTGGGGGAAAGAGTGTGGAGCCATGTGCACTGCTGTGGACGGAGCATGGGTACATTACTGGTTCATCCCCAGATGAACCACCCCGTGGGGATGTCACACCCTCTGACTGGGTGGGTGGCATGGGTGGTGGGAGTGTTGTTGTGGGTTGGTGTGGTGTTGGCTGGTTTAACACTTCCAGGGACTAGAGACGTTGTGGATGGCCAATTAGGCCAAGGTGTTTGTAGTCTAATGGCCACAGGCTACTGTTCTGTAGCTGTGGTCTAGTGGTTGCCCGCACTGGCCCATGGTGTGGCATCTCCACAGTGTTGGGCATCCTGTGTCTCCCCATGGCTGGTGGTGTGGCCTGGAGTACCGTGTACTGCTGTTGAGGAGGTTGACCCTGGGGGCCATGGTGGAGCTACTGCTACTGTTGAGGAGGTGGACCCTGGGAGCCATTTTGGGGCCACTGCTGTTGTTGAGGAGATGGACCCTGGGGGCCATGGTGGGGTAACTGCTGCTGCTGCTGCTGTGGTGGTCATGGTGATGGCAGCGTCCTGATGATGGTGGCCTCCGCATGGGATGGCATGTATGCTGTGTGGGGAAATGACATGATGTAATTAGTGATGTGAGCTATGACAGGCATGCTGCAAGACTATTACATTGACATGTGAACTGTTGAGTGGCAGGATGGAATCCATTGCATTGATTTGCAATGCTTTGGTTACCATCCTGACACACATTGCTAAGCTTCACATGATCCCATACAATGATTCTACCAACCTACAGTGGTGTAGCTTTGGTCATCATGTATATCCTGAGCAGTGTGGATGGCAAGGCATACCTCCTTGCTATCCCCATTCATCAGGATCCATGTGGTAACCAAAACTGAACCATCACACCTTGAGTGACACAAGCCCATTGTGTGTCATACACTTGGCCTCAACAGCAAACACACTATGACTTCTAATCACAGCATTGCACCAGTGATGACCAATGACTACAGAGTCCAACCAATGATGTCAGCAACAGTAACAGACACACCAAGCACACCAACAAACATGATCTGTGTGACCCAACAACCCAGTCAGCTGGAGGACACATGAACACACCCCAGGACAGCGAAAATCCTAACACACAACAAACATGTGCAGGGTTATTCAGTACTATTGGAGGTTAATTCTACCTTTTCTTATGTTATGCTGTGGAGCCTAAGCACTGATATGTCACAGGTTGTTTAGATCTCAGTACATTGGCTCCACAGAATAACACAGGGATTGCAGGTGTGATGACACTGCAGTTTTAATGAACACATTGTCACCTCTTTCTGACACCCTAGTGAATGCCCCCCCATCATGATTGAGCCTTGTGAATCACATATGTCCTGCAGAGTGATAATGGCGGTGAATGCCCCCTGGCCATCCACACTCTGCAGGCTACATATGATGCAGAAAGCTAACGTTTGACTATTCAACTTGGACTAACTACCTACATGTACAACGCCTAGCATTGACATGCAGTAACAATACTCCAGAAAACATGGTATTTCCCCTCCTTGCTATATTCTATAACCCTTTGATTGCCAGGGGACTAGCCAATGTATTGTCAAAAGATGCATTGCATATCCCTGTGGCACTCAAAGGGTTATGTGCTGACCTCTTTGTCACTCTATGTATGACATTGTGATACACATAACAGTTCTATCTTTGACTGACACATGATTGTGTGCATTGTTTTGTGCTGTGCATGATGTTGTAGACAGCATGAATGGGGTTAAACAGGGACTTGACCATTACCATTCAGGCTGGGTTTGTCAAGTATTCCATCCTTGTTTGAAGTCCCTCCAAGCTGTGTTGCTGAATTTGTTGTGTGGAATTCTGTCCATGTGTTCAGGTGTCAATGTATGGTAGGTGTCAAGATTTGTGTGATATATATGTAGGCGTTGATGCACTTACGGGTGCTCTGGAGGCTCCTTTCATCCCTGGTGTCACTCCATCCAGGGATCCCCTACACTGCTGTTGCAGACATGGTCCTGTGCAATCCATGGTGCACCCCCTGGACTACCCCTCGTCCCACTCTCTCCTCTGACCCTGCACTATGTGTACCTACTCCTGCATGGCTGCCCCTCCATTCTTGGGATCTCCCTCCCCAAGCCCCACCAGGGATGCCCACCTGCTTTTCTTCCTCCTCTCCTCCTACTCTCTCCACCCCTCTCTCCTGTCCTTCTCTCCTCTCCCCCACTCACACCCAGGCACTCACTCAGGCCGTCACACACACACACTCACTCACTCTTTGTCACTCACTTGCACACACAGACTCACACTGTCAAAACAAAATATAAAAGTATATGAGGGATATAAAAAAAAGCTGTGTGTGTGTGTAGGTGTGTTTGTCTTTGGATGTGTTTTATGGGTATGTGCAAAAGTGTTTGTGTCACTTTATGGTGTGAAACTCTCCAACTCCTTCTAATTGATGTGCTCTGCTCTTCTCTACCTCATTCTCTTTTACTTGCCTCCACGCCTAGGTCTTGTGCTCTAGCTCATGGAACTTTATACACAGACAAAGGTGCATCAGTTATTTTGGGTCTATATATAGATTATTCAACTGAACTTGATATTTTGGGGTGCTGTGATTGGCTGGGGCACTGGGTAATGTAGGACGTTCGCATGTTATTTATCGTGTGTTTTCAGATGGCAATGAGGTTATATTTTAGGTGATACAGGTTTTGTAGTTTCCATGTATTTTGTAGACCATCGCCCGTTAGCCTCCCTGGATCATGGAGATTTGAATCTCACATTACGCAGTCTTGGTTGACTCTGGATGGTCTTTTTTTTCATGACGTTGGTTTTAACACCAACATTTGGATCGAGCCCCTTATCTGCTCTTCAACTTCCACTATTATTTACTTGTGGATAGGTGGAGCACAACTGATATATGTTGTTGTTGACATTTTAAACATTTTTAAGACAATTGGTGGAACACAACATTAAGATATTGTTGAGGTTGACACTCTGTTGTTGATACAACCCTCATATAATCCCAATCTTTTAAAAGTACTGGTGAAACACAGCATTCAGATATTGTTGTGGTTATCACTGTTGTATATATATATATATATATATATATATATATATATATATACATATATATATATATATATATATATTATATATATATATATATATATTGTGTCCTTTATTTCTATTGTTTATTAACATTTGGATGTTTTTCTCTTAATAATATTCCAATAAATACTACACTTAGAACATTTTTTGCTCTGTCCCTCCCTACCTCTTTTCTTTTGTTTTTCATGTGAAAACTTTGTCTCCGGGATCCTGAGATGAAAAGGACTAGCAGCAAAGATACAGATTTAAAAACCACAAGGACCAATCCACAGTTTTGGAATTTTTTGAATGTTTTGGGACATTTTCTAGAGAGGGCACATCCATTTGCGATATACTTTAAAAATCCTCTCCATCACCCCCTGTAATTTGGTAGGCACCTACAGCGCTGATTTTTTTTTTTTTTTTTTTTTTTTTTTAACGTTTTTATTGAGAGGACAGTAATAAAACATTAGAAAGTCACAAATAATACCCAAAGTAGACAAGTAAGATACATGCTGGAAGACAACGGGTAGATATCATAGCTTAAAGATACAGCTGTCCCATTTTTTATTTTTTATTGTAAAAAAAAACAAAACTCAAACCCATACCATCCACCCACCCTCCCTGGGAGACGAGCAGAATCCTTCACCAGGTAATTATTTTTAGGCATAGTAAATAAGAACATAGGCATTAATTAGTTGGTAACTATACAAGTATAAATAACTAGGATCTCCAAGATACCACCCACGGCTAAGAGAACCATAAGTAACACTTCCATAATCACTACTAGTAAAGAGTTCGAGCATTGCAATAAGAAGTCCAGATGCCCCAAATCAAGTTGAATTTATTCGGGGTGCCCCTATGCAAATAGAGTCCCTTATAATGAGGGAGATTATTAGCCGTCAGGGCCATCCAATGGACATGTTTAGGGGGGTGCTCCGACATCCACGACTGTGCCACCACCTTCCGTGCCATAACCAACAGCTCCCTAATCAGTATGTTATGAAAATTAGTGTGAAGTTGATCAGGTAGAATAGAAATATGCATACCTTCGGAGAAAGTAATAGGTCCCATTGTACCACAGCTGATACAGTGCGTATCACGTCCTCCCAAAATCTACGAACCAAGGGACATTCCCACAGAAGGTGCAAGAAAGTGGCGCCTGCCTCCCCACACCTCCTGCACCGGTCGTCATCCAACCTGCCCATCCTGAAAATATGCACAGGAGTGTAATAAGACCTATACAGAATCTTAAGCTGAATTAGCTGATGTATAGCTGTGGAAGTCAGTACTTCAGGACTACGCAAGGCCGTATCCCACTTGTAATCCTCAAGGGTACCCACATCTATCTCCTATCTATAAGCCCATCATTCTCACCCAAAGAACATTCATCTAGCCACGCATATATTAACGAAACAGTCCGAAGCAGCCTCCTCCTCTTGGCCAGTGTAACCAGCGGGAATTCCTTCAAATACGGTGCCTTAGTACCCCATAGAGCCTCCAGAGCATGCCGCAATTGAAAATAGGAGTAAAAAAAGTAGTAGGTAAGGCAAACTCCAGACGCAACTTCTCAAACGTTTTCAGGACATTGCCCTGGTAAAGATGACCGAGCGTAGAAATACCAAATGTCAACCAAAGCCGTCCAAAATCTAAATGTCGACGCTGTAGCAATCCCCCTGAACCCCAAAGGGGAACATCAGGATCCTTTGCTTCATAATTCGAAGCAGACTGAATAAGGGACCATACGGCACAGGTAGTCCTAGACGTGGTAGGTGAATCCTTAATCTGGACCCAACATAGGAATATGTGGCAAAGAATAACCTGGTTTAAGTAAAGACTCATCAATTTTATGGAAAGTATGTAGGGTATCTGGTAGTATATATGCAATTCCGCCCTCACTCACCGGACGTTTAAGGGAGGATAGCCTAACCCTAGACGGGCCACCTGACCAGAGAAAGTACTTAATTATCTTATCAATTACTGTAAAGTATCTTCTAGGTATAAGAACGGGAGAACCTTGAAATACATATAAGAATCTTGGAAGAAAGACCATCTTAATTAGGTTAGAATGACCAATAACATTCAACGGGAGTGCAATCCAAGACATAGTTTTACATTTAAAATGGTCCTGTAGAGGTTCCAAGTTATCCCTCAGATAGCTACTCACCGAAGCAGTTACCAAAAGTCCAAGATACTTCATCGATTCCACATATCTTAAAGGTACTGATAATCCAGGCTCCCCATCTACAACCGGGTCCACAGGCAGCATGGAAGATTTAGCCCAATTGATTCGCAATCCTGAGTAATTGCCATAAGTATTCATCAAGGCTAGAACATGTGGAAGAGACCTGGGAGAGTTTCCCAAAAACAATAATATATCATTGGCATACAATGCCATTTTTTACAATAGCCAGTGCAAACAGACCCGGCGACAACAGACATCCCTGTCACGTACCTCTTCCGAGCCAGAAAGGCCTGGACCGGACTGACCCGGTCAGAACCCTAGCAGACGGATCCGTGTAAAGAAGTTGAACCCACTTCAAAAAAGTTGGCCCAAAACCAAACCCGTGGAGTGTACACCAAAGATAGTCCCACTCCACAGAATCAAATGCCTTGGACGCATCCAGTAAGACCACCATTCTGTGACCAGCATTGTCATGGTTCAAATACAAGTGAGAGAATAATCTCCTAAGATTATGAAATGTAGAGTTCCCGTGCATAAATCCTGCCTGATCTGGATGAATAAGATCAGAGATCACCAGGTTGAGTCTAGCTGCCTCCACCGTGGCGAGAATTTTAGCGTCTGATGTAAGAAAAGAGATAGGCCGATATGAGTCCATTTGGTCAGATCTTTACCTGGCTTAGGAAGCACCACTATCGTTGCTTCAGTAAGAGAGGCCAGCAATCTGCCCACCTCCAAGGCATCATAGAAAGTATTAAGTAGTTGTGGAGCCAGTGTATCAGCGTACCGTTATACCACTCAGCTGGCAACCCATCACCTCCAGGAGACTTACCAACAGGAAGAGAATTAATAGCTGCTACAACCTCCCCCAACAAGATGGAGGAGTCCAGAATTTGTCCTTGATCAGGATACAAGGATGGAAGAGAAATCCCTTCCAGGTACATCGCTATCTGCCGACAAGTGGAAACCATCTGTTTTGTGTATAAATTGGAATAGAAGCCCGCAAACACAGCACTGATGTCCATTTCATCATGCACAAGGTTTCCAGCATTGTTATATATAAATGTTTTGGAAGGCTTGCCCTCCCTGGCTCCTATTAAGTGGCACATAAGTTTCCCTGCTCTATCCCCATTCTCAAATAATTTCTGTTTCTGGAACATCATGAAATTTACATTTTGCTCCATTAGCGCAGTATTACAGGTAGAAGAGGCAAGTAAAAAGGAGTCATAGAAATATCATCACCTCTGTCAACATACGTTCTCTCTGCTCCACTAGCTTCCCTCTCTACATTGTCTATTTTATCCTTTGTTCGTTTTTTATGAGCAGCAATTAATGAACAAGTGAACCGCTAGCCACAGCCTTCATCGCATCCCAGCCTATTCCCTGCGATGCAGAGCCCTCATTAAGACAGAAATATTCTTTCAAAGCAATCCCATGATCTTCAGCAATATGATCAATAGACAACCAATACGGATGAAGTCGCCAACTGTTAGTCGAAAAATCCCTACCCACGCGGAGACGTAGGCGCATTGGTGAGTGATCTGAGGCCACTCTAGGCAAATAAGAACAGTCCTCAACCATATGCCAAGCATGATTAGAAACAAAGGTATGATCTATTCTAGTTAGTGATTTATGAGTGGCAGAATGGCACGAATACTCCGTAACATTTGGGTGGAGGGTTCTCCACGCATCAATAATGCACATGTCCTCTGTGATACTTAAAAATGTAAGTCTAGAAGGTAGAGTCAGCAGATCTGGCACCCATCTTATCCAGTACAGGGAACATATTAAAGTCCCCCATGACTACAAGGCAATGATTAGGCCTCGTAGAGATATATAAGAGAGTGTCCTGTAGGACCCCAGGCTCAAAAGGTGGAGGAATGTATATATTCATTAGAACAATCGAGATGTCAGAGACCAAGCAGTCCAAAAATGTATCTACCTAATGGATCAGTTTTCAAATCTACCAACTCATATTGTAGGGACTTACCCTTGCATGAGTAGAGAAATTTGCATGGTAGTGACGCCCCACCCATGCCAAAATTTTTTCACCTTGCAAGTGGGTCTCCTGGAGAAGTAAAATATCTGGTCTGTGTTTCCTGGCATGATTCAGAACTAGAGAGAGTTTAATGCTATCATTCAGACCCTGAACATTCCAGGAAGTGATAGAAATCAATTTATTAGCCATAACCATTGGAGTAAGTAAATGATACCTGTCTGTCTCCAAAAGAGCAAAACCCATTACAAAAATCTCCCATTCTAAATCCCAGTCCCACAAGGAAAACTAAACCCCCCACCCCGTCCCCATCCAACCCCAAACGGAAGAGGACCCATACCCAAAAAATTACCCTTAGGGAAATCCCAAGCCGGACCCGGGATGCCCCCCACATAGTAAACCTCACAACCCAAACAAATGAAAAGTACAACAGTTACAAAAAATTTAAGATGGTCCCAAGGGTGTCCACGTCAGCTCACACCAGCCACGCCGCCATGCCGCCCGGCACCAACAGGCACCACTAGGACACCCAACAGCACAACCAGCCCAAGCATCCATAGCACATAATCATCGGTAACTCAAACTACAATGTCAAATAAGAGAGCGAGAGCCCATATAAAGCATAAACATAAACAGTGTCAAATATAAGACAGATAACCTGTCAATCATGTGATATGCTAATCTTCGAAGTACCTATGAGTAGGGTAGCATGTGTATAAAGGCACACATATGTCTCCGTGAGACGCATGTCCCCCCCAAGGAGCACACATGCCGCAGCACATCCCCACTTATATTGGACACATATTTCCCCGTGAGAAGTATATCCCCTTGTGGGGGTACACATGCCACAGCTCCACCCCACGTATATTAACAAACAGATAGCCAAGCCATAAATCTGCAAGACAAAGTATCTGTAGCATATATAGGTACATCTATTGTCCCGCTAGATGCATACCCATCCAAAAAGGGAGGGCACGCATGCCGCAACACATCCCACGCACGCTAGTAATTATGTAACCTAGCTAGAGACCCCTAAAACAAAGTACCCATAACATATGCAGATATACCCATTTTCCCATGAGACGCATGCCCACCCAAAGGGGGGGCACACATGCCGCAGCACATCCCCACATATATCGGCAGTCATGTACCCAAGTTAATTACTTATGACACCAATAGGATAACTGTCATATACTGCCCACCCCTCTCAGCCTTAGGATAAATTACTCAATAATGCAAGCATTATTATCATACACAGCCAGTAATATGAAGTGCAAGCCGCCAGACATGTACATTTCTCCCAGCTACAAAGCCTCGAGCCAGTTCATAGCCTCAACCTCGAATGTGAAGGATGTGCTTCCATTGTGAATCAAGCACAGCTTAGCTTGGTAAAGCATGGCGTATTTGATCTCCTTCTCGCGTAATTTGCGTTATACCTCCTGGAACTTCATTCTCTGATGCTGCACCTCCATTGAGAAATCAGGGTACATGGAAATGCGAGCATCACCACACATAATAGGACTATTAAGACGAGCCATTCTCAGGATCATGTCCCTGTCTCTGTAATTACATAGTTACATAGTTACATAGTAATTTAGGTTGAAAAAAGACTTGCGTCCATCCAGTTCAACCCTTTTCCTATTCCTGTTTACCATCGCTGACCCAAAAGAAGGCATCTGACTCCAAATGGCAATCAGATTTCTCCCTGGATCAACAAGCCCTAACTAAATATTAATCCCAATACTAACGTGCATAGCCCTCTATATTATGCTCTTTTAAATAAGTATCCAGGCCCCTTTTAAAGGCATCTAATGTATTTGATAGCACCACCTCCTCCGGAAGTGCATTCCATACCTTTATTGTCCTTACTGTAAAGAAACCCTTCCGCTGTTGTAGACTAAATCTCCTTTCCTCAAGTCTAAGCGGGTGGCCCCTTGTCCTGTGTACTGTTCTGTTAATGAACAGGTCTTTTGAAAGCCCTTTATATGGGCCTTGAACATATTTATATAGTGTTATCATATCCCCTCTAAGACGCCGTTTCTCTAGTGTGTACAAGTTTAACTTTTCTAGCCTCTCTTCATAACTAAAACATTCCATTCCCCTTACTAGTTTTGTAGCCCTCCTCTGCACTCTCTCTAGTTCCATAATTGAGGAGCTTAGCGATCAGGGTTCTGGTAGCCACCCCTGGGGGTGGTCGCACCAAGGGTATTCTATGCGCCCTCTCCACCACAAAAGAATCCGAGAGACCCTCCGTTCCCAACTTTTCTTTCAGCCAATTCTCCAGGAAGTATTCACGAGTACGATCCTCACTATTCTCTGGCAGCCCTATAATGCGGATATTGCAGCGTCGCAATCTATTTTCAAGATCATCAGCTTTTTTCTGCAATACCCTGACCTGTTGTTTCAGAGCTTCAAGTGATTCATTAATTGGAGGTAGAGAATCCTCCACAGTGGAGACATGCCTCTGAGTGTCCAACACCTTTTCTCTCATATTTTGTTGGTCTGCTCGGAGCAAATTCAATTCCATCTGTACTGAATCGATCTTAGTGGTCAGGTCATTTTGACAATTACAGATGGCCGCCATCAATTCTGCAAAATGTGATTCAGAGGTATCACCATTATCAGTTGAATGGGTGGGCGACGATGGAGCAGAGGAGTGTTCCATGATAGCCTGGACCTCACCCTCCTCCATCTGCCTCCTGGCGAATTGGCTGAGTCTATTTTTGATTTCACCTGATTTAGACTTTTTGCCCATCATATCAAATAGCAGGTGAGGAGCAGCACAAAGAAGAATGTTGTAGTGAGTCGAGGCCTTGCAGCTAGAGATCAGACACCCCAGGACATCTGAAGAGAATCAAATCACAGGAACCATGGCATCCAAGGGCATGATATGAAGATTAAATTGATAAGAAGAAGAACCAGAGCGCCAAATGAACTCGTTATGTCACAGGAACCATAGCGTCCAGGACCATGATATGAAGATTAGATTGAGTATAGGCAAAACCAGAGTGTCAAGTGATCTCTGTTATACATGGGGCAGAAGGGGTCACATAAACAGGGTGAAGAGATAGACAGGGGTATAGCATACAATAGGGGCTCTTGAATTATAAGCAAGGGTTTGCAGGATAGAAATAGCAGCAGTAAGCTCTTAGTTGATTGCAAGGTCCAATGAACAGTATGATCTGAGCTGTACCAAGGAGAACAGGAGCCCCATGAATGAGATAGTAGAGAGTAGTCAGGTATCTTTGGGTGGGTAGAAGAAAGATGGGGTTCCAGCACAGAATATATTGTTTACCTAAGGGGAGGGAAGGGGTACTGGGATATTGAAAATAAAAAAAGGATGATTCTCTAATAGGGGGATATAGGGGAGAACCAGGTAAAAGTAGAAAGTCTCTATAGGCAGATATGTAGTTAGGAAGGCAGGACCAATAAACTTACAGTCCTCTGTAAATATAGCAACGAATGTTGATGTTGCAGAGAGCCGTCAGCAAGCCACAGAGATCACAGACCAGCACTTCAGTATAGAAGCAGGCTGCAACGCTCCATCCCCACAGCTGACAAGAGTAGAGTGTGCAAGTTCTCCAGGAGGTAGCGTTCACCGCCCATTCCAGACCCCACAAATCTAATGAGCATGCAGGGACTCAAGTCAACCCCGCCAATCCGCAGTCAACACCTGTGATTCGGAGAACGCACCAGGTCGCAGCCGTGGCCTACAAGGCCCGCCTCCACAGCTCCATCTGTCTCCTCCGCAGTAGGCTCCCAATCTGCAGGCAGATGCAACTTACAGAAGTCGGTAAGACAACAGGGCACAGAGGCGTTGTTGACAGCTCTGATTTTTCTACTTATTTTGTATACAGTAGAGCTATAAAATTCACTCATCAAATCCATAAAGATTGGATTTAACACGAGGACAAGGTGATGGAGGAATTTTTGGATTTAACAGGAGGTCAAGTTGATGGAGGAATTGGTAGCACTATTTTTTTTTAAATATTTTTATTAACAAAGGCAACCTCGAAGTTCAGACAGAGAATTAACAGATCTAGGATGCAAACATGAACTCACAAAGAGCAGTACAATGAACAATATTAACAATATAGGGGAGTCACAGTAGAGCAGGTAAATACAAAATAATCACCCCAGTCTAAAAAGGTTTTATAAGTTTTTAATAAAAGAAAACCGCAAACCCCCAAAAAAAAAAAAAAAAAAGAGGGTGGGAGGAGAGTGAGGAAAGAGGGGAAGAAAAAAGTCTCTCCCACGCCAGAGGGACCAGCACCAACCCCATCACCCCCAGCAATCCCACACTTAAACTGTCAGGAAATATGTACCCTATCAAGGAGAGGGTTCGTTTTCAATCAACTAGGCCCCCCAAATGCCATGGAACCTGAGGAGAACCCACCAGTGAGCAAAAACAAGGCAATAATGTGAATTATTCTGAGTAACTAGGCTGATGCAATGGTTGTGGGATGGTGGGGCAGCAGACATCCAGGCCATTGTAACCACCTTACGTGCCATGACCAGGGTCTTCTGCAGGAGAGATCTTATACGTTGTGATATGTCCAGACGAGGTGCATGAAAATACTAATGACAAGTAAGCATCTGTCACACAGGTCATTATCATGCATGCCCATCTGGTGCAATCTCACTGAAGTGAAGTATGCTCTGTGTAAAATTTTCAGTTGGATCATTTAATGCCAAGAATGCAGCAAGCCCCATGCAGATTGTGCTTGACCAGAAATCACTTCCAATCCTCCAACTCCCCTAAATCCACCTCCCACTTTAATCTCAGAAAGGCATCCCCCTGGGGGGGCAAACATCCAGCCACCTGTAAATAAAACACGGTCGGTCAGGCCAGTGATCCTTGGAGGACAACAGAAGGAGGAACCATTCAACAACAGGTTCATGAGTGCCCCACTGCACATGAAGTACGTGTCTAAGCCACAAGTTCAAGTATAAAAGAAGATGCAGGAGGCCAAATTTCCTGTGGAGGTGATCAAATTACTTGAGGCAGTTATCAACGTATACATGCCCCAATTAAGTAGTTCCATAGCTGTCCCAGATAGCACATGTACAGTCCAGACTACGCAAGTGAGTAAGAGTCAGATTAGCCCATGGGGGGGGGTAGAAGGATAACATTCTCTCCATCCCACCACCCTCTGTAACTGTATCCATGTCCCATATACTGCAGCAGCCATGGTCGTTATCAAGCTACTCACAATAGGGTCCATAGTCAATAGTTGAGATATGTAATGACTAGTGTTGAGCGAGCGTGCTCGGCCGATGCTCGGATCGGCTCGAGCATCGCTCTGCTCTGCACATGGCGGTACTCGTACGAGTACCGCCATGTGCTCGCCCGACATGCTCGGGTGAAGAGGATCTGTGCCGGAAGAGGCACAGATCCGAAGACGCTCCGCTGGACCACCAGGGAATGGAGGTACGGGGGCATTGCGGAGATGAAGGGGGCATTGCGGAGATGAAGGGGGACATTATGGAAGAGGGGCATAGACTCTATGCCCCTCTTCCACAATGTCCCCCTTCATCTCCGCTATGCCCGTCTTCCACAATGTGCCCCTTCATCTCCGCTATGCCCCTCTTCCACAATGTCCCCCTTCATCTCCTATGCCATAGAGGAGATGAAGGGGGACATTGTGGAAGAGGGGCATAGCGGAGATGAAGGGGGACATTGTGGAAGAGGGGCATAGAGTCTATGCCCCTCTTCCACAATGTCCCCCTTCATCTCCGCTATGCCCCTCTTCCACAATGTCCCCCTTCATCTCCGCTATGGCATAGGAGATGAAGGGGGACATTGTGGAAGAGGGGCATAGCGGAGATGAAGGGGGACATTGACCAGGCACCCTCCGCTCATCAGAGCAGGGGGTGCCTGGTTTAATGCTCGAGTGCTCCCATTCATTTGAATGGGGCTCGGGTGCTCGGCCGAGCACTCGAGCATCAGGGGGTGCTCGGTCAGAGCACCCGAGCACCCGAGCATCGGGGTGCTCGCTCATCTTTAGTAATGACTGTCCTCCAAAACAGGAGGAATCAGGATTAGCCCAGACCAAGGCATACTGACACTGTAAAATAGTAATGGGGAAAATTGGGTAAGGCTGTGTTCCCCACCAATCTGGATCTGTGCAGTCTAGAGAGCCGCACCCTAGGTCCACCCCCTCTGCCTCAGGAACCGGGACATGATAGAGCACAGCTCTCTAAAGAAGGATTTGGGAATACAAACTGGAGTATTCTGAAAGATGTACAGGAATTTGGGTAAAAACACCATCTTTATAAGACTGGCCCACACAATAACATTAAGAGGCAGGGTCAACCATCTATTAGTTTTGTCCAGATAGGAATCCACCACAGAGACAAGATTATCCTGAAGAAATATGGCTGGAGAGCCAGAAACCCAAGTACTTAAAGGAGTCAGAAATTAAAAGACCAGTGGAGGGCACGCGGGCATTGACCAGGGCCTGATCCAAAAAGAACAAGGTAGACTTGGACCAGTTGATAGTTAGAGTACAGGCCAAAGTCATCAACCTGGGACAACAGGGCCGGTTAAGAGGAGTCCACATCACCCAAAAAAGGAGCATGTCATCTGCATAGAGAGCCAGCTTCTCAATGTGTACTCCCCAGGCTCAAAGCAGAAATTACACGATCATCCCAAATTCCTGCCACCAGGGTTCAACTGCCAAGACAAAAAAGGCCCGGTGACAGAGGACAACCCTGTCTAGTAACCCTACTCAACACAAAGTCCTAAGAGGAGACATTTCCAGTGTAAACAAAGCCCACAGGCCCGGTATATAAGGTACTGACCCAATCAGCGAAAGTTGACCCGAAACCGAATCTGTCAAGCAGGTGCTCCCATCCCACAGAGTTGAAGGCTTTAGCCTCATCCAGAATGCAGTCAAAGTCAGATGGGCAACAGCAATAAGTTCGATGCAGAGCATTAGAAAATACATGACATCAATCCACTGCATCTCCAGAAGTCTCCCCATGCAGCATGCCGCATCAAGGGACAGGAGCATCAGGCTCAGATAACACACTCAGATCTCCAAGAAGAGCACAGCACCCTGGACCACCTCAAATAGGAGACGTGCAATGGAGAAAGTAGTTTACAAACAAGAAAGGAAATAGTATAGATCTAGAACATGCAAAATAAAAGGAACAATGGCAAATAACACCAATGGAGTATAACTCCAGAGAATGCACCCTTAATCTTGAGGATGCATTCCATGGTAAGAGGCCCTGGCATACGTGGCATGACCAGGTCTCCTAGAACTGTCACAGCATAGTAGTGAGGCCTTATTCAAAGAATCGACAATAAGTGAACTCAACATAAGAAAGAGCGGACATCCAAGAGTTGCATCTGCATACATTGCAGGTCCATCACACCCAATATTCATAAAACAACAGCATTGAATATAAGTGGAGTGCAGGTCCAAAATTCACATGATCAGTGTCCTTAGAAGTGACACAATGTAGCAATGCATCCAGAATCAGGCGAGTGACAGCAGTAAAAAGCAGTACAGATGTAGAGCACATAATTACAAGAAGAACAATGGCATAGAGTGTAAATGGGGTGCAACTCCACAAAAAGTACACCTAAAGTAGAGGACTCACTCATCAGTGAGCTTCCTGGATATATGTGGAATAGTCAGGGTTCTTAGAAGTGACACAACATAGTAGTGTGGCCTCTAACAACAAAACTATAGGCAATA
Source organism: Rhinophrynus dorsalis (assembly GCA_037306005.1). Lineage (NCBI taxonomy): Eukaryota > Metazoa > Chordata > Amphibia > Anura > Rhinophrynidae > Rhinophrynus > Rhinophrynus dorsalis. Next base: position 151,360,429 of record CM074719.1, on the reverse strand, counting down.
CAAATCCAACAGTCGAGACAGGCAAAAAATCAACCCAGATCTACACCCTCCCCCCCCTCATCTGGACCTAAGGACACATTCAACAGTGAGAGCTCCGAACAAATATAGTATGTACAGAGTTCCAAGAAGCCACACAATGTAGGAATGTGGCCACGGACAGAGACAACTGAATATAGTTGGAGTTCAACCCCAAATCTTGCATGACTGACTCAGATGTGAATGTGTAAAGGTGAGATGTGTAACGGTGAGAGACTCGGGCATACCGGCTAAAACAGGGCACCTGGAATTGACACAGCGTAGTAATGGCATAGAACGTAAATGGGGTATAACGCCACAATAAATACAACCAAATCAGAGAATGCACTCAAAGGTGAGAGCCCCAGGTATAGGTGGCATAGCCAGGGGGTCATAGAAGTGACACAACGTAGTAAAGCAGCAATAACATAGACAATACAAATCCAACAATCGAGACATGCAAAAATCAACCCGACCCCACAGTCCCTCCATCCCCCCATCTGGTACAAAGGATGAATTCACTGGTGAGAGCCCCAGACAGGTATAGCATGTCTAGAATTCCAAGAAGCAACACAAAGTACGAATATGGTCATGGACATAGGTGTAACAATAGCAATACAGTGTAAGCCTAACAGTACAGTCAAACCTCAGACCTTATTACACTGGGTCCAGCCCCACTGCAGAACAATGGCCCAGTACATAAGTGTTTCGTGTTCATGAACCTCATGCTTCCAACTGGAAGGGCGCATTTAGGGATGGGACACCCTTATCTGACCTGGGGGGTGCATTCATTGTTGGGAGTCACAAACATATGTGGCATGCCCAGAGATCTAATAATGACACAAGGTGTGAATGTAACCATGAGACACTATGGAAAACATTAAAATAAAAAATTAACAATGGCACATTACGTATATGGGCATCACTAGAGTCTCTTCAGCCAGGCCACCGCCACTGCATTCCCTGGTGGAATGCTTGGAGGAACCCAGCCAAAGGCCAGGAAATGGACCTGCCAGTTTCTTTCATAATCATAAACATCAAATGAGCAAGATTAGCAGCCTAGACAGGAGAGCCCAACACATCAATGTGGGCAACCAAGTGGCATTATAGTCTTTCAAGTCAGGCCGAGGCATCTGAGCTGAAGAAAAGAGCATGTTCACCGTGAGTGATTCTTGGTTGAGCTGTGATGTCAGCTCTCTTTATTCATGCATTCCTCATCACTTAGGGCTTATTGCTATAAGTTACCATCTAGATCGATATAGCAATTATTCTACATCTTTGAAATCATATATTCTTGAAGTAATTGAATATCTTTTGACACATAACTTTTTTCTCTTTGATGGGGCTTACTATCTCCAGAGATGTGGCACTTCAATGGGGGCTAAGTTTGCCCCTCTTTCGCCAACCTGTATATGGGTTGGTGGGAAGAGGTCCACATCTTTGGAGATAGTAACCCCCATCGGGATGATATCGTTGAGTATAGGAGATTCATTGACGATGTGCTCTTAGTCTGGTGTGCAGGAGAGGAAAAAGCTTCACATTTTGTGGATTATATCAATAGTAATAATCTTAATCTCCATTTTACAGCAGAACACCAGGTTTTGAGTATATCGTTTTTGGATCTTACACTCACAGCTGGAGTAAATAAGATCATTACAGATGTATATAGAAAACCTACTTCAGTTAATGCACTTTTAATGTCTAAGAGTTGTCATCCACCACATGTTATTAGAGGTATCCCTTATGGACAGTTTGTTCGTTTGAGACGAAACTGTTCTACTGATCATCTGTTTGAGTCACAAGCAAAAGATTTATATAAGAGATTTCAAGCTAGGGGATACTCGGAAGCTGGATTGGAACATGCTCTGAATTTAGCGAGAAAACGCAATAGAGCTAGTCTCTTGGGGATCACAGAATGTATTGATTCTGATATGAGGTCAGGTGATTTAAAGAAAGATAATGATATTAAAATAAAGGATATTGTAAAGGAGGATAATGTTCAAGAATCAGTTATCTTCACTACGAATTACAGTAAAGACTTCAATCGGATTAAAAACATTCTGTTGAAACATGTTCCAATGTTGACTGCAGATGAGAAGTTACGAGATATTATTTCTAATAATAATATCAAGTGAGTACCAAAGAGAGCTAAAACTATTGGTAATTATTTATCTCCAAGTTTATATAGAGCTGGTAAAATTCAGGATAATAGATCTTGGCTTTCAACAGTTGGAATGTATAAATGTGGTGGTATTAGATGTAAATTATGTTCTAGGATAGTGATTTCCAATACTTTTTCCTCAGCCGTCACTGGTCTCTCATATGAAATGCGGCATTACATTAATTGTAATACTAAAAATGTAATTTATGTACTCACGTGTGTGTTATGTAATGTGCAGTATGTTGGGAAGACCACTCGACCGTTGAGGGAACTTATGAATGAACATCTCAGTGATATACGATGTGGAGCCTTTAAATCGACGGTAGCCAATCACTTTGAGGTTCATCATGGTAAGAATAGCGATTCTTTACGTATTCAAGGTATTGAGAAAGTTTGTTTGGGTGTTAGAGGAGGCAATTTGGGAGAATTGTTATCAAAAAGGGAAGTATTTTGGATTTTCTGGTTAAGAACTAGGTCTTCCGGAGGGTCTGAATCGTGAGTATGATGTTTCTTGCTATATCTGATTTTTAAATAATGTTTATGGTATAATCAGCAGGTATGTGCTGTGTAGACATCAACTCTATTAAGTAATTGTATTATTTTACTTACATTATGATTTAGTTTTTTAGTGTAATAAGCATTTTGATTTTTTTGATATAATATGCACTCTGGTTCCTTTTCAGCGATTTAGCGTATCACTGTTTTATTTATGAGTTTTTCATAATTTTAGATGTTTATTTATTTGTTTTTGTAAAAATGGACTCTGTCTTCTTTATTGTCTTTCTGTATATGAGATGAATGTTTATTTTTTGAGATTATCATATAACGGATTGACACATTTAGATAGAATATGATGATCAGGATTAGCGGCTTCATTTTGGAAGTTCACTTTATATCCATCTTTGGGTTAGATTGTTGCAATCACTATAGATTGGTATAGATCGATGCAAAGATGTATCTAAAGCTAGGTGTATTCATTTTCCGTGTTGCTTTTCAAATTGAAAAACTTTTCGATTTCTTCCCTCGTTTAAATTTTGTTGAGATAATATTATTGGTACAATGTTTATTTATTAAGGGGTAATGTGCCTGTCTGTAGGATCTCGGCTGTCATATAAAGGGTTAAGATGTCGATTTAAGTTTTGTCTGGAACACGGGTATAATTGAGCACCTGCACAGTGAGGTCATTGACCTCTTTGTGTGGATTGGTTAGGTGAGCTTTTTAAATGATAGCCGTTGAGTATTCCGGATCTAGTAATCATGATTAAGCGGTTATTACGCGAAACGCGTTGATGCTCCATGCCTCCGAGCATTAGGGATGTCGTTGACACAAGTCTATTCAATAGATAAGTACTATTATGATTTTTATTTTTTGAATCAATAAAGATTTGATGTTTTATTAATATCATGTCTCTGGATATGGTGCAGCAGTTTGCAGATTGTTTGTATCAATTTTAGACCAAAGGAGGTCTTTTTGTCTAGCGGGCACATTTTGAGACATGTTTTTTCTTGCATTGTGCATGATGGGACACTATATCTAAACATTCTTAGAGCCGCTCTAAAAACAACACTTTATATATTTGATTCTCAATTGGGCCAGGTATAGCAAAGTTTAAAGAATGTTCCTATGTCTTAAGCATTGCTTAACATCTTGAAACTTCCTCTGCTGCTTCTGCACATCTACTGAGAAATCCAGAAATATGGAAAACATTTACTTATGTTTTGGATTACCCGTGTTTTGACCTTGGCCTTGCTTCTTGACCTTGTTATTTGAGCATCCTTCCCTGACCTGTTGCTGTGTATCTGGACCTAGCTTCTTGAGATGCCTGCCCTGACATGTTGCTGTGTATCTGGACCTTGCTTCTTGAGATGCCTGCCCTGACATGTTGCTGTGTACCTGGATCTTGCTTTTTGACTTGCCTGCCCTAACCTTTTTCTGTGGACCTGGACTCTGCTTCCTGAGCTGTCTGCTTTGACCTCTGCTGCTGTGTTCCTGGTTGTTGCAGTCTGTGGTTGTTGCTCAGCTTCCTGTGGATCATAGGTACCCAACTTGCTATTTATATGTATCTCTTTCTCTCTCTCTTGATATATATACCAACCTCTTGTATTTGGGGTTTGTGTCTTCTTCTTCTTCCAGACTATATCTGAGCTGCTTGGGCATACTCATTGTGGCCCTCTCTGCACTGAGTGGGATTTCTTGCAGCACACACATACCCTCTTACAGTGAGGTACTATTCCTGACAGGTATAACTTTCCTTTGAACTTCATAGGTAGGCTAAAGCTTATAAAGATGGTCTGTTCCCCAAGACTGTTATATAAAATGGAGATGTTACCTTTATACATGTTAAACTCAGACATCAAATGTATACACCTCAGATTTCATGGACAGATTTCAGGGAGGGCAACCAGAAATAGGTTTTCAAAAATTATACCAACTAAAGCTAATGGGGCATATGGGCTGCTTGATATTAGGCTATATAATATGGTTAGCTTAGTTTGACATATCAAAACTGGATCCATTAAACCCAAACCTATACAAGTCTGAGCAGAGATCAGCACTTTAACCCGCTACTTAGCCTCATATATTTACTTATGTACCACTGGCACAAATACCACTGCCATGCAAAAAGAACCATTTACTGGACAAAGCTTGGAAAACAGCAAGGCTTTGTTTTTTTTTTCAAAACAAGACCCACTCAACTTTTCTGCCCTTTATGGGTAACTCAGATTTCCAAAATGGAGACACCAACCATAGATTTGGGTTGTTGGTGAAATAGGGCCTGACTTTGATTGGTAACCTCACCAACCTTGCAAATAACTCTCTTTACTCCTTTAAAGAGGTGCATGCCACATTTAATCTCTCACAATCCATTTTGCTTATGCTACAGAAATGTCCCACTGATAAGTCGATGTATTCACTTCTTAGACAACCCCCTGCAACATCTGCTAGCATGTCCCACTTCTATAAACTACTCCATCAGTCATTTGCCTATGCTTCTACAAAGACAGGTCCACATAAATGTCCCATAGCTGTGCCATCCCTTTTCCTTCAACACCCATTTTACCATTTTTATAGAAGATTAAGAGGTATACCGGCTTCTTATTTCTATGAACTTCTTCTTAGGTTACCACATACTGACCCCTGACTCTGGTTAGTTGGACTGGTCTCTCCTTCACAGACAGTTGCCCTAAGTGTCATTCAGAGAGAGCAGACATACACGTTGTACAGTTGCCCTTCCATCACAAAATGTTAGCAATCAATCCACAGATTCTGTTCGACACAGCTACAATTGACCTTCTAGCTTGATGATGTCCCTTTTATTTTAGGCATCTACAAACCACATAAACTACTCATAAACACAGACTCTTCTGTTGGATAATCTTATTTTACTAACAATTAAATGCATTCTAATGGTTTGGCTACATCCTCAGTCTCCAACCCTTAAACACTTTAAACAGAATACATTATATTTTGTCAGGATACACTGGGTTAAAACTCTACAGAATAAATAACTGCATGGGAAAAAAATTGTTGCTGTCTGGGGACCCTTTCTCATGATGCAGATGGTCTCTCAAAGGCAAACTTTCATGCACTGTTTCAGATAAACCACTTGGTTATCACACTGGGAATTGGGGTGGGGGGGCACAGACATCATATATAGTGATCAATGAGTCTCAATGTTGCATCCCCAAATGATACACCTTCAGGCTATACTGTATTTTTACCCACAAAATAGGAAGGCACCACGTGGAATAGTGCTGTTTTTTTTCCCTCCCTCACCCTACCCTGGCTCTAATGGTTACACTGTAATGCTATTTTATCTGGTCACTAACTTGTACACCTTTGCAGACTTGATTACTATCTACCACTGCTACACTTCATATGGGATGTTGCTCACCTGTTAGTTGGGTGTTAATTCATGATTGTGCCTCTACTGTATTCTCTACATTTGTTACTTAAAAATAAAAAAATAAATTTGAAGGTGTTATTACAAGACTATATATTTAGAAAAGAAATACCATTGAACTCCACAGTTACTTTTAAGAAAAATAAAAGTATGAGATCTTACAAAGTTCCTAGTAGATTAAAAAACTAAGAATATTTTTTAAAAATAGATTTATCAAAAGAATAAAAAAATACAATAGGGAATTACAGCTGTAATATAACAAGATGTGCTACATGCCCTTATATCTAGAGAGGTGAGAGTTCTTGTAGAAATATGTGTTGCAAAATATGTAGGGAGAATGACAAGACCATTGAGAACTAGCATAGGAGAACTCATGAGGAAAATTAAGAAGGGCTGTATAGATTATGGAGTACCAATCCATTTTTCCAGATGTGTACAGGAAGGTCTTAAATCATTCCATGTTATTATTTTAGAATGTACTCCTTGTGTCAAATCTAATTGTTTTGAGAATTTATGTAATAAAGAGGATTTTTGATCTACACCCTTGGAAGCATGGAAGGGGGGGGATTTAATGAAGATTTTCTTAGTTTAATTATTTGGTAGTATTTAGGGCATACTGAGTTTATAAATAGTATGGGTGGGTGTATTTTAGGTTTATATACAAACATGGGTATGGGTGTGATTTTATGTATGTAAGTATTTACACTTTTTTGTATTAGTAGAAGGGCGTAGAATGAAGGGGATAGCTAAATCTCAAGAGGTGAGAAAATGGCAGCTTAATAAAGGGATACATTTATGAAAACACTTAATTACATATGGTACTATAAATAATTAATATACCTATTCACTTTAACATTGGTTGAAAAAATAGCACATTATAGGGAAATTTTCATATTGCTTTTTCTTTATTTTTTTATTAGAAAATTTTATTAGTAGAAGGGCTTAAAAAAGGGGATGGATATATCCCAGTAGAAAAGGGAAGATTAATAAAGTGATAAATTAATAAAAACACCTAATTAGTTATGGCACTATAAATAATTAATATAGATATTTACTTTATTATTGGTTGACAATTAGTACATTATAGGGAAGTTTACATTTTGCTTTTCTATTTATATATTTTTTATGTCCTAGGTTGGTCCCCCAGAACACCGTTGGAGCCTATGAGATATAGATCTTTAGGGTTAGATTTTATCTATTTTTAAAGTATTAATTTAATTATTATGTGTATATTTTTAAAATTTGTTAGTGCTTCACTCCTACTCAGTGCTAACATGAGAAGATATGTACTTCAGGTTTGATGGAGAACTCACAGAAGGAAGACAGTTTATTGCATCAGAGTATTTGTGTTCTATCACTGTAGCACAGACACGATGTCTTGCTGGCAAATATGGCATGTTATTATGGAGGATATATTATTTAAGGTAGGATTCAACTAGAATTTTTTACTCTTGATGAAGTGACATGGGCCAAGGTCTGGGTAATGTTAACCCTTTGAGTGCCAGAGGGGTACCCAACACATTGTTTTGCAATGCATTGTGTACCCCTCTGGTACTTAAAGGGTTAAGAGGCCGCTACCTCACTACGTCGCCTCACTCAACCGATGAAATCATGCACAGTAGAGACTGCCCGAATGTGGGCAGTCTCTACTGCACATGACTGCTCAAACGTGGGCAGTCTCTACTGGTCTTAACTGCATCGTGACAAACATCCTAGCAAATTATTATATAGGATTTATCAATTATTGTCCTATTGTTACTTTAAATATATTTTTATATATTAATAAATGTGTTTATTATCCCCCAAAAATAGTGCCTATTTGTTTGTGAGGAGAGAGTTTATTTGGTAAGCATAATATTTCCTCTATAAATTAGATGTGTCTCTCTTCCTACTTCTCTTGCTCTTTCTCTCTCTCTCCTGTATTTTTGAAATTGAAGGGCTTTTGTTGATTCCACAGGTGGTTTTGTGTGTCTCCTGTAGATTCTTCTTTAGACCTATATAAATCCAGTTGGAGATCTAATGAGACAAGGAGGAGGTGAAGTGGAGTTAACCATTCTTGAGTTTATACCAGGAGTGCTCATATAACTTGAGGCAAGTGATTAACCTCTACAAAATGTGAGTAATGGGTTAAGGCAAAGATCTGGAATATTATTGATCTATTACATTTAGAGGGACTTTTCTGCTCTGCTGTTTTTGTTTTCTTTGCTACAGATGTGTGCCATTTGTTACCCTGTCCAGTTCTAGCAAGCTGTGAAGACCCTTGCGTCTGGATTAATTATTTAAAAATGAGTTTTTTTGGATACCTCTAGTGATATATTGTTTTCCATTTGTGCTGACACTACTCTTGTTGACATAGTTTGTCATAGGCGAGGGCTATAGAGTGTGGGGAAAGTGTGGGAGTGAAAGGGTTAACAACACTGGACCCCAGGTTACCTGTTACTGCACCCAGCAACCACCAAATTAATCCCTGAAATCCCTCCTGCACTATCACCCCAGTTCTATAACTTGCTGACACCATGCTGATTTTATATCAGGGCACCTTAGGCTAGATCAAACACAGCATAATTACAGTATAAAAGCAATCACCTTAATAATCAGACATATAGAACTAACCCTTTAGTAATGTGTTCTAGCTGAGCTTTCTTCAGAGTAGTGAGTTCATATCAGAGAACAAAGACCAGAGCTGATTAATTGAACATTTAATCTGAAAAAAAGGTTTAACAGTGCTGTGTACAAAAATGCAGAAATAAAGGGCATACAGAAATAAAGATTACAAATTGGCAAACAGTCCAGAAAATAAAAATGGAAGAAACACAAGAGATCCCTACATACAATTACCAATATATAAGAGTCCTTGTGGGAAATTCAGATGGTAAAAGTTCTCTTTTCACTTGTTAAAAAGTCATTCACCCTTTTTTTTATCCATAACCCATATTAAATAGATTCCACAGTTGTTTCTAAGAGGCCAGACCGCCTGGGTGTTACCTGGGAGGATCCGAGGTTTGGCCTGACAGTTTATGGCCCACTCAATCAGACCTGTCAGGGACACTACTGCAGAGTTTAACCTGAAAAGGCATAAGGCTTCCCAAAACTTGCAATTTACAGCACACCTCAATAATGTTATCATAATCACATTCCTCATATTTGTGTGAATATCTGGACACCAAATATGCTGGGTCTAACTGGTTGCAAAGTGGCCATTCTTGTAACTCATAGAGGGAACACATCTCTCTGGGCATGTTTGGTACCCACCAAAAGAATAAAACCTGGGCATTTTAAATATATATTTGCATTGAACCTTTTTACAATATATACAAATGTTCTCTCTATTTCATATTATGTGGCTGTCCCCTGGATAACCCACCTCAGAGCAGATGTCCCAATACATTTTATGATACCCTAAGTCCAGCTCTGGCGATGTTATCCACTCATTCAATTTATGGCCTAGGACTAGTGCACTTTGAAAGGCTACAACGAACTACACATACAAACTAAACAAACAAATTACACATACCAGAAGCCTGGAAATGCCAAATCATGCCTTGGCATTACAGATGAGGTACTTTATTAGTTCCTCTGTTGTAGGTCAATTTATTTATATATATTTTTCTCCACCTGTGTTCTGTTTTCTTGACACAGCATCCTTATACTTTTATTGCTTTGAATCTGGCTTGTATACTGAGAATAGCTTGATTTCTTTTTCCCTACCCTTGCTTTACAATGACCCACAGACTTCTGGCTTCCTAAACTGCCCTAAATTTAAGACACTATGGGGTAGATTTAAAGGCAGCCGTTAAACCAGCCGCTAAGTAAAAAAGGCACATCGGCCGCAAATAACACATGATTTACGGTGGATTTAAAAGTAACTATACAAGAATAGCTATTGACCGTAGGCACAACAAAAACACGTAACACAAAAACCTGCATTGCACCTGTTTTTGCATCAAAGTACCAAAAATGTTCAAATATACCTATATATACCCAAAAATAATGGTCACACTCTGTCTGTGTTTCAAATTTTAGCGAGCTAGGGCACAGGACCCGGGAGTGGAGGCTAGTGATCGAGAGAGAGAGAGAGGTACGTACACTTTTTCACATATTACATATACCCATACAAACACTAACACATACATACACCTAGTCTTTTTTTATAACACTTTTATTTTTACTGTGTGAATCTGTGAGTGAAAGAGAGTGACAGAGAGTGAGTGGGATCGAGTGTGTCTGTGAGGGCCTGTGGGAGTGCCTTGGTGTGAGTGGGTGAATGATGGTCAGGAAAGGAGGACAGGAGAAAGGGATGGGGAGAGTAGTGGAGGAGGAGGAAGGTGAGCAGGACATCCCTGCTGAGAGTAGGGGTGGGAGAGGGAGATCCGCAGGGCAGAGGGGGGCCCGGCCCAAAAGAGTAGGCACACTGAGGGCAGGGACAGGTGTGTCAGTAGAACGAGGGGTACCTGTCGCAGAGCACCACACACAGGCAGGGGCAGACCAGACAGGACATTCCAGGCACAGCTGTGACACCTCGCAGGGCGGAGCTGACGAGGCGAGGGTCAGGGATCTCCGCTGCATGGAAGAGGAGAACAGAGCTCTTGTGGAGGCTGTTCTAGAGAGGGAGACAGTCCTCTTTCCGAGAGAGAGGGTTCCTGGCCTGGCTGCAAGGAGGAAGGCTGCCTGGAATCAGATATGCAGCAAGATGAACACGGTGGCCAGCTGCAGACGGGATGTGAAGTCCATAAAGAAAAGATGGGGTGACTGCAAGAGGGTGGTCAAAAAGAAGTTGGCTGAAGTCACCATGTCACTGGAGGTGGTCCACCTGTCCCAATCACCTTCAGCGGATGGGAGAAGAGGCTGCGGCAGACCTTGTTGTCCACGCTGATTGAGGGGGTCCCTGGAGGATCAGACACTGGGGATGAGAGGAGCCTCCACACTAGTGCATCCTCACATAACCACACACCACATCAACCAACACAAGCTGCACACTCAGAGTCAAACCTCCACACATGCCCAACATTCATCCACACAACTGCACCAACACAGCACCCTGAGGGTTCAAACAGGACACAATACAAAGACAAATGGCAAGGTTCAACCAGGCCCAAACCTGTCAAAGTCCCAGTTCAACCCTGATCACACACAGTTCAAACCATGCTTTTTAAAGTGTTGTCTGTTAAACATCACAATGTCACCTATGTAGCCACAGGGAAGTCAGCACGTAACCCCTTGAGTGCTAGAGAAATTATCAATGCATCGCTCAACAATGCTTTGGTAACCCCTGCGGTACTCAAAGGGTTAACCGACAACAAACACAATTCGACAGGGTTAGGATTACATGCTACATAGGGGACATTCACTAAGCGGTGAAAAGACATGATGGACTGAAGTTAACCCTTCCATACCATCACTTCTCCATTTCCCATGTTTGTCTATGAAGACTATTAAAGAAAATGGATCAAGTTACTGAGGGCTCATTGGATAAACTCCATAGAAAATCATTGGAAATGGAGAAATGATATCATTGGAGAAGTCATCATTTCCACTTTACCTCCACTCCATAAGGTCTACATCACCGCTCAATGAATCTCAAGAGAGATGGATGAGGACGAACATCACACTGCCAGTGAGACTAACTGGCTGTATGTGCAACACACAGGCCTTGAAACAACCAACACCGCGGAATTAAAAGAGAACCAGGTAGGCCTTTGTATTGTGTATGCAATCATTTACTCTCACTTGAACTGTCATATCATACATTTGGTTTTCATATGGATCCTCAGGAGTGGTGATGCTATGGATGGATGTTATACCATCCACTATTTGCAGGATACACATGGAAACCAAATGCAAGCACTGTAGGTGGCACACCAACAGGTCATGATTGATGGATATACCTGATTAAGCAAGGCTGGGTCACTCACAAAGATGAAGCAAATGAGCCAAACAGCAACAGACCTTAATCGTAGAAATCCCTCAATACTGACCTGATTGGTGGCCTGGGGAATTAACTTGGACAGACCTCATGTATCTGTGATTGCCAGGGTGGTATTCCATGAATCGCAACGCAATTCATAGGATACCATCATGACAACCAGAGATCCACATGTCAATTAAATAATCTTGCATTCATTCTGTCATTGTGTACATTACAAATCACACCATTTAATTTCCCCACACAACATACAGGCCTGAAGCACAGCAGGACTCTGTGGAGGAGGCACACATCCCCAGATGAGATTCCTCTTGGGGAGAAAGAAGAGGGGACAGGCACATGGTCACCCTATAGAGCTGCACCACTACCTCCAGCATCTTCAGCTGCACCACCACCTCCTGCATCTTATGCTGCACCACAAACTAGAGCATCTTATGTTGCACCACCACCTCCAGCATCTTATGCTGCACCACCACCTACAGCATCTGCTGTCCCACCAGCTGCTCCCCCACACTACCAGGACTGGTTTTATTTTGAGAGGTCAATGCAGCCATCCTCCTCAGGACTTTACCACCCTGCTGCAGTACCACCACCACCAGGAAGGTCCTGGCTACCCGGGACTGTGGCCACCCCTATTTATGGGCCATATGTCCATTCTTCTGACCTACCCTCCTGGATGGCTCCCAAGCATTGGCACATGAACGACCCAAGGTGGGGGCCAAGCAGCTACCAGTGGCCAAGGTTTGACCCCTGGCCACTGGAATATGAGCACCTGGGCCTGACTGGGGAGCCCCAGCGCCCTCAACCAAGGGAACACTTCATCCCACCACCACCACCACAGGGATCAGTGGGAAGCTCGGGGTCACTGGATGTGTTGGGCACATGGCTGACATCTGCACAAGCAGACATGGCACTAGCAGACAGAGCAAACCCACCAGCAGACAGAGCAATCCCACTGGCAGACAGAGCAACCCCTCAGCAGACAGAGCACCAGCAGACTCTCTGCCAGCAGCAACCCAGCACACTCACCAGGCACATGGATGGAGGGGGAGTGCCTGGAGTTACAATGGAGGCAACTCAGGGAAAACCAGAGGACCAACACGTACGTCAGAAGGCTTCAAAGGGATTTCCTGAGAAACACTCAAAGGATACTATCCAGCATCCATGCCCTGGAGGTACAGCAAACACTGATGAACACAGAATTCAGGCAGTACCATGCAGAGATGATGAACGTGATGGGGCAGCTGCTGGAGGAGGTCAGAGACCACAACCGCAGGGAGAACCTTCGTGCGGAGAGGAAGCAGAGCTCAACAGAGGGTTCTACTGCACCCACCTCTCCGTCCAGTGTGACCCCTGAAGCAACCCCAAGATAGCAAAGGGTGACCAGGCAGTCAGCCAGGCCATCCATATCTGGAACCAAGCCCAAGATCCCCCCAAAAAGAAAAAAATAAAGAGTAACAGTAACAGTAAGATTTGTTAGTAATGAGTTAATTATGCTGGCTAATAGTAGTATTGTTAAGCTTATCATTAGATGGCTAATTGTTGAGGCAGACTTTATTTGGGGTGATAGTTACCCTTTAAGACATGGTATAAAATGGGTCTGAGGAGGGTGTCTATGTTGGTGGGTGGAGTCTGGGGAAAGCATCTGTTGAACAGGGAATTTGTTTTTTTTGGGGGGTTCTTGACTGGCACTGGGGGGACAATTAATAATAAAAAAAATATTAAGAAATCGGTATGAAACGTCACAGAGACAGGGATCTCTTGATGAAAGCTGCAACTGGCATACACTGATACATGATAGGAAATAGTATTTAGTAGAGGAAGTCTTGCGGGACTTAGGCTTCTGTTAGGCCCAAGCCCTGAGGAAACATTGATCTGTAGGACTTAGGCTTGTTAGAAACATAGTAACATAGTAAATTAGGTTGAAAAAAGACACAAGTCCATCAAGTTCAACCTTCGCCTCATACCTCAGTAACTGAGAATTTTATAGCTTTCCTGCTACCAATTAAATTAGTCTTTATCAGACCTTCCTGATCAGCCTACTGATAAACAGTATAACTCTGTATGTTCCCTTTTGAAAGAAATGTATCTAATCTTCTCTTAAATGTATCCATTTTATCTGCCATAACTACCTCCCTGGGCAATGAATTCCACAATTTAACAGACCTTACCGTAAAAAAACCCTTCCTCTGCTGAAGTTTAAACCTCCTTTCCTCTAATCTCAAGGGGTGTCCCCTGGTCACCTGATCAGGCCTAGGAATAAATAGCTCACAGCAGAGATCCTTCTATTGACCTCTCATATACTTGTACAAAGTGATGAGGTCTCCTCTTAGTCATCTTTTCTCTAGAGTAAATAAACCAAGTTTGTTTAGTTGTTCCTCATATGTCAAGTCCTCCATTCCCTTAATTAATTTTGTTGCTCTCCGCTGTACCCTCTCTAGTTCTAGTATATCCTTTTTCAGAACCTTAAATAGAGGCACTATGTTAGCTCTTCGCCAATCCTGTGACACTGAGCCTGTGGTAATAGAATCTTTAAAGAGTAAATATAGGGATTTTGCTAACACTGCACTAAGTTCCTGAAGAACCCTTAGATGTATACCATCAGGACCCGGTGCTTTGTCTGAAACAATTCCAGTCCAGGTTTTGTTAAGCACACCCAAAGAAAAAAAACATATTTAAACTTGCTGGAGTGCAACCAATTTTGTTAGAAACAAACCCCCAAAAATTGTTTATTTTTTGTAGGTCTCTGTTTTTTTTTTTTAAGAACAAGCACTGAGGGAAAAAAATTCCTACTGGCCTAGTGTGAGCAGGTCATGTTGTGTTGGCCAGTGGCCACTTACCATTGCCAATTGCCCTGATAATTGCGGAATTTGCAACTGCTGTTCTTGCTGCTGCTGCTGCCGAGTTGTTTAATCAGCGGGATGATTAGGCAGCTCAAAAAGAATGGGATCAACAACAGTAGTAAAATAGGTGATGGATGATGAAGGTTCCACTTGCCAAGACAAGCTCCAGTGATGCACTTGAGGCAGTAGCAGCCCCATAACTAGCCTCTGCCACTTCAGGTATATGTGGAGAAAAGAAAAAGTTGACCAATAATGCTTCTTCACCTTCACCTCTTCACCAAAATCATGGGTATGTTGTTACTAGCATATCATTTTTTCACTTGAGAGTAGGAACTGTGCCTCTCACATCAGCAACTTCAATGTGCACAGTGTGTGTGGTAAATAAGGGAAGGACTGGGACCAAAGAGTACATCTGGACTCAAATCAAACACCTGGCACAACTCTATCCAAACACCATACCACTTAGTTCCCCAAAGAGAAACCCCCATCCGAAACCAAATACTGCTGCTGTCACTATGCCCCTTGTCCACTCCCCGCTAAGGACAAATGAAAACTTGCAGACAGTTTAATAGTAATGATGAACCTTGCCAAAAGCTTAGCATATTCTGCGGGATGGAATCTCCTCAGATGCCGCTTTATGGCCAGGTTGCGATTATCCTCCATCACACTACCATGTGTGGTCAGTGCACCACACAGTGTGCAATGGGTTGACACAAACTGTCACATCCTGACATCTACAGAATGGCTATCACTTAGTGGGGAAGGTAACAATGAACTAGGTGGATTGGCAGAAGATGTAGTTAGCCTACAGCAAGACGGTGATGGCAAGCCAGGTGTTTTGCTTGTCATCGAACTTTCAGCCTCTGGCTAGGTTTCTCTATTCTTCCTCCTCTTTGATCACCTCCTGTTGCCTTTGGGGAGAGTCAGGAGGTACAGCAACAATGATGCTCTATTTCTGTGATGGGTGTTTGGCTTTAACATGTTTCACGTAAATGTCATGTTGTCTGTGTTTCATATGTGTTATCATAGTGGTTTTGCCAAGGAGCGTTCCATCCTTTATTCTTTTCACTGACTTGTCACAAAATGACTGCACTGTGCCTTCCCCAAGAGAAAAATAGTCCCACACCCATGACTCAGTGTAGAGGGGAAAGGTGGAGAAGAATGGCCTCTTTCTTCTTATCCTCCACATTCTCCTTCACTGGTTGAGGCAGAGGATGATGTTGCTGCTGCTGCTGCAGAATCAGCACTGGGACTAGGGCCAGGAGTATTGTTCCTGAAGCTGGCAAGTGGAACCTGTCCTAGTCCCACATCAATTGTTGACCGATTTACCACTGTAGCACACTAGTCTGCTTCTCAGCATCCTGGTGCCCTTGAAACTCAGCAGCAGCAGGAATTAGAGGAGTAGCAAAATCTGTAAATTCCAAAATCTCACTGCTGGTGGTGCTGGCGATGCACATCCCCATCCTTGTCTCACATTCCTTCTCATCTTGGGTTAAAAAGGCCATTAATGTCTGTTCCACCTGAGCTTCACCACCATCATCATCACCACCAGCACCAGTCCCTCCGTGCTGCTGCTGCTCTATTACAGATATCTCACTGGAGGAGGCGATGAAAAATGTGACAGATCCCCTAATGTCACACTTGCCATTTCTTGGTGACCTGAAGAAGGCAGCCTGACATCACTAGCAGCAGGCAAAGGCAGCTGAACTGTGCCCATGGTGTTGTTGGTGGTGGTATTATTGTAGCTAGGAAACAATTTTGCATTCTTCAGGATCATGTCCCACCTGGAAAATGCTGAGAGGGGAAGGGGACTCCAAGGGTCAGAGGAACAGTGTAGGCACAGTGTAAGCTTCCTTGACCACTAGTCTTGATGCTCTGCATTGCTTCCCCTACCACTTCCCAGCTGCTTCACCATCACTGTTACTACTACTACTAACACTGTCCACATAAATTTCAGCCCCTGAGTCTTCCTCCTAACAGTCACTAGTAATATAATGACCACTGACTCCCTTCATAGTAGTAGTACTAGTGGAAGGACTGCTTGGGTATGGCAAGTGTGACTTAGGGACCCCTGCTGTCATCTTCTCCCTCTCCTGAGAATTACAAGACACCCTGGCAGCAGCTTCATCACTGGCAACAGGTTTAGCACTGGCAGCAGGCACAGCACTGGTGGCAGCAGGAGCAGCACTGGCATCAGATGCAGCACTGGCAGCAGTCCCAGGCAGCTGACCTGTCCTACTCTCACTACTATCCTCTTCTTCCTCCCATGAGATTAATTTCCCCAAGATCCCTAGGGGAGATTTAGGGGGGACTGGCCAGCATTAGATCTGCAGTGGTTACTTCCTCCTCCTCCTCAGATTCACTGGACACATAAGGGTCCTTCCAGCTCCTCCTTTTATTGTTTGTAAACCTGCTCGTAGTGATAGCAGTCATTACGAGCCTCTCCTTCCTCAGTTTTGCTATAAATATCAAAGCACAATAGCACACCACCTCTCACTCACTCTGTAGCTGCTTGTATTGTATTTCACTTCCAGCAAAATGGCAAAAAATATTTTAATAAAGGGGCAAAAACTTTCTAGCCATTGAAAAAATAGTGAACACATTTTTGCGATGGGCAAAAACTGCAAATATTTTAATTGCTGTATTTAAAGCTGAAAACCATGTGGTTTTCACATTTTTTTTTTTTTTTTGTGAGAACACAACAGGACCTTTCGCCCACCCCATGTACCACACCTAATCATCCAGTACATAACATGGGCTAGAGTTCATTACAGTTCAGCAAGAGCAGTGTATCAGATATGCTGCTCTTCACTGAGATCAATGTAAGATACTTTTGGGTGTTCGTCAATAATCTTTTTCCCTGCCTGGTGTATAAGAGGTAGGGAAATATAAGAAACACATAGAGTAAGTGTTGTTATTTACACAACACATATGTTTACAGTGTATGTGTGTCTACTCTATAGAGTTCATCTGGATCAACAAGTCTAAACCTCACATATAGTAATGGGTGGCAGATTTAGCTGGTAGCAGCACATTGATGAATGAGCAAGAACCCGACCAATTCTGAATAAGCAAGGACATTACAGAAGATCTCATTCAGCCATTTGCTGTTTGATGGCTTAAGACCAAGAGGCTGACATATTGTGAATAAGTAGGGCAAAGTGGATCAAACCAACTGCACTGTACTGGAAAAGTAACAATTTCTGTTGACTTAAATTGACATTTTACCTGCCTGAATTCTAGAACTGTCTCCAGTTATTTGCTTCACAAAGCAATGGAGATATGTCCAGAATTCACATAGTTAAACACCGCATTTAAATGCATGGAAATTTTGTGAATTTTAATTTGTCCCCAATGGTGCAATTGGCTTACTTCTTCTTAATTTACTAGGCTCATAGATATCCTTATTCACTTATTAGTAACCAAGATAATTCTCTGCTAATGTTTTAAAACACAGAACCATGAAATCAGTCATGGTGCTGATTTTGTGGCTTTCTAAAGATATAGAGGTTACAATGCAGTAATGATTTGCTTTTTATAATCCAGTGCGGAGATTATCAGGGGAATGTATGATTCAGCTCATTTTCTGTGCTAAAACATTAACCTGTAAATCATGCTGACGCATACCAGTGTAAACTCTGCAGTTATTAAGACTTTAACCCTTCCAGTGCCAGAGGGTTGGACCATTTTCTGTACCCTGTAGGCCAGACACATTTTTTGCATTTTTGCTCTCTATGGGCTCGATTTAAAGGAAGCCGTTAGCAAAAAAAATCACTAACGGGTGCGTTAAGTGTCATGTTGCAATTCAAAGATCCGTCTAAACAACAGCTAACGGCACTTACGTGCATTCAGACGCATGGAAAAACATACCCCAGAGCTATTCAAAGGCTTGCGGTACTGATAACGGCTGAAAAAAAGACACACCTAACGGCTAAAAGTTAAGACCCACTTTTCTTAGCCGTTAGACACTTAACGGCCAAAACAAAACACCCGTTACATAGGAAAAGACACAAAAGGCTTACCGCACAACCATGTAAATGGGAAAATTAACCCGTGCAATGCCAAAACAACACAAAAACATGCACACACAACACAAATCACTACACAAACAACAACAACCAACACCACAGGGACAACAACACACAAAAACAACAACACAACATGGCACGGAACAATGGGGGTCATCACACAAAGCGGACACCTGCAAATACAAGCTCACCTGGGCAACATCAACACGCCACCTGCACCCCACAACTGCACGTCCGCAAATGGCACACACAGAACAAACACAACACACCACATCTTATAACACACACACACCTGCAAACACTTACCTGGACAAAAACAACTCACCATTGGTCAGCACTCACCTCATCAACACACCTACACAACGCCCTAGCAAGTACTTAAAGGGACAACTCAACACACTCACTTGTGGCTTGTTTTCCACTCAGGGAGGGAGAGAGAGATAGAGAGAGATAGAGAGAGATAGAGAGAGAGAGACAGATAGAGACAGATAGAGAGAGCAAACAGTATGTTGGGTTACATATTGTTGCGAAGGCTGCGGAGAAGGCGTGCAAGGGAGAGAGCTGGGGAACATCAGCAACCTCCAAGCACGCCTCATCAACAGCCTCCACCTGTTGCAAGTGAGGAGGCTCTGGCTCAGCAGCCACACAGGAGCCCATCCCCACCCGGAGGACACCTGCCTGCAGATGCACAGCTGCAGCAACAGGATGCTCCCCAGCTGCCACAGGGACCCCTGCAGCAGCCCAGGATGCATAGATGACCACCAAGGCCCAGGGTATACCGTCCAAGGGTCACTCTCTTTGGAATGACCGATGACGAGGTTATTGATCGCTACAGGTTGAGGCCACACAGCATCATAGCCCTGTATGAGGTCATCAAGGAGCAGGTGGATCCCATATGCACCCATAACCATGCTCTAACTGGCCTTCAAAAACTCCTGTGTGCCATACACTTCATGGCAAGTGGCGCCTTTCAGTCGACAGAGGGTTACGCATCTGGCATGTCCCAGGCCACATTCTCCAGGGTGCTGGCCCAGGTCTTGCCAGCCCTCAAAGCCAAGGCCAGTACCTACATACGTTTCCCCATCACCGATATGGAGTGGACACATCTGAAGCAGGGCTTCTATGCAAGGGGAGGCATGCCCAGGGTCATGGGTGCAATAGATTGCACCCATGTCCGTATCAAAGCACCAGCACGTCAGGGACATATGTTCCTGAACCGCAAAAACTTCCACTCCATGAATGTGCAGATGGTGTGTGACAGCAACCTGGCCATAATGAATGTCTGTGCGAAATTTCCCGGGAGCTGTCACGATTCACATATACTCAGAAATTCATCTGTGCAGTGGGATTTCGAAAATGGGACCTATACAGGCGGATGGCTTCTGGGTGAGTTAACAGCACCAAATGACACCACATACACATGTGCTAGTACGTTCACCACAGAAAACAACATTTACACAATATGTGCTCCTTGTCACACCATGTCACTCACTTTCCACAGGTGATGCTGGCTATGGATGCAAGCCATGGCTCCTCACCCCGGTCGCCAATCCCCAAAACGATGCCCAGGAACGATATAACCAGGCTCATGCCAGAACACGGAATGCCATTGAGCGGACCTTCGGCCTCCTCAAGTCCCGATTCCGATGTCTGGACCACTCGGGGGGAGCATTGCAGTATGCACCAGGCAAGGTCTGCGACATCATCGTGGCATGTGCCATCCTACATAATATCGCGGTGGACACCAGACTCATCGATGATGTCCATCCCCCACCCAGACCTGAAGACCCTGTGGATATCGTTGAGTGTGAGGAAACCCCAACAGGGATGCAGACAAGGGACAGATTGATCAGGGATCACTTCTGCTGTGAGTATAATACATGTATGCACACAATCCATGCATACACACCCACCACAACACACATGTTCTGTTTCACCCCACAGGATCAGTGACACAGCCCTGTCACTGGCTGCAGTATGGACCACCAGCATCAACTATTCCGTGGACCAGTCAGATTGGGCCTAGAGATTCTGAATACACCTGACAACCTGTCGTCCATGTTGATACTGCTACCTCAAGGATATCATGCATGCCCCCCCTGGAAACCAAGGTACAACACTTTAACCTTGTTCAGCATATCCCACAGCTCCCTAGGCACCAACTAAAGTGTTCTGCTAGGATCAGACCCATAGCAACCATGGTACCCCTGTAGCAAGGGAGTCTCATCCAAGCCAATGCATCGGATAGAACTCTGTCACATAAGGGGTTCAGGGGGCATTCGTGGGGACATGGGACCAGTAGCTTGCTACAGTTGAAGAAAGCAGCAGAGGGGTGGATCGACAGTAATAGTGTGTTACACAACATGGAGCTCATGAAATGTGGATCACATTTCCATGGACACCATGCTGCCCTGTGTGTGTGTGTGTGTGTGTGTGCAGTGATATGTGCCCCAGAAAGAAATACACACATTAACAAATATGTCCTACTAGCTCCATGAACCAAACATATTTGGCCTGTCTCTGACAGTGGCAGCCCAAATATATTGTTGTCAGGAAGCTATTAGGACATATTTGTTGATGTGTGTAACCATGTCAGGGGCAAATATCCCTAAGGATGGTTAACATCCCCTTAGTTCCCCCCATGATGGTTCATAGACCAGTACACAACACATTACAAAGCAGTGGTTTGTGTAGACTTATGTAACGGGAAAGATTAAGAGGATCATGATGTTGTAGCTGTTGCATGACGATCACTTCGAGGGTGATGTTCCAAATCCTGTCCTCTTGTCCCACAGGCATCCATAGCACGATCCATCCTTGAACAGAGGAGTTTCCATATGACTGGACTGAAGTCTGGACAACACTTCCATGAAGCTCACCCCTTGGCGTTCCAAGTGATTGTGTTGGTGATGCAATGTTTGACCTGATGTTCACAGCAACCTCTACTGGAACATTCACATATGGACACAAATTTATGTGTGTACTAACATCCAGGTATCAGACCTGTACAGTAAGACTTCTCATACACAGATGCCAAACGATGTAGACAACACATGAGCAGTTCACTAGCATTTCAAATGTATTCCTATTTAGTTCAGATGTACCTTTTTGTGCTCATACAAGTGTTTAATGCATATTGGCTACATACACAAGAAACATCACTACTCAATCCGTGTCTGTATGAATGAATGTTGGATCAAACACCTGTCAATGTGGAACCGTACCCAAGGCTAGAGTATCCCTCATACAAAGGAAGGCATGATTTACATCACAGGAGTCCACTAGTTGCCTGACCATGAGTGGACTTTGTGATGTATACATACAATGACATGATGGCAGTGATACACTGATGTGTGTTGTGAGTGATTAGCTGGTGATACAGGGGACACACTTCCACTGTGATGTGATGTCCATGGTTTGTGTGTTGCTCAATATAATCAATGTCCTGAGATTGCTGTAGGTTGTCATATCTCAGTACATGGGCTACATCAACAAAAACAACCATGTGGACATGTGTTATTACTGGTGAAGTGTGTTATAACCTTAGTTAAACAACAACACAACTTAAAGGGATAGTAAACCCTGAAAATAAGTTTATTTCACATTGTAGCCCTTTAAAAACCATGAACAATGATATCAGTCTTATCTACCAAACATATATGATTTGGGATATAAGACTTATATCATTTTACATGTTTTTTTAAGGGCTACAATATAGAATGAACTTATTTTCAAGGTTTACTATCCCTTTAATACATAAGCCAATGCTCAGCCTAAGGTTCCAATGTGCGTGCTACACAATGAAATCTTAGGAAGATTTTTGGGTTATGCAGTAAGTTAGGCTGTGATTCAAACTCCTGTTGTGCAACTGACTTGCTGGAGAACATAATGCTCACCCTAGGATCACAATGTGTAACACACACATTGAGATCCTAGGGTGTACATTGTGTTCCCCAGTATGTCAGCTGCACAATAGAATTTTGATTTAAAGACCATATTGATGCATGTTCAATCTGTCCTGCTTGTTATTTCCCTGCTAAGTCGCATAGCTGTTAGTTTGGTTTTCCCCTCAAACACAACAATTGATG
Source organism: Rhinophrynus dorsalis (assembly GCA_037306005.1). NCBI lineage: Eukaryota > Metazoa > Chordata > Amphibia > Anura > Rhinophrynidae > Rhinophrynus > Rhinophrynus dorsalis. The sequence goes on along the minus strand of CM074719.1, from coordinate 151,337,466 downwards.
CAGACGAATGTTCAGTGTTGCACCAGTTGTTGTGCTAAGGGGTATGTTCTGATCAAATCTGACACACATCATGGCCATGTAACACTGTTGTGTTATATGGCTACAGGGATGGGTTGCCAGGTGAATTTGGACAACGGTGTGGGTGTGTGTGAACCCATGTTGTAACATCACACAAACATTTCCCCCAGGCAGGAGTTGAGTTCACTGCATTGTTTGGCAATGCATTGGAGACAACCCTGCCACCCAATCTATAAGTGATTACACAGCAGATCAGACAGGATTCAAAAGCACAATTTTCATTTATTGAGGGGGCAGATGACAGGTTGGGCCTTTCATTTCTTTTTTTTTTTGGGGGGGGCCTTAGACTTGGTGCCAGAGGTGGATGCCCTGGCTGATTGCCTTGTCACCCTCTGTCCCCTAGGTGTGGCTTCTGGGGTAACACTGGAAGGGGTGGTGGGTGCAGTGGACCCCTCTGTGGAACGCAGGTTCTCCCTCTCCATCCTCAGGTTCTCCCTGCGGTTAATCTCTCGCAACTCCACGAGCACCTGTGCAAACATGTCCATCATCCCCGTATGTATCTGGTGGAGTTGTGTGTTCCCCCTGGCAACCTCTGACTCCAGAGCTTGGATTCTGGTCTCCAACCTGTTCGTGTTCCTCCGGGATTCCCTCCGGTTCCTCGTGAGGTTGTCGTTGGTGGCGTGGGTTGCCCGGAGCTGTCCTCTTTGAAGGGCCATGCACTCAGCCTCCAGATCTGGGGTGCGTTGACTGCTGGAGATGGGAGTGGCCGGTGACACATGTGCTGTTTCCCCAGCTTCAGCTGTCTCCTCAGCCTCTGTTTCCCCAGCTTCAGCTGTCTCCTCAGCCTCTGTTTCCCCAGCTTCAGCTGTCTCCTCAGCCTCTGTTTCCCCAGCTTCAGCTGTCTCCTCAGCCTCTGCTTCAACAGGTTCAGCTGTCTCCTCAGCCTCTATCTCCCCAGCCTCTGCTGTCTCCTCTGCTGGTACTGGGTGTGCTGTGGCTGCTACTGCAGTTTGTGTTGGTGGAGTGGCTTGCACAGACGGTGTGTGGGTGCCCACCACATCAAGGGACCCACTGCTGCCCACTGATGTCTGTGCTGGTTGAGGTGGTGGAGTGAACAAGTCCCTTGGCTGAGGGCGCTGGGGCTCCCCAATCAGGCCCAGGTGTTGGTAGTCAAGTGGCCAAGGGTCATACCTTGGCCAGTGGTAGGTGCTTGGCCCCCACCTGGGATCATACCTGGGGCCATGCTGGGGAGCCATCCAGGAGGGTAGATCCATCTCGGTGGAATATGGCCCATATTGGCTGGTGGCCACATTCCCGGGCAGCCATTGCCTCCCTGGTGGTGGTGGTGCTGCTGCTGGAGGGTAATAGCTCCCGGTGCTAGTGGGATGCATCCATCTCTCCCCCTGAATCCAGCCGCTGTACATTTGTCGAGCATCCTGTGGTGGGGCAGGCAGTTGAGAGGCAGGCAGTTGAGAGGCAGGCAGTTGAGAGGCAGCCAGTTGAGAGGCAGGCAGTTGAGAGGCAGGCAGTTGAGAGGCAGGCAGTTGAGAGGCAGCCAGTTGAGAGGCAGGCAGTTGAGAGGCAGCCAGTTGAGAGGCAGGCAGTTGAGAGGCAGGCAGTGGTGATGCAGCCAGTTGGGGAGGAGGTGTGGTGGTTGTAGACGCTTCCCAGTGGCTAGTCCCCTCCTCTGTATCCTCCTCACTGGGTGGTGTGGTCAGCTCCTCCACGGGCTCCTTCTGCGATGGAGGCCCATAAGCTGTGTGGAGAATTGAGATTGTGTGATTAGTAAACGTAGCCATGATGGGATTAATGGGATACTAATACATGAAATGCAGAAAGGGAAATATATGTTTTGTGGTTTATCACCCTGAGTGAAACAAGGGTACTCCCACTGCTGGAGGAGGTTTTTGTTCAAAAAGTCTCCCAGCTCAGAGTAGAATTGCTTTGGTGCTATATCCCAGTGGCCTGAAGTTGTACATTGGCACTGTTGCTACATTATCCTATGAGAATTTATTGCGTCTGGACGTAAGCTGTACATAGGATGGTCTAGCAACATCGCCATTTTAGAGTTCCAGGCCACTGTGATATTGCCGCTGGAGTAGTCAACTATGAGCTGTGCTACATTTTGAATGAAACACCTTTGAGCAGTGGGAATACCCTTGTTTTGCTCGGGGGATGAACCCTGCAATATATTTTTCTTTTCACATGTTAGGTATTACTATCCCTTTAACGGAATAGCAATGGTTAATTTCACCATGATGTAATATTGTAGGCATTGTAAGAGATAGATGTGGATCGATGTTAGTCCTATCCCTCCAACCCACATGGTTAGACAGATATTGCTCTATTTGACAGTCATTTTGACATGTTTGACAGTCATTTCACCACACGGAGGCTCTTCAGCAGAGCCTAAATTGCCCCATTCAGAGATGTAAACCTCATTGGAATGGTGAACAGAGTGTGCTTGCAAACCTGGCACACTTTGTTGACCATCTCAAAGATGTCTCCATCTCTGAATGGGGCAATTTAGGCTCTGCTGAAGAGCCTCCGTGTGTTCTAATGACTGGAATCTCCAGCTGTCAAATAGAGCGATATCTGTCTAACCATGAGGGTTGGCGGGATATGACTAACATGGATCCACATGTTGGTGAAATTAACAATTGCTATGCCATTACAGTTACATACAAGGAGAAATGGTCATATATGCATGTGGATGTGTACCTTTCATATGGATATGAATATATCCTTTCCAGATATGAAGCCAGAGATCATTTCAGTAGGTGTGATTGCCTTACTGGCTATATATGTGCACCCATCAAAATATACATTGGATTGATATGATGGATATGAGCATACCTCGTATATCCCATCTACGTAGAGTGGGATATACTAGGTATGTGTATTTGGATGGTATCAATGTAAGTTAGTTTCTGATGGATGCACATATCTGGCCAGTAGGGCAATCACAGGCAGTGAGATGATCTCTGGGTTCACATCGTGTTGGGACATATTTTGAGCCATTTGAAAGGTACATATCTGACCATTTTCCTTTGTGTGCATATCTTTGTTTGAACAGATGTGCAGTGGGAATCAAGTGTTATTCAACCCTATCTTCTTAGCTGATCCCGTCCAATTCACAATTTTTCATTACTTGACAGGTGACTCTCTGGTTGTCAGGATCATATCCTATGCATTTCATTGTAGGGCATGGGATACCACCCTGGCAATCAGAGATTGATGAACTGGACAGGATCCTGTCCATGTCGTGTGTTCCAGTTGAATCCTGAAGGGCAACAATCACGCCAGTAGTGAGGGATATCTCTGATTGAGGCCTGTTTTTCTTTGAGTATGAGCCCATCCATCCTTCTGAGTGAGGCAACCGTACTCAATCCGAGATATCTATCATTCATGGCCTGTTGGTGACCAAGGTACAATGGATGATATTTGGTTCCCATGTGTATCCTGCAAACAGTGTCTGGTGTACCATCCATCCATGGCATCAGCACCCCTGAGGATCCATGTGGGAATCAGATGTGAGATATGTCATTTAAGTTAGGGTAAATGATTGCAGACACAACACCAAGGCCTACTTTTTGCCCCTTTAATTCTGGGGTATTGTTTGAGGCCTGTGTGTTGCACATACAAGCAGTTATTCTCAGTGCCACTGTGATGTGTGACCTGCTCCATCCTTTTTGTGATTCAGTAAGCGGTGTTGTTGACATGATGGAGTGTACATAATGCTGACTTCTCCAGTGATCTCATTTCCCCATTTCCAGTGTTTTCTATGGAGTGTATACGATGGGACCTTAGCAACTTGATTCATGTTATTGCATATTCTCCATAGGCTAACACTGGTATTGGTGAAATGAGGATGTGTGAGGGTGAATTTCTCTCCACCATGTGTTTGTCACCGCTTAGTGAATGTCCCCTGTGTAGCATGTGATCGTTGGCCTATTGACTTGATTGTTGTCTGGTTAACCCTTTGAGTCCCAGAGGGGTTGCCAAAGCATTGTTGATCGATGCATTGATGATCCCTCTAGCACTCGAGGGGTTAAGTGCTGACATCCCAGCGGGGACATGGGTGACATTGTGTGTGAACAGTGATGACAGTCGACATTTGGAACTGCATGGTTTGTGTATTGTGTGTGATGAGCACAGCGACAGGAGGGTTGAAGTAGGACTTGGACAGGTTTGTTCCAAGTTGGACCTTGATATTTGTCCTTGTGTTGTGTCCTGTTTTTAACCCTCAGGGTGCTGTGTTGGTGCAGTTGTGTGCATGAATGATGGACATGTGTTGAGGTGTGAGTGTGTGTGCAGCTGGTGTTGGTTGCTGTAGTGTGTTGTTCTGTAGTGTTGCACTTACCGGTAGTGTGGAGGGTCCTCTCATCCCCAGTGTCAGCTCCTCCAACAACCCCCTCGATCAGGGTTGGGGACATATTCTGGCGCGCCATCTCCTCCCAGCCGCAGAAGGTGATAGGGACAGGTGGGCCACCTCCAGTGCCTCGGGCGTGCTTGGCGAGTTCGGAGAGCTTGGTCTTGACCACCCTCCGGCAGTCGCCCCATCGCTTCTTGATGGACTCCACGTCCCGTCTGCATGGAGCCACCGCGTTGACCCGGCTGCAGATCTGGTTCCAGGCTGCTTTCCTCCTCGCTGACAGGCCAGGGACCTTCGCTGTCGGGTGGAGAACACTCTGCCTCTCCAGGACAGCTTCCACAAGAGCCGTGTTCTCCTCCTCTGTATACTTTGGGTCTCTGATCCTGGCCTCATCAGCTCCGGCATGGGATGACTCAGAGCCGGAGTGCCCTGCCTGGTCTGACCCTGACTGTGTGGGGTGCTCCCCAGCAACTACCCCTCGTCCCACTGCAGGTTATGTCCCTGTCCTGCGTGTTCCTGCTCTTGTGGGCCGGGTCCCCCTCCGCCCTGCGGATCTCCCTCTCCCACCCCTGCTCTGCTGAGGGATCCCCTCCTGATCTTCCTCCTCCTCCACTACTCTCCCCATCCCTCTCTTCTGTCCTCCTCTCCTCGCCATCATTCACCCAGTCACACCCAGGCACTCCCACAGGCCCTCACAGACACACTCGATCCAGTCACTCTCTGTCACACACTTTCACTCCCAGATTCACACTGTCAAAAATAAATGTAAAATGTGTGAGGTGTTATAAAATAAAAGGACTATGTGTATGTATGTGTATGTGTTTGTATGTGTGTATGTAATATGTGCAAAGGTGTGCTATGTGTCGTATTCTGTGCAATGCTCTCCTCTCTCCAAACTCCAAAACTCCTCTACCTCCAATGAACGCTCCTGTCTCCCTCTCTCTGATCACTATCCTCCGCTCCTGGGTCCTGATATCTGGCTCTGAAGAACTCGATAACAGACAGTGTGTGGCGGTTATTTTTGGGTATATATAGGTGTATTTGAAGTTATTTGATACATTGGGGCTTTGGGATTGGATGTGTGTTTGAATTTGTTTTGGCATCAATCATGGTTGCTTGACAAAGGCAGCCGTTATGTTACATGTTGTTTGGAGCTCAGTTATCGTGTGATTTGTCCGCCCGTTGTGCATTAACATGAGCGACAACGGGTTTTGTGTTACGTGTTTTTTGTGTGCCTACGCTCGATAGCTATTCTCGTAGAGTAGTTATTGAATCTGCCGTAACTCCTGTATTATTTGCGAGCGATGTGCCTTTTTCACTTAGCGGCTGGTTTAACGGTTGCCTTTAAATCTAGGCCTATCTGTTTAGACTTGATTTCCTCTGGTTACTTTCTAGTTACATATAGATAACTATTTATAGTTTTTTCCATAATGAATTAAGCTTTTGCATGGTTCCCCACATGAAGTGAATTTTGCATTGTGCTATGATGTCATAATTACAAAGTGACAAATTACTTTTTTGCTAAAATCACATACTATATATCAAAAACATGTATCTTCATTGTGAAAGTTACAGTTATTTGAAAAGTCCCTCAAGTACAAAAATTTGAAGTGTAAACAGTTTTATCTATGTTGATGGCTAGAGAAGAGCCCTAATTACTAGGAGAGCATAATGCGCAACTTTATGAACTAATATGCACATTGTAGTAGATACATAGTAAAACTCCCTTAAACAGCTGAATAACTACATAAGACTATATATTTTTGTTAAGTAGATATTCTACTGCACCGAATGATGGGTCACTTGCTTTTCTACCTCTGAAATCTGTGAAAGAGCTAGTGCTCTTAAGAAAAAAATGGCACCCCATTGGTATAAGTTGACATACCATAGGGATGTACCAGAAGCACAAAACTACACCTACTACAATCTTATTATTATACAATTTTTCTGACATGACTTGCCTGTATCAAAACGGTTATAACAGCTACAGAAGAAGAATGGTAGAGAAAGCATACCATTTTGGAAAGAGCCTACCATATCAAATGAGGGCGTCACTTGACACCTCCTTATGCCCCCCCCCAATAATAATTGAATTAACAAATAAAAAAACCCTGTGTGTGCCACAGGGGGTCCAATGTATTCTAAAGCAATGCGTTGGATCCCCCATGCCAATCGCAGTGCTTTTTTGGGGCTTTTTTAATATTTTTTTGATTTAGACCTCGTTGGGGGGCCTCATGACACCTCCAGATGCCCCCTGATGAGGTCTGAATAAAATAACAATGAAAATAAATAAATGAATGATCCTTTGTGTGCCACAGGGGTGCCCAATGCATTACAACCTTGTGGCACGCAGAGGGTTAATTTGTTTAATTCTTATTTTTTTATTTTTACCTCATTGGGGGGCATCAGGACACTCCTGATGCACCCCACCACACACTAGATCTGAATACAAAATAAAAAAAAATCCTGTGTGTGCCACAAGGGGGTGTGCATTGGACCCCCCTCCCTGCCAACTTTTTAAATTCAGACCTCATTGAGGGGGCATCAGGACCCCTCCTGGTGCCCTGCAATCAAGTCTGAATACAAATAATTGCTCCAAACAATACATTCTGGACCTCCCTGTGGCACACAAATGGGTTCTTTTTTATAACCTGGGAGATCAATAATGGTAAAGCAGGAGAGCTACATGCTTTCCTGTTTCACTCCTACCCCAACCAGAAGGGACTGAGGAAAGCCTTCACATGTGAGGAGGCTTCCTCTGATCTTCTGCCTTCTATTCCGTCTTCTTTCTTCTGATTCTTCTGTCTGTAAAAGAAAAGAAAAGATTAAATGGCAAGCATGTACGAATACATTGTTTAACCCTTTGAGTGGCAGAGGGGTACGATACACATTGCGTATGCGCTGCATACCTCACTGGCACTCAAAGGGTTAAAAAGTAGTACACCATGAATATTCCCACAATAACTGCCTATATTTAATGCCCAAAAGTATAAACATGCAAAGAAAAAAGAGTATCCATATACACAGAAATCAATGCCATGCATTAATGCTAAGTAAATGCATTAGCTAAATTCTTCATGTCTCTGCCACTTGGAGCAGCCGCAAAGGCAGCAGCAGAGGAGACACAGATGCCCAACATGGGTCCCTCTTCAGTGCTGTATGGGCCTTTATACAGTGAGGAAAAAAAGTATTTGATCCCCTGATGATTTTGTACGTTTGTCCACTGACAAAGAAATTATCAGTCTATAATTTTAATGCTAGGATTATTTGAACAGTGAGAGTAACAACAAAAAAATCCAAAAAAACGCTTTTCAAAAAAGTTATACATTAATTTGCATTTTACTGAGTGAATAAGTATTTGATTGTCAATCTCCCTCGGTCTGGGGCTCCATGCACGATCTTACCTCGTGGAGTTTTAATAATCATGAGAACGGTGAGGAATCAGCCCAGAACTACACGGGAGGATCTTGTCAATGATCTCAAAGCAGCTGGGACCATAGTCACCAAGAAAAACAATTGATAACACACTATGCCGTGAAGGACTGAAATCCTGCAGTGCCTGCAATGTCCCCCTGCTCAAGAAAGCACATGTACAGGCCCATCTGAAGTTTGGCAGTGAACATCTGAATGATTCAGAGGAGAACTGGGTGAAAGTGTTGTGGTCAGATGAGATCAAAATTGAGCTCTTTAGCATCAACTCAACTCGCCATGTTTGGAGGAGGAGGAATGCTGCCTATGACCCCAAGAACATCATCCCCATCATCAAACATGGAGGTGGAAACATTATGCTTTGGGGGTGTTTTTCTGCTAAGGGGACAGGACAACTTCACCGAAAGGGACGATGGATGGGGCCATTTACCATCAAATCTTGGGTGAGACCCTCCTTCCTTCAGCCAGGGCATTGAAAATGGGTCGTGGATGGGTATTCCAGCATGACAATGACCCAAAACACACGGCCAAGGCAACAAAGGAGTGGCTCAAGAAGAAGCACATTAAGGTCCTGGAGTGGCATAGCCAGTCTCCAGACCTTAATCCCATAGAAAATGGAGGGAGCTGAAGGTTCAAGTTGCCAAACGTCAACCTTGAAACCTTAATGACTTGGAGAGGGTCTGCAAAGAAGAGTGGGACAAAATCCATCCCGAGATGTGTGCAAACCTGGTGGCCATCTACAAGAAATGTCTGACCTCTGTGATTGCCAACAAGGGTTTTGCCACCAAGTACTAAGTCATGTTTTACAAAAGGGGTCAAATTCTTATTTCATTCAGTTAAATGCAAATCAACTTATAACTTTTTTAAATGAGTTTTTCTGGATGTTTTTGTTGTTATTCTCTCTCTCCCTGTTCAAATAAACCTACCATTAAAATTAGAGACTGATCATTTCTTTGTCAGTGGGTAAACGTACAAAATCAGGAGGGGATCAAATAATTTTCTCCCTAACTGTATATGAGCAAGCTCACTTCCATTTCCCTCACAGCCATTGGCTGGGATGTTCTTCATATTGCAGTCAATCAGTTTAAAGAACAGCTGTTGGGTCTTAAGGTTTATACGGTAAGTGAGTCCCTTATTGGATTGCTTTGAAATGCATTGCATATCCCCTGCCACTCAAAGGGTTAAACAATGTATTTGTTCATGTTTGGTATTCAATCTTTTCTTTTCTTTTACAGACAGAAGAATCAGAAGAGAGAACACTGAAGAGAAGGTGGAAGATAGAAGAAAGAAGAGAAGACAGAGGACAGTGGATGACAGGTAAGTGTAACATGGATCAGTTAATGATCGGTGCTTGGCAGTATGTCAGGCACCGATAGTTAATTGTTTTTTAATGTTAAGTTCCCAATATCACTGCTCTTAGCAGCGTTTTGGGAACTTAACTCACAAAATGAACGTTCAGCCTCAAGACTGTTTTTGTGGCTTAACATCCTTTGGGGTTTTAGCTGGTAGGACCTTTGCATACCACGTTAGACATGTTAGTTTAACAGCCAGTATTCACTTTGGCCCTACCGGCTATTTTAACACCTTAAGGACCCACGATGGTCCTGGACCGTCATGGAATTCCAGGCTTCCCTCGTTGCTGCATGCTGTTCGGGGAGTCCGGAATCGGATTCTGAAAAGAAAAATGGTCCCTGGTCTTTAAGTGATGGCCGTGTGCGTGCACAGTTGGTCCTACCCCAGAGAGTGTCAGTGACAGGGACTGGAGAAAAAGAAATACATCATATATTTTTACAGACACACACAATAACAGACAAAAACATCATCCCTTATTTGGACAAGAAAAAGACAAGCATGTATATTGGTGCTGCTGCTGTTATGTTTCCCTGTGCAGCTAATTGCATACTGCAGTTCAGACATGTTGAAACTAACAGCTCTTTCATATACTTTACAGTAAAAATCAATACAACTACCATTATGTCCACCAAATGTGGTGGGGCAGAGGCAAAGGGAAAGAACTAAGAGAAGGCCATACAGTAGTGGTCTTGATGGTAGTAAAGCTATGCTACAAAAAATTTACTGCAGTCAAGGTTGCTGCAGTTTTTGCAGTAAATTATGATGTTCTTCCTCCTGCTGAGAAGGCTGTTTGTAAATCTGATGAAAATGTTCACCAGTAGTAAGCCTTTTAATACTAAAGCAATGATGAGTTGCATTATGGTGTTGCTGCCATAACATAGGAAGATTTAGCAGTAGTGAGACTAATTGTTGTTTGAGACAATGACACTGCCACCATGTCTCAAAGCAGTGGTCAGTGTTCCTAAGGGGAAAAGTAAAAATGAACATTTTAAAACTTAAAAACCCCATAAGAATATAAAATTAGTGGGAATGAAAAGAATTCAGATGATGCTTATTATGATAACCTAATTATTGAAGGTGATGTTGATTTAGAATATGTTTTTCCACACTTCTCCCCTTTTTCTGCTACAAACCAAAAAGAAACTGAGAGTGATGATAATATTGCAAAAAGGTATATCTGAAAGAAGGTTAAATCTTCTACTACTCCTAAATGATAATTATGCTTGGTTTTAAACTCTTTAACCCCTTCACGGCTGCAGTCCTGGGAAGTAACCATCCTTTAAGAACCACTTTGAAGATTTTGACATGCTGGTACAAGTGACCTGTGACGCATACCGGCACGCAGCTCTGGGGACTGAGAGAGACCACTCCAGTCTTGGAGTGGTCAATTTCACTCCCCGTTTTTACTTACAGTGCTCCCAGAGGAAAATTGTAAGTAAAATGTACGTGGCGTGCTATGACCGTCACCAGTCCTTAACGCAAAAACCACGGGACGTTCATAACATGGCACGCGGTCGTTAAGGGGTTTAAAAATGAGCTGGAGAGTCTGGAGAGGTAAAGATGACTAAAAAGTCAAAATCATCACATCAGTCATCACCATCACCACTTCTGAGCACAAATCTCACCTAGTGTTACTCATTATTATTGTCTAAGCAGCAACACAGGACATCAACATTCACAATTGTTCTCTATGATTGTTTGAAGTGCAGAGCCACTGCTGTCCACTTTGACTAGTATTACTGTAACATCTGTCCCCTTTAGTAGTGATGATGTAATAAGAAGTATTCCCTCAGGTATCCCTCAGTCTATTAAATCTATCTTTGAAGATTCTTCACTTATGAATGATCCAGTAGCTGTTTTCTCTGTAAACAATATGTGCGCAAGGAGGATGCAGGCTCACATCTAGGCACATCCTCTTTTAGAACAGTACTGCAGCATATTCACTGGTCTGATTGTGAAACACACCTGCAGCACATCAGCAGGAGCAACACTCCTAAAACTACACAGCAGAGGGGGACATAATAATAGTGTTGTAGATGTTTCAAGGGGGCATACTTTTCTTCAGTAAAAATAACTGCCATATATCCTAATGCTGCAAATGCAAAGCATGGAGGATATGTTACTTTGAAGTGACAGTAATCATAGATTACTCACACTTGCTACATCTACCACTGCCACAACATTTTTTGTGTGAAAGTATTTTACCAGGAAGGATACATTGTTATTGTTTCATTTTCCTGTGTGTCCTGGACTCATTTCATCTACCTTGGAAGTGTGAAGTACTGAGTTGACCTTGCCAGAACTAGAACCTACAATCCTGATGTTTGAACAGATTCTACACATTAACCAACTGAGCTATCTCAACTAATCCCGATACTAAAACAGGTAAGTTACACAGTTCTTCTTGTATGTCCCACCAATCTACACTTTTTAAATTCTTAGAAATAAGCAAATAAATTCCTCCAAATAATTTACAAGCACACCTGTGGAATGGCAAACTTGTCAGAATGGTGGCAGTAAACATTCTGCTATTCTTTTGTAGAAAACAGATGTTATAAAGAACTGATGACATGTGTTTCATCCCTCTGGACTATCTCGAGACACAGTCATTACTCAACAATGGCTGTTTCAGTGTTGTACAAGCAAGTGGTTAGTGTCATGGAAAAAGAGCTGGTAAAAATCACACCTTATCACAGATATGTGGACAAATGGCTAACATGCAGACTATATGACTTTCACTGTTCACTGGGTACCTTTCACATCAGTGGCCAGCAGCATGAAGCAGTAGGGCACTGCGAGTACTGTCTCTGGCTCTGACAGTAGTAATAAAGGCCATCTGCAGGGTACCCCATACTTTCAGCATGCCATTGTAAGCATGCATAGCTTTTAGATACAATCCCACAAAGCTGTAGAGATGTTAAATAAAGTACAGACAAATACATTGATCCTAGAAAGTTGGCTTTGTGTCTGCAGATAATTATTTAAATAATATAACTGTCCTGAAAATAGCAGTTATGGTGTATGCAACCCGCCATGCCAAGGTACTAAATTTAATTGCTATTCAATCCCACTCAGAATCACAAACCATGAAAGAAACATAAATATTACATACAAAATGTGTACATTTTAGCTGGTCTTATTGTGCACGCAATGCATTACATTCCTTTGAAAGAGTATTATCCCTTTCCTATCAACTTAAAATAGAGAGCCCTACCAGGTGGGGTTCCACATTGTACAAGTTGGATAGTTGGTATGAGCAGAACAAGGCCATTAGAAAGTATTCAGGCATTGGAGGGGGTTTATTTATTACCTAGTGAATGGTAGCTTATGTTCGTCCATGTGAGTTGCTCAAGTCTTTTTTAGATGCCATTTTGCTGGTTAGTAATACCAGTTCAGGAATCAAGAAGATATTTTCATGACTATATTTACAACAGAAAAAAAAATTAAGATCAAGGCCAATGATTCTTACAATAATATAGACATGAACCAGCTTTAAGAATGATCTTCACATAAGAAGAAGTGAGCAGCATCACTCTGATGTATTAGAGCCAATCAATGTATATAAAGAAATCATTATAGATCAAGTAGAAGATTTTTGAGAATAAGAGAGAAAATTGAGGGACAAAACTACTTCAAAATACAGTGAAAGGAATTAACCGAAACGATTATATCCTCAGCATCAGCAGAAACAACATCACAGCATTATGCATAACACGTCATCATCCCCAAAAGCAATTAGTGTGTCTCCATAGTGGAAGTGTAATATTTGTGGTTTCGTTGGTAGTGGCAGGGGAGTATCTCTATGGGACTTGCAAAATATGGGTTTTTAAATGATACACAAAAGCATCATATATCTCCAAGGAGTGTTCCACTGCATGTGAGATGGTTACAGCATACTTACAGCATAATTATATTCCAGGCTGAACTGATAACTTAGTTGGTTACCACTACCATGACACAAAACAGTATGTTTAGCCAACACTCATGCTTTTTGCTCTGGAAACCATTAATAACACACCAGCAAGTGTGTAGTCAAAGCAAATTTTCAGTGCATCTGGTTCCATAGGTAATGACCACTGAACAAATGTATCCAGAAGCAATTCTAGTAGACTTATATTTTTAATAGTGAACCAGTACCTAATACCATATGTAGCAGAAGTGGAAAATACCATTACACGCAGGTGTCTAAAATCATCCTGGTCCTGGTGGACATGTTTTATTATGGACATAAATATATTTATTTTATTTAAGAAAGAAAACATAATGAACAACATAATGCGGACTTGAAGGGCAGCACATACAGAAGACAGAAATAATTAATATTCATGATATTTCTAGAGGAAAAGAACTGAGGAAGGGAGGTTTTCTGTATAAGACTATGTGGTTATTAAATAAATTAAATCAGCAACACATACAAGGGCTTGAAGGGCAGCACAATAATGAAAGGTGACTGGGGGTAAAAATCAAATTAATTATATGCATGATGGTGTTAGGGAAAAAGAACTGGATAAGGGAGGTACTCTATATAATGGTATGAGTTTTTTAAATAAAAAAAAAAATCAGCAGCACACAATGTGACTTGAAGGGCAGCACAATAAAGAAAGGGGGCTGGGGGTTAAAACCTAAAATAATTTATATGCTTGAGGATGATGCTTGGGGAACAGAGCAGGGGAAGGAAGGTGAACTACATGATGCTATGTGGTTTTTAAATAAATAAATCAACAGCATACAAAAGGCTTAAGAAATGCTGCACAAGTTGGGGGTTAATATATAATAATCATAATAACAATGAGTGATTTATATACATGATGATGGGGTTGAGAACAAGGGAAGGGAACAGCAGAGAGAGAACTGGACAGTTATCTAATACTGTCCTAGTCTAGTTAGTACTGCTATGGTGTTAGCTCTGTTACATGTATATATCCTCCCATACACTTACAATGGGAGAAACAAGACTGCTCCAAAAAGGCCTCTCATTTGGTCTGACTAACTCTTTCTCTAGGTTTGATTGTAAGGTGGATTTACATAGATTAAGCTGCACACAAAGACTGAAAGAGTTCTTTTCCAAAAGCAACAGCGATGCCAACTATAATCCACCTTTTAAAGCTAAATCTACATTTGACCCACAGAGCACCAACAAATCACTCAGAACATTCGAGAGACTAGTTGAGATTGACACCTTATCCTCAGACCACAAGATAACCATAATAATACTAAAAGATCCTTCTCTAATCTTACCAAAATAGAAAGAGAAGCTATTAAAACATTATCTGATGTTAATTTCATCGTTATCAGGCCAGCCGACAAGGGGGGCTCAATTGCGCTGCTGAACTATTCTGATTATGAGATTTTATCACAATTAAATGATATGACCACTTATGAGTTACTCACCTTTGATCCCACCATTAAAAATAAAAAAATAATTGATAATCTAATCTTGACTGGTTTAAACTTGGAATCGTTGGATGAAACAATAGTTCAGTTCCTCAAAGTCAGACCTATACTTTACACCCTTCCTAGGGTTCATAAATCACTCCAACACCCACCAGGCTGGCCTATTATTTCAGCCATTGGCTCTCTGACACATCCAGCAGGCCAATTCATTGACTATTTTTTATAACATTGTGTCCAAAATCTGCCTCATTGTTTAAAAGATACCAACAGTTTTCTAACCTTGATTAAAAACATAGATAGCAATACTGAATCATGTATTTTGGGCACAATGGATGTAAAATCTTATATACAGTGATACCCCATCAAGGGGGTTTGGAAGTAGTTAGTTCAGTAATCACTTCAAATCCATTGTAAAAAGGTCCTCCCATAGAATACTTTATTCTCCTTTTAGAATTCTGCCTCAAAAATACATTTCTCACATTTGAAGACAGATTCTGTCTGCAAAAGACAGGTACAACTATGGTGGCTTGTATGGAGCCAGCCTACGCCAACATCTATATGTATACGTATGAACAAGACCTGCTTACCAAACATACTTTATTCAAACAGAATGCAATCTTATATACAGTACATGCTATATAGATGACCTCTTTATCTTATGGAAAGGCACACCTGAGGAACTTACAGAATTGGTCTGTGATTTAATTCAATACACCCACATATCTAGCTCACTATCACAGTGCCCGTGATTGCCTCCAGTGGGCAATTGCTGTAGCAGCAACATTGTTACTTCCTGGCTGTTGCTCTATGCAAGTCACTGTTCTTATAGGTCACTGGTGTTGTGATGTCATCTCTCCGTCCATTTGCCAGGCCTTTTAAACCTCAGCATGTCCAATTACCAGTGCCGTTTCGTGGTGTACCTGAGCCTAGTTCTGTGTTGGTCCATTGCTGTTCCCTTTTATTACTCTGGCTCCGTCTGACTACCCGATCTGGCTCTGACTCCTGGCTACGTCTGACTACCCGATCCGGCTCTGACTCCTGGCTACGTCTGACCATTCTCCCTCGGTTGCGTTCCACTTAAGATTGCTAGCCTCGGCTACCCAGCCTGGCTACTGTGATCCTTGCTGTCTGGGCCTACCTTATTCCACACTCACTAACCCTTTAGCAGTGCTTGTCAGTCAGTCTGTGTCACTGACCTCCCGTGATCTGTCTGGTTTGGGAACCTGCCTCTGTCAGTCCATGTCACTGATCTCCTGTGTTCTGTCCGGTCCCAGTGTTGCCTCACCTAGCCTACTAGGTGCCATTTTGCCTTGCCTAGGTATACCCTAGCGGTAGGGTATAGTTGCTATACGATTCACCTGCTTGATGTGACTAAGGAAGTGCCGTGCACTGTGCTCCTATCCATATGCTTAGGTTACCTAGGGCCGTTCAGTTACTGGCTACACCTGCCTAGTGAAGGGTTGAGGAAGTGCCTTGCAATGTCCTCACACCTGGCCTCAAGAAGGTGTTGGAATTAAGTCACTACTGTGTTGCTCCAGAATTCTGGAGATACTCACTCCTGTTGCCTGGGTACTCTAGGTTAGGGTACAGAAGAGAGTTTTACCACACTTGCCTAGTGAAGGGTGAAGAAAGTGTGCACTGTTCTTCCCTGGACTTGTGAGAGTGTATTATTCTTTACTGCCACTATTGTGTTTAAAAATAAAGTTTATTATAATTTTATCTGTACTTGTCAAGTGTCATTATTTGCTAGTCACTCCGTGACGAAAGGGCCATGAACACTGACAGTACTGATACCAGTAGTGGGCAGCCACTGAGTATCATGTTCAGGAAGGACATGCAGGAACAACGTCTCGATCAGTTGTCAGTAGTGTTGCAGACACTCCTAGCCCGAACTGTGCATCTTGACAAAGTTGGGCAACCACTGATGGCCTCCTCAGTCTCGGCATCAGTAACAACCACTCAGGTGGATAATGCATGCTATAGAGGGTTGTCTGGTACCGCTCCACTTCCCCTAAGATACGATGGGGATCCCATGTTGTGTCATGGGTTCATTAACTAACTCGGGATTTTTTTGTAATTGGTACCCCATGCGTTTCAGTCCGAGAGACGTAAAGTAGGCTTCATGATTTCCTTGTTGACCAGCAAAGCTTTGGCATGGGCCAATCCGCTGTGGGAGATGGCTAAAACCACAACTTCTAATTTCTCTCAATTCGTTGAGGCCTTCAGAAGGGTTTTTGATGTTCCAGGCCAGTCAATCTCTGCCACAAAAAGTTTGATGACGATTCAACAGAGCACCCGCACTGTAGCCGAATATGCCATAGAATTTCGCACACTAGCGGCAGAGGTAGGCTGGAACAATGGAGCTCTGGTGGCAGCCTTCTTGCAGGGACTGAATGATGCGATCAAAGATGAAATAGCAGCACGTGATCTACCAGTTGATTTGGATCAGTTGATTTCGTTCATCATACTAATTGACACCCGTATAAGAGAAAGGTCCACATACAAGAACCACATGCAAAGGCATGAGTTGCGTTTGGTACCGAACAGAGAGTTCCCACCTATGCCTTCCTCATCTCCCTTGCCACCTAGCATGGAGGTTAGTAAGGTTGAGCCTATGCAGGTTGGCTTTACATGTTTGTCCCGGGAGGAGTGGTCCTTCCGCCATAGAGAGGGTCTATGCCTATATTGTGGGAAGGCTGGACATAAGTTACGAGCTTTTCCTGTACATCTGGGAAACGCACACACCTAGGATCTCTGAGGGGACAGATCCTAGGTGGAGTCAGTCAGTCCCCAGATCAGGATTTAAGCAAGCCCATCCTACAGATGGTTATTTATTGGGTTAACTCCTCAGTGGCTACCCCAGCCCTGATCGATTCTGGTGCTGCTGGCTATTTTATTGATGGTGAATTAGTTAAGACACATAATATTCCCGTGATACTCCGTGAGTCTCCATTGGCTGTAGAGGCTATTGATGGTCGTCCACTAGAACCATCCCATGTCACACATGAGACTTGTCCACTGTCCCTAAGGGTAGGAGCTCTCCATGTGGAGACTCTACAATTTCAGGTTATTCAGTCTCCACACCATGCCGTCATTCTGGGTTTCCCGTGACTCCAGAGACATAATCCCAGAGTGGACTGGGAGACTTGTGACATATTATCGTGGTCTGACTACTGTAAAGGGGCCTGTCTACTATAACCTATCAAGATATTGTGTACCTCCCCCTCGGTACCCTCAGAGTACCAGTCTTTCAGTGAGGTGTTCAGAAAGGGGGAGGCTAGCACTTTGCCGGAACATAGACTGAATGATTGTGCTATTAATTTGACGCCAGGCTCGATACCTCCCAAAGGCCGTGCCTATCCTCTGTCGGTGGAGGAAAACCAGGACATGGAGGAATACATTACTGATGCATTATCCAGAGGCATAATTAGAAAATCTTCTTCGCCCGCGGGGGATGGATTTTATTTTGTGAAGAAAAAGAATGGGGAGCTTAGACCCTGCATCGACTATAGAGGTCTAAATAAACTGATGGTAAAAACGCATACCCCCATTCCATTAACCCCTTAGTGACGGCCGCGTGCAGACACGGCCGTCACTTAACGCCCGTCTAACATTTTTTTTTTTCTTCAGAAGAATCCGGCGTGCAGCCGTGCGGGGATCCGGATTTCCTGGACGTACATGTACGTCCTCTGTCACTAAGTG
Source organism: Rhinophrynus dorsalis (assembly GCA_037306005.1). Lineage (NCBI taxonomy): Eukaryota > Metazoa > Chordata > Amphibia > Anura > Rhinophrynidae > Rhinophrynus > Rhinophrynus dorsalis. Next base: position 151,319,195 of record CM074719.1, on the reverse strand, counting down.
ACAGCCACAGAGGACGTACATGTACGTCCATTGTCGCTAAGGGGTTAATTACGGAATTATTTGACCGCTTGAAGGGTTCCTCTGTGTTTACAAAACTTGATTTGAGGGCAGCATATAACTTGTTGATTCAGGTAGGATTGCAGCTCTCCAAAGGAAATATATAAGAGAAAGACAGAGTGAAATGTGTCTAAGTGTAGTATGGTACTAACAAATAGATATAGCAAAATACAAGAAAAGAATAGTTTTTTTTTAATATATATTTTAATGTGTTAGAATTATATATTTTAACATTAGCAGACAAAAAATGAGATATGTATCAAACCCAGATGTTTGGAATCACAAACCGATCAGATATGGGTCCAATTGTCCAACCCACAAATCATGAGTGACAGTGCTGAACAGTTAAAAGGGACGCCCAGAAGTGGAACGCCCTCTATGACAGCTAATCATCACTTTCCCTGAGAAAGGGACGCTGACCAATCCCGAAATGTGTTGGAGACACGTGGAGTTGAAACCAACGAAAGAGAGCCAGTGGAATCGGACTGCACCCGAGCCACCGAGCAGTTCCAGATACTCCAGGGCATCCAGCGGAGTAACTCCAAGGATTACTGTATAAAGCACAAGACAAACAAGGCTAAGAGTAAGCATATTACCATAAGGGGAGATTCTTATCGGGAGAGTGTACATTTGTGGAAATAGACACAGTATTCTGTAGAATCATCTGAACTTATAGTGATAATGGATCCCCATATTATACCTTCTGCTTATCTAGTCTCTTTGCCATAGGAATTCAGTCTAATGCTAGACTATATGTTGTTGGTTACTGTAGAGAACAGTGTTGTTACATTACGGTAACTCTGTGTTTTAGAACAATCTAGTTGTTACATTACGGAAACTTTGTGTTTTAGAACTATATAATTCTTATACTTACAGATTTTACCCATCAGAGGTTTTTCTGATATATGATATTATTAGAACTTAATTTTTAAATTCAGTGTCTGCTCCTGTGTATCGACCCGGCCTGGCTGACGTTCCTGCTCCTGTGTACTGACCCGGACAGGCTGACGTTCCTGCTCCTGTGTTCTGACCCGGCCAGGCTGATGTTCCTGTTCCTGTGCACCGACCCGGCTTGATCTTCATTCCTGCTTCCCTGGTCCTTGACACCTCAGCGACATTCTTATATCTGGTGCCTTTGGCTTGTCCTACGCCTCTGCTCCGGCAGGTTGCCAAGTGTTGTCTCAGTATTGCTCCGACGGAGGTCCTCTGGCCTAGTCCTCCACTACTGTCATACCGGTTGCAAGTGTTGCCTCTGTGATTTCTCTGGTACAGCGCCATTGGTCTAGTCCTCCGCTACTGCCATACCGGTTGCAAGTGTTGCCTCCGTGATTGTTCCGGTAAAGTGCCATTGGCTTGTCCTCTGCTACTGCCAGACTGGCTGCAAGTGTTGCCTCCGTGATTGCTCCGGTCAAGTGCCATTGGCTTGTCCTCCGCTACTGTCATACCGGTTGCAAGTGTTGCCTCTGTGATTGCTCCGGTCAAGTGCCATTGGCTTGTCCTCCACTACTGTCATACCGGTTGCAAGTGTTGCCTCTGTGATTGCTCCGGTAAAGTGCCATTGGCTTATCCTTCGCTACTGTCATACCGGTTGCAAGTGTTGCCTCTGTGATTGCTCCGGTAAGGTGCCATTGGCTTGTCCTTCGCTACTGTCATACCGGTTGCAAGTGTTGCCTCCGTGATTGCTCCGGTACAGTGCTATTGAACTAGTCCTCCGCTACTGCCATACCGGTTGCAAGTGTTACCTCCATGATTGCTCCGGTAAAGTGCCATTGGCTTATCCTCCGCTACTACCATACCGACTGCAAGTGTTGCCTCCGTGATTGCTCCGGTAGTGCTCTTGTTTCAGTTGGACTGGTAGCTCACGCATGTGTGCTGACCTTGGCGTGTTAAAGGATCATTTCAGTACCTTCACATATGGGACTGTTTACTATCAGTGATGAACTTTAACTCCTGCAGTGCTGGAATCCTGGGAACCTACTTCTCTGCCTGACCTGTGTCAGTACAGACTGTTTGTACTCCTATATTTGTGCTGGACCTGTGTGGGCTTTGAATAAATTACCTGTTGTGTGTCTGTACTATACTGTTGTATATTACAGGACCTGTGAGGGTTCTTATTGTATTATTGTATTCAATAAAACTGTGCTTTTATCCTAACCCTGTGTCTGTGATTCAAACAAACCATTACAGCAAGCCCCTGATGCCCTGTGGATTTTTTTCAAAAAAGATGACTAAGGCTCAAAGCCTATATGATACAGGGGACTGTGAATTGCTAGCCATTATCCTCGCTTTTCGTGAATGGCGTCACCTCCTTAATGGATCACAAAAACCTGACATTCTTATCAGAGGCCAAGAGACTGTCACCAAGACAGGCCAGATGGCCATTATTTTTGTCTAGATTTAATTTTGTGATTTCGTACTTCCCTGGTTCCAAGAATACTCGTGCAGACGCCCTGTCTAGACAGTTTGGCCTAGAGCGTGAGACAGAAAGTGAACCCTTTCCGATCATTCCTCCTGATCGCATTTTGGCTACAATACGTACTAGCATACTTCTTCCCTGGGCAAAGAGATTCTGGCTTCACAAAGTAATGCTCCAGTTGAGAAACCCAGTGGCAAATGTTTTGTAGTTGACAATCTCCGCACAAAGCTGCTCGAAACCTATCATTTGTCCAAAGCAGCTGGACACATTGGTCAGGACCAATTAATTTGGTCAATTTCACAGCTTTTTTGGTGGCCTAGTTTAAGGGCGGATTGTGCAGCCTTTGTGGAGGCTTGTTCCGTGTGTGCTTGTGCCAAAGCTCCTAGGCATCTCCCTCTAGGGCTGCTCCAGACAATTCCTAATGGTGAATGTGGTCACACATTTCCTTAGACTTCATGGTGGAATTGCCTAGATCCAAGGGCTGTACAGTCATACTAATGATAGTGGATCAATTCTCTAAAATGGCATATTTCGTTCGGCTTCAGGGAACGAAATATGCCATTTGGTATTTGCCAGAGAGGTATTCAGGCTCCACAGAGTACCCCAGGTTGTGGTTTCTGAACGTGGAAGTCAATTTGTATCGAGATTTTGGAGGACCTTTTGTGATCAGATGGGCATCAAACTGCTATTCTCTTCTGCCTACCACCCCCAGACTAATGGTGCTGCGGAAAGAGCCAATCAAGGACTGGAATAATTTTTGCGCTGCTTCAGTTCTGACCACCATGATTATTGGGTTGACCTGTCGCCATGGGCTGAGTTTGCCAGGAATTTTGCCATAAACTCTCCCTTCCTGATTAACTATGGGTTCCAATCATCTCTGCTCCTGGATTTGTTTCAAGCACAGGAGATTCCGGCTCTGGATGAGCATATGGAGCAGCTCTGCTCCACATGGGCACAGGTTCAGAATGCCTTACGAAGGTCCTCAGAGTGCTATCAGAGACATGCAGTTCGCAGGAGGTATACTGCTCCTGTCTTTCAGGTGGGGGATAGAGTCTGGTTGGCCACCAAGAATCTGCACATGCAGGTGCCTTGTCACAAGATGGCTCCATGTTTCATAGGACCCTTCCTGTTTCTTATGCCTTAGACCTTCCCAGGAATATGCGCATTCACAACGTCTTTCATATCTCTCTCCTGAAACCGCTGGTCTGTAACCGCTACTCATCCGCTTCTGTAGTCCAAGGTCCAGTACACATTCAGAATCAGGATGAGTATGAGATCCAAAACATTCTGGACTCCCGCAAGGTCCAGGGGCGCATCCAATATTTTGTCCATTGGAAAGGTTATGGTCCAGAGGAGCATTCCTGGGTAAATTTCCCAATAAGGTGTGGTCTCCTCCACGGGAGGGAGATCATTGAGTGGGGGGTACTATCACGGTGGGTAATTGCTGTAACAGCGACACTGTTACTTCCTGGCTGTTGCTTTATGCAAGTCGCTGTTCTTATAGGTCACTGGTGTTGTGATGTCATCTCTCTGCCCAACTGCCAGGCCTTTTAAACCTCAGCATGTCCAATTACCAGTGCCCTTTCGTGGTGTACCTGAGCCTAGTGCTGTGTTGGTCCATTGTTGTTCCTGTGTATTACTCTGGCTCCGTCTGACTACACGATCCGGCTCTGACTCCTGGCTATGTCCGACTACCCGATTCGGCTCTGACTCCTGGCTACGTCTGACCACTCTCCCTCTGTTGCGTTCTGCTTACGATTGATAGCCTCGGCTACCGAACCCGGCTACTGTGAAGCTTGCTGTCTGGGCCTACCTTACCGCGCTCGCCACCCAGTTAGCAGTGCTTGTCGGCCAGTCCGTGTCACTGACCTCCCGTGATCTGTCTGGTTTGGGCGTCTGCCTCGGTCAGTCCATGTCACTGATCTCCTGTGTTCTGTCCGGTCCCGGTGTTGCCTCACCTAACCTACTAGGTGCCGTTTTGCCTTGCCTAGGTATACCCTAGCGGTACGGTATAGTTGCGCTACGATTCACCTGCTTGGTGTGACTAAGGAAGTGCCGTGCACTGTCCTCCTATCCATATGCGAAGTTTACCTAGGGCCGTTCAGTACTGGCTACACCTGCCTAGTGAAAGGTTGAGGAAGTGTCTTGCACTGTCCTCACACCTGGACTCGAGAAAGTGGTGGAGTTAAGTCGCTACTGTGTTGCTCCAGAATTCTGGAGATTCTCGCTCCTGTTGCCTGGGTACTCTAGCGTTAAGGTACAGATGACAGTTTAACCACACTTGCATAGTAAAGGGTAAAGAAAGTGTGCACTGTTCTTCCCTGGACTTGTGAGAGTGTATTGTTCTTTACTGCCACTATTGTGTTTAAAATAAAGTTTATTTTAATTTCATCTGTACTTGTCAAGCGTCGTCATTTCCTAGTCTCTCTGTGACACTCACTTTAGCATACAGCAATACTGAAATCCCATTCTTAGATGTTCTGGTTCAAAATCAGAGAGGTAAATTACAAACAACATTGTATACCAAACCAATTGATGGTAACAACCTCCTACATGCTAGTAGTCACCATTTGTGTAAATGTGTGTGTGCTCATATGTATGTGTTTATGTACAAATGTATATTTACTATTTGCAACTATATCTGTGGGTGTGTATATAGACACATTATATGTGTATGTATAGGTGTATGTGTGTGTGCGTAGGTATATATGTATACATGTGTATGTGTATGTCTATATGTATGTATGTATTTATATATGTGTTTATGTATATGTGTGTGTGTTTACAGTATATATATCTATATATCTCTATATATATATATCTATATATCTATATCTATATACATCTATATATATATATATATGTATATATATATATATATATAGCATATGAACAGAAAAGGCAGCACCCGTGGGTCTTCTTAATGAGCTTAATGCATTTATTCAGCAACAAAAACGTTTTTTGTTGCTGAATAAATGCATTAAGCTCATTAAGAAGACCCACGGGTGCTGCCTTTTCTGTTCATATGCTGTATCTTGATATGGGATTGTGCAGAAGTTTTTTATGGGAGTGAGTGCTTTCCACCAATGTGAATTGTATATATATATATATATATATATATATATATATATATTTATATATATATATATATATATACACATCGCACCAAACCAGTCCACCACCATCATTGACATCTGCCCCATTCATTGTAGGTTGTATTCTTTTTTTGTTTGTTTTTGTGGTTGTTTTTTGTTTTTGTTTTTTTTTAATATATCCTATATAATAATTCGCTAAATCGTGTGTAACGCCGCGACATGCGCAGTAGACACTGCTGAGCATGCAGTAGAGGCTGCCTGCGCCGCGGCTGATACAGAGCTGGGTGTTCCGAAGGAGTGGGACATTTTGCCCCATTGAATAACATAAGTGGGAAATGGAACCATTCTCACAAGATTTCATGCCAGAAAAGTGGAAAACCTTGTGTATTCCACAAAAGTTCCAGCGGGAACAAAACAGGACTTTTCATCCATCCCTGCTAAAGACTCATCCTCCTCCTCAGAGTCACTGTCCTCAGGTTCAATCCAATTTCTCTTTTTTCAAAAAAACAGTGATGGTGGTCATATTGTTAGCCAGCACTATGAACCATTAGCTAACTACTTTATTTTTATTTTTGATTTCAATTTTTTTTTCCCTCTCTCTCACACTCCGTCTCTTCCACTCTGAGTTTTTCCTAAAATACACCACTCTAGACTGCAGGGAATTATGGGTTTAGACAGTATATGAACTGGAAGTTTTACCTCATTGAATAACATAGGTGGGAAATGGAAGAATTTTCACAAATGTTTCTGTGCTCCTAGTGAAAAGGTGAAAAATGTACATGGTCCCCTATGGGAGAAATGATCCGCCGAGATAGCAGAAAACCATGCTTTTTTTTCACAGACTTTCCTGTAGGAACAAAACTGAACCTTTTGCCCATCCCTAGTTAAAAGTGGGAATATTATTTGGATGTAACAAGACAAAATGGAATAGTTAATCGAGAACCTGACACCATATGTGACTAGGTTCCATTAATCATGTGTGCTGAAGAGTACCTGACTCTTTAAGATTTAGCATACATTTCAATGGTTGTCATTCTCCAAATCCCTGTGTGCCAGTCTTTGACTATCACAATATTAAAATATTTTCATTGTAAATAGGCCTTAGTTAAACATATTTATAATGTATGTACATATGCATGCTACATCATTTTAAGTATGTATGTTGCACATGTGGTTATTGTCAGTATCGTGGGCAGTGGGCTCACTGTTGAATTTTTCCCTGGGGTCAAGCTCCAGGTCCTTCTAGAACCTAGCAATGCCCCTATCTAGGGATCAGTATGTCTGGTTCTAGTTCAGTGAACTGAATGACTGTTAAAGGATGAATATTTTCTTAGTTTTCCCTTTTTTTAGATTCATTCATGTGTTATGTGTGAAGCATTTATTATTCATCATTTCAATTAATTTGAAATCTTATTGCCAGAGAAGAAACATTGGATTGTTTTGTATTATATTTTAGTATTCAGAAAATGTTTCTTAATTTCAACCAAAGTCCAGAGTCTTTCATCTGACTCCTATTTTTCAATAAAAAAACTGGTGTACTGGTTTCTTTGAAATTCAGAAATCCATCAAAAAGGATAAGACATCAATTTATGTGTGTTTCTTCTAATACAAATCAGTAATAGTGTGATGAAAAGCCAGTCAGACATATTAATCTATGGAATTCATATTTCACAGTGAAACATAGCAAATGCTCAGACTGTATTTCAGATTGTTTAACCAGATTGTAGCATTTGCTATAAAATACATTTGTAATCATGTTTCTGTGATTATAAGCAAAAGGTGAAAACAACTTTTAGACAGGTGAAAACAACTTTTAGATGCAGGTCCTGAAACACTAGCATTATCATTGGTCAAACCAAATATTTTGGATCGGTACAACATGGTATATTATTATTTTAAGTTATATTTTTAAGTTTATTATTTTTTGGTCATCAGAAAATCTTAAAGCAGTACATTTGCAGCTTAATAATATTATAATTATTGAAATGACAGAGGTTGTCATATTTGCTATACCTGGAAAAATATATATATCATTAATAGTGATTATAATATTTACTGTATACACGGGCCACAGTGCCACCCAGCAATGGCTGCAGTGTAGTCATGCACAGTACAGACTGGCCACTCAGCGGCTGATACGGAGCGAGGAACTCCAAATTCAGACCGTAGACTGAAGGTGCACTGAGTGGACTACGGTCTGAATTCAGAGCCCCGTTCCGTTATCAGCTGCGGTGTGGGCAGTCTGTACTGTGCATGACTGCAGCACGTGCAGCCGTCTTTACTGCGCGTGACGGCTTCTGACAAACACACTTAGCGAATTATTGTATAGGATAGGGGAAACTGTGAAATGGTTTAATGAATGAGCCCTTTTTCCCTGATATTTATTTGGAGTCTTAGATGAAGTTTGTTTTGTAGAAGGATTTCACATGGTAACTACTTCTTAGGTTTAATGGCATCACACTTTGAACACAGTATGTGTCTTTTTTTGCTGTGTAATAAGGGAAGTGTGTTTGATCAGTACTTTTATGTAACCCACTGATATTAACCCTCTGAGTGCCAGAGGGGTACACAACACAATGCAAATAAATGCATTAATTTTACTGTATTACAAGGAGTGATGGTAGTATGAGATAAATGTCCCTATATCTATATATATATATATAAAAGAATAAGTCTCATTGCATAATTTATGGTACCTCAGAAAACAAACACACATTGAACAGAATGCCTCATTACATAATTTATGTCTCATTAGGAGACACAACTCCCATTCGGTGATTCAATGGGGACATTACTGCTCCCACTGGGTGATTCAATGGGGGCGTGTTTATCATACAGGGAGTTGGCCCGCCCCCTCTAGCCCTCCCACCTCTATCCAACTGACAAAAAAACAATATAGCTGCCACTCGCTTCTGAAGTAGGGGATATCAATAACTTCTCCTGGTCCACACACACTTTCACTCAGGATCATGACCCCACAAACACACTGTTTCACCTTTCACAGATAATTGTAACCCTCCATACACACTGTTTCACCTCCCACAGATAACTGTAACCCTCTATACACTCTGTTTCAGTACGAGGGTGTAATGTTTCCATAAAATACAAACTCAGGGATAAACTTAATAGCAACTCTTTTATTTAACCCTTTCAGTGCCAGGGGGTACGCAACACATTGCTTTGCAATGTGTTGCATACCCCTCTGGCACTCAAAGGGTTAACTCTTTTCATCTCTTCAGTCACCTCACTGTCTGTTTTCAACTGTCACTCCTCCACTTCCTGCTTCCTGATTCCTGCCCTTTTTCCTTAAAGGGAGAGAGATGCTTTGCTGTATGTTACAGAGGGCAAGCCTCAAACACCACTTTCTATTTGATCCCTCAGCATATTGCTATGTTGCCTCAACTGAAGAGCCACTGTGTGTTATATTGCTATGTTACCTCAGCTTAAGTAAGGAGTTACTGTTCCCATTGGGTGATTCAATGGAGGAGTGATTTAAATCATTCAGGGAGTTGGCCTTCCCCCACTATCCAGCCCGCCCACCACTACCCAAGTGACTGAAAAATCAAAATGGCTGCCACTTGCTCCTACACCACAGACTCACACACAAGCCACACACACACAAAAGCCACACAAACACACACACACGGAATCCACAGGGGTCCCTCCACCAACCTGAGGCATACAATGAGCTGATCCAACAAAGAGAGGGCGGGATCGGCTCCAGTGTACCTTCATTTCTGGTATCCACAATACAACAATGCTTTCGGCTCCTGGTGCACAATGTGCTTCTGCTGCAGGAAGCCCAGCTGCTTCATGTAGCTCAGAGGCAGGCAGGCCCAGTACCAAATCCTTCATGTTCCCCCTTCATGAAGCACAACAGTCCACCCCGCAACATCCCGGTCATGCGGCCCTTCAAGGAGCTCTCTACAAGCAGCAGCTGGATGCGGCTATTACCCGTGGCTGAGGGGCTGGAGACAGACCATGCTGGGGCCACTCTGTAGTACACACTCTTACACACAAGCTTCTTCACCACCGCTCTCTGTCCGCTGTCACACACCTGCATTGTGTAAGTACCCTGGCACAAAAAATATACATGCCGCACTATAGCTGCTCCAACAACACACATCATCTCTCCTCAGTTCCTGCTCTCGGTGCCCGGGCTGCATCCCTAGTAATGATCTTGGCCGAGGCCTGGGGCAGGAGGTGTCTTCCTGGCCAGGGAGCCGGGCCGGCGGTTCTCTGGCAGCCTCTGAGTGTGCATGTACAGAGTCCACTTCAGGGACTGTGGACTCCATGACTCTTGCTACATACTGGGACAGCTGGCTAACCCTTTCAGTGCCAGAGGATTAAGCAACACAATGAGCAATGCCTTGCCTACCCCTCTGGCACTTACAGGACCTTAATAATATCTGTATGTGTGTGTGTGTACGCATGTATGTACGTGTGTATGTATGATCAATGTCTGTATATGTCACTGTATCTGTGTGTGTCTATGTATGTGTGCAATATGATTCTTTCTGCTTCACACAGTACACACAAAAACATCATCAGTCAATACAGCTAAAAGAAATGTACAATACAAACAAACACAAAAAATTCTTACAAAATAACTTCAACATGCCACCTACAACATTTCAAACAAAAAATGATACATAACACATACCCTACTACAGTGACGGGCAACGCCGTCACATATTGCTAGTTAGTCCTAAATATAAAGAAAATAAAAACAAAAAGTGCACTGAGCAATATCCAACATGAAACAATATATATTGAGTAACAACATAGTAGTCAGCAAAATCAAATAAACACTTATTTTTTCAAAGTCCCACTAATGGTCCCACTAATCACTATTGGGAATACTATGCCGTCCTTCTGCACTCAAGGCTCACACTTAATAAGGAGCAAGATGAACACCAGTAACAAATAATCCAAATATTTAATACATTACTAGAATGATTTTAAAAACCTATAAAAATCATAAATTATACAAAGTAATGATACATAGTAACATGTTTCTTGCCCCCTGATCCATTTCTTCAGCAGTGTAATGTTGTAAAAACAATGTATCAATTGTAAAAGACCAAAACGTGATACTATAAATAATCATTTTTGTATGCTTTAAAAATTGTTTACATTTGGATACTGGTCAGTTAACTTTTTAGTCTTTATTTTCTTTATATGATGAACCAAAAATGATCCTTTTCTGCTAAGTAATTTGATATCTGTATTTAATGGCACAGTAACTAGACTGCTGTTGAGTTGGAATTTGATTGATCTGTGTGGAGGCAGCAAAATAGCCTCTTTCGTTGGTAACATTCATTGTGAGTACCCATTTGGCTTTGTTCATACAACATATATTTTGGTCAGGACAGTAGAACCTTATGAGCCACCCCCTTTGTTTTTCTCTTTTTCTATTAGTCTTGGACAATAATGCAATGCGTTGCGTACCCTTGTGGTCAGGGCCGGATTTGCCATTAGGCAAAGTAGGCACCTGCCTACAGGCGCACGCCACCGAGGGGCGCCTGCCATTGGGATTTTTTTTTTTTTAATTAAAAAAAAAAAAAGTAGACACCTCGCTGGCGCTGCCCCCCCCCCATTCCCTATTTCCTACCTCCCAGGCGGCAGGACATGTCTGTGCCTCCTTGGCACAGTCCTCTAGGTGGTGAGCTCCCTCGTCGCATCTTTAGGAATGCAGAGCGCTGGGAGATGACATCATCTCCCAGCGCTCTGCATTCCTGAATAGGAGACCGCGCGCTCAATCAGCTACAGGACTGTGCCATGGAGGCACAGATGACAGATCTCCTACCAGAGAGGTAGGAAACAGAGCTAATGGGGGGCAAGTTGGAGCCTATGGAGGTCAGTATGGAGATGATGGTGCAGAGTGAGGGGCAATATGGAGATGATGGGGTTGGGGGCAATGTGAGGGGATATGGAGATGATGGGGCAATGTGAGGGGCAATTTTGAGATGATGGGGCAAAGTGAGGGGCAATATGGAGATGATGGGGGGCAAGTTGGAGCTGATGGGGTTGGGGGCAATGTGAGGGGATATGGAGATGATGCGGCAATGTGAGGGGCAATATGGAGATGATGGGGGGCAAGTTGGAGCTGATGGGGTTGGGGGCAATGTGAGGGGATATGGAGATGATGGGGCAATTTTGAGATGATGGGGGCAAAGTGAGGGGCAAGTTGGGGCTCATGGGGCAATATGGAGATGATGGGGGCAATGTGAGGGGCAATATGGAGATGATGGGGGGCAATATGGAGCTGATGAGCATTGTGGAGGTGTCCAGTGGAGTTGGCAAATGGGGGGGGGGGCGCTTCACAGTTCTGTGCCTACAGGCTCCTGAGATGTAAATCCGGCCCTGCTTGTGGTACTGAGATATTTCAGCATACATGTATTTACCATGTATTTTATTTTTTTTTACAGCTAGAAGAAAGAAGACTGAAGTGAAGAAAGACGATACAAGACAGAAGAAAGAAGGACAGAAGATGACCAGAATGCTAAGGACTCTGCTGGACATCAGGATTAATGGTAAGTGTTAGTTTTAATGGGCTGTTGCTTTGCTACTTAGTTGGGTTAACCCTATGAATGCGGGTGGGGTAATTATACCCCAATGGCATTCATAGGGTTAATTATACTAACTTTGGACTAATTCTAGGTACTTTGGATATTTTGAAATGGGGCTTAGGGCCCCATATCAATACATCCACTGGAGACTTAGCATTTTTGTTGCCTTCTAATAGCTGTGTCAGCTGACTAACATTCCGATAAGGGATTTTAGTAAAAAAAAAATAAAAAAAAAATGGGTCTTACATTTTATGCGTTACAGTGAGTCCCTTATAGGATCTTTAGGGCTAACGCAGTCTATTAAATGGCAACTAATGGAGTTTTTTTTATTAAAACTCATCTAAATGTAGCGGCCTGCAGGGGGTGTTTTTGCAGGCATTTTTTCATACCACTGCTCATTAAATTGCTTACTGTGCTTGAAAAATGCTGTCACCTCTTTTTTTGTGTCGGCTGCCTTTAAAGGGATAGTAATGTAATAAAAACAGCTCTAATTAATCATCATAGCATTTGGACTTTGGAGAGTGTTATTTCAGTTCTGTCAGAGTTGTAGTTCAGGAGTAATTCAGTGACAAAGTGTCCCTCTCCCGCCCCTTTTACTGATGTAACACTGCTCAGACAAAGCAGAAGGGAGGTGCCCGGGTAGATTGCACAGAGGGACAATCTTCATTTAAGATAAGGGAAAAACCTGAAAAGCTTGTCAAGGGGGGTAGGGCTTTCACTGTTTTCACATAAAGAAGATTGTCCCCTGCTGTTATCTGTCTGGTCTTACAACCAGATTCACATCTGAGAAGAGATGGCTTACACTAGGTAAAAGGGGCAGGGAGGGGAAACTTTGCTTGTGAATATCTCTTAAACCATAAAGGTTTTTTTAATGCCTACAAAATAAAATAAAGTTAAAACGAAGGATTACTATCCCTTTAAATCAAACCCTAAATGTTTTTAAAGTGATCCTTCGGATGTAGTTGTTGTTTGAACCTGTGCAAATCTATTTTCATTCCAAATTTTGGTTGGATATAGGTGGTTGCAAAGCTCAACCCCTTACTTAGAACTTAGAGGACTTCTAAAAAGCTGACTATGACTGTTTTTATGTATCTTGGTCACAAATGGTTTCTAGCTTCAGCTATTGGCCAGGTCACTTATATCTCTGTTATGCTGGATATGGACTGCATATTTTGTTTTGTAGTCATGGTAAAAGGAAAATGAAGCAGGACTAGTAAGGTTAACCGACACTTAAACAGAAAAATCTTAAAACGTCATGTACAGAAATATATGATCTGAACAAATTTCAGAATGTTTATATATAAATATGTTGCTTTTGCTCACTTCAAGATGGGTCTAAATTCTGCTCTTCCAATATAAGTGGGCAGTTGTTGTTTACGTGGGAAGTTTTGAATAGCTTTAGCATGTATCACTTAGGTTTTCATCTTGTGTAAAGACTTTTTTTTATCTTGCTAAAGATCACTGTGAGGGTGCTAAAATGTTAACATTGTATATTAAAGGATAGTAATGAGTCACAAAAAAAAGAAGCTCCAATTAATCTTCATGGTATTTGGGCCGTGGAGAGTTTTATTTCAATACTGTCTGAGTTGTAGTTCAAGAGTAATTGAAATATACAGTATCCCCCTCCAGTCCCTTTTACTGATGTAATACTGCTAATCTCAGAGCAGCAATACTTTCCGGATGGATCATAGCAATGGACAATCTTCAGTGAGCATAAGGAAAAACCTGAAAAACCCGTCAAGGCAGGTTTGGAGGGGAGGTGTCCTGACTGGCGATGGAGCTGGTCGCATAATCTGGGAGCTCCTGCTGTACTGAGTGATTTTAAACATTTTGGACATATAATCCTGATTTTATTTGGATCTACTATTTGATATAACACATACTTCTCTCATTAACTTTGGCTATAACATAAATGAAAAAGTGAGATAAGAAGCTGAAGGCTGCCTCTGAACAGGAGCAGATCACAACTTACCTGTCAAATCATTCAGCCATTTCACCCATCTCGGAGGTCACCACAGTTCACTGTGAAGAATTAACAGAGACTCCGTGCTCACTTTCTTCTGTACCTGACAATATCAACAAATCGACTGAAATTTTTGAACTGAATCTTGCTCTTGAAATTTCAGAGATGTCGGTCACTTTATTGAAGAAAGATCTGGAAAAAATGCTAGCAGGTCTCCCTACAAAAGAAGATTTGAAAACATCATAGATAATATGTAATCTTCACTAATGGAGAAGATAACTAGCATTAATTCCAATATTCACCAAACCACACAAAGGGTGGCTCAATTAGAGGAGGAAAGAACTGCCTCAGCAGAATACACCGATTCCTTGAAGAAAACTCTAATTGAACAAAGAGACACTATCAAAAGCACACACACACACACAGGAAAAAGATGCCCAGTCAATAAAAAGGGGGATAAAACATTTTTAGATATATAAGTGAAAGAAGAAAAATGAAACAAGGAATAGTTAGACTGAAAACAAAAAATGGAAACTATGTAAATGAGAATAAAGGGCTAGCTGACTGTCTCAATGAATATTTTTGTTCAGTTTTTACAGAGGAAGACAAAGGGAAGGGACCTCTGTTAGAGAAAAGAAATAACAAGACAAAAAAAATAACAGAGAAGAGTCTGGTAACTACAGACCAGTAAGTCTTACATTAGTAGTGGGACAATTAATGGACACTATGATAAAGGAAATAATTGTTGAATAACTGAATTTGAATGGCTTGCAAGATACCAAACAGCATGGGTTTACAGCAGGGAGATCTTGTCAAACTAACTGGGTAACTAAAATAATAGACCATGGGGGAGCAGTAGATATAGCGTATCTAGATTTCAGTAAAGCATTTGATACTGTCCCTCATAGAAGACTCAATAAATTGCAGCTTTTGGGTCTGAAAGCAAAATTAGTTAAATAGATGAGGCAATGGCTGAGTGACAGGAGACAGAGGGTGGTAGTCAATGGAGAATATTCAGACGAAAGGAGTGTTACTAGTGGGGTACTTCAGGGATCTGTACTGGGCCCATTCTTTTTAATATTTTTATTAGTGATATTGCAAAAGGTCTTCAAGGTAAGGTGTGCCATTTTGCAGATGATACAAAGATCTGCAATAGGGTAGACATTCCAGGGGGAATTAGCCAAATGAAAAATTATTTAATTAGAAGAATAGACATGAATGTGGCAGCTGCAGTTTAATGTTGATAAATGTAAAATAATGTACTTGGGACATAAAAATCCAAAGGAAAAATATACTATTAAGGGAACAGAGGAAAGGGATTTGGGAGTAATTATTTCTAATGATTTAAACGTAGGCAGGCAATGTAATAAAGCAGTGGGAAATACAAGCAGGGTGCAGGGTTGTATAGCTAGGGGCATTAGTAGAAGAAAAAGGGAATAGTCATGCCACTCTATAGATCTCTTGTTAGACTTCACCCAGAGTATTGTATACAGTACTGGAGACCCCATCTCCAGAAGGATATAGATACTCTAGAGAAAATACAGAGAAGGGCTACTAAAATAGTGACTGGTTTACAGGAAAATAAATATCAGGATAGACTAGAGGATCTGAACATGTATAGCTTGGAGGACAGAATAGAGAGAGGGGATATGATAGAAACATTCAAATACATGAAGGGAGTCAACAAAGTTCAGGAGGGATTTACATTTCAAAGGAGTAAAAATGTTAGGACAAGAGGCCATAGTCTAAAACTAGAGGGACATAGGTTTAGATGTAATGTAAGAAAGTTTTACTTCTCTGGGTATTAGATAAGTGGAATAGCCTACCAGCAGAAGTGGTAGAAGTTAATACAGTGACAGAATTTAAGCATGCATGGGATAGGCATAAAGCTATCCTTAACATAAGAAAAGACCAAGGACCAAAAAAGGTTTGAAGTTTTTACAGTAGCAAAATGGGCAGACCAGATGGGCTGAATGGTTCTTATCTGCCGTTAGATTCTATGTTTCTGTGTTTGTATCTCTCTCACCTCACATTAAGAATAGATGACTTGGATAACAGAAGTAGACTGAATAATATGCAAATTAGGAATTTACCTGAATCGATCCTTCCCCAACACCTGAGAGAAACTCTAACTGAATACTTCAAAGCTCTACTAGGAGACTCAGCTCCTGCCTCCATTGCTTTTGACTGTATTCACCTCGCTCTAAAAGCAAGAGAAGATGGCTCACCTCGAGATGTGATCACTAAATTTCAAAACTATCTGATCAAGGAGAAGATCATGAAAATTGTCAGAGATGGTCATGTGTCTAAATGTGAGGGTGCCTCCATCCAGCTCTTCCAGAATCTCCCACCGCATACCTTCTACTTACAAAGATTGGTCAAACCACAGATCATTTAAGAAGCATGAATATAATGTATGAATGGGGATTTCCCTTCCAGCTTTCCTCCACACATAATGGATCCACCGCTATCCTAAGAAACCCAGAGGAAGCCTTTCTCTTTTGCACCACTCTGGGCATCCCTCTACTTCCACAATCAATGCAAACCAATAATCAACAATCATCCAAATCTCAAAGGTGGCTTGAATGGTCTCCAGAATCTCCAATGAATAATAAGAGAATGAGGCTTCAGGAATCTGACTCCCGTCCCCTCCATCTACTGTACATACACAGGTACTGAGTGGACATGACCTTAGAAGTTCAGAACTGAACATTTTCTAACTTTGATTTGTGCTCTAGGATCACTCACCTATGAACTTTTTATCCTGATATTAGCGTTCCGCTATCTGTTGAGACATGGAGGTCAAGCGCTTTCTCTCTTGCTGGTAACTCATTACAAATTTCCCCTGATCTGACCTCTCTTCCAGCTAACAGTTTTATTCCCTTGTTTTCATCCATTAAACAAGAACTCTATCCCTGGTCTGCTCTTCCTTTCTCCTGTATGGGTAGGATAAATATCATCAAAATGACAATCCTTCTCAAAATTGCATTCCTTTTTAATGCTCTTCCTATTACCATCCTGACTAACATAAAAAAACTCTATACAGAAGACAATCTCAGCTTTTGTTTGGACACTCCATTCTCCCCACACATACAGATAGAGGTGGACTTTGTCTACCAGACATAGGCCGTTATTATTCGGCCTCTGCTTTAGCCAAACTCCCCCCCCCCAATACATAGCTGTAGATGGATAGGTACTGTGAATGAAATACTGGGTGTTTTTGACCCTCTACAAATTTGCTGGAACAAAAAAACACATCTTACACTTAACACCTTACATAAGAACCATTTGATCCTATGCCATGTTTTTTCCCAATGGTTTTCGCTAAATGATTCTTATAAACTTGCTTTTCTGGTTGGCTGAGCTCATCCAATATTCTCTTCTTTCAAATCAGCACATTTAGACATGATAAGTTCTCTTAACACTACTACTGGCATATTACCTTTGGAATCATTAACTCCATTGCAAAATACATGTATCCCTTGGTGGTTTTACCTGCAAATCAGATACTGTATTCAGTCTATCAAAAAACTAAACCCCTTAATGAGAGATCTTACTGCCTTTGGATGACTCTTAACAAAGGAAACCGCTGATTTTCAGCCCTCATCCTTCTGCTATGGATTTCTAGCCAAATCTGTACATGTGTAAAAATATTATTTCTTCTTTTGGGAAAAAGAACTAGGGGTAGATCTAAATATGGAAGGCTTAAAAAAAAAACAAAAAAAAAAACATAAATCAGCTCAGGATACTAAAACAAAAGAGATGAATTATAAACTGATCTCTAGATGGTACATGACTCGTCAACATTTAGCCACTTTCTCTAGTGACACAACAGATTTATGCTGGAGATGCAAGAAAGGTATAGGTTCCATGTTTCACATATGGGGGACACACCCTCTTATACCATCATATTGGTCTCAGATTATAAAATGCATTAACTCCGCCTTACAAACTGCTCTACACATAGACCCTCTCCTATGTCTATTCTTCTACACTACACATCCCACATCCTCGATATTTTAAGGTAGGCAAAAAACGATTATGTTTCTCCTTAACATCACTAAATCCCTTATCTCTTTATCTTGAGGATCCACTCTACCTCCTAATATGGAAATTTGCCTTAAAAATGTTTTCACCTCCCTAATTATGGAGAAATGCCATGCCAAAGCTACTGATACCTTGCTATTCTTACAACATGGCTGGGAACTTTGGTTGTCCATTCATCCGTTGGATTGATGTAGGGGCTAGTTCTTCTTAGGCAACAATCACAAAACAGGGCCAAAACAGAATTCTAGCTGGGCAATGATGTCTCCTCTACTGTGGTTCACTCTTTGACTTATCTTATAGGCAGCTGTTTTCAGTGAGGTGAGACACTACCCCCCCCCCTTTTTTCCTCTCATTCTTTTCTTTCTCCTTTCTACCTTTTTTTTTTTAGTTTTTGCAACCTTTGTATTCTGTTGTCTGTTATATACACCATGTTTTACTCAATAAAGCATATTTAAAGAAAAAATAAATAAAAAGGACAGCAGGGTTTTCCTTATGCTCACAGTAAGAAGATTGTCTCTTGCTGCAACTTGTCCGGTCAAGGGATCAGATTGCACATCTGAGGGGAGGCAGCTTACACTAGGTAAAAGGGGTGGGAGTGGGATACTTTATCATTCAATTACTCTTGAACTACATCTCTGACAGTACTGAAATAACAGATGAAAGTTGGTACCACGTTAGCCGTAGAAATACAGGAGGCAAATAGAGTTGTTGATACCTTTATTGGCTAACTGAGCAGATTTAGAATGCAAGCTTTCAAGACCTTAGGTCTCTTCCTTAGGCATGTTATAAAGATAAATATAAAAACATCTCTCTTAAATACAAGTACACATTGCATTGTTTAGAATGGAAAACAGATAAGAGAGCTCAGCCCAGATCCAGATACTTTGATCAATCAATGCTAAATTGCACTCTTCCTCTGAGGCTTTAGAGGTATTTAAGATTCCAGTGGGCCTGTTGGAAAGGTTAATCCACTAAGTGATAATGTGACAAGAATTCTCTGTCTGTATTCAAACCGTTATAAATAGTATTAAACTTTAACATTCACTTAACCGCCCATACTTTTCTGTCCCTCTGAGTGTGGAACAGTCCCATCAATACAGTTAACTTAATGTCCCTGGCACTGTCCACTTTCGCAAATATGTTCTCCCACTGGTGTCTTTGTCTGGATCTGTGGGAATTAAACCTTTTATATAGTGGTTGTCCAGTTTCACCCACATAAAGAGCTGTTGGTCATTTTGCACACATGATAAGGTATATTACATTGGATGATTTGCAGGTGAAGGTACCATTGATCTTATAGTGTAACTGGGTATTTGGAATTGGTATCTTGTCCGTGGTGTAAATGTGTGCACACATTTCACACCTCTTTTGTAGGCAGGGAAATGTGCCATATTTTGTATTTTTATTCAGGGCACTCCTTACCATCAGTTGTTTCAAACTGGGAGGCTATCTGAAGGAGAGTAAGGGAGGCTGTGGGAATATGTTCTTAAGTCTTTCATCCGTATGTAATTTTGTTTGAAGTTCTCTTGATATTTTGCATAGAACTTCAATCTGGGGGAGATAAGTGACCACCAGTGGCACCCAGTTTCCATTATGTTGTTCTTTGTAGCACATCAGATTTTTTTCTTGGTATATGGGTAGCCTTCTGTATCTGACTGTCAATAATCCTTGCACTGTAACAGTGTTTTATTAAGTCTCCTCTGAGTTTCTGGAGGTGCCTTTCACGTTCCATCATGTCAGAACAGATGCCATGGTATGTGATGGCCTGGCTGTATATGATGGAGTTCTTTGTGTGTTTTGGAAGGAAGCTATTGTTTTTCAGGTAGGTTGGTCTGTCCGGTGGTGTGTGGTACAGGGATGCATACTGATAGTTGTGCCAAGGAAGTTAATGTTTGTGTGTGAGTGACTGAGTGATAGATTGATATTGGGTTTGAATGCATTGTAGTTCTCATAGAATTTGAGACGTTCCTCTTCACTGGCGGTCCAAATGATAAGAATATCATATACCGTAAAATCTCAGGTATAATACGCACCTGTGTATAATACGCAGGTATATATTATGCCCAAGATTTTAGGGGAAAACAAAAATGCCTATGTATAATACACACCCTTGTTTTCCCCTTTACTTAAAAAAAAATGATTGCTACCTTTCCTCCCTTCCCCCCAGCACAACCTGATGTCAAAAGAAGCCTTACTTTATTTTGCTGCACTTGAATACAGTGATCTGTGTTCAGCTCTGTGTCCCATCTTCCCTGCGGGCAGGCGGCAGGCTTGCATTTCCCGCCCGCTTCCTTCAATGGACTTTCTGGACCTTCTGCCTCCAGCCAATGGTAATGCAGGTGCTGGGGGGTTGGAAGGGAAGGTAGCCTGCAGTAATAAAAAAAATTTTAAGTCATCAAAAAAAACTCTCGGGTATAATACGCACCCCCCGCTTCACATAAGGTGAAGAGGGGTAAAATTGTGCGTATTATACCCAAGATTTTACGGTATGTAATCGAGATAGACCAGGGGTTTTATCTGGCAGGTGGACAGGAAGTCCACTTCCAATTTTGCCATAAACTGGTTGGCATATTGTGGTGCCATTTGGGTACTAATTGCAGTCTCCATTTTCTGAAGGTAGAGGTCCTGTCCAAACATGAAGTAATTGTGGGTGAGTATAAACTGCAGGAGTTTTGTTACCGGTTCCATGTGTGTTATTTTGTTCCAGATATCCTTGGCATGCTTCTATGACATCTGTGTGTGGATTGTTGATGGAAAAGAATTCTACATCCATAGTGGGAATGATGGTGCTCTCTGGAATGGGGCCCAAGTCAGCTAATTTGTTTAAGAGATCCATGGTGTCCTGAAGGAAGCTGGGTGTTTGTTTTACCAGGGTTTTCAGGGTATTTTCTACCCAGCCAGAGATATTCGTTATGAGTGTACCAATTCCTGAAATTATGGGTCTTCCTGGGTTTCCTTATTTGTGTATTTTTGGTAGCATGTAGAAAGAACCTATTTTTGGATCTGCTGGTATTAGGGGCCTTATCTGTTGTCTAATGTTGGAGAGCAGTTATTTTATGATCTTATTAAGTTGTTTTGTATAATTTTTTTGTGGGATCATCTTATAATTTTACATAGTATCTTTCATCAGAGAGTTGCCTATTTGCTTCTTGAATGTAGTATGCAGTGTTCATAACAGCTCCCCCCTTGTCTGCAGGCTTAATAATAATGCCGCCGTTATTCTTTAGTGACTGTATGGCTTTCTGCTCCTTGCAGGTTAGGTTGGGTGTTGGTTCACATTATTTATCCAGTATTTCTGTAGTAACTCTGTTCCTGAAGTTTTCTATGTTTAGGGTTACTTCCTGGTTTTGGAGTCCAGGTGGATCTTTTTGTGGATGCACTGATATTGTGATGTTGCTCTGTGGTGTTGGAATCAGCATTATCCATCTTGTCATGGAAGAATTCCTTGAGTCTGAGTTTTCTGAAAAACTCCATGTCACTGCAGAGTGTTACCTTGTCTACAGGTATAGTGGGACAGATATTTCCTCTCTGCTTGGCTTGTGTGGGGAAAGATTCACAATGCACTTTTGTTCTGGCTGAATTATATATTCTACTGAGAAACCTGCTTTGTATCTTAGTCTCTGCAGTTTCTTCCTCTTGGTGTTGATGAGGAGTGTTTGTAGTTTCTTTTAGTGTTGTTTAAGGGCCTGTTGTATGTCATCCGTGTCTGGTCCAAGCTGTTCCTTGAGAGTTGATATTTCTGCTTGTATTTTTGATTTCCTGTTGTAGCAGATCCCAATAAGGTTGTTGCGTACCTGGGAAGTTCTGGTACATAGCTGATGTGCAAACCTGCTGTTGCATGTGTCCAGGGTATGATTTTTCAGCATGAGGCCTTTAGGTATTATATTTTCCTTTCTGCATGTAGTCTGGAAGAAGATGTCATTATCCAGTTGTGCAAGTTTCTTTAGGAGGTTTTTCATATTCATTTGTATGCGGTAGGTTGGGGTATCTTCCATGCTGTTAACAGATGAGAGTTGGTACCATGTTAGCCGTAGAAATACAGGAGGCAAATATAGTTGTTGATAGCATATTTAAAGAAAAAATAAATAAAAAGGAAGGCAGGGTTTTCCTTCTGCTCACAGAAAGAAAGTAGTCCATTGCTGCGAACTGTCCAGTAAAGGGATTAGCTTGCACATCTGAGGACAGGCGGCTTACACTAAGTAAAAGGGGTGGGAGAGGTATACTATATCATTCAATTACTCTTGAACTACATCTCTGACAGTACTGAAATAACAGATGAAATTTGGTACCTTGTTAGCCGTAGAAATACAGGAGGCAAATAGAGTTGTTGATAGCATATTTAAAGAAAAAATAAATAAAAAGGAAGGCAAGGTTTTCCTTTTGCTCACAGAAAGAAAGTAGTCCCTTGCTGTGACCTGTCCAGTAAAGGGATTAGCTTGCACATCTGAGGACAGGCGGCTTACACTAGGTAAAAGGGGTGGGAGAGGTATACTATATCATTCAATTATTCTTGAACTACATCTCTGACAGTACTGAAATAACAGATGAAATTTGGTACCTTGTTAGCCGTAGAAATACAGGAGGCAAATAGAGTTGTTGATACCTTTATTGGCTAACTAAGCAGATTTAGAATGCAAGTTTTCAAGACCTTAGGTCTCTTCCTTAGACATGTTATACAGGTAAATATGAAAACATCTCTCTTACACATTGCATTGTTTAGAATGGAAACTGCCTACTGGTAGTTTGACTAGATAGCTCTCTTTGAAAGCTGTGACAAAGGGTAAACTTGTATTTTTTTTTCTCCAGTGAGGTAAATCCCCAATTTCCCATGTTATTCTGTTTACCTTATAATGGACTGTTACTATGTTACTATAACTTCTCCAATGTGATAAACTCTCCAATAGGCCTTATTGTATTCTTCCTCTGGTGAACTTTTTTAACCAGTGGAGGGCATTTTAATGAAAAAAGAGGTTAAACTGCAATTTATTTAGAAAGACACATCTTCCATAAGTGGGAATACATTTGTTCTACTCAGCAGAAAAAAAAAACAAAAATATTTTTTTAAACGCAATTATGTAGAAAAGGATAAACCCAGACTAAGCTATATTCTATGTTACCTCTATCCGCTTATCTGCATGTAAAAAAGAAAAGAAGAGCAATTCTGATGCTAACCTACTGTACCATAAAGTTTAAATACAACTTCCCATTTATTTAAATGGGTCTTTTAACTGCTGCAATGCTTGAACTGTCTCAAATGCATTGGTTTACAACATGTTAATATGCCTATAGCATTCACAAGGTTAAATCTCCTTTAGAACAACCAGCTGTTACATTATTAAACTAGAGGGAGTTTTATCTTTTCAAATAACACTGTTACAATGTATTTTAATTCATTTAAACTGTCCTTGTATGTGTTATAGAAGGGTCTCAAAATGCATTTCTTCTGCAATTCATCTCTAAGTAACTGTCATTATTTAAAAACATCAGTGGTGCTCATATAACATTTGTATGCAGTGTGTGTTCATAATTACTATGCAAAATTGATCAAATACCTGGTATCCAACAACACCAAGTTTCACTTTAATTTGTTAATAATTCATTGCAAAGGCATATGCTGACAGAAAGGCGATGGCAGCATCAGGTTAATTCAGATAGCAGAAGAACCGTGAACACTAAGTTATTTTCCATCAAGTATTTTATTGGAATTCACATCAAACCCATCACAATGGTAATCCATAACACAGAATGTACTGTGGAGGGTACTGCCCAAACTGTCTAGGCTACACTGATAGCCTGTTACATGAGCTTTTAACGTTCTATCCCTGTGCTAGTGTGAAAATGAGAACCGTGAAGTGAATTTTAATAGCTTTTGTCAGGTCTCTCTGGATGAGTGTTTGTCCAACTGCATTGGCTTCTCATTTATCCTTACTATCACCACATATTCATATTGCGCTGAGCTCTCAAGGTGAAATCCTTATTTCACCTTCATCAATGTTGACTGCCATAGCAAATGACTTGCTCTGTCTCTCCTTTCACTTCTAAACCACAATTCACAGGTTTTTTTTTATTTAACTCTAAATTGGATATGAAACATATTTTGAGAATTTCAAGTAATGTTCATTGTTCATGTTCTTATGGGTGAAGCAAGTACATTATTGTATTTTAAAATATATTTGGTTTAATATATTTTATAAATACGCAAATAATAATATTTAAATATTATTCATACATAAACATTTTTCTTGAGATAAGAGTGATGTTATCAAGCATTTGCTAGAAAGAATATTGTGCATAGAGTAGACATGAATACATTAGTCAGCAAATATAATGTATATAGATGCAAATGTACTTGTACAGTGAAATAAAAGGACAATAAAATAGTTTTATTCACCAAAACTACTGGCTAACTACAGTTAATGAAATACAATTTATACAACATAAATTACTCTTATATCAGAGTGCTTCTTGTCACAGATATCTATGTTTATTCATTTTTAAATAGAATGAAATATAATACTACACATTATTTATTTATTTATTTATTTATTTTTATTTATTTTTTATTTCTGGTTTGGTTCAGAGTAGCTGTTCTTTGGTTTTTGTTTTTCATTCTATTGTTTGCAATTTGTCCTTTTAATTGTTCTCCTATCAGTAAACAATTATTTCTCCCTTTATGTGATGATCTCGACAATGTTAAATTGTGTTGTAATATTGTCCTAGATTCCATTCATAACAATGGATATTCAGCCTGGGAAAATCCTTTTTGCCCCTGTAGAAATCATAATCAATTTGTTATATACCTTACCGGTATTTGAAAATTTGGTACACATTAAATGGGGCAAAAACTAAGAAAAAAGCACGGGAAATAGCCATCACATTTTGGTAGAATGGCCTTTCCAGTGCTTCCTTTTGCAAATGCATTGACCTTGAGTGACCTCCCCATGTTCCTACCACTTAAATGTCTGCAAACACATTCCTTACACTTAATTAGGTCCCCTTTCCAAATCCATGCCAGTATACAATGCAGTTTTTCAATACATCCACACACTATCCCAACCTGAACTACCATTAACAGGACAAATGCCAGATTTCCTGATAATTCATTACAATGCATGCATTTTAGCTACCCCAACAATGATGGGGTTAAAACTGTGAAAAATAATACTTAATTTTTATTTAGTGCCAAAATTACCTTAAAAAATGTTGTGCATAACATATTTCCCATATTGCCATTCAAAACAAGACAGAGTGTTTCAAAAATAATATGGGGTCATGAGTACATGGAACAAACTTTAATTTCCTCCCTGAATGAATTAAATAAAAATGGGTATATTCAGTCCACTTTTTTAATTAATTTTAAAACAAATAGATTGATTTAGGATCCATATACTAGATATTAATGCTTTAAAAAATAAACTTAACAATACAAATCAATATGGGATACAAAGTTCATTAGAGACAATGTTCTTTAAATAATTAATATTGAGTCCATAGCCTCCATATTAATTACTGAAATGTCCAAGGAATAGATCAGGGATAATGTTCACTACTCTATCAGTGGGAGAAGAAGCATTAAAAAAGATTATTTGGGGTCTGTAAGAGATTCCATAATAACCTACATTTGGGCCCCTTCCTCTACCCTCGTAAAATTTTTAAATGAAAAAAAGAAGGGGTCTGGGGCCTCTTCCTCCAACTTTCTTTATAGGAGAAGAGATTTAAAAATGAATTAATATGGGAGGTCTGGAGCCTCCATGTTATAAATGTGTCCCTGGAAGGTGTATATGTGTATATGCAAATGTACATAACTCACCCTCCCTGCATTGTCAGAGATGCCTTGGTCATACTCACATCCCTTAAAAAGCAAAACAAAAAAATAAATACATCTAAAAGATCCTGCTGCAGGAGTTATTTTAAAAATAATTTTGGATTACTATATCCCGAAATCCTGCAGGGAAATATAATGTATAGGTAACTTGTTATACATTGCAAATATGTATATTTTGGGCTAGTGCTCCACTCCACAGTTTCATATTAACTGATGTGCCAGGTGAAAAATCCATACCAGGAGTTCTATCACTCCCTACTTTCTGTCACGGTTTTTGATGAACAATCAGACCAGACTGGTAAGGTTAAAATGACTTTATTGATATAAAGTTCACACACGTAATTAGGCCTTTTGGGCCCACACCAACAGCATAGAAATATAGGCCGGTAATACAGGAATAGCAATTCAGTGATAGGAACAATTTCATGAATGATAACAATCACTGGTAACGAAGGTTCTGACTGGAACTGAACTGGCGGCAGGCAACACAGTCCAAGAACTGACCACAGGACCTTGGTACAGATGGTCCAGGAGAAAATGATTGACACCACCCAGATGCCTGGGAGGAACGGAACCCAGAGCAGTGAGGCAACACTGCTGGCACAACCCAAATGCCTGGGTGACACTGAACCCAAAGGATCGAGGCAACACTGACCCTGGCACTGGATGCCGATTGGACAGAGACAACACTCAAGCAGGCCCTAGAACGCTAGGGGTGGATCAAAATATATATAGGCAACCAGTGTCCCCTCCACAGAGGATGGTAATAGCGCAACGCTGGCTCTTGAGCCCAAGGCTACTGCAGAGTGGAATATGCATGACTTTACCTGGAGAGTCCAGGCACGCAAAGGGTCAATAGGTAACACCCTGTGATAACTGCAACTCCTGAAGGGAGTGAGCCCAGCTCTATAAGGAGGTGGGCACAGAGAGATCAGAGTAACTCAGTCAGTGCTAAGAACACTGTACCGGTACTTCACGTGTTTGCACACCACCAACGGCGATAAGAGAGTAGCTACAGCACGAATGCTTAGCTGACGGTCGACAAGTAATAGCACCACGTAGCGCAACCGACTAGAGTAACGGCAAGGCCACAGGAAGTCTAGCTTAAGCAACAGAGGCAACCAAACGGTCTGTAAATGCTACTGTCAACAGAGTGACAATACGCTAGACACTGTAGGCAATGGAACTGCGAGTTAGCCAGAAATGGTCATTAGTGGAGCGGATTAGCAGCCAGATACGATCTGCAATGGAGCAGGTTCTCAGCCAGAAACAGTCAGCAAAGGAAGCGGGTCCTCAGACAGATACGGTCAGCAACGGAAGCAGGTCCTCAGCCAGATATGGTCAGCAACTGAATCAGGAGTAGAACAGCAAACTCAGGAACATCATCAGGCAGGCCAGGTCATACACGAACAGCAATAACGGAGCATAAGTCAGGAACTAGTACACCACGAAAGAGCAATATAGTGTTGACATGAAAGAGCTTATAAAGGCTATCACTGGGCAGCCACAAGGATACTGACCAATCAGACAGAAAGTATGGAAATAGTTTAGTCAGAATGTCACCGCCTGCAGCCAGGAGCATGGGCACCATGATACTTTCACTCAACTGCATCTGGTCATTAATGCAGCTAGCACTCAAATACTTCCCCTTGCACTGAGACATGCTTTCTTTTGTTTGAGTTCCCAGAGAGGAAGGAATTAACCTCTGAATGTCTGCAACTTGTAAAGTTTAATTGTGCCTGCTGGACTGTGTTGATGTATGTTTATTTCTTAAGCTGGTAAACTGACTAGTAGTCCAAATACAGTTAGCAGCTGATGTGTTTAGTTAGTGCTCAGTAGAGCAAGCATTTTTTTTGTTTGTGATGCTGCTACTGTCTCACCACATGGATACAAATAAACAGGCAAAGACTTGAATTATCCTCCTCCTGTGTGTGAAGTTTCTATGCATCCTAGAAGGCTGATTCCAAGATAGAAGGTACAAAACATTAAAGAATACTTTTGTCACATATTGTGGAGAATGCAGGCAGCACACTGTTGCAGATAGAAACAGCTGGAGAAATGGAGGACTTTATTAGAGCCCTAATACAGTCCTCAGCTGTACAGCAGGAAACTAACAGAAAGACTGTTGAGTCCAATACAATACAGCAGGAAAACATCATAGAACTGTAGCAACTAATTATGGTACAGAAAGAAAACACAGATGCCTTGATCCAGGGACTATATGAGAGGCTGCTGCAGAACCTCATCAATGTCCCAAGGATCTCAGAGTGTGTAACTATCTGCAAAAGATGGTGAATACAGATGATGTGGAGGCTTACCTGGTGGCATATGAGTGAACTGCAGAAGGGTGGCCTATGCCTGAGTGGACAAGTCTATTGGCACAATTTCTGAGCGGAGACACCCAAAAGGCATATTATGATCTGGAACCAGACCAAGTCAGCGACTACAGCAAACTGAAAGCGGAGATCTTGGCCCATCTGGGAGTAACAACTGTTTGATCACAGATGTTTGACTTAATATATCTGGCAAAGAAATGGTTACAGAAAGAAATAAACTCATCCAGTTACATTGTGGAGCAGCTAGAAATAGACAGATTCCTTAGAGGATTGCTTATTGCTGTGAGATGGTGGGTCAGTTAGAACAATCTCAAATCAGTGGATCAACTGGTCACATTAATAGAACAGTATGTTGCAGCAAGAGAAATGCTTCAACGTCCTATCCAAGAACGGGTTCAGAATTTGAAAACCCAGAGCTCCAGCAAAACTGGTAAGACTGTTCCAGTGAAAAGGGGGGACTTTTGGTGAGCAGATCCCCAGGGACATGAGCCCAAGGGAGAAGGGTTTTGTGAGACCTGAAGAGTCCACAAATGATTTGAGAATGACAAACTATGCTATGAAATGTTTTAAATGTAAAAAATATGGGCATATTGCAAAAGACTGTCCTGAAAATGTTGAACTGATGGACTGTAGTCTGGGTAACAACAGGGATGGTTATTCATTGTATTCTCATCCTGTGTGTACTGCAAACAAAAGTGGCTGTCTAAATAGTCATCCCTGGTGTTCTGTGACTGTGGGAGGTAAAAAGATACAGGCATTACTAGATTCAGGCAGTATGGTTACCCTTATAAACCAAGCTTTGGCAAATGGTGCTCACATAGATGAATCCCAAATGACTGATATTGCCTGTATACATGGTGACATACATAGGTATCCTACTGCCGAAATATGTGTTGAAACACAATTGGGTTCTGTAAATTGTCGAGTTGGCCTGGTACCAAAGTTATCTCACGATATGGTAATTGGTAGAAAATTTCCCTATTTCTTAGGACTCTGAACTTCTGCTGAAAACCACATGACTAGTCTGCCAGGTGAATATACAGATGATTTTCCTTTTTCTGAGACTTTGGTAGATGAAAGAGATAGCAGGGATGGGTCTGAGAGTAAGATGTTATCCCATCTGAAAACAATGGTTGGTGACAACCCAGAATTGAGTGGTACAGGGTCATCCGGTAGTCCAGAAGAAGACTTTGGGCTCATTGACCTGGAGGTTAACCCAAGTAACTTCAGGAGTGCACATTGGTCTGACTCCACTCTATTAGCAGCCAGAAATGCCATTTCAGTTAAAGATGGTTCCCCTACTAATTTGGAGAGACCCCTTACTTATCCCTATTTTGAAGTAGATAATGATCTGTTGTACTGGGTTGAGAATAAGGAGTCTTTTCTAACAAAACAGTTGTTAGTGCCACAAGTGTATTGACGCACTATATTATATCTTGCACATAGCCATGTCCTAGGGGGCCACCTAGGGGTAGACAAGACTTAGGATATTTTATTGACCAGGGGAAATTGCATCAATAATACAGTATTGCTCTTCATGTCCAGAATGGCACCTTACAGCGCCTTCTACAGTATATCGTAGTCCATTAGTACCTTTAGCTGTAATTGAAATACCATTTGAATGTATAGTAATGGACTTTGTGGAACCTCCATTAAAGTCTGCTAGGGGATATCAGTGCATATTGGTAATATTAGACTATGCTACTCGTTACCCTGAGGCAATCCCTCTGCTCACTACCTCAGCCAAATCAGTTGCCAAGGAATTAAATTTGCTGTTTAGCAAGGTTGTGATCCCCAAGGAAATCCTAACAGACCAGGGTACTCCTTTCATGTCCTGGGTTACAGGGGAATTATGTAAATTTATTCGCATTAAGTAACTAAAAACCTCTGTGTATCACCCACAAACTGATGGTTTGGTGGAACGCTTCAATAAGACTCTGAAGTCTATGGTACGGAAGGTGGTTGAAAAGGATGTGAAAAATTGGGACTGTTTACTGCCATACTTAATGTGTGCTTGTTTGCTATTAGGGAAGTACCTCAAGCCTCCACAGGGTTCTCTCTTTTTGAACTGTTGTATGGTAGACATCCCAGGGGACTACTTGATATAGCTAAGGAACCATGAGAATGAGAGGCTACCCCACATTGTAACGTAACTGAACATATAACTCAGATGCAGGAACTTATGGCCGCTATTATGCCCATTGAATGGGAACATATGGAGAAGGCCCAGCAAGCTCAGGAAAATACTTATAATAGGAATGCCAGGGTATGTGTATTTCAGCCTGGAGACAGAGTACTAGTTTTGGTCCCCACAATAGAAAATAAATTCCTAGCAACATGGCATGGACCATACGAGATTATTGAAAGGGTTGGAGAGGTGAATTACAAAGACAGCTGATAATAAGCTGATAATAGTTCATTATACCTGTCCAGGATTAAGTGCTACATCATCCATTACAGCAATATAAGAAATAAGTAGGGATACCCATAGGAACATTGCAAGTGTATATATGCAAAAATCAGTGTGACTTTCCAGTAATTAGCACAACATGACACTATCAGTAATTATACAATATTGTTTAATACTTCTTGATCTGAGGAAGTGTGGCTTAAAATATAGGCCTTGATTCAATCCCCCCCTTGCCCTTTTTTCAAGCACTGTAAGCAATTCAGTTACCAGTACTATGAACAAATACCGACAGAAAAAAATGCAAGTGGGACGCTAATGTTAGTACCCATTGGAACCCATTAAAATGAGTTCCATTTTCCAGTTCAAATCCAGGTAAAAACATGCCTTAAGGGACGACTCGAATGGGTGAAATTCTGCACCAAGGTTTTGTGGGCGTAGAGCCCCTTAACATATGTTTAAACCTGCTGACGCAGGAAATGAAAGTGAAAAAAAAAAAAGAAGTGACCAGGGGATGTATTGATATGGGGCCCTAAGCCCCAAATCAATATATCCAAAGTATGAAAAAATGTGTCAGATGTTAATAGAATTAACCCTATGAGTGTCAGTGGGGTATGCTTACCCCACTGGAACTCACAGGGTTAATCTAAGTTAAAAATATCCCCTGAAAAGAACCGTAATCCTTCTTGATATCCAGAGGGGTCTTCAGCATGCTGGTAAGCTACTGTCTGTATTCTTCTTTAGTCTTCTATCTTCCTTCTTCTTCTTTCACTTCATCTTCTGTCTTCTTATCTTCTGTCTCCTTACCTTCTGATCGTCTGTTTCGTAAAGATGTCCCTGTAAAAAATAAAGTCCACACTGAAATTGTCCAAGTGATGCATTCATAAACCCTTTGAGTGCTGGATGGGCACGCAACACATTGCAGAGCAATGTACTGGTATGATTATATGATTATATTATTTTTCAGACATTTCAATAAGATAATATCATCTTTCTTCATGCGTTTCTTTTTTTAGATATAAAGTTCTCTACATTTTTATGTGTTGAATCTGCAGTTGCTTGTATTTCTTTACCCATGTAACTTGTTGTTTACCTTTAAGAGATGTCATCACCATCCAAAAACTCCACAGAAACTCCACATGCTGTTTATCTGTTGCTTGTTTTAGGAAGCTATTTATTTTAAGCAATAAAGGATTTGTGAAACGAGCATTCAAGTGTTGTCAGGTAAATAACTATAGATTATAACTTTGGTAAAGTCAGTGCAATGACTCAAAGCTGCAAAGAAAAAATTGGACATTTCCAATTGTACTAAAACTCAATTCTTCTTTTTGACAGTAATATGCTTCCAGTACAGGAAAAACTATATTATGTGACTCAGTAATTTATTGTCTGAAAAACTTTGTGTTTGTGGAATATCATAGGGCCAACACTTTCTTGTACTTGGCTCCTTACTCATTAAACCACTCAGTGTGTGCTCTCAGCTGGACTGTAGATTCACTGCATAAATGGCTTGTATAGAAGTAACTCAAGTTATACTCTCAACAGGAAGAAACTTTAAAGGGATAGTAAAGTTTCATAATAAAAGCAGACCTAATTAATCATCATAGTATTTGGGCCTTGGAGAGTGTTATTTAAATTCTGTCAGAGTTGTAGTTCAAGAGTAATGCAAAGACAAAGTATCCCCCTCCCACCCCTTTTACTGATGTAACACTACTCACTTCAAACCAGAAAGGTGGTGTCCAGATGGCTTGCAGAGAGGGACAATCTTCAATCAGCATATGGGAAAAACCTGTCAAGGGGGGGCAACATTTTCATTGTTCTCACAGTAAGAAGATTGTCCCTTTCTATGAGCTGTCTGGTTTTAAAGGGATAGTAATGGTTCATAATAAAAGCAGCTCTAATTAATCATCATAGTATTTGGACTTTGGAGAGTGTTATTTCAATTCTGTCAGAGTTGTAGTTCAAGAGTAATGCAATGACAAAGTATCCCCCTCCCGCCCCTTTTACTGATGTAACACTGCTCAGCCAGAGCAGAAGGGAGGTGCCCAGGTAGATTGCAGAGAGGGACAATCTTCAATTAAGATAAGGGAAAAACCTGAAAAACTTGTCAAGGGGGGCAGGGCTTTCATTGTTTTCATAGGAAGAAGATTGTCTCCTGCTGTTATCTGTCTGGTCTATGGTCTATGGACTGCATTCCACATCTGAGAAGAGATGGCTTACACTAGGTAAAAGGTTCTGGAGGGGAAACTTTTCTTGTGAATATCTCTCAAGCCATAAAGGATTGAGAGATAAGACTTATATCATTATTCATGTTTTTTTAATGCCTACAAAATAAATTAAAGATAAAAGGAAGTATTACTATCCCTTTAAGAGCAGATTCCACATCTGAGGGGAGGGGGCTTACACTAGGTAAAAGGGGAGGGAGGGGAATATTTTACCATTCATTTACTCTTGAACTCTGACAGTACTGAAATAACACTCTCCATGGCTTAAATTCTATGAAGATTAATTGGAGCTGTTGTTTTGGTGAAACATTACTATCCCTTTAACAGTCTAAATTGCTGATACTATCTCACATCAAGCGAATAATCTATAGAATTGTTAAAAATGATATATACTGTATGACACAAAATAGTCTAAAACAATAGAGACAATATGCAAATCCAAAGAAAAAAATAGTAAGTAAAAATGTATTATTATCATTTTTAGTATATGTACTAGATATACTGTTCACTTGCATTTTATGGGACTGTCTTTGAATAAAAATGTTAATTGTCAAATAACCTGCCATACTTCATTTATAAATATGACATTTAATATGATTTATTAGGCTACAAAGAACAAATCAACTTCTATCTCACCTGAGGTTTTTCATTTCTGTTATTTGTTAAACTTAAATTATTTAAAGTGACTGGTGTACTGTAACTACTCGCTGTGTAGTAATCCCTTTTTATTATCATAACTATCATCATCTTCCTTCATTATTTATTGTAAGACTGCAATGGTATGTGGTGGAATCAAATCATTTCTAAATACTGAGAAGACAGTTTCTGAGTTGTTTTTATCTTGAGATGTTATAAGCAGTGAAACATATTAATAATTTGACTACTAAAAGCAGCATCCATGATTACAAATGTTTTAAAACATTATTGAAAAAAATACCCATATGTAATGGAATTATTATTCCAACAAAAGAGTATATTGATTCCTGCAGCTTTCATTCTCCTGGAACCACCTGAATAGACTGTTATGCAACAGTTTCTTATTGTGTACCTTCCTTGTAAACCCCCAGACCAGGCCATCTAAAAAGATTACTTTGTCCTCTGTCTAAGTGTTAAGAAATAGGGAATTGTGGGGACATATTTGGAGTAGGGATGGGCAAAAAGTGTGAAAAATTTCCATCATGACTTTTCACAAAAATGTACCAATTTTTCACTTTTCCCATGAAAAATGTAGCCTTTCCGCCTATGTAAAAATGTCTTACTTTTCGCTTATTTTAACAAAATGTCTGCCTATTTAAACACATTTTTTGCCTATATTTCCTATAGGCACTATATTTCCTACTGTAATATTACTTCTTCTGAGGGCTGTAGTAGAGAAATAAGTGGCTGAAAGTCAAAGTTGTGAATCCTACAGCAACATGTGGCTTGAAAAAATGTGTTACCATGCAGAGTGCCTTTGTCCTTTGCCCACAACACTTACTTCCTGCTTAAGTGACACTGGCACATATTTATGATGATGTCAAGTAAAAAAAAATAAAGTACAACCTACAATGTGGCAGATATGTATGGTAGTGGTGGTGGTGGGGGACTGGTATGGTGTGATTTGTGTATGTATATTGTTTTTACCATTGTCATACGCTATCCTTCTTCTCTGATTATTGACACACATTACTTGTCCTCATAGCAGTGGTCCCAAGTGGGGTAGATGGTGGCAACCCTTCTCCATATCCCTCCTCCACCTCCTCATCTGTGCTGCTGTGAATATATTTGTCCTGGCTTTGTCTGTCATGTCTGGTTTCTGCTACCTGATACTCAGATGGTATTAGATGTTAGTTCATTTTTAAGAATGTTAGTCTCCCAACATTGCTGCTTGATAGCCGTGTCCTGTGGTCATTGACAATATAACCAGCCCCCCTGAAAACCCTCTCAGACTCAATGCTTGTTGGTGGACAACTGATGATTTCCACTGCAGTACGTATCAATTCTGGCCACATACACTCTGCATTTTTTGCCAGCATTCCATGGGGTCATTGTTTCTGCCTAAAAGGAAGCTGTCCTGCAAGCATGCAGAAACCATCTCACATGCAGTAGGATCACTTCTAGGAGCTACACTGTGTTCCTGTGTGTTAGTTACCAACCCATACTCAAGGAGCAAGTCCCAAAGCGATGTGCTACGACCACCCATGTTGGTTTTTTGCCACCCCTGCTGAGACCCATGATGAATTGCCTTGTGTTCTGAATGGGATATTCTGGTTGATGATGTAGCTGCTTCTGCTCGTTGAAATGCTTTGCTGCCTTCTTTTTCACTACACTGCCTAGATGTTTGTTGTGCCCTCACTTTCTCCTTCTCATCCTCCCCAATGCAATCCTCCACTCAATCAATAAGCATGTCTCGATATTCCTTGACAGAATCTGATTCCTCAGAGAGTTGCTGCTGATAGCCATGACTCCTTGTTGTAACAAACTGCTGATGGCCCTTTGGCAAAAATTCTGACATTTTGTGTTTAAAGTGGGGGTCCAGCAAAGAGGCAAGAATGTATTCCTTGTTGCTTTTAATGGACACTATGCAAGGGTCTTGTTCAAAGCAAGCTAACATGCCCTTTACCAGCTGCTGCATGTCTGTGTTGTCATTCTGGTAGGAATCCTCAGCCATGCTCCTCATTTTTTTCTGTAATAAAAATATCAGTGGTAGAATTTTACTAATTCCTGCCCCAAATCAACTCACCGGCATGGTTATCTCCTCAAAGGTTTTCAGCAGCTCACATACGTCACACATTAGTTGCCATTGGCCTGGTTACAAAGAGGTTCCATCCAAAGCCTTCCAGTTTTGCATGGTGTACTCGCTAATGACTTTATTCTGCTCATACAAGCACTCTAGCATGTACATGGTGGAATTCCACCTGGTAGGGACCTCAATTTTCAGCTGGTGATGGGGCAGGTTGTTACTCTCTTGTATGGAATATAAAACATTGCGTGCACTGTAGGAGTGACTAAAATGGGAACAGATTTTGTGGGCAATAGTAAGAATCTCATTCAGGGTTTCAGATTCTGCCAGGAATCTGGTCACACCTAAATTTACCACATGGGCAAAGCAGGGCACATGCACCATACCCCCTATTCTCAAAGCAGCAATTATGTTGGAGTCAAAACCAGCTTTTAAGGAGCAGGGTACAAGCCATTCCTATATCACCTGCTCTAGCTTACTTAGAACATCTACAGCTTTGTGGGACTGTTTCTCAAAACTCTGCATGCACAAGGTGGCGTGACAATGGCTACCCTGCTGCTGCCACCTTTTAATCATTCTGCCAGAACCAGAAGCATGATTACTGGCTTTCACCTGATGCTGTAAGCTAGTGTTGTCCACTGTTGGTGCTGGGAGGGAAACAGTGAGCAGTCACAGTCATACAGTCTGTGTTCTGTCCACTTGTCCACATATCTGCTGCCAGGTGGATTTTCTTGCCATATGCACTTTTCAGCCCTTTGCCCACCACACTAACCACCTGCTTGTACAATTCAGACACAGTCATCCTGGAAAAATAACTGCGGCTTGGAATATTCCAGCATGGAGCTACGTATGACATCAGCTCTCTGAAACTTTGGTTTCCTACAAAAGAATACGTCATCATGTCCATTGCCAACGTCTTGGCAACCTTACCATTCTACAGGCATACTTTGGGATTGTTTTTGTGAAGTTTTTGACTTCTACCCAGGAATTCAGTCAGTGTGGGGTGGCAGAACATGGCAGATGAAGCCTGAAACTTTCTTTAACAACATGACTAGAGGAGGTGGTGGCAGTAGAGGCAGCATGTATGGGCAGTCTATTACTCTTGCATCTCCCACATCAAAGCCAGAGTCATCATACTCTTCTGCAGCAGGAGCCATAGACATACTCTCAGACACATAAATAACTTTGATACTTCTTTTTTCTGTCCTATATCCCTGGGAACTCTTTAAAGTGCTTCTGATGCTAGTTGTGGCACTTTTGGCCTGTTGATAGTGTGTCTCCCAGTCAGACCTGTGGTTGTGATCCAGATGGGATTTCATAGAGGAGGTGCCTAGATGTGAGCCTGCTTTCCCCCTGCTCATGGGCTTTTTGCACAGGCAACAGATAGCAACATCCTAGCTTGTGGATCCTGAGTGAAGTATTTCCATACTGTGGACTTCATGGAATGCTGGGTGGTGCTGCTGCTACTACTACTACTGGGGCTAGGTGTTGATGCAATTCTACTGCCAATACTACTAGGTGTCAAAGGTATGAGTGTTTTGGTGCTTGTTTCTTTCACTATCTGATGCAACAGGTGGTTCAGATGCTACACCTTCCTCTATTATGCTATTGTCAGCATCATCAACACATGAATGTGACTTGCTGTCGTCTTCAGTATTCGTCTTATATGGTTCTTTATTTCCACTGGCACTGGTGGTGCTGGAACAAGTTTTGCTGGGACCTTGACAAACTGCATCCTCCTTGTAGGAGAGGGATCATCATCCTTGATTGCACACGCTGTAGCAACCATTGCTGCAGTCAGTTTTTGAACCACTACTTTAATCTCATGTCCCTGCACCATTGTGTTCTTGCTGGACATTAGCAACTACACTGTGTTTTTTTTTATTGTGTTGTACACAACACAAGTGATGGAGCTGTATGATGCATTGCCTAAGCCCAGTCAGCTGTCTGTCACTGTCACCTAATATGTGTCTTGCCAGTCAGTCACATGGAATTTTGGAGTATTTGGGGTGCCCCACTGACTCTCCTAACAGAGCAAATGTCCTACCTAAAAGATTCCCTAAACTAAACTTCAATTCCCCTTTCTGTCTTCTCTAGCTCAAAAAAAAAAAAAACGTACTGTTCTCTCCTCTCACAAACACAAAATGGCTTGCTGTGAGAGCCTAACAGCCTTTTATATGGCTATAGAAATCTTTTGTGTGGTGGAGAAATATTTTTTTCCCCCATTGAGTTCAATGGGTGAAAAGGCCGGAAAAATCTGAAAAACTGCACTTTTCAAGGGAAACTATTCAACAGGCAGAAAGTGCCATTATTCACCGATTTAATTTTGAGGTGAAAATTTTCCCCATCCCTATTCTGTAGGCCATACAGGAAGGAACGAAGCACATTCTAGGTTCATCTGCCAGAATCCAGCTTACATTTATATTACCACTCTTCATCATTTTGTATTTGTATTCACCATACTTTACTGCATCTGTGGATGTGAATCTTGCTAATGTCACTCCAGAGCTGATATCGCTCTGAATGTCCATGGCCTAGGCCACAAATTTGAGGACAACATTTGATTGATCCATGACAAGAAACAGTGCTGATGTGGAAATTCCTGCAGTCAGTTTTGATCCTTTCCAGAGATCTGCAGAGGAATAGAGTTTTATGATTAAAGCATAAGGCAAAATTACTATCCCCATAGAGACAAGTGGACATAACAGAGAAGGGGTGAATGGCCATTTCATACCACACAATATAACTACTTCTATCATACACAATATAATGAGACAAGGAGAGACAAGAGGATAAGAGGGAAAAGGTGAGAAGGAGGAATGGAGGAGAGGAACAAGTAAATAAAAACAAAACACTTTTTCTGTACTGCCCTATATTTACTACTGTGCCTCTTACCATTATTGTCCTATTGGCAGCATTATAATAAGTCTCTATATCCTGGGTTGAAATAGCCAGTGACTAATTTTACAGGGCCACCAGGCATATAACTACTAGTGAGGAGGATCTATGTACTGCATAACTGTAGACCAGCCTGTTATATCTGATGGGGTGAGCAGTCATCCTATACTCTCTAGATCCACATCAAGTCCCCTATCAAATATAACACTGACCACTTTTTTGCAATGAGATTACAGGTTCCTATCAAACACACTAGGCTTTGTCTGCGGTTTCTCTTTCTATGGAACTATAATGATTCTGCTATTGCTCAGCTGTACTGAATTTGACAAATAAACACCCAATGCACCCACACATTATAAATCAGTAATTTCAATGTAACTATATTTATACAGACCTCATTCCTTTACAACTTATCTTAACTTTGTGGTGAGAGTTATTAATACATCTGCAACCCTGCTTTAATCCTGTACAATCTCAGTTGCTTTCAGTGTATTACAAATTATTGGTTCCAGTTATACTATACTCCAACACTGTACAGCAAACACTTGTTAAGAATGAATATGGGAAAAAGTCTGGTGAATACAAAGCCAAGGTAAGTATTGTTGAAGAAGAAACAGAGACCATAGTGGTGAATCAATCAGCACCTATATCTGCTGCATAATCCTCTGACTCTGATGATATCTGTAAATGATATTTTGCTGAACTGATGGCTACCAATCCTAGCTGTCAATCAGTCCTGATCACCAAGACTTATATTATCCAAATCAACTTAAATCTTAGAACAGACCAACAGGCCATGCTGCAAAATGCTGCAGAAACACAAAGGAGGGTCTCTATATGGGAAGATGCCCTACCACCTGTACAAGAATCTGTGACCATAGCACAACAACAGGACAAGACTCAAAACCTTATTGATAGATAACCTTAAAAGTAGGCTCCATCAGTGTAATATACACATTGTAGGTCCCCCTGGGCACTGTGAGGGTTGCAACCCCCCATTTTTTTTTCAGAAAGTGAATCAGGGAAGTATTAGGCACTGAGGTTCTGTCTAGTAACTTTGTCATTAAAAGAGCTAATAGAGTGACTGCCTCGCAATAACTACCAGGCACCCCACCACACCCACTGATTAGAAAACTCCTAAACTATACAAACAAGTGATACCATTCTACACATATGAAAATCACCCTGTGTCTAGGGATGGGTAAAAGTTGTAGCAGTGTTCCCGTGAGAAATCCTGTGAAAACCATGTTATTGTCCGCTTTTCATGGAAATATCCGTTTTTAAAACAGAGAATAAAATTTCCGCATTTTTTGCCCATTGGCCAAAGTTCCCCACCAATTTTTCAGTGGGTACAAAGTTTTCACCCATTGATTTACTTTGTTTTCGCTTTTTTGCTATAAAAACGTGACATATTCCAGGAATGGAATGCAACAGAAGCAGCTACAGAGTGAGGTAGACATGCTGTGCTGTTCTGCTGTTATTTGTGTGTTAAATTGAGGCAGAAGAGGCTCATAGTGACTGCTATCACTATGAGCAGTGTATCAGTTTGTGGCTTTAGGTGCATTACTCTGGCACAAAGGGTTTCACAATAACAGCTGTGTTAAAATTAATGCAGTCACATACCAGGTGCTCTCTACAAATGTCAGACCATGTGGTCTGAGCTCTCTGCAAAATGGAGTCCTCAACCATGTGGCTTGAGAAAAAGACATGCATTGAGGCCAAACAAGATGGTATCAGACCATGTGGCTTGAGAACAAAAACATAGGCCTAGCACAAACAGAGAGACACACAGCATGCTCACACCAACAAACACCACAGCCATTGGAAACAATATGCTTATGCCAACATTCCAAAAGCCAAAGAACTGATACAAATGGCGACAATGATGGGATATCAGCAGAAGTTATTAATATGAATGATAAATAACCATTATTGACATATTTCCTAGAAATTAATGTTGTTAAAAAATATTTTTATTCATTTTTTAATTAATATTTTTCCTGGGAAATTTAGTCAGTAAGCCTCCCAAGTTATTTTTGTGTGCCAGTACCACACTGTGACAAGACTGGTGTGTTGTAGTATTGTTACATTGCAAGGGGCTTATTCACTAAATGAGGATTGGTGTGCTGGAATACTTTTGAATTGTGATAAGTGTACTTTGCATGTTTTGAGTATAGACTTGTGTGCCCTCATAGAGAAGTTACAAACTTCGAAGTGTATAGATAAGTGCTCATATTACAGTTATCTGCATTATCTGTATTGCATATATGCATATATATATATATATATATATATATATATATATATATACACACACTATGTATTATAAATATATGTATTAGGTGCATACCTGTATAAGTGCCTGGATATGGTGATGTGTATGCCTGGGTATTGTGTATGGATATAGATATATACAGAGGCAAGAGGGAGCATTTGCAATTACACTGTTTCAATTAAGCCTTGTGTGCCCTCACAAAGGAGTATAAACTTTGATGCATTTTAATTGTAACCGTTAGGTCAAGGTTCTGCAACTGTCGGATGTAATATTTCGAGTGTGTCTAGATTTTATTGTGCATATGCATATCTCTGTACTGTCGAGACCCACTATTAAACGATTTTAATTAACCCTTGTGTGCTTTTTGTACAGTGTAACTAACTCTGAAGCCTTGTTTCAGTTAATCCTTGTGTGCCTTTGCGGAGAAGTTACAAACTTTAGGAGTCATGCTTTAATTAACCCTTGTGTGCCTCTATAGAGTGTAACTAACTTTAAAGTAGTGCTTCATTTAGAAACCTTGTGTGCCCTTTCATTAGGATAACTAACTTTGAAGCCTAATAGGAAGTCACCTGATGTGCAGATGTGTGTATATGAGTTTGTTTGTTTTCTTTAAAGGCATAAAAACATTCAACAGTTTGTGTGTTCTGTAACTTTCACAGTGGTTTGCGTGTTTTCTCCCTGTGTGAAAGTAAAAACATAAGTGTTACTGCTAACCTGTGTTCAGGTACTTGGTTAAACATGCATATCTGCTCTGCTGTTAAATTGCTTTAATTAGAAATGCTTGTGTATTGTTTACAATACTAATTTTAAAGTACATTTAACTGAGGACAAAGAAAGGACCAGCTCCCTTTTGTCTTCCTTGCTCCTAGGAGAGAGGAGGAGGGGTGTGTCAATCAGGTAAAGTAGGCTAGTGATGGACAGGGCTTGCAAACAATGAAAGAGGTGTGCAGTGAGCCCTTGAGAAGCCGTTTTGGAGAGGAAGCAGTCTTGGAGAGGAAGCCGTCTTGGAGGGGGGCAGTCTTGGAGGAGAGCAGTCTTGGAATTGAGCAGGATGTGGGGTAGATGGCCCAGAATCCAGCAACGCTGCCATGATTTGCCTAGGACCCAAGAACTGTTCCAGAGCAGAGATGACCCAGACCTCCAGCATGAATTTATCCAGCTCCCCTGGCCTGGTTTTCCTGCCTCCTGCCCCAGGATTTTTTAGCTAAGTATCTCTCTTTCTTTTATACAATATTTCTAGGAAAAATACCCAAAGTAACCATTGCTGCAACTTACGTGTGTCCATAACAAGCAGTAAAAGGAGGAACTGGAAGGACCCTTATTATGTGTCCACTGAGTCTGAGGAGGAGGAGGAAGTGAGCAGTACTGAACCAATGCTCTCTAGTCCCCCTAAATCATTCCTAGAGATCTTGGGGAAATTAATGACAAGGGAGGAAGAGAAGGGTAGTACTAGTGAGAGCAGGACAGGTCAGCCACCTGTGTCTGATGCAAGACATGCTGTCCCTGCAGAAAGTGCCACCATTGCTGTACCTGCAACCACCATTGCTATAACTGCTGTCATCATTGCTGTCCCTGCTTCCACTAGTGGTGTACCTGCTGCCAGATGTGCTGCCCATGCTAAAACTAGTGCTTTACCTGCTGCCAGACCTGCTACCCATGCTACAGCTACCACCATTTCTGTACCTGCTGCCAGACGTGCTGCCCATGCTACTGCCAGTGCTGAACCTGCTGCCACCAATACTTTGCCTGCTGCTAGTGTGTCTTGTAGAACTCAGGAGGGGGGCAAGGAGAAGATGATGCCAAATGTGATAGCAAGGGACTCAAAGTCACACTTGCCATTCCCAAGCAGTCCCACCAGTGCTAGTACTACTAATAAGGTCCAGCAGCTTGTTAGCATTAGGACTGAAGGAGGGGGTAATCAACAACAATATCCTCATATTACTAGTGACTGAGACTGAGGAGGAAGACTGCGGCTGAACTTGATGTGGTTGGTGTTAGTAGTAGTAGCAGTAATGGTGCAGCAGCCTGAGTGGTAGGGGAAACATTTGAGAGCATCCAGACTGGCAATCAAGGAAGACCACACCATTCCTTTGACCCTTGGAGTCCTCCCCTTCCCTTCACTAAAGTGTCCAAATGGAACAGGATCCTGAAGACTAAAAGGCCAGAACAGTTGTTGGGTGGAGATGAGGCACGCAATTAAAATCACCACCACCAGCAGGAGCACAGATCAGCTGTCTGTGCCTGCTGCTACTGCTGTCGGTTTGCCTTCTTCAGGCCAAAAGGAAATGCCAAGTGTGACAATAGGGGACCCACTGTCACATCGCTCATCACCTCCTCCAAGCAGCAGTGAGATGTCTGTAATAGAACCTTGGCAGCAACACGTAGGGGCTAGTGGTGGTGGT
Organism: Rhinophrynus dorsalis; assembly: GCA_037306005.1. Taxonomy (NCBI): domain Eukaryota; kingdom Metazoa; phylum Chordata; class Amphibia; order Anura; family Rhinophrynidae; genus Rhinophrynus; species Rhinophrynus dorsalis. Next base: position 151,275,955 of record CM074719.1, on the reverse strand, counting down.
GATGATGGTGGTGGAGAAGCTGGAGTGGAAGAGACATTGACGGCCTGTTTAGCAGAAAATGAGAATGAATGGGAGACAGGGATGAGGATGGGCATCACCACCACTACTAGCAGTGACATTTTGTTATTTGAGGAATCTGCAGCTGCTTTAATTCCTGCTGATGTGGAGATGCAAGGGCAGCAACAAGATAGTGTGCCACAGACCACTGTGGACACAGTGGGAATGGGGTCAACAAGTGATGCGAGACTAGGACAGGTTCCACTTGACAGTGCTAGCAATACTCCTGGTCCTAGTTGCAGTGCTGAGTCTGTGGCAGTAGCAGCAACAGCAGCAACATTATCCGCTGCTACAGACAGTGAAGGGGAATGTGGAGGACAAGAAGAAAGAGGCCATTCTTCTCCATCTGTCCCCTCCTTTCTAAAGTCATGGGTGTGGGGCTATTTTTCTCTTGGGGCAGGCACAGTGCAGCCATCAGCAACGGCACTGTGCACAATTTGTGACAAGTCAGTGAGAAGAGGAAAGGAAGGAACAAGCGCCCTGATATCACACATGAAACACAGACACCATAACATTTATGTCAAACATGTTAAAGCCAAACAACCATCACAGAAATCAAGGACCGTTGTTGTTATACCCCCTGACTCTCCAGAAAGGCAACAAGAGGCAAGGTGGAGATCAAAGAGGAGGAAGAATAGAACAACCCAGTTTCATGACGAGTGAAACAAATAGCTCACAATCACCTCTTAGGGTAACTACATCTCCTGCCAATCCACCTCATTCATCCTGAGTGAATTGGATTCTTGATTAACAAAAGACTGACAGGCTAAGTCATAAAAGTAAAATGTATTTTTGAATTGTTTGCTGTGCTATCAAACTAAGCAGCCTCTATATTTTTCATATCATTCAAATGTATGCAACAAGTAATAACAGTGATGATGAAATTTAAGTGCTTTTTGATGATTTATTACATCTCTACAAACAGGACAAATATGAATTTATAATGGAAGATTTCAAAGTGAGAATGTATCCAAAATAGTGAAAACTTGGTGATAAATGACAAATTATAAATCATTTGTATGCATAAAGTGCTTTCAGTTAAAAAAAAAAATAGGGTATTGCTTACCTGGTTATCAGCTTTGAAGTTACTAATGTCAGACGAGAAACAAAGACTAAGCTGCATAAATGGTGGCTGCTTAAGATGTTTAAAAACCCTGCTCTTTAGAAAAGATAAAAGGTTTTATTGTTATCTTCATATACCAAAACATGAGCTACAGGTTAAAGATGCATCTGCAAGCTATTGTCTTTCTGTAACTGACAATATCATTATTCTTGCAAGCCAGAGAACAAGCAATTGAAAACAAGAATGCTTCCACAAAATCTTTCACAAATGTATTTTAGTCAATCAAGTGCCTTAAATTTGAATAGAGTCAATTGTGGAATTTTGCACTCCATAGGTGTATTAACACACCATGGTACAATGTCATTTCTCTTTTGAATAAATCTGTTCCAGTGAATTGTCTTAAATCACACTTTATATTGTAATGTTGCTTCAAAATTCACTTTAAAAAAAATGTTATCCCTTATAAAACAGAAGTTATAAGTTTCATACAATCAAGATGACATTAGTATTAGGTAACTCTGTGCTAACAAAATGTTTAGTTTTTTTATGCTTGCCTCATCCATCAAAGCGCAAATTTAAAACACTCTTGAGCAGATTTACTATTTTCTCATGAGAATAATGTATTTGCTTATCAGAAACATTGCAGTACTACCTAATGCTAGAGCAAAATGGATACATGCATATATGTTAGGATCTTTCTGCTGTTAAACAAGGATTATTAATCACAAGCAAACAATTGTAATTAAATGTTTAAAATATGCTATATAGCTAAATAAGTTCTACTTATTTAAGACAAAGCATGGTAGTTAATCACTGCAACATTAATTTATTATAAAATATTATCCCTTTGAGTGCCAGAGGGGTATGGAACGCATTGCTCTGGCACTCAAAGGGTTATACCACTAAGCTAAATAAGATAAGGGTAATTCCAAGGCTCCCCCACAAAGGAGGGTGCTAATTTTTATTTATTTATGTAACTACTGATATTATTTTGATTGTAAGCAATTTATGAGCATGAATCAGTTTTTTCATGTCTAATAGGTTTGCCCAAATTCAGATCTTTTGCTGCTTGCTCACCTTACTGATCATTACAACAAAGAGTGTCTGGGAATTACAAACATTTCTTCCCATGCTCTTGCTGGTACAAAAGCATATATACATAGGAACTGCAGAAATGTAAATTGTAAGGTGTACAGAACATATAACATTAATTGGATGTGTCACCCTAAGTTTAGTTAATTTCATAGAAAATTAAACTCTGCGTATACGTTGCATTAGCCATTGTATGTAGATTAAATTGTTTTTGAGAAACTAAAGTCTGAAAATTTATGCTAATTCCCTGTATAGTGTGTTAATAATTTATGTTCTAGGCCAAACTTATCTTAGACATGACCATGTTGTGCAGTCTTTGCCTAGATATATTCAAAAGCTGTATAGCAGAGTTTGTGGTTATATTGGCCCATCAAAACATGCCCTTGCTATTATAAATAAATGACACAATATATGAGTACTGTAAAATCTTGGGTATAATACTCACAATTTTGCCCCTCTTCACCTTATTTGCAGTGGGGGTTGTGTATTATACACAAGAGAAAAAAAATCATAATATATTTCTGTTCCCCCATTCCTCCACCCACCTCAGTACTCTCCCAGCTTCCCCTTCTGGAAACTCACCTCCTCCGTAGGCATCTGTTATATCTGCACACCGGGCGACATGCTTGCATTTGCAGCCCACTTCCTGCATTGCCCTGTGAGGACCTGTTAATTGAATAAAATGGTAATGCCCTTTGAGAACCTGAAGGTCTTTGCAGGGCACTACCATAGTTCCAGTGCATATACCTCTGCATATTTAACCTACGGTAGTGCCCTGTGAGGGTCTTCAGGTCCTCAAAGGACATTCCCATTAGCGTCAATTAATAGGTTCACACAGGACAATGGGGGAAGCAGGTGGCACATTGGAACTATGGTAGTGCCCTGCAAGTACCTTCGGGTCCTCAAAGGGCATTACAATTAGATTCAAATAACAGGTTCTCACAGGGCAATATGGGTAGCGGATGGCAAATGCAAGTTGTGCAGATGTAACTTATGCTTCCGGAGGGGGTCAGTGGAATGAGTGTAAGATGGAACTTCATTGAGGTGGGAGGAGGGAAGGAATCTAAAAATATATTTTTTTTTTTGTGAATAAAGGGTAAAAACAAGGGTGTGTATTATACATAGGCACCTTTGTTTTCCCCTAAAATCTCAGGTATACTATGCACCTGTGTATAACCTGCAAGATTGTAGCAGGCATCTATGACACAAAAAAAAAAAAAAAAAGTCAAATGAATAAGGTACTATGATTTTCTCACTGAAACCTATTTTTGCCACTTTTTCTATCTCTAAAACAGCCAGTAGGGCAATATTGCCTACCAACCTCTGCAAAATTTATCTAAGTTGATATTCAATGGCCCTACCAACTGAAAGCACAATAAACTTTGGACCACAGAAACTGACTTGTGGCCAAATGCCTGTTGTATTTTTTATATATATATTTTTATTAAGAAGGACAATCTCAAGATACAACACAGAGCAAGGCTCAGCAAGAAATAAAGGCATGAAAGTAACACATTACCATTTTACACAAGCATATTAATTGCAAAAGTATACAAACCAAGCAGGAGAATGATCAAGTATCTCGAGGCATCCTAAAACATTTTTGTATGTATAATATAAATGTACCACCATCAGAAAAAAAAAAGGAAAAGGAATCCCCTCCCAATGAGATCACCCGAACGGAACCCCCAACGTACCCAGCCTCAGCACCAATTCGGCCAGAACTTACTCACCCAATCAAGGAGAACAGCCTGTCCCAAAGTGAGACTTCCAATGCCCCCAGATAGCATGGAACCTGTGCAAGGTACCAGGTGTAGACCAGGTGATAATGCATAAGGTTTTGGGCAACCATATTCACCCAGTGCAGACATCCACTCCGTAGTGACTGCCTTATACTCTGTAACCAAACTCTCACTCAGAAGGGATTTAACAGGTCAAAAGTCTAATTCACCAGAAAAAATAGACAGGATACCCAACTTTGGAGTGATGCTTCTGTCTAGAACCCCTGAAGTGAGGTAAAAACCCGCTCCCAGAATTTAAATACCTCAGGACAGTCCCAAAGAATGTGAAGAAAAGTACTTAATGTCCATCCTGTATAGTCTTACCTGTGTAAAGTATGCCCTATGAATAATTTTTAAACGGGATGAGCTGATGCCGAGCATGCAAGGACACCCCATATGGACTGGTCTTAGCCACAGCCCAGTCCCTCTCCTACAGAACCCCCAGGTCTCCTTCCCATTTCTGTGTCAGGGGAAGATCACCCTGAGAGGTACGAGCATCAAAGAGGATTTTGACCAGTTAATAGAAAGCCAAGAATAAAGCCCAAAGGTGTCCACACGTGCAGCAGGGCCGGCAAGGAGGAATGCATGTCGCCCAAGAAAAGGAGCATGTCATCAGCATAGAAAGCAAGTTTTTTTGACTCAGCCCACCAAACAAAAGCCAGAGAATTTTGGGATAAGCTTGTACACCTGCTGCCAGAGGCTCTATCGACAAATTGAGTCCCGGTGATAATAGGCAGTGCTGGTGCCTCTACTCAGAACAAAATCCGGAGAGGAGACACTCACATGTGGACAGAACCAACATGCCTTGCCTATAAGGTATGGATCCAATGAATAAATGCTGGCCCATTCAAAGTCCAAAAAATAATATGAGGCCTGATGCGGACCAATAGGTGTCGAAGTCATGTATAATAATAATATATTATCCCCAATGAATATTGCAAAGGATCCTGCCCAAGTATTAATTATCCCCCATCTTACAAACCTCCCAGGCAATCAGCTTCTAGCGAGTTTCATCATCCCCCCAGAAGTCGATTGGCTGGGAAACCAATTTGAACAGAGACTGACCATGTAAAAGCCAGTCTCTGTTCAATTTTCCCACAGACTGGCTCGGGCACTGGCCCCGAAAGCCATCAGGTGTGGGGGGGGGGATTTTTGCCATGCAATCCTGCCCCTACCACTGGTGACAGTGGCGGTGGTGGCAGCATGCTTAACATTGGCACTACTGGGGAATAATTAATACTTGGACAGAATCCTCTGCAATATTCATATGTTTAATGTGGCCTTTCTTTCTTTTTAAAAGTACAACTTTTACAACAGATGAAGACAGAATAGAAGACAGAAGATGAAGAGAAGGAAGAAGAAGGAAGATAGTATATTGAAGAATACTGACAGTAGCTAACTAGTGTGGTGAAGACCCTGCTGGACATCAGGATTACAGGTAATTGTTTATTTTCAGGGGATTTTTTTAACTTAGATTAACCCTATACATACCCCACTGGCACTATGAGTTTATTCTACTAACATTTTACAATTTTTTTCATACTTTGGATACATTTCTATTAGGCTTAGGTTTTTGGGCCTTTTTTCTCCTTTCAATTCCTGCATTGGAAGGATTAACATGGTTTAGGCGACTCTGCGCCCAGAGAAACTGGGTGCAGATATTCATGTGTTAGGCTGGGAACCTTAACGCATCTTAATGCCTAAAACAAGGAATTTCATGGGAAAATGGACAATGTTTAAATGGGTTTTAATGGGTGCTAAAAAACATTTTTTTTTTCTGACAGTATTTCTTCAAAGCACTGGTAAATGAATGGCTTACCATGTTTGAAAAAAATGCCTGCAGGTGTTGAATCAAGGCCTAAGTTTTTGAGTATCTATAAACAAAAAGAAAAACAAAAACGGGAGCACTGGTACAAACACGTAACCAGACTATTACCTAATTGTCTTACTGTGACCAGTTCAAAATCCTAACTAATCGTGATAACGGCTAAGATGAAACCCTAACACTTAACTTTTAATAAAGACATATTAAAAACCTCATCGGTACATTTTAGCCCTTAATTAGTTCGGGTAAGATTAATCATTATAGCCGTTATCACGATTAGTTATGATTTTGAACTGGCCACCAGGTAGTTGTCTGGTTACATGTTTGTACCAGTGCTCCCGTTTTTGTCTATTTTCTTTTGTTCATAGATATTTTATTTTGTGACCTGCAAAATCTGATTGATACGGAGTGTCCCATCTCTTATTTGCAGTATTAGTACTAAGTTTTTGTCACAGTTTTCAAGACACTCAGACCAGTAGGTGAAATAAAATGCAATTTTATTAAGAACAAAATAAATGACAGAGAACGCCCCCTAAGGGTAGCACTGCGTGATAGCAGAAAGGCACTAGTATGCACAGTATACAATATAGTAGACAGAGAACAAGCAACTGACAGGCACTGAGTGCTGATACACAAAGGGTTAATGGAATAATCAGTCCGTCTCAGTTGAGTTGTTTTGCACGCCCAAGGTGTTAAAGGTGGAGAATGGTGGAGAAGACTCAACACCAACAGACTGTAATACTGAGGAAACTGTCCAGCAAAGAGGAACCTGCCACCCACAGCCTGCTGTACTTGAATGGTAGCCCCCACGGGAGTATGAACAGAGCGAGTAGACTGTCAAAGCTAGAGCGTATAGCCCCCACGGGTGTAACGAAGACAACTGAGTTACCAGCTCTGGAACCACTAGCCCCCACGGGTGAAGTGGCAGAAACTGGATTGCAAGAGCTTGGACCAATAGCCCCCACGGGCGTAACGGAGACAACTGAGCTACCAGAGCTTGAGCCAATAACCCACACATGGGTAATGGAAGGAGCTGGATTGCAAGAGCTTGAGCCAATAGCCCCCTCGGGCGTAATGGTAGTGACTGAATTGCAAGAGCTTGGACTGATAGCCCCCACGGGCGTAACCACAGAGACGTGCACAGAAGCAGCCAGAACCGTGCGCCACCGGGCGCGGTAATGAGTTACAACAGACTGCAAGGAGAGGAACGGCTCAGCACAAAGCAACTCTCTGTATAGACTGGAGGCCCCGGATCGGGACACAGCTCTGCACGGGTTAACGGCTCGATAGATGGAACACAGCTCTGCACGGGTTAACAGCTCGGTAGTTGGGACACAGCTCTGCACGGGTTAACAGCTCGATCGTAGGAACACAGCTCTGCACTAGTTAACAGCTCGATAGTTGGAACACAGCTCTACATGGACAGACAGCTCGGTAGTTGGGACACAGCTCAGCAGGAAGTGGCTCAGAGGCAGGAACCAGCACAGCACGGCAACAGCTACAGCCGTTCAGAACAGCAAGTGGGACAGTGACAATGTCGCCGAGGCGACAAGCAGACAGGAACGCAGACCGGGCCGCAGCAGCAGGAACAGGTCATGGAGCAGTAATGTCAGCAAGCCGGGTCGAATCACAGAACAGGTTCTCAGACAAGCAGGATCAGGATACAGCCAGGAACGTCAGCCAGGCCGGGTCGAATCATGGAGAAGGTTCTCAGACAAGCCGGATCAGGAAATGAGCAGGAACGTCAGCCAGGCCGGGTCTAATCATGGAACAGGAACACAGGATCATAGTCAGAGATAGCCAAGTCGGTACACCGGAAATCAGGAACACAGCACAGCAAAACTGGCTCAGGAACACCACGAAAGGGCACCTGACAGGTGCCACTAGCCCAGAATAAAAAGGTCACCAGGGGCGGGCCAAACAGGCTCAACCAATCGGAGCACAGCACAAGCGAGAGTGACAAGAAGAGAAACTGCACCGTGATAGTACCCCCCCTCAAAGACCCCATTTCCCAGCAGGAGGTCTCGGCTTCTGGGGGTATTTAGAGTGGAAGTTGCGCAATAATCTGGGTGCATGGAGGTCCTTATGATCTACCCAGGAGCGTTCCTCAGGGCCATAGCCCTTCCAATGGGCCAAATATTGCAACTTCCCCCTAAATCTCCTAGAATCAATGATACTTTGTATCTCGTATTCCTCTTGGCCCAGAACGTCCACCGGCCCAGGAGCCACTGGAGAGATAGTATAGCGATTGCAAACCAAGGATTTCAGCAGAGATACATGGAACACATTATGTATACGCATAGAGGCAGGGAGTTCCAAAGCGTAAGAAACAGGGTTCACTCTGCGGATAACTTTAAATGGACCAATGAATCTGGGAGCCAGCTTATTGGAGGGCACCTGCAAATTGAGATTTCTGGATGAGAGCCATACCCTGTCCCCAACCTGGAAGGAGACCGCTGGCAGCTGTCTACGATTGGCATGCCGCTGTTGTCGCTGGAAAGACTGACCGAGGGTCCTCTGAACCTGTGTCCAAGTGGAGCGAAGCTGCTCGATATGCTCATCCAGAGCTGGAATCTGTTGCGCTTGAAATGAGTCAGGGAGCAGACACGGCTGGAACCCGTAGTTGATAAGAAACGGGGAGCTCCTGGACGATGAATTAACTGCACAGTTCCTGGTGAACTCTGCCCACGGCAACAGGTCGGACCAATTATCGTGATGATCATTCACAAAGCAACGCAGGAACTGCTCCAGTCCCTGATTGGCACACTCAGCGGCTCCGTTGGTCTGGGGATGGTAAGCAGAGGAAAAGGACAATTGGATGGCCATCTGTGCGCAAAATGCCCTCCAAAATCTGGACACGAACTGGCTACCACGATCTGACACAACCACTCTGGGTACCCTGTGCAAGCGAAACACCTCCTTAGCAAAAACCATAACTAGCTCCTGGGCCGACAGGAGGCCAGGGAGGGGCACAAAATGAGCCATTTTAGATAATCTGTCAACCACCATCAGAATGAATGAGTGCCCCTTAGAGACTGGCAGTTCCCCCAAAAAGTCAATGGAAATATGGGACCAGGGACGTTCACCATTAGGTACAGGCTGCAGTAGACCCACTGGGAGATGCCTGGGTGTCTTGGCACGGGCACAGATGGCACACGCTACAGTAAATGTGGAACAATCGGCTCTAAGGGAGAGCCACCAAAATACCTGTGCGAGAAACCATATTAACTGGTCCCTGCCAATGTGCCCAGCCACCTTAGATGAATGGTAAGTCTCAAGCAGACGGGTACAGAAAGACTCATCCACAAAGCACTTGCCAACTGGGGTTTCAGGAGGTGCCCTTGCCTGAGATGCCAAAATTTCCTCTCCCAAAGGCGAGGTGATACTGGTACGCACTGTTGCCAAGATGCGATCTGGCTGAATGATAGGCACTGGTTCTTCCTCCCTCTCAATGTCCAAAGCAAATTGTCTGGACAGCGCATCTGCCCTGACATTCTTAGAACCAGGTAGATAGGACACTATAAAATTAAACCGGGACAGGAAAAGTGCCCACCTAACCTGCCGTGAGGACAACCTCTTAGCTTCGGAGAGATATGTCAGGTTCTTATGATCGGTTAAAATTAGTACTGGGTTCTGAGTGCCCTACAGTAGGTGACGCCATTCCTTAAGTGCTAGGATAATGGCTAAGAGTTCCCTGTCACCAATCTCATAGTGGCTTTGGGCAACAGAGAGTTTCTTTGAAAAGAACCCACAAGGTTTCAGAGGACCACCCTCCACCGATCGTTAGGAGAGCACTGCCCCAACCCCAACTTCAGAGGCATCGACTTCCAATGTGGATGGTAGGGCAGGGTTGGGGTGGGACAGTACTGGAGCTGAGGCAAAAGCGGACTTAAGTGTCTCGAAAGCGTTCTCCGCTGCCTCGGGCCATTGAGATGGAGTAGCACCTTTACGTGTTAAGTCAGACAATGGTTTAACAATCGTAGAGAAGTTCTGAATGAATTACCTATAATAATTGGCGAAGCCCAGAAAGCGTTGGATCGCTTTTAACCCTTTAGTACTGCAGCCAACTTCTCCTGGTCCATAGCAATGCCATTAACTGAAATCACAAACCCTAGGAAGGGTACTTGGGACCTATGAAATTTGCATTTCTCAAGTTTACAAAATAGTTTGTTTTTACGTAGTCGTAACAAAACCTCAGAGACATCCTTAACGTGCTGCGTGAGGTTGGCAGAGTGAATTAAAATATCATCGAGATAGACTACCACGCAGGATTGTAGCATATCATGAAGAATGTCATTAATGAATTCCTGGAATACTGCCGGTGCGTAAGATAGCCCAAATGGCATAACCAGATATTCATAATGCCCAGATCTAGTATTGAATGCCGTCTTCCACTCATCTTCTGCCTTGATTCTGATCAGGTTGTAAGCAGCTCTGAGATCAAGTTAATGAAAATGGATGATCCCTTTAACCTGTCAAATAATTCGGTTATGAGTGGAATGGGGTAGGCATTCTTAGGCATAAGCTTGTTCAACCCACGGTAATAGATACACGGCCTTAGCTCGCCATTTTTCTTTTTTACAAAAAAAAACCCAGCACCAGCTGGAGAGGAAGACTTGCGAATAATCCCTCTCTTGAGAGCATCCTCTATGTACTCCTCCATAGCCCTGGTCTCCTCACAAGACAGTGGATACATGCGACCCCTGGGAGGCACTACACCCGGGGGCAGATCAATAGCACAATCATAGGGTCTATGTGAGGGCAATGCGCTAGCCTCCCCCTTGCTGAATACGTCACTGAATTCCTGGTATTCAGCTGACAATGAGGGGGAGGTACAACAAATCTTGACAGGGTGAGACAGACAGTTCTTAACACAGTATTCAGACCAAGACTTAACCTCACATCTCTGCCAGTCAAACTGCGGGTTGTGTAGTAGTAGCCAGGGGAACCACAGTATAACTGCATGATGCTGAGAATGAATTATCTGAAAGCATAATTCTTCTTTGTGAAGGGCCCCAACCATCATAGAAATAGGAATAGTCTCCATAGTGATGAAAGCAGGTTCAAGAGGTCGGCCATCGATGGCTTCAATGGCCAGTGGAGACTCCCTTTTGAGTAACGGAATCTTATGCAACTCGGCAAAGGACTGATCCGTAAAATATCCTGCTGCACCGGAATCGACCAGTGCCATAACCAATACAGAAAGGTCTGCCCAAGAAAATGCCACCTGGATGGTGGGTTATTGCATGCACGAATCAAGGGACTGCTGTACACCACCTAGGGCCTGTCCCTCAAGGTACCCTAGGTGTGTCCGTTTCCTGGTTTTACCGGACATGTACGTAATAGGTGCCCAGCCTTGCCACAGTACAAGCATAATCCCAGCCTTTTGTGGTTTGCCTGTTCCTACTTAGTAAGTCTGGTGCACCCTAGTTGCATTGGTTCACTTGCCTCTGGGAACCACTCAGGTGGAATGGGAGGAGAGGGTGGGTTAAAAGGATTACCCTGCCCAATACTTCTGGATCTTGCCCTTCTTGCCAACCGTCTCTCGCGAATGCGAGAATCAATGAGCATAACATACTCAATGTAATCATCCAGGCCACTGGGTAGCTCCCTGGCAGCAATTTCATCTTTAATGGTATCGGACATGCCCTGAGCAAATGCTGCCACCAGTGCCTCGTTGTTCCAACCAACCTCTGCTGCCAAGGTCCGAAATTCAATGGCGTAATCGCCCAATGTACGCTTGCCCTGATGTATTTCCATTAACCTCTTAGCAGCAGAGGCAGTTCTACCCGGAACTTCAAACACTCTACGGAACTGCCTTACGAATTCATCAAAGTTCCGAGTGCAGGGTTTGGCATTCTCCCAGAGAGGGTTGGCCCATGCCAGTGCACTGCCCGTCAGCAGGGAGATCATAAATCCGACCTTACTACGGTCGTTAGGAAATGCCTGGGGTGTTAATTCTAGGAAGATCTCCAATTGATTAATAAAGCCCCTGCATAGGTTAGGTTGGCCATCGTATCTTAATGGTAAGCCCTCTGGGAGGAGCAAGAGGAGCCACAGACTGATTGTCCGGTGTTGTAACCGGGGGGACCACCGGATTTTGGCTTGGCTTATCGAGGTGTACCGTTCTCTCAAGTAACGTTTGTAAGGCCAAAGCCAATTGGTCTAGGCGCTGTTTGTGAACATCCATTCTCCAGTGGATGCTTAGTGCATTACTCTCACCCTTACTGCCTGAGGTCATGGCCCTTTCGTACTGTCACGGTTTTCAAGACACTCAGACCAGTAGGTGAAATAAAATGCAATTTTATTAAGAACAAAATAAATGACAGAGAACGCCCCCTAAGGGTAGCATTGTGTGATAGCAGAAAGGCACTAGTATGCACAGTATACAATATAGTAGACAGAGAACAAGCAACTGACAGGCACTGAGTGCTGATACACAAAGGGTTAGTGGAATAATCAGTCCGTCTCAGTTGTGTTGTTTTGCACGCCCAAGGTGTTAAAGGTGGAGAATGGTGGAGAAGACTCAACACCAACAGACTGTAATACTGAGGAAACTGTCCAACAAAGAGGAACCTGCCACCCAGAGCCTGCTGTACTTGAATGGTAGCCCCCACGGGCATATGAACAGAGCGAGTAGACTGCCAGAGCTAGAGTGAATAGCCCCCACGGGTGTAACGGAGACAACTGAGTTACCATCGCTAGAACCACTAGCCCCCACGGGTGAAGTGGCAGAAACTGGATTGCAAGAGCTTGGACCAATAGCCCCCACGGGCGTAACGGAGACAACTGAGCTACCAGAGCTTGAGCCAATAACCCACACATGGGTAATGGAAGGAGCTGGATTGCAAGAGCTTGAGCCAATAGCCCCCTTGGGCGTAATGGTAGTGACTGAATTGCAAGAGCTTGGACTGATAGCCCCCACGGGCGTAACCACAGAGACGTGCACAGAAGCAGCCAGAACCGTGCGCCACCGGGCGCGGTAATGAGCTACAACAGACTCCAAGGAGAGGAACAGCTCAGCACAAAGCAACTCTCTGTATAGACTGAAGGCCCCGGACCGGTACACAGCTCTGCACGGGTTAACGGCTCGATAGATGGAACACAGCTCTGCACGGGTTAACAGCTCGGTAGTTGGGACACAGCTCTACACGGGTTAACAGCTCGATCGTAGGAACACAGCTCTGCACTAGTTAACAGCTCGATAGTTGGAACACAGCTCTACATGGACAGACAGCTCGGTAGTTGGGACACAGCTCAGCAGGAAGTGGCTCAGAGGCAGGAACCAGCACAGCACGGCAACAGCTACAGCCGTTCAGAACAGCAAGTGGGACAGTGACAATGTCGCCGAGGCGACAAGCAGACAGGAACGCAGACCGGGCCGCAGCAGCAGGAACAGGTCATGGAGCAGTAATGTCAGCAAGCCGGGTCGAATCACAGAACAGGTTCTCAGACAAGCAGGATCAGGATACAGCCAGGAACGTCAGCCAGGCCAGGTCGAATCATGGAGAAGGTTCTCAGACAAGCCGGATCAGGAAATGAGCAGGAACGTCAGCCAGGCCGGGTCTAATCATGGAACAGGAACACAGGATCATAGTCAGAGATAGCCAAGTCGGTACACCGGAAATCAGGAACACAGCACAGCAAAACTGGCTCAGGAACACCACGAAAGGGCACCTGACAGGTGCCACTAGCCCAGAATAAAAAGGTCACCAGGGGCGGGCCAAACAGGCTCAACCAATCGGAGCACAGCACAAGCGAGAGTGACAAGAAGAGAAACTGTACCGTGATAGTTTTAGAGTGTAAGCTGCTTATACAACTTTTACACCAAGCAGCCCAATAAAAAGTTAAACATTTGCTATTAAATAAAAATCCCAACAAACATCTCATTATTAACTTTAAAGAAGTACATTTTTAACACTAGTGGAAATGTTCAAACATATTTAACTTTGTGTAGCGCCTGTTTCCAGGTTCTAATTAAACAAGCAAAAAATAACATTCATATTTTTATAATATCATAAAATGTATCTCTGAAAAATATGCATGTAGGCAAAGTTAAAAGCCATACATCCTTTGAGACAGTCAGATGAATATACAAATCTGTCAGTGCAACCCATTTCCTGCACCTGTTCTTATGTACAAATGCTTAAGGGCATACAGGCACACAGCAATTCTAGAACTTGAACAAGGATGTGTTTCCATTGATTTCCTATGTGCCTTGTTAGTATATGTTGCAAAAAATCACAGAAAATTGTCACATCCTGAAAAACGGATACATTTTTACAATGCCTGCACTTGACTCAGTCGAAGAAGAGACATGCACAGCAGCCATTTTTTGGAATAAAAATGTTTGGGACATAGGTGCCCTATTTTTCCATGGATTCATTCTTTCCCCATGGATGTAATAAAATATATAGGAGGCAATTATAGTCAAGTTGATACTTTTATTGGCTAACTAAACAGATTCAAGATGCAAGCTTTCAAGACCTCTTAGGTCTCTTACTCAGGCATGACTGACATTCTTGAGGAAGAGACCTAAGAGATCTTGAAAGTTTGCATCATGAATCTGCTTAGTTAGCAAATAAAGGTATCAACTTGACTATTATTGTTTCATGTATTTCTGTGGCTAACAGGGTACCAACGCTCATATTTTATAAAATATTTACACACCTTTTACTTCTTGTACTTAATTACCACTGAATGCATGACAGATCATGGCAAAATATTGGAAACATAACCAAAAAATACCAGAGTCAGTGGAGTAATAATTTGAAACAGTGTCCCTTAATTAGAAAATATATCTACTAATTAAGTAATGTTGATGTACTAAGAAGTGGAGCAATTCATTGGCAAGCCACCTGCACTCTATGTGAAATGTAAATATTCCTGTTGATTTAAATGGGGTTTTTAACCCCTTGAAACAGCTTATTAGGTAATTATCTTGCATTCAGTGGTGTAACTCATTGAATGTCAGAGGAGTATGCAAGATAATAAGTAGCAATGTGTGAGTATACCAGTGTCACTTAAAGGGTTAATACATCCTTTTAAATCAATGGGAATTTTAGTTTTACGTTCTGAGGGAGAAACCATTCATTGTGCAATTCCGCCTATCTTCTTACCTTATATTTACTATGTTATAGTATTTAGCTCTTTCCATGGCTCTTTTCATAGCCTAGTGCAGGGGGAGCCAACCCTGGTACTCAAGAACTACCAACAGTACATGTTCTCAAGGAATCCCTGAAAGAGCACACATGCAGTAATAAAAGCCACTGAGCCACAAAGGTTTCCACCTGTTCTCCAGCTGGGATATGCTGAAAACTGTAAATAGATTTTGAGGATCAGATGCACTGTTGATAGCCCTTGAGGACCAGGATTGGCAGCCCCCATCATAGTGCAACAGCTGCAGATAGTGCATTTAGACATGTAAAGTGCAAAAACATATGCTTAACTCTTTGAGTACTAGATGGGTAGCCAGCACACTGCAAAGAAATGTATTGGCTACCCCTCTGGCTTTCAAAGAGATAAGGCAAACCCAATGCTACTTTTTCACAATATTTTTTCTTTAATATTTTACATACATTCTTCTATAGGTTTGTATATATCTTTAAATATATGATAGCCTCCTGTCATCTAGTAATACTTATAACAAAATAAGTTACATTTTAAGGTTTTAAACATGTTTCATAAGTTGAAATTTC
Source organism: Rhinophrynus dorsalis (assembly GCA_037306005.1). Classification (NCBI taxonomy): domain Eukaryota; kingdom Metazoa; phylum Chordata; class Amphibia; order Anura; family Rhinophrynidae; genus Rhinophrynus; species Rhinophrynus dorsalis. The sequence continues at coordinate 151,260,439 of CM074719.1, read as the reverse complement.
TGATTTTAAGGATGAATGTTACATTTCAAAGAATGATTTTGGACTTTGACACCTAAAAAATAGAAATCAAAGTTATATTAATAAGCTGTTTTAATGGATTGTGAGATTTATACACCATGTAAACAATGTGCAATTCTAGAGCATACCATCCTCCTATATAATAATTCGCTAAAATGTGTGTAACGATGCAGTCCTGCGCAGTAGAGACTGCTGTGCCTGCTGCAGTCATGCGCAGTAGAGACTACCTGCACCGTGGCTGATACAGAGCTCTGTATCAGCCGCGGCGTGGGCAGTCTCTACTGTGCATGACTGCCCCGCGACCAGCTGGCAGTGGCACTGTGACCTGTGTAACAGGCTGTTCAACTAGTCTGGAATAAAATACAAATTCCAAGCATTCCCACTGATCCAAATGGGGCTTTTAGGGATCAATCCAACAAGGCACGGTAAAACAGTAAGTAAGGCAAAAAGCATTACAGAACGTTAGCCATGCCTGTGTAGTGCACCTTTGCAATAAGCTGACTAACAGAATGGTCAAAAAGCGTAGGCCAGTCAAATACACCTAACCTTATAATGTGCTTCAAACCTTTTTTTGTTTGTTTTTTTACCTCAGAGTGCATGCAATTCAGTCCCTAAACAATGGCTGATACATCAACTTCAAAGGAAACAAGCTAACTTCAGTGTTATCTGACAAAGCTAAGCATCGTAAAAAAAAAAAAGTTCAAAATCACAGCCAATCACAACACACCAAAGTAACAAGTCCATTCAAATAACTCTATATACCACCAAAATAACTGACACACACTGTCTATGTTTGGAGATTCTCAGAGCTACAGCACAGGGCCCAGGAGCGGAGGATAGACTTAGTGGCAGAGAGAGAGGAAACAGGTAGACTTGTAGTGGGGAGCTGAGAGAATTGCATTGAAAACATACACATAATACACTTTGGCACATATTGCACATTTTGTATACACACACAAACAAACACATTTTTTGTTTTTGGTCACACACAGCGCATCTTTATTTCAAACAATGTGATTCAGTGAGTGAAAGGGAGTGCTAGAGAGTGAGTCTGACTGAGTGCCTCTGTGAGTGACTGAGTATGAGGGAGCTAGGAGAGGGGTAGTGAGAATGAAGGGAGAGGAATGGAGGCTGGACGGATGTGGAGTGGTGCAGGAGAGGAAATACAGCATGGGATTCTTGGTCAGGGAAGGAGGGAGTGAGGTAGACCAGGTGGGTGGAGGGGTACCCAGCATTGCACAGGTACACAATGGCTAGGGACAGACACGGTAGTGGGAACCGGAGTGGATGTGCCATAGGAACATACACTAACAGGGGCAGAGCAGGCAAAGTCTGTCCACTAAACTGCCTCTTACAGTTCTGATGCTTCCCAAACTGGATTGGAGGAGGACAGATTGTTGGACCCTATGTAATCCCATGAAGAGACCATTCTTGACAGGGAGCACATACTGTTCACCACTGAAAAGGCCAGAGGAATTGGTGCTGGGAAGATGCTCACCTAGCATCAGGTCCAGAACACAGTCAAAGTGGTGTGCAGGTATAAGCACACCACAAACTCCATCAAGAAGAGCTGGACAGATTGCAAGTACAAAGTCATGAACAAAATGAGAGACCTGGCCCTGCATGCGAGAGGCACCAGAGGTGGTCCACCTGATAACATCCCATTCAATGCCTGGGAGGAGATGCTCAGACAGAACCTCTGAGCAACTGCTGTTGAGGGGGGTCCGAGGCCGCTGTGATACAGGAGATGACTGCACCCTCCTGACTCCCGGTAAGTCAGTCTGTCCATAATTCTCCATCACAGAAAGTATTTTAGCTAGTATGGCACAACACAGTGCCAGATGAACACATGACCAGCATTGCAATCCCCAAATTGGCCAACACAGCACTTATAGGGATCCAAAACTGAAATGTGATGGGGTAAGCAGGCCAAATATTATCCAAGAACAAGTTTAACCCCCTCACTGCTGTGTTCATCGAGCATACTTGCCTCACACAAACAATGATTGCCATCATGTTGTAATACAAACATATGTATGTTCCTCAACAATGCTACATATGTAGCCACAAGGAGCTCATCTCTACAATGCAATGGGCACCCCTCTCGGACACAAGGAGTTATCAGAGAATGAACATATTGTGCAGATCTACAACACATAGGCCGATCATGTCATTGATCAAGTTACTAATCATACAATATAATTTCCCTACACAGTCTCCATGCCTGCAGCCTAGCAGGAAGAAAGTGAGAAGGATGAGGAGCAAACTCTTACCACCATTGACAAAACCCCTGATGAGCTAGCACAGGTCACCAGCTGGATGCCACCACCATCACCAACGCAGTCACAGTATGGGCTGCCACCAACAACAGTGAAGAGTGGATGCCCCAGGATTCACACTACTGGATGTAACAACAGAGGTGGTTACAGTATCAGGGCAGTTCTGAATGCCACCACCACCACCAGCAATGGGACATCACTGGATGTCCAGCATGAACAGTCATATGAGCAGACAACAGCAACAACCTCCCCTCTTCAAGAGTGACACATCACAACAAAAGCATAGTAACATAGTTGACAAGGCAGAAAAAAGACGTGTTTATCAAGTCCAGCCCATGCCAAGAACACCCCTGTTTATCTAGAGGAAGGCAAAACAAAACCCTGAAGCCATTTCAGTTTAGCCCCCAGTGGATAAAAATATTCCTTTCTGACTCCAAATAGCAGTCAGATAGTTCACTGGATTAACACCCTATCTGCATAGAAGCCATTTGTCATAATTTTCAGTATTGCTCTGTGCTAGATAGGCATCCATTGCTTTTTTGAAAGAAATTACATCATCTGCAAGTACAACATCCCAAGGCAAAGAATTCCTTAGCTTAACCGTTCTTACTGTAAAAAAATCCTGCCTTTGTTATAGTTGAAAGCTCCTTTTCTCTAGTCTTAACCTGTTGAGTGCCAGAGTGGTAGGGAATGCTTTTTTCTTTTGCAATGCATTCCGTACCACTCTGGCACTCAAACGGTTAATGGATGACCTCTCGTTCTTAGCTCAGCTGTTTGCATAAATAATTAATTGGATAGTTCTTAGTATTGACCTTGAATGTATTTGTAAATGGTAATCACATCACCCCTCAGACATCTCTTCTCTAATGTAAATAAACACAGATTGGCTAGTCTCTCCTTATAACACAGATCCTCCGATCCATTTATCAGTTTTGTTGCACTTCTCTGCACTTTTTCCAGTTCAACAATATCTTTTTTAAGACCTGGTGTCCAAAATTGTTTTCCATATTCTAGGTGAGGCCTACCTATGGATTTATATAGAGGTAGCATAATATTAGCATCCCTTGCATTTACACCTCTTTTTATGCAGGCTAGTACCCTATTTGCTCTTGCAGCAGCTGAGTGACTCTGCACACTACTGTGAAGTCTATCATCTATCAGTAGTCCTAAATCTTTCTCTAATGACGATTCCCCAAGTTGTTTCCCATTTAGGGTATATGTAGCATGTTTCTTTCTACAACCCAAATGCATAACCTTACATGTATCTACATTAAATGTCATCTGCCAATTTTCTGCCCATTCCCTCAGTTTATCTAAATCCTTCTGCAGAAAATAAAACACCTACCTCTGTGTGTATTTCCTTACACAGCTTAGTATCCTCAGCAAAGACTGAGACACTACTTTCAGTTTCCACTTCTAGGTCATTAATAAGCAAATTAAAAAGCATTGGGCCCAGGACTGAACCCTGTTCACCCCACATAACATTAGACCAAGTTGAAAAGGTTCCATTTACAACAACTCTCTGCCATCTATCATTTAACCAGTTCTCAAACCGTGTAAAGATGACAATGCCCAAACCAAAGCCTTTTAATATATGCAGCACTGCTTTCCCTTCTGGCACTCAAGGGAATTAAGCATATATGACCTAATGATCATGTTCTAATGCTGTTTTTCCTTGAATGCTGCAAATGCAAAACAAAAAGAGCAATTTTTCTGAATTTGGCTTGAAGGTCAGTAATATTAAAGACTTTAAGTGCCAGAAGGCTGAACAATGCACTGCTGTCCAGTGCACTGTTGCTCCTTTAATTTCTTGAGTGCTGCAGATTCCCTCAACTTGTTTGATACATTGGTCTACAGAAAGATGTACTTTTCTATATTTTTTAATAAAATATAGAAACAACACATTTCATTTCACATTGAATTAACTTGTTGGATGATGGAAGACCCAGCACAGGCATGCTAGGTCATATAAGACAACATATCTACTAGTACTTGAGCCAGAAATCCAATCATAGGCAGTGTAAAAGAAAATAGGCAAGAGGCCTAGTAGGTATTCAGTAGAAAGTTACTTATTTAAGTTTTCTGGTGGATCTCGTAAACAACCAAAAGAAGCATCCCGCAATACCCCACCATACTCAGTTCTGCTCAGAGAATAACAATTAAACATTATAACAGAACATATGGTAATAAAAAGAATAAGCTAGGGTGATGTGCGGGCCATGTTCAGATTCCCCTTCCTCCAAAGTAGGTTAATGTGTAAGTGAGGTGCCATTCGTTTCCTCACCACCTCCCAAGAGTCAGACGAGTTTATCATCAGTTAGCATCTTCTCTCCCAGCCATGAGGTGTATTGAAAGCAATGATAAAATTCAATCTGGCGAAAAGTAGGTAGAGTGAGGATAAAGGTTTCCCATAGAGCTATGAAACAGGCGCCCAATACCTCCTTATCAGAAAGGGCTAATGTCCAGTGTAAGCTAGTAAACTGGAACAATTGAAGGGTCCATTGTTTGATAAGGTTGGTGGATTGTGGAGACAGCCAGTGCATAAGAATGCACTTCAATGCTACCGTAGTGGCAAAATCCACTAGCTTAAACTGGCAAGCTGTCAGGTGATTAGAAAAGTCATAAATCCCCAGGATAAATGTAGGGGTCACAGTAGTTACTTGAATCCAAATTTTAGTTGTAATGTATGAGAAGTATATGTGATGGCAAGAATACAACATATGGAGAAAAGTAGCTCTGGGGTCTTTACATTTAGGACAGAGTGAGTAAGGAGTAAGTCCGATTTGATGGGCAATAAGGGGAGTCACGTGAGTTCTGTGCAATTGCCTGTAAGAGAGCTCATGAAAGAATGCCAACGGAGTGTTAAGCAGATAATACACAAAGCAAGACTCAGGTGTATCCGCCATTAATATAGGCAAGTCCACCAACCAACCACTGAACTCCAATAATGTACTTTTCTATATTAACTCCTTGGAGGTAAGGGATGTCTCCTGGAGACAGATCTAGAATCCAAGTGGTTAATTTAGAGAGGTCTAGTAAGTTTGATATTTGGTTTACCTATTGGGGACCAACTGGCAGTCATTTGGAGCTGGTAATGGCTTCTTTCCCAAAGCATATGTAAGACTGGATTCTAGGCCACAGAGAACAAAATAATCTAGATATTTAAGTGTATATGACCTCAGACTTGTTTGTTTTTAGTTGTTATTGTCCCTTTAACTTGAATGCCATAAATATCTTCAAATTGTAAGAAACATTAGTCTAAAAGTAATTAATAATGTACCATTTAAATGTTGCACTTTACACATTTAGAGCCTATGTAAGTTATTATATTTTTTAAACCTGTACATTTTTTAAGTGTACTAAAGAAATCTGGATCATTCTTACTGTCATAGGTGGTAGAGTTGAGGGTGGATTGGAGGTGGGGCATGGAGCCCCTTATTAGAGTTTGCAGGGGGCCCCTGCATTTTGTGTTATGCTTCTGAATGTTATCACACAGGGACAGTAGCACTCCAACACAAATGTTCACCTCCAAAGCATGTCAGGCATGTAGAACAGGTATCACACTCTGCAAACTCCAGTCACACAATACACACTGGAACTCAAACCTATCCTTCACAGCAATGAGTGTGAATCCCCTAAGGTGTGTGTTCATCAGGGGTGTGCTTGTGGGAGGTGCAGGAGTCTTAGGGGACTCCTGGGATGCCAGTGAGACACTCAATGCATCACATATATACTGTATGAGGTGTATAACCCTCTTGTATTCCAAACTCCATGCTGGATTAACATGTTATTCTGACAGAAGAACTGCTCAAACTTCACTGTTGAAACATCTAGTGACAGTGGCAATACTTGGTTTCTGGTGATTGTACATTGGGGGCCATGAGATCCAGTTGCGGCAGCCCAGGTACTGCTGCCTGGCCTGGTCTTCAAATTGGAGCTCGCCTTCTGTCTGGATAACCAGACGGAGCATCTGAGGTTGCAACAGGAGGAAGATGTGCAGGTGTGCTTGGGGGTTGCTGTGGCTACATAGCCCTTGCATGCCCCCTTCTCTGATGTCTTCCCAGGTATTGCAATGGAAACATAATGCTCATATTTGCTCTCTGAGTGGTATTTCTGCAAACACACCACATTTCAGGATGGTAAAATGTCCCTTTTTTCTCCTTTTTCAAAGCTTTATTAATATGTTAAGGAAACATGCAGAACGAAAGAACATTCATGTATTCATATATAGCAATGTATTTAAATATCATTTCATCCCTTCCCAAGGAGAGATATGGGATATATACTTTTGAACACATCATAAAGGTAGATTCTGTAAATGTGAACAGTAGAAAGACTATAGTTTGCATTTGAAGTCTTAAATAAAACACAGTGTAAAAGCTTGAAATTCTAATACATAAATTCCTCTGCATTGCAAACTAACTTATACAAATATATCATAAAGATACAACAATACAACTGAGATGTCTCGCATTAAATGAGAGCTATGTTGAGCTACCATAGATATTAGATAAGGATAAGGGAAAAGTGCTTAAATAAAGCATCTAGTACAAACCAGACATAAGAAAGGAATCTAAACACCAATCAGATTAATCTGAAAGAAGAGCTAATATTGGTAAGTATTCATGAGAAAGAGACCGGAGACCGGTCACTAGGTATCTTAAACAGGGGAATTAGAGTAGTCCCCACAGTAGCCTAGAGGAAAAGAGGAAGAAGAATAGATAACAGCCAAGGAACAGAATAGGTTGAAGAGTAAAGGCCACACCAGTGGAGAGGCGAAAAGTAACAACTAAAAGAGGATAGAAAAGAGGCAAAAGGACATATATGTAATATATGCGTGGACAGAGTAACAGGCAAGTACCCTGCACCCTGCCAGAACATCATGCAGGGATCTCAAAGAGGTCTTAGGGGGGGATGGAATAGGAGATCTAATGGACATTAGAGATTTGAGATCATAGCAAGGCTAATAAGAAAAAGGAAGCAATTCCAAGAAAAATAGAGAAAGTAGTGCGGATATAGATATGTCAGCTACAAAAGTACAATATGAGATATAGTAGGCTGTAGTCAAACAGTAAACAGCCCCTCTCCAGCCATTCAATCTATGCAACACAGGGAAAATAACTTTGAAGCCCCGGGGGCACCTCAAGCCAGAGTGACAACACACACAGAAAAGAAAATGGCAACCCCAGGACGTCAGAGACAGACTCGCGCCAAATGGACAAGCGGACGTTATCAGTAGCATAAACAATTAATGCAAAAAGAACATACATGCAAATATAAGAATATTTAAGCTGAACAGAATTATACTGACATTCCCTCCCAGTAGGCAAAGCATCCCCAGTATAGACAGGCCTCCCGCTCCCATAAAACAATGTTCCCTAGATGGACAAAAACAGAGCTGTATAACACCTTGGTCAATATCAAAACACAGCCGATCCCCCCGGGCCTTAGGGGGAATGCCCGCATTAGCTCGGAACAGGCAGACCATCAATCTCGGGGTGCACCCTACAGCTGCTTAAGTGCTACAGAGTTCATTTATCATACAGTAGGAACAGCCAGATCATACAAGAAAAAGCATAAAATGTAACAACAGACATGAATCATTATCTATTAGCCACTGCCAGTTCCTTAATTAAGGACCAGAAGTAGCTCCCAAAAGAACACAGTCACTAAGTTAGGTAGGGATACCCGGATCCCATGCGAAGGCATCCCATCCACGCGGGAAGAAATGAAACAGGTCACAAACCTCCGATACCTCCAGAACAGCAGGAAACCATGGTACAAGCAGAAGATGTAGGTAGGTCAGGAACATTTAGCTTACTTCCCCACATGTTTGCAACAAACAGCGTACGGCAAGCCTCAGGGAAGCCATTCATTACACCAATCCTGAACAGGAGTGTAGGTGAGCATCGTTGCTGTGGGGCAGATGTCTCCTCAGTACACTTCGGTGTAACTGCACAAAGCCCCAAACTCTGTATATCGATGCTCAGGGTAACAAATTCTTATTGTAACACATACTTAATCTCTCTCAATATGGTCCCAAGATCTTCCTTAGATGGTAGTTGCAGTATATCTCCTTTAGTGAGAAATTGCAAAGAGGGAACAGACGAGGTACAACAGAGAGGCAACTCCGGAATAGCATCGACAGGGTCCCCTTCTGGGTCTGATGAGATTGTAGAGTAAGCTCTCACATTCATATTTAAAGCTCTGGCCCGAAAAACGTGGAGGCAGGAAAACACAACAGATGTAGCTGCCCTCCGCAAAAAAATCAGTGCCTATACAACCTAAAAGGCACCCAAGATAGATCACAACAACACCACCTCAACTTAGCTATCAAAATAAAGGTAGAGACAGTTATATTGTAGAAATAGAATCACAGCCACGGAGCCATTGAATACACATCCATCTTCATGGGCAGCTCACCGTGCCCCCCCTTAAAATGTCCCTTTAACATAGTGGTTGGGTGTTGTCCTGGAGAGGTCTTCAGGTACAGAGGAGCTAATGGGAAAATGGCTGTTATCCAGGTAATTGTATGCCACTGTGGTTATTGTTGTTTGAATGGTGTTTGCTGTTGTTCCTTTTTACCTGTCAGGTGCGTGTGTGACATTTCCCTGTGTGGTTGCTGATGGTGGTGCACCTTGGCTCTCCATTGGCTAATGTTCTTGCAAGGCTTGGGTTGCTTAGTGATTGTCAGTTGTGCATATAGTGTGGTGTGGACATACATCTTGGTACATGTTAACCACATTTGTGCCGGGGTATCATGTCACAGATTGTTTGAGACTGATTTGCAAAGCCCTAGTTTCTCTGGGGACTGATGAGTTGATGTTACCGGGTGGTTCCTTGGCATTACATTAGTTCATTTTGCCTTTGTTGTCATTGTGCTTTGTGCTAAGTGTTGCATGAGCTGCTTGTTCTCTGCTTGGTATTGTTCAACATGGGTTTTTATCCTTCATTGTGTGCTGCACAGCAAAAAAAAGTAGGCATAAGATTACTGTGAGTTAAGGTATCTCACCGAACAGAAATGAATTGCTTATTGGTAGAGTTGTTCCATATATCTCAATAGGTGAAATATTACTCGCCATCGTCATTTCTTAGCACACTATCGGTTCAGAGCACGTGTTATTGGATGGCTTACTGTGCTTGCAAAACTATCATTGGCTATTTTTTTATATTTTTTAAAATCCTTTATTGAGAAATATGCAAAGATACAATCCAGCTGTGAAGTAAAATCACACAATAACATAGAAATGGATACAGATAGTTGATTGGAAGGCAATATGATAACAAAGATAAAAAAACGAGTTAAGGTCATGAATATCACGTAGGTAGAAGTGAAGGTTGAGTGATAGCAAGTGTAATAGCAGTTGGGATGGGGTGGGTGTAGTGTTGAAACTGAGAGGGAATGAAATGTGGAAGTTAAGGGAAAAAGGGGTGAGTGTGTGTGGGGGGTTATTTTATCCACCTTCAGGAGAACCACAGAGTCCTGATCAAATCCGCACTGTGTATAAGGTGTGACACACGCATGAATATAGAGAAGATGCAGTATTATAGAGCTCAATTAAGGGAAATGGAAAAACTGAGGTTTAACCCGCAAGTGACCTGGGGAGGTAAAGATGGGTTTTGGGGTCTGGAATTGTTGCTTCCTGATTTTGACCAGATACGATGAAAGTGAGACAAAGTGTCTGTAGCGAGGGTATGGCATTTTTCTATGGAGATGTATGTATCTACTTTTGATAAATAAAGCAACAGAGGGGGGGTGATTTCTTTTACTCCAGAACAGGAGTATAAGAGCTTTGTTGGCATTTAAAAGCATTGGAAGGAATAACCAGTCTCTGGCAGTTGGGGTGGGCAAATTGTGATCACGAAAGTTGAAAAGACATAATAGAGGATCATGTGGGATTGCAATGTCTAGAGTTATCCAAATGTGTTGTGAAACCATGGACCAGTAATCAGAAATAATTGAACAAGACCACCAAATATGTAACATAAAACCGATTTGCTTTTGACATGTTACAGAATGACAAGGAGAAGTGAGATAGGCATTGTGGAATAAGGCACCAACTTGATATTAGTTTGTAATTTATCTAGTTTTAACATCTTGATAAGCTTTATAAACTATAAATTGTTGATGGAAAATCGCCAACCGCTGAGTCATATCTAGAAATTGGGCCAGTTCCCCTTTCCAGGCTAAAAAGAAATGATAAAAAGTAATTTAGGGAAGTGTTAATCCTTAATATAAATAAAAAATATGTATATTTATTAATACAAAATATATTGTGTTTTGTCAAGCTTGCCACAATGTGTTTATATTGTACTGTGATATATCCACCTCATCATGAGGCTGCTTAAGGAGATCTATTTATATAACTTCTGATATTCCAATCTCTGTTGGACGTTTTACTATTGGGTATGTTTCCTTTTTTGTTTATTATTATGTATATAGATAGGTATTTTATTCCTGTTTTTTTATATTTTGTTATTTGCATTTGTTTAAATACCTTGTCTAGTATCTAAAGAGTTAATTAGCTCAGTTTCCTGGAGTCAGTAAGATGAAATCTTGCACACACCTGTTTAGTCCATCAATACAGGTATATTATATAATTTTCCCTGATGAAGTATCACTTTTGAGGACTGTACCCCCAGCATGTCTTATAACTACTGATATAACCATTTTATATAGAAGATGCTGTTATTTCTCCATCTTCATTAAAAGACAGGAGGTGTTATACTTACCAGCACATAAAGGAGAACAACTGTCTTTCCCATACAAAGGATCCAACTGTTACGCTGTTGAAACATCATTTTGCTCTTCAAGATGTATCAAGTATCAAGATGGGAGAGACGCTGAAAAACAGATATCTATATATATTAAAGGTCCCATTGATAAATTACAATCTGCACAGCAATACAAGTGATCCAGATTGGGAGAATATTACACACTATTGTTTCCATCAGTACACCTGCCTACTTTATACTTTTGTTGCTGCAAGTATTTATAAGCAGTCTTCATTTGGTGATTAGTTTGAGATTGTATTTTAATGTGAATTCACATTTAATATCTATATAGCGCTATATTGGTTTTAAACATTTTGGTGGTATATTATACTGACATTTGTTGTATTGTTGCAATTTTGTATTAATAAATATACATATTTTATATTTATATTAAGAATTAATGTTCTCCGTAAATTAAATTTTATTCTTGTGTTTTTATGTTCACTATCAGATTATTGGGGATTGTAGCGATAGTTCTTTAATTGGTGACTTTGTCTTACAGCAGGGGTAGGTCATTGGTGCCAAATCTTTCAATATACTTTTGTTTTTTTCTTAAAAGGAAATTATGTTTGGGGCGGGCAGAGGAAGAAGGATGAATGAATATCAGAGAGAGAGACAGAGTGCGTAATGAATTGGATAGTTTAATGATGACCTTCTCAAATGGTGTTAGAGTGTGTAAAGGAAGGTGATTTAGTTTTTTTCTGTGTGGAACCAATGCTGATCTGTGAGGGATGGCCACCAGGGTATTGGTGTGTTTCCAAACTTATCTCGAAGGTGATCTTGGGAAATGTATTCGTTGTCGACATACAGAGGTACAATGGGTCTATGGAGTGTTCTTTCCATGGGAGGAACTTGGGTGCATCTAAACCTGCTTGAAAATCAGGGTTACCTCTTAATGAGTTAAGGGTTGAGGGGGAAGGGACTAGTTCAACCTGAACATTAACTTCCTTCCTAATATGACCTAGGATAGGGTGGTCTAGACAGAGAGACAGTGAGGAAGCATCTGATGCTCAACAGAGTTGAATCATATCTAGGTGGTTCAATGTACAAGCAAGGGTGTCTGTCCATCTTTTCGGGGGAAGGTGAAAAATCAAGCCATTTAGCAATGGCGGCAGCTTTATAGTATTTGTGGAAATCCAAAAGACCCAGAGCATAATTTCCAGTTTTCTGGGAGAGAATGAAAAGGTTAAGTCATGGTTTCGTATGAGACCAGATGAAATTCATGATGATCGATAGAATAGAGTTTAAGAAGTATTTGAGAATGTTGACAGGTAACGAGTTAAGAATGTAGAGGACCTTAGGTAAGATCATTATTTTTACAAGATAGATTCTTCCTTCCATTATAGAATGACGGAGTTCCACCTCAGCAGGTCAACTGAAATTGAGTATAGCAGGGGAGTGAAACTGAGATCAGGAATTAGTGTTAAATCAGGAGAGAGGTGTATACCTAGCTACAGTATATATTTAGTCATCTATTTGAAGTTGCATTGAAGTGAGGTGGAGGAGCTAGGAAATAAATTAACGTTAAGTACATCAGAATTAGAATAATTAATGAGTGCTTGGGATAGAATGCAATATTTCTCCAAATTCTGGACAAATGGAGGGATAAAAGAGTGTGAGTTTGTGAGAATGTAAAGCACATCATCTGCATATCCTGCCAGTTTGAAGTGTTCTGTCTCAGATCCCAGACCTAAGATGTTAGTATATTTTCTAACAGCACTAAAAAGTGGTTCCAATGTGAGTATGGATAGAAAACAGACCTGTCTGATCCCTTTCGGGATTGAGACAGGGGTGGATAGAGTCCTGTTAACTAGAACCTGTACAGATGGGGAGGAATATAGACTAATTATTCCAGAGAGCATTGAGGGACCTATGACGATGTGCTGTTGTGTTTGGCTTCTCATCCGGGTATGAAACCACTCTGAACAGGATGAAATAGGTAAGTTAATGATACTGAAGGTGATTTGCCAGGATTTTAGCAAAAAAATATAGCTATATTTTAGCAACGTTCAGCAAAGATATAGAGAGATAATTGCTACAAATTGCGAAATCCTTGTTTGGTTTAGGGATAACAACTGTATGGGCCTCTAGTGATTGTGGGGGAAATGGTTGGGCAGACATAACTAAATTGAATGATTCTTGCATATAAGGGATCAGAGAGGACTGGAATTTAAGATAGTATACTAAGGAGAATCCATTTGGGCCTGGGCTTTTGCCAAGAGCCATTTCCTTAAGTGCAAGAAGAATCTCAGACTTCGATATAGATGACTTTAGTGCTTAACTATTGGTTTGGGTGAGGTGAGGGACTTGGGCCTTGACAAGAAATAATTGAAGACATTCTATGCATACCTCTGAAGATTGAGTGCCTTCTTTGTTTAAAGGCTATTTGTTTTGGGGGTTTTTTGTTTTGTTTTTTACAGTGAGAATTGGATTGAGCCCCTAGCCTTTTGAAAACCTAGCATAAAACAGCATTTGTGTTTTTCACTTATATGTTTCAAATCAGGGATTTATAAAGGCCGAAACCCAACAATCTTTCTGCATTTCTACTGAAAGCAGGCATTTAGCAATTGTGAACTGGATTAATATATTTATTGTTAGCTTTTAATTCTTATAAACTTTTTTCTTTTAAAAAAGTAATTGTAGATAAAAGTTTTGATATTGTCTGATTTAATGAGACTCCATCTGACTCCATGCAATGAGACTCCATGTGATGACCATTGTAAGAATACATAGATGAAGCTTGTAGGTAAACATAAAAATGCATTGTACCATAAAACATAGACTGCACAATATTATAATGGTAAAAGGAAAAGAAAAATCAAATGGAATATTGTACATTTGTAGAAATTAAAAGAGTGTCTTTAAAAACAACAAACATTTATCTCTATAAAAGGCACTTCAGTATCAAGAAAGTGGTAAATAATATGAAAAGGGACCCTAATGGCCACTACATAACAATATATAATATATACACTCATGATAGCAGTTCAGTTCCTCAAGCTTTTATTTTCAGTTAAAAGATAATTTTTTTATAAGTATCATATTTCAACAGTTTTGATGTGTAAACCAGCATTTATATTTAATGCAATTGTTGAGTTTCATTACGATGATAAGCCAGAGATATATTTGTTATATGAACCATGTAATTAGAAATCATTATGTAACTCAACATTTCAAATATAAACACTGGCTATATCAAGTTTCCTACCCATCCATTTTATGTTACTATGGAAATGTGATAATTCAGCTTGAAGATACAGTAGTTACTGATGATTTCAAGTTTTTTTTCCTATGGTAAGTGTGCAATTCAGACAACAGTATATATAGTATTTTAAATTGCATTGTATTAAGTTTTTTATGAGATAAGAATGAATTACATTGTTAAAAGCCTGTATTCCAAGAGCTTGGTTATTATATCTGATCCTAAAATCATTCAAATTGCAGTAGAAATTCTGATATAAAATCCATTGATAACTAGAATACATCTCAGAATATATAAGCACAGAAACTCACACACTTTAGGTCCAAATATCAGTATATCTATTAATTATAGGAGAGGCTGAAAATTGGTGCTACATGGGAAATATTATAACAAATAGTGAAGAGAAAAAGGTTACCCTGTATAACTAGCATTCATCCCCTATGAATATATCATAGAAAGTAGGTCTAATTAGGAAAGCTAAAACTTAAATTTTATTAAACTATTAAGATAATGGTGTCACTGTGAGCCGGGGCAGGTCTGACTTGCTACTGATATAGTAAATAAAATGCACAAAGCAGAAAAATCACATCAGTTAGCCCATAAAAAAGATATTACTGACCTAAAATGTTACTGATATCTCAGAAGATTAAATCTAATGAGACTAAGTATCAAGTATCAGTACAACAAAAGTGTCACAATGTGTACCAAGAAGAGAATTGAAAAGATCCAAAGGTAGCTATCAAAATGGTAATCAATGTGTAATCACAAAATCAATCATCACAAATGGGCTTGAAAAATCTATACTGCCCTTGTCTGAAAGCACAGGCTGAACAGGCTGTCCATTCAAGGCAAAAAAGAGTCAAAGTTAATGTATAGAGTAACCACAAATTTATAGAAAAACCATTATTATATTGGAGCAACACAGTGGCAACAAAAAAGAAAAATCATTATTTTGCCTTGATAAAGTGCTGACAAAATGCTCAATGGCTTTTTGTTTTACTGATTCTTGATAATTAGTCTCATTAGATTGTAGTTTCTGAGATATCAGTAATGTTTCAACTCAGTATTATCTTTTTTATGGGTTAACTGATCTGATTTTTCTTATTTGTGCATTTTACATATTATATCACTGGCAAGCCGGATATGCCCCTTCTCAGAGTGACAACATTATTTTAAAGTGAAAGTAATGTTTCACAATAAAAGCAGCACTCATTAATCTTCAAATTATTTGGGCCATGGTGAGTTGTAGTTCAAGAGTAATTGAATGATAAAGTATCCCCCTCCCACCCCTTTTACTGATGAAACATGGTTCACCTCAGAGGAGTAAGACTGTCTTGAAGGATCACAGAGAGGGACAATCTTCAGTGAGCAAAAGGAAAAACCTGTCATGGGGGCCAGGGTTTTCCTTATGCTCACAGAAAGAAGATTGTCCCTTGCTGTGACCTGCCTTGTCAAGAGAGCAGATTCCACATGTAAGTGGAGGTGGCTTACACTAGTTAAAAGAGGTGGGAGGGGGATACTTTATCATGCAATTACTCTTGAACTCCAATTCTGACGGTATTAAAATAACACTCTACATGTCACGAATACTATGAAGATTAATTGATTAATTAATTATTGAAATAGCATTCTCTATAGCTCAAATACTATGAAGATTAATTTGAGCTGCTGTTTTTGGGAAACATTACTATCCCTTTAAGCACCAAAATAGAACTCTGAGACAGTAATAACTATACTGACTATTAATAAACTCATAATCATAATGAAGACATAAACCTAATGTACTGAACCATCCAATGAACAAACCTAATATCAGGATAGTAATGAAACAAAAAAGTGTTAGAAAGTGTATAAAGAGAACAAACTATTTAAACCCAACTAAGAAACAGTCTTTCAATTGCATATACATCCCTTGTAGAAAAATCCAACACACGACCCTTTTGCAAAATAATTTAAAGAGATATTTATGACTGAATGTGTGGGTAATTCTGCTTATACATTTAAATGTATAAGAATCCAAGGTGTAAATTTAAAGGCAGGCATTAGCAAAAAAAACCACTAACGAGTGCGTTAACAAGTTGTAAGCCATTTAAAGTTCTTAAGAACAGCTAACGGCAGTTTGATAATCCTTACGACCAATAGACTTACGTGCATTGAGACTCATGGAAAAAGATTCCCCAGAGCCATTTAAAATAGTGTGGTACTGCTAACGACTGAAAAAAAGATACAATGGGCAGAAGTTAAGACCCAGTTTTGTTAGCCGTTAGATACATAACGGTCCAAAAAAAACATTACATAGAAAAACAGACAAACCGCATACCGCACAAGCATGAAAATGGAAAAATGAACCTGTGCAATGCCAAAATAACACAAAAAAACATGCAACACAAATCACTGTCACACACAACACAACAACCAAGCAACACCACAGGGACAATGCCTTCCAAAAAAAACACCAACACAACATGGCACGGAACAATGGGGCTTATCACAAAACACGGACACCTGCTAATACAAAACAAGCTCACCTGTGCAACATCACCAGATGATACAGACACAACCTGGACCCCACAACTTCACACCCGCAACTGACAAAGACACAGCAATCAGAACATAGCACATTTTAAAACACACCGGCAAACACTTACCTGAACAACAAACACGTTCCCATTGGTCATCACTCACCTCATCACCACAGACAACGCCCTACCAAGTACTTTAAAGGGACAGCTCACCACACTCACTTGTGACTTGTTTTCCACTCAGGGAGAGAGAGAGAAAACAATAAGTGTGTTGGGTTACTTACTAATGCGAAGACTGCGGAGAAGGTGTGCAAGGGCAAGAGCTATGGAACACCAGCAACCCCCAGGCACACCTGATCAACAGCCTTCACCTGTAGCAAGTGAGGAGGCTCTGGCTCAAGACCCATACAGGAGTCCATCCCCACCAGGAGGACAGCACCTGTGGGCAGATGCACAGCTGCAGCAACAGGATGCTCCCCAGCAACTGGATGCTCCCCAACTGCCACAGGGACCCCTGAAGCAGCGTAGGATATATAGATGACCACCAAGGCCCAGGGTGTACCTCCCAAGGGTCACGCTCCTTGGAATGACAGATGACGAGATGATTGATCGCTACATGTTGAGGCTGCACAGCATCATTGCCCTGTATGAGGTCATCAAGGATGAGGTGGATCCGATTTACATCCACAACCATGCCCTATCTGGTTTGCAGAAATTCCTGTGTGGCATACACATCATGACAAGTGACGACTTCCAGTCGACAGTAGGTTACGCATCTGGCATGTCACAGGCCACATTCTCAAGGGTGCTGACCCAGGTCTTGACAGCCCTCAAAAGCAAGGCCAGTACTTATATACATTTCCCCACCACTGACATGGAGTGGACACATTTGAAGCAGGGCTTTTACTCAAGGGGGCGCATGCCCAGGGTCATGAGTGCAATAGATTGCACCTATGTTCGTATCAAAGCTTCAGCATATGACGCACATATCTTCATTAACTGCAATTACTTCCATTCCATGAGCGTGCAGATGGTGTGTGACAGCATCTTGAGGATCATGAATGTCTGTGCCATATATCCCAGGAGCTGTCATGTTTCATAAGCAGCGGATAGTCATCGAGGTTTGGCTCCTGCCTTTTTTCCAGGGGAGAGGGTCTGGTTGTTAGTTTGAAACATCTGCCTACACCAGCCATCAGCCAAGCTTTCTACATGATACCTGGGTCCTTTTCTGGTAACTAAGCATATGTCACCTGTGGTTTACTGTTTGGCCCTACCCCGCTCCTTACGAATACATCCCATGTTCCATGTCTCTAGGCTCAGGGCTATGACGGTGCCCGTAATTGCCTCTCGCTGTATTGCCTATGTGTGACATTGTTTACTTTCTGAACTGTCGCTTCCGCTGAGTCGCTATTCTTATTGGTCTACTTGTTGGTGAGGTCATCACTCCACCCACCTGTCAGGGTTTTTAAACCTCAACCTGTGTCATTACCTTTGCCCTTTCGTAGTGTAACTGAGCTTATTGCTGTGTTGGTCCATTACTGTTCCTGTGCATTACCTGGCTACGTCTGATTACCCGTTCCGGTTCTGACTCCTGGCTACGTCTGACTACCCGTTCCAGTTCTGACTCTTGGCTAACTCTGACTATCCTGTTCCGGCTCTGACCCCTGGCTACATCGACTACCCGCTCTGGCTACGAACACTGGCGATGTTTGACTACCCAATCCAGTTCTGACCATTGGCTGCCTCTTGGGTTACTTTCTCCATGGTTGAGCTCCGTTACCATTCCGTGCCTCGGTTTGGTTTCCGTATTGCCTGTGCCTTCCGCTCAGTGCCCGCTTCCGTTAGCGGCGCTTGTCGGTCATACCATGTGTTTGACCTCCCATGGCTGTCCCGGTTTGCGTGCTGCCTTTAGAGCCTCAGTTCACTACCAGCATTATATACCCTGTTTGGTTATTGGTGCGCTCCTTTCATTTCCTGTCAACTGTGTGTGTGTGTGGAAGTGCTCTGCACTGCCCTCACCTCTACCGTGTAAGTCCAAGGGCCATTCTGTTACGGTTCACCTGCCTGGTGAAGGGTGAGGAAAGTGAGTTCACTGTACTCACTGGTCTCATGAAGGTGTACTATCCAGACATAAGCGTTGTATGCTCACATTGTTATTCCATCTACCTGTGTGAGTCCCTGGGCCTTTCCATTGTCGCTCATCTGCCTAGTGAAGGGTGAGGATAGTGAGTTCACTAGTTCTTCCTGGTCTCGTGAAGGTGTGCCAATTATTCTGTGTATGTGGTGTACCCGCACTACCCTCGCATATACCTGGTAGTCCTACGGCCATTCCATTACTACTCACCTGCCTGGTGAAGGGTGAGGAAAGTGAGTACACTGTTCCTCCCTGGTCTCGTGAAGGTGTTACCCTCTACTGATACTTGTGTCATTACCTAATTACTGTTGTCATTTGTTGCCACCAGTCTGTTTCATTACTACCTGTCTTTATTGTACTTAATAAAGTTTTATATTAAGTTCATCTGTACTTGTCAGTGTGTTCATTTCTTAGTCACTCCGTGACAAAGGCCTGGGTTCCCGCTCGCTTTCCTCACCCTGCCACTCCTGCCCCGGCTCCTGTCACGGTCCAGGGCCATGAGGAGTACGTCATTGAAGGCATCCTGGACTCACAAAGGGTTCCTGGTCACCTTCAATATTTGGCAAATTGGGAGGGTTATGGTCCTGAGGAACAATCCTGGGTTCCGGTGCGGGATGTTCATGCTCCGGCCTTGCTTCGCCACTTTCATTTGCAGTTTCCCGATCAGCCCTCCTAGCGGTGGTGGCCATTGGGTGGGGAGTAGTGTCACACTGATACCCTCACCTTCCGGCCGTCTGCCTACTATTCTATTGCTTCCTTTCCTGTCACGCCGATGCTCTTCCCTTCCGGCCGTCAGGGCTGCAACTCTATGGTATTTCCTCCTATCCAACAGCCACGCCTCATTCCATTTCCACTTCCGGTTTGGGCTTTCATAAGGGTGGCCTATTACTGTGTTAGACGAGTTATTATAGCATCTCTAGTCTAAGAAGGTTTTCTGCCGATATTCTTTGTTTATCTGTTATTCTGACCCGGACTGCCTGACCTCTTTTGCCTGCTGATCTGTGCTGAACCTGCTGTGTATGACTCAGACTGCCTGACTTCTCTTTTGCCATCTGATCTGTGCTGAACCTGCTGTGTATGACCAGGACCACCTGACTTCTCTTTTGCCTGCTGATCTATGCTGAACCTGCTGTGTATGACCAGGACCTCCTGACTTCTCTCTTGCCTGCTGATATTTCTGCTTGCTGTACCAACTATATATCTTCTGAAGTGCTAGACAAGTTTCCTGCCTGCTGTTCTATTTTTGTTTATCCTGTTGTGTTTCTCTCTACAGCCTTCCACCCATTTTGTGGCCTACTGTGATAATCTTCCTACTGTTCCTGACTTCTCTCTTAAATCTGGTGTTCAACCACCGCGTGGGACCTCCTGTTCCTAGGATCCTGAGTGAGTACCTATATGTATCCTGTTGGAGTGTTTGTTTTTCTCCCTGGGGATTGTTTAGTATAGCTTGTCTTGGTAGGGGTTATCTTGGGTCACCCTTCAGCTCCTCTGTTGGGGGCCACATCATCTAGCTTCACGGCTAGCACCTATAGGCGGCTTAGCCACAGCACATCTCTGTCCTTGGCAACCCAAACACACGAGCACCTCACCCAAGCATCACTCCCTAGCATCTAGCCCTTGTTGGAGGAGTCTTCTATCTAGCTCCCCTAGGTACTCTAGTCCTCCTACATTCTTTACATTCTCCAGGTGGCCACTGCATTCTCCCGGCTGCAGATCTGGTTCCAGGCGTCCTTCCTCCTCGCACCAAGGCCAGGGACCCTCTTCTTCAGAAACAGGACACTCTCCAAGACAGCCTCCATGAGGTCCCTGTTCTCTTCCTCTGTATAGAGGGGATCCCTGATCCTCTCCTCCTCTGCTCCGGCCTGAAAGGAGTCAGAACCAGAGTATCCTGCCTGCGCTGCTCCTGCCTGTGTGTGGTGGTCCCCAGCAGGTACCTCTCGTCCCACTGCAGGTTCTTTCATGTGTCTGCTTTCCTGGGCCGGGTCCCCCTCCACCCTGAGGAGTTTCCACTCCCACTTCTACTTTGCTCAGGAATGCCCTTCTGACCTTCCTCCTCCTCCTCTGCTACTCTCCCCATCCCTCTCTCCTGTCCTCCTCACCATCATTTACCCAAACACACAGGCCCTCACACACACACTTGATTCCACTCACTCTCTGACACACTCTGTCACTCCCAGATTCACACTGAGAAAATAAAGTTTAAAATGTGTAAAGTGTAATTAAAAAAGACAATGTGTGTGTGTGTGTGTGTGTGTGTGTGTATGTGTTTGTATGGGTGTATGTGAGATGTGCAAAGGTGTGCTATATGTCTATTTAAATGTAAATCTCTCCTCTCCAAAATCCCTCTACCTTACTCCTCTGTATGCTTCTCTCTCACACTCCTAACACTATCCTCTGCTCCTGGGTCCTGTGCTCTAGCTCGCCAAAACTCAAAACACAGACATGGTGTGACTGTTATTTTGGGATATATATATATATATATATATATATATATATATATATATATATATATATATGTATTTGAACATTTTTGATACTTTGGGTTCTTGGGATTGGATGTAGGTTTGAATTTGTTTGTGCATCAATCAGGGTTGCTAGCCAACGGCAGCCGTTATAGAAACATAGAATTTGACGGCAGATAAGAACCATTCGGCCCATCTAGTCTGCCCAATTTCCTACTGTGTAAAAAAAAAAAAAAAAAGAAAAAAAAAACACACACACACACACAACCTCAAACCTTTTTTGGTCCTTGGTCTTTTCTTATGTTAAGGACCGCCTTATGCCTATCCCATGCATGCTTAAATTCTGTCACTGTATTGACATCTACCACTTCTGCTGGTAGGCTATTCCACTTGTCTACTACCCTCTCAGTGAAGTAAAACTTTCTTACATTACATCTAAACCTGTGTCCCTCTAGTTTTAGACTATGGCCTCTTGTCCTAACGTTTTTACTCTTTTGAAATATACTTCCATCCTGAACTTTGTTGAATCCCTTCATGTATTTGAATGTTTCTATCATATCCCCTCTCTCTCTTGTCTCCTCCAAGCTATACATATTCAGATCCTTTAGTCTATCCTGATATTTCTTTTCCTGTAGACCAGTTACCATTTTAGTAGCCCTTCTTTGAATTTTCTCTAGAGTATCAATATCCTTCTGGAGATGGGGTCTCCAGTACTGTACACAATATTCTAGGTGAGGTCTAACTAGAGATCTGTACAGTGGCATGACTACTTCCCTTTTTCTGCTACTAATGCCCCTAGCTATACAACCCAGTTCCCTGCTTGCATTCCCCATTGCTTTATTACATTGCCTGCTTACCTTTAAGTCATTAGAAATAATTACTCCCAAATCCCTTTCCTCTGTTGTCTCTGACAGCACAGTACCCTTAATGGTATATTTTTCCTTTGGATTTTTATGTCCCAAGTGCATTATTTTACATTTATCAACGTTAAAGTGCATCTGCCACACTCTTGACCATTCTTCTAATTTACCTAAATCATTCGCCATTTGGCTTTTTCCCCCTGGAATGTCTACCCTATTGCAGATCTTTGCATCATTTGCAAAAAGGTATACCTTTCCTTGAAGGCCTTTTGCAATATCACTAATAAAAATATTAAAAAGAATGGGCCCCAGTACAGATCCCTGAGGTACTCCACTAGTAACACTCCTTTTGTCCGAATATTCTCCATTGACTACCACCTTCTGTCTCCTGTCACTCAGCCATTGCCTTATCCATTTCACTATTTTTACATCTAGACCCAAACACTGCAATTTATTTATGAGTCTTCTATGAGGGGCAGTGTCAAATGCTTTACTGAAATCTAGATAAGCTATATCTACTGCTCCCCCTTGATCTATTATTTTAGTTACCCAGTCAAAAAAATCTATGAGGTTAGTTTGACAAGATCTCCCTGCTGTAAACCCATGCTGTTTGGTATCTTGCAAGCTATTCATATTCAGATATTCAACACTTCTTTCCTTTAACATAGTCTCCATTAATTTTCCCACTACTGATGTAAGACTTACTGGTCTGTAGTTACCAGACTCTTCCCTGCTACCTTTTTTGTGAAGCGGTACTACATTTGCTACCTTCCAATCTTCTTGAACTATTCCTGTTGCTAGTGACTGATTGAATAATTCTGTTAAAGGTTTTGCCAGAACACACTTAAGTTCTTTTAATAACTTTGGGTGTATCCCATCTGGACCCATTGATTTATCTGTTTTTACCTTAGAAAGTCGAATTAGAACTTCTTCTTCTGTAAACATGCATGTTTCCCGGGTCTTGCCATTTCTTTTTTCTAACAGAGGTCCCTTCCCTTCATCTTCCTGTGTAAAAACTGAACAGAAATATTCATTGAGACAGTTAGCTAGCCCTTTATTCTCATTTACATAGTTTCTATCTTTTGTTTTTAGTCTAACTATTCCTTGTTTTGTTTTCCTCCTTTCACTTATATATCTAAAAAATGTTTTATCCCCCTTTTTTATTGACTGGGCAATTTTTTCCTCTGTGTGTGCTTTGGCACATCTAATAATACATTTGGCCTCCTTCAACCTAGTTTTGTACCGATACCTATCTTCTTCCTTCTGCGTCTTCTTAGATTTCTTAACCCCTTCAGTGCCAGAGGCTCGGGCCATTTTCTGAACCCTGCAGGCCAGACACTTTTTCAACATTTTTGCTATCCTTCCGTTTAGGCTTGATTTCCTCTGGGGATTTTTAGTTACATATGGAAAACTATATATTGTTTTTTTCAGAACGAATTGAGCTTTCTTGTGATACCTTACATGAAGAGAATTTTACATCGTGCAAAAAGCTATGATGTCATAATGACAAAAAAAAGTGAAAATTTACTCATTTTGCTAAAATCACATACTATGTATCAAAAACATTTACCTTGATTGAAAAAGTTTCAATTATTTGAAAAAGCCTCGAGTCCCCCGAGTAAAAAAATACCAAATTTGTATAGTTTTACCTACGTCCATGGCTAGCGTAGAGCCCTAATCACCTGCAGCACAAAATGACATTTTCAACTTTATAAACTAATATGCGCATTCTAGGGTTTTTGTGGTAAAACTACCCTAAAACAGTGGAATAACTATATAAAACTATATATTTCTGGAAAGTAGACAACCTGCTGCATCTAATGAGGGGTGATTTTCCTTGTTACCCCAAGCCTGGAGTGCACAAATGTCTCCAGAAGGTGGCGCTAATGAAAAAAAAAAGGCATTTTCTTACATTTCTGCCCCTTCAAATGTACTGAAATGTGTGCAAACCATGGTATTTCCAACTGTATTCATTAGCTAGTGCTCTTAGGAGAAAAATGACACCCCATTGGAATGAGTTAACCTACCTCAGGGGGCGCTACAAGTACAAAACTACACCTATTGCAACCTCTAATTTTTCTAACATTTTCTCAAACATTACCTGTCTGTACAAAAATGGTTATAACAAATACAGAAGTGAAGAAAGGGTACACAAACCATACCATTTTGAAAAGAAGACACCCTGCCACATCTAATGATGGGTGACTTGCCTTGTTACCCCAAGCCTGGAGTGCACAAATGCCTCCAGAAGGTGGCGCTAATGAAAAAAAAAGGCATTTTCTTACATTTCTGCCCCTTCAAATGTACTGAAATGTGTGCAAACCATGGTATTTCCAACTGTATTCATTAGCTAGTGCTCTTAGGAGAAAAATGACACCCCATTGGTATGAGTTCACCTACCTCAGGGGGCGCTACAAGTACAAAACTACACCTATTGCAACCTCTAATTTTTCTAACATTTTCTCAAACATTACCTGTCTGTACAAAAATGGTTATAACAAATACAGAAGTGAAGAAAGGGTACACAAACCATACCAATTTGAAAAGAAGACACCCTGCCGCATCTAATGATGGGTGACTTGCCTTGTTACCCCAAGCCTGGATTGCACAAATGCCTCCAGAAGGTGGCGCTAATGAAAAAAAAAGGCATTTTCTTACATTTCTGCCCCTTCAAATGTACTGAAATGTGTGCAAACCATGGTATTTCCAACTGTATTCATTAGCTAGTGCTCTTAGGAGAAAAATGAAACCCCATTGGTATGAGTTCACCTACCTCAGGGGGCGCTACAAGTACAAAACTACACCTATTGCAACCTCTAATTTTTCTAACATTTTCTCAAACATTACCTGTCTGTACAAAAATGGTTATAACAAATACAGAAGTGAAGAAAGGGTACACAAACCATACCATTTTGAAAAGAAGACACCCTGCCGCATCTAATGATGGTTGACTTGCCTTGTTACCCCAAGCCTGGAGTGCACAAATGCCTCCAGAAGGTGGCGCTAATGAAAAAAAAAGGCATTTTCTTACATTTCTGCCCCTTCAAATGTACTGAAATGTGTGCAAACCATGGTATTTCCAACTGTATTCATTAGCTAGTGCTCTTAGGAGAAAAATGACACCCCATTGGTATGAGTTTAACTACCTCAGGGGGCGCTAGAAGTGCAAAACGACACCCACTACAACTTCAAATTTTTCTAACATTTTCTCAAACATTACTTGTCTGTACACAAATGGTTATAACAACTACAGAAGTGAAGAAAGGGTACACAAACCATACCATTTTGAAAAGAAGACACCCTGCCGCATCTAATGATGGGTGACTTGCCTTGTTACCCCAAGCCTGGAGTGCACAAAAGCCTCCAGAAGGTGGCGCTAATGAAAAAAAAAAGGCATTTTCTTACATTTCTGCCCCTTCAAATGTACTGAAATATGTGCAAACCATGGTATTTCCAACTGTATTCATTAGCTAGTGCTCTTAGGAGAAAAATGACACCCCATTGGTATGAGTTTATCTACCTCAGGGGGCGCTAGAAGTGCAAAACGACACCTACTACAACTTCAAATTTTTCTAACATTTTCTCAAACATTACTTGTCTGTACAGAAATGGTTATAACAACTACAGAAGTGAAGAAAGGGTACACAAACCATACCATTTTGAAAAGAAGACACCCTGCCGCATCTAATGATGGGTGACTTGCCTTGTTACCCCAAGCCTGGAGTGCACAAATGCCTCCAGAAGGTGGCGCTAATGAAAAAAAAAGGCATTTTCTTACATTTCTGCCCCTTCAAATGTACTGAAATGTGTGCAAACCATGGTATTTCCAACTGTATTCATTAGCTAGTGCTCTTAGGAGAAAAATGACACCCCATTGGTATGAGTTTAACTACCTCAGGGGGCGCTAGAAGTGCAAAACGACACCCACTACAACTTCAAATTTTTCTAACATTTTCTCAAACATTACTTGTCTGTACACAAATGGTTATAACAACTACAGAAGTGAAGAAAGGGTACACAAACCATACCATTTTGAAAAGAAGACACCCTGCCGCATCTAATGATGGGTGACTTGCCTTGTTACCCCAAGCCTGGAGTGCACAAAAGCCTCCAGAAGGTGGCGCTAATGAAAAAAAAAAGGCATTTTCTTACATTTCTGCCCCTTCAAATGTACTGAAATATGTGCAAACCATGGTATTTCCAACTGTATTCATTAGCTAGTGCTCTTAGGAGAAAAATGACACCCCATTGGTATGAGTTTATCTACCTCAGGGGGCGCTAGAAGTGCAAAACGACACCTAATACAACTTCAAATTTTTCTAACATTTTCTCAAACATTACTTGTCTGTACAGAAATGGTTATAACAACTACAGAAGTGAAGAAAGGGTACACAAACCATACCATTTTGAAAAGAAGACACCCTGCCGCATCTAATGATGGGTGACTTGCCTTGTTACCCCAAGCCTGGAGTGCACAAATGCCTCCAGAAGGTGGCGCTAATGAAAAAAAAAGGCATTTTCTTACATTTCTGCCCCTTCAAATGTACTGAAATGTGTGCAAACCATGGTATTTCCAACTGTATTCATTAGCTAGTGCTCTTAGGAGAAAAATGACACCCCACTGGAATGAGTCGACCTACCTTAGGGGTGCCAGAAGCACATAACTACACCTACCTGTTTGCTTCTTCGAAAATGGCTGCTTGTACTAAAATGTCCATAACTGTTAGAGACATGAAGGAAAGGTATAAAAGGTATACCATTTTGGAAAGTAGACATTCTCCCGCATCAATTGAGGGGTCACTTGCCTTTCTACCCCCTGGGCTGAAGTGCACAAATATTTCCAAAAGGTGGCGCTATGGGAATAAATACATGTTTTTTTTACATTTCCACCACTTCAAAGATACTAAAATCTTTGAAAACCATAACATTTCCTGCTGTATTCAGTACCTGCTACCAACATGAGAAAAATGGTAGCCTATTTGTGTGGGTTAACATACAATATGTGGGTGCTAGGAACACGTACGTAAACCTGACACTTTTGTTTTTGAAATTATCTGCTTGCACTAAAATGGTTATAACCATAATAGATATGCAGAAAAGGTAGAGAAACAATGCCATTTTGGAAATAAAACATCCTTCCGCATCTAATGAGGGGTCACGTGCCTTCTTACCCAAAGGCTGGTATGCACAAATGCTTCCAGGAGGTGGCGCTAGTGAAAAAAAAAGGCATTTTCTTACATTTCTGCCCCTTCAAATGTATGGAACTTTGTAAAAACCATGGAATTTTCAACTGCATTCATTAGCTAGTGCTCTTAGGAGTCAAACGACACCCCATTGATATGAGTTGACCTACCTTAGGGGGTGCTAGAAGTAGAAAACTACACCTACTACAACCTCTGATGTTTCTAACATTTTCTCAAATGTGACTTGCCTGTACAAAAATGGCTATAACACATTCAGAATTGAAGAAAAGGTAGATAAACCATACCATTTTGGAAAGAAAACAACCTGCCGCATCTAATGAGGGGTCACTTGCCTCCTTACCCCAATACTGGTGTGCATAAATGTTTCCAGAAGGAGGCGATATAGGAAAAAAATTGCATTTTTTTACATTTCTGCCCCTTCAAATGTATGGAGCGCTGTGAAAACCATGGAATTTTCAACTGCATTTGTTTGCTAGTGCTCTTAGGAGTCAAATGACACCCCATTGGTATGAGTTGAACTACCTTAGGGGGTGCTAGAAGTAGAAAACTACACCTACTACAACCTCTGATGTTTCTAACATTTTCTCAAACCTGACTTGCCTGTACGAAAATGACTATAAAACCTTCAGAATTGAAGAAAAGGTAGATAAACCATACCATTTTGGAAAGAAGACAACCTGCCGCATCTAATGAGGGGTCACTTGCCTTTTTACCCCTAAGTTAGTTGGCACAACTATTTCCAGAATGTGGTGCTACAGGAAAAAAAAAATTTTGTTTTACACATCAGTCACTTCAAAGATACTAAAATGGTTCAATGGCGTGGGATTTCCTAGGAGGACTTCTTGCCAGCCTAGGAAAAATGGTACCCCACTGCTGTGGGTTGACATACCAATTTACGCTACAGGAGCGTAGCTACCAGTGAAACAGAAATGGTAAAGCAAACAGTGTATGTGTGATTTTATGGCTAACAGATGAAAGAAGCTAGGGCGTCAGCCGGTGTACGTGCGGACCTGTGACTACAAGTGTAACAAAGTATGTGGGAGGGTGAGGGATTAGGCAGTGTGTGTGGGTATGAGCAGAGGAGCAAGGATGGTGGGGCAGTGTTTGATAGTGTGTATGGGAGATCTGTGACTACCAGTGTTGATAAAAAGTCCTGTGTGTGCCACAGGAAGGGGGTCGGCATTGAACTCCCCTCCTAGTGGCACACACAGGGTTAATTTGTGTTTTAATTTTTTTTTTTTTATTATATACCTCATTGAGGGGCATAAGGACCCCCTGATCCCTCCCCAATGAGGTCTTAGTAAAAAAAAATATATATATGTCCACAAACAGGGGACCCTGAGAGTGCCACAGGGGTCTCCAGCGCATTGCAAAGCAATGCATTGGATCCTTGTGCACTCAGAGGGTTAATTTTTTTTTTTTATCATTACTTGGTAATCAGAGCTTGTTGGGGGGCCATCAGGACCAATCATGATGGCCCCCAACAATCTCTGATAACGAAGTAATGATAAATGCCCTGTGTGTGCGCCGCAGAAGGGGGGCTGCATTGGCCCCCCTTGAGGCACACACATGGTTAATTTTTTTTCTTTACTTTTTTTTTATTATGGACCTCATTGGTGGGTATCAGGACCCCTTTGATTCCCCCCAATGAGGTCTTAAAAAAAAAAAAAAAAAAAAAGGAATCAAAATAAATGTCCCTGTGAGTGCCAAAGGGGTCTCCAGCGCATTGCAAAGCAATGCATTGGACCCTTCTGGCACTCAGAGGGTTAATTTTTTTTTATCATTACTTGGAAATCAGAGCTTGTTGGGGGGCCATCAGGACCAATCATGATGGCCCCCCAACAATCTCTGATAACGAAGTAATGATAAATGCCCTGTGTGTGCTCCACAGAAGGGGGGCTGCATTGGCCCCCCTTGTGGCACACACAGGGTTAATTTTTTTTTCTTTACTTTTTTTTATTATGGACCTCATTGGTGGGTATCAGGACCCCTCTGATTCCCCCCAATGAGGTTTAAAAAAAAAAAAAAAAAAAAAAGGAATCAAAATAAATGTCCCTGTGAGTGCCAAAGGGGTTTCCAGCGCATTGCAAAGCAATGCATTGGACCCTTCTGGCACTCAGAGGGTTAATTTTTTTTTTTATTATTACTTTGTAATTAGAGCTTGTTGGGGGGCCATCAGGACCAATCCTGATGGCCCCCCAACAATCTCTAGTAACAAAGTAATGACAGAAGCCCTGTGTGTGCCACAGGAGGGGGGGGTGCATTGGACCCCCCCTGTGGCACACACAGGGTTAAAATTTTTTTTTTTTTTTTTTTTTAATAATAGACCTCATTGAGGGGCATCAGGATCCCCCCTGATCCCCCCAATGAGGTCTTTAAAAAAAAAAAAAAAACCCAAAGAAAAGACCCTGTGAGTGCTACAAGGGTCTCCAGCACATTGCAAAGCAATGTGCTGTGGACCACTGCGGCACTCACAGGGTTACTATTGTTTTTTTTTTTGTTTTTTTTGTTTTTTTTTAGCTATTCAGACCTCGTGGGGGACATCAGGACCCCTCCTGGTGTCCCCCAAGTAATTGATCTCCCAGCCGATAGGCTGGGAGACCAATTTGGCGACTGCAGGAGAGCAGAAGCTCTCCTGCCTTTCACTCCGGACACCGGTAGGAGTGAATCACTTAAGGGAAACTTCCCTAACGTCATCGGTGAACATGTCACCGATGACGTTAGGAGGTTTCCCCCGGTCCCGCCCACTCCTACCCGGAAGTTCGGGTAGGAGAGACGGAAGAGGAGAAGCTGCGCTTCTCCTCTTCTTTTATTGATCTCCCAGCGCGATCGGCTGGGAGATCAATAACAGGGGGGACATGAGGAGTGATCCTCATGTCCCCCCACGATTGCCCACCTTTTTTTTTTTAAAAAATGCGGCCACTGCATGCCAGTTATACCGGCTCTTGCAGTGACCGCATTTTAGTGGGTACATTGTACGAGCTTGGCACAGCGGGTACAGCTGTCCAAACTCGTACAATGTACCCACTTGGCACTCAAAGGGTTAAATGCTTCTTTTTTCTCTTTTACTATATTTGCCACTTCTGCTGAGTACCACAGTGGTTTTCTTTTTCTTTTACCCTTGCTGATATATCTAATGCAATATTCCGTTGTGTTTAGTAAAACACATTTCAGATAATCCCATTTCTCCTGGACTCCATCTAAAGATCTCCAAGTTGTTAAAGACTGACATAAAAAATGTTTCCATTTTAGAAAAATCAGCCTTTCTAAAGTCTAGAACCTTTGTTTTTGTGTGGTGCAACTCAGCCTCTGTTTTTATATTAAACCACACAGAATGATGATCACTGGAGCTCAAACACTCTCCTACAGCTACATCTGATACCAAGTCGCCATTAGTAAATAATAAATCTAGTGTGGCTTCCTTCCTAGTCGGCTCTTCTACTAATTGACTAAGAGCTAATCCTTGTAAAGAATTTAGGATATCTCTACTACTGGCTGAACCTGCTACTTGGTTTTTCCAGTCCACATCTGGAAGATTAAAGTCCCCCATAATTATAACCTCACCTTTCACAGTCATCTTAGTTAGTTCCTTAACCAGCAGTTGATCCAACTCCTCTGCGTGTCCTGGTGGTCTATAGATCACACCTATACGAGTGACCATCTTATTCCCATATTCTAAAGTTATCCAAACAGTCTCTGTGTTCTCCTCCATACCGTGTATAAGATTAACCTTTAAGCTATTTTTGACATAAATGGCAACCCCTCCTCCTTTTCTGCCTTTCCTGTCTTTTCTGAATAGAGAGTACCCCGGTATTTCTACATCCCAGTCATTTTTATCATTGTACCAGGTCTCGGTAATTCCCACTAAGTCCACATCTTCCCTAGTTATTATTGCAATGAGTTCAGGGATCTTATTCCCTAAACTGCGTGCATTTGTACCCATGGCTCGAAGTCTACTGTTTTTTGACCTATGTGCCACAGACATACCTTGATCAAATTAATCTGTGCAATGCTGTGGGGGGCAATTGGTTATCTCCTGTATCATTCCATTGCCCCCTCTACTAGTTTAAATACCTGTTAACAAAACTTCTGAATTGCTTGCTGAGAACCTCTTTTCCCTTTTGAGAAAGATGCAAGTCATCCTTTTTGTACAATTCCTTGTTACACCAAATAGGTTTGATGTGTGAAACAAAGCCAAATTCATGTTTTTGGCCCCATTTCCCTAGCCATGAATTAAAATCTCTTATTCGCTGCATCCTACCATCATCTTCCTTATACACTGGCAGAACTTCTGAAACGGATACAGTGGAAGCAACTTGCTGCAGATCCTTACATAGCTTCTTAAAAACATCTATTACCACACTTACCTCATTACAAGCCAAATCATTTGTCCCTAAATGGACTATGACATCCAACTCTCCATTCTGTCTTGCTTCCTTAACAATTTTTAAAATGCGTTTTCTATCTCTGTGAGCTGTAGCACCAGGAAGACATCTGACTTCTTTTCCATCACCATGACTATCCTCTAGAGTCACTCCTCTTAATATAGAATCCCCCAATAAGAGTTGCTTCCTCTTAAAGTTGTTCTTGCTTCTTACCTTTATCAGTTTGTCAGTGGTTGCAGTCTGGTTTACCTGTGGATTACAGGCTGGTGAACCAGTAGTCTCTGCTTCTGGAGTTGTTTCAATATTAAGGCAGTGTTCTGAAAGTGCAGCAAAGGAATTTTGAAGAGGCACAGACTGTGGGACATGCCTCCTGTCCACAACTCTTACCGTTCCAGAGCCAACTGTAGTCCATCTGCCATTTCTTGGAAGTCTCTGAGGCAGTGGCACTTGTTTCTTTTGTATCTTTGTGGAGCTCACAGACATCTTGTAGATTTCAGCCTTCAAATTATCAATCTCTTCTTGTAAAACAGAATTACTTTTTTGAATTAAGCTGCGTTTTAATGAGTGATTGGGATGTACGATGATGCTAAAAAAGGTGCAGCACAGGTTTTTGTGTTACGTGTTTTTGTTGTGCCTACGCTCATTAGCTTTTCTTGTAGACAACCTGTCGAATCTGCAATAAATCATGTATTATTTATGGCGATGTGCCTTTTACCATTAACAGTGGTGTTACTCAAGCCTTTAAATCTACCCCCATGCATCTATTCTGAATGAAGAAGAAGCATGTAGGGCTGGATTCTATTGCAGGTGCTAATTTTATCACTTTGAAATAAAGTGAGAGCACAAAAAAAACAGGAGAAAAGGAAAAGGCAGTGAAAAATATCTAAGTGTAGAATTTATTGCAACAGAACAATGTAAAAACAAAGAAATACACTCACATGGTGCCCATCTTGGGCAAATTGTACATAAATGGGTCCCAGCCCTGGTAGCCAAGGTACTGTGTCTGCGAGTTGTTGCCTCTACCACTGGTCTCCAGAGCTACCTCCACAGTAAAATGATCCAGATGTGTAAAGATCCTTGTCCACTCCTCACGATTAGTGATGAGCGAGCACCCCAATGCTCGGGTGTTCGGGTGCTCTGACCGAGCACCCCCTGAGGCTCGAGTGCTCGGCCGAGCACCCGAGCCCCATTGAAGTCAATGGGAGGACTCGAGCATTACACCAGGCACCCCCTGCTCTGATGAGGGGAGGGTGCCTGGTCCATAGGAAAAGGGAAGAAAAGGATGGAAACACCACAGAAATGGTTCAGGGACAGCATAGGGAGGATGTCTGGATGCATCTTGGACTCCAACATCGCTGCTGGGAACGATCTTTCGCCCGTAGTACGCCATTTTTACAGACTGACCGTAAAACACACAAAAAGGAAAATAAAAACGACTTTAGGCGAAAAATTGTTACCAAACAATATTTGCTGTATATTTACTTGTATATCATCTGCAAATTCTCCCAAAAATTTCCTTGATTTTCTGAAGTGAGGCCATGATTAAGAGGGAAACGTGCGCAGAGGCAAATTCTCCCAAAAATTTCCTTGATTTTCTGAACTGAGGCCATGATTAAGAGGGAAACGTGCGCAGAGGCAAATTCTCCCAAAAATTTCCTTGATTTTATTGAACTGAGGCCATGATTAAGAGGGAAACGTGCGCTGAGCTGACCATCTAAAACATTATGGGTGAGGGTCTGCTGCAGAGCTGACCATCCTAAACATTATATGCGAAGGCCCGCTAGTGAGCTGACGCTATAAAACATTATATGCGAAGGCCCGCTAGTGAGCTGACGCTATAAAACATTATATGAGAGGGCCCGCTAGAGAGCTGACCCAATAAAACATTATATGAGAAGGCCCGCTGGTGAGCTGACCTATATAAAAATTGTCAAACAGGGCCCGCTGGTGAGCTGGCCCTATATAAAAATTATATCACAGGGCCCGCTGGTTAGCTGGCCCTATATAAAAATTATAGCACAGGGCATATGGAAGAGGAGGAGGAGGATGAGAAGATTAAGAGTCAACCATATACCCGTTTTTTGGGTGGAAGGGGTGAATGGGAATACAGAGTATTCACATCATTGTAAATAACATATATAAAGTGAGTTTATGTTCCCCCGGGGCTTTCCTCCAGTGGAGTGGAGAAGTCAGGGGAAATCCAGGCCTTGTTCATTTTTATAAGTGTCAACCTATCAGCATTGTCGGTGGAAAGGCGGATACGCTTATCTGTTATGATGCCACCAGCAGCACTAAATACCCGCTCAGACAGAACGCTGGCGGCAGGGCAGACCAGCACCTCCAAGGCGTAGAGTGACAGTTCATACCACGTGTCCAGCTTGGACACCCAGTAGTTGTAAGGCACAGAGGGATCATTGAGGACGCTGACACGGTCTGCTACGTACTCCTTCACCATCTTCCAAAACTTTTCCCTCCTTGTGACACTAGGCTGCGCATCAGGGTGAGGGTGCTGGCGGGGTGTCATGAAGGTGTCCCACGCCTTGGAGAGTGTTGCCCTGCCTTTCTCGGAACTGCTGTGTGCTCCCCTTTTCTCCCCTTCTCGGTTGGCCAAGGTAGCACATACTCTGCCGCCAGCGTTGTCAGATGGAAAATTTTGGAGCAATTTTTCGACAAGAACCTTCTGGTATTGCACCATTTTGCTTGTCCTCTCTACCGGAGGAATGAGAGATGAGAAATTCTCTTTGTAGCGGGGGTCCAGAAGGGTGAACACCCAGTAATCCGTGTTGTTTAAAATGCGTATAACGCGTGGGTCACGGGAAAGGCAGCCTAACATAAAGTCAGCCATGTGTGCCAGAGTACCAACAGTCAAGATTTCGCTGTCCTCACCAGGAGGATGACTCTCAATATCCTCATCCTCTTCCTCCTCTTCTGCCCACCCACGCTGAAGAGATGGAACTAAAGTTCCATGGCTACCCTCTGTAGCGGAGGCAACCGTGTCTTCCTCCTCCTCCTCCGCCTCCTCCAATTGTCGCTGAGAAGACGAAGTGAGGGTGCTCTGGCTATCACCTTGTGTAAGCTCTTCCTCCCCTATTTCCACCTCTTCCACATGCAAAGCGTCGGTTTTAATTGTGAGCAGCGAGCGTTTCAGTAGACACAGAAGTGGGATGGTTACACTGATAATAGCGTTATCGCCGCTCACCATCTGTGTATTCCTCAAAATTGCGTAAAACCTCACAGAGGTCTGACATCCATTCCCACTCCTCACTTCTGATTACAGGAAGTTGAACGGAGAGGCGACGACCGTGTAACAGCTGGTACTCCACTACTGCCCTCTGCTGCTCACAAAGCCGGGCCAACATGTGGAAGGTGGAGTTCCAGCGCGTGCTCACGTCACACAGCAGCCGGTGAGCTGGCAATTGTAAGCGCTGCTGCAGCTTCAACAGGCCGGCCGAAGCTGTAGATGACTTACGGAAATGTGCACACACGCGGCGCACCTTGGTCAAGAGATCATGCACATTGGGGTAGGTTTTTAGAAATCGCTGAACCACTAAATTAAATACATGCGCTAGGCATGGTACGTGTGTGA
Source organism: Rhinophrynus dorsalis (assembly GCA_037306005.1). Lineage (NCBI taxonomy): Eukaryota > Metazoa > Chordata > Amphibia > Anura > Rhinophrynidae > Rhinophrynus > Rhinophrynus dorsalis. Next base: position 151,225,012 of record CM074719.1, on the reverse strand, counting down.
GCTTGCCGAGCTCCAAAGCCGCCACCAAGTTACGCCCATTATCACACACAACCATGCCTGGTTGCAGGTTGAGTGGCGAGAGCCACTGCTCGGTCTGGTGACTAATCCCCTGCAACAGCTCTGAGGCCGTGTGCTGTTTGTCCCCAAGGCAGATCAGCTTCAGCACGGCCTGTTGACGCTTCCCCACTGCAGTGCTACACTGCTTCCAGCTACCGGCTGATGGGGGAGTGGCGCTGCGTGTAGAGAATTCGGAGGTGGAAACGGAGGAGGAGGAGCCAATAACGTAGGTGCTGGCGGAAACCCTGATGGAGGTAGGGCCCGCAATCCTCGGCGTGGGTAGCACCCGTGCCATCCCAGGGTCCGAGTCGCTCCCAGCCTCCACGACATTCACCCAGTGTGCCGTCAGGGAAATGTAGCGTCCCTGGCCACAAGCACTTGTCCATGTGTCAGTCGTTAAGTGGACCTTCCCAGTAACTGCGTTGGTCAGGGCACGGGTGATGTTACGGGACACATGGTGGTGTAATGCGGGGATGGCACACCGGGAAAAGTAGTGGCGGCTGGGGACCGCGTACCGAGGGACAGCTGCTGCCATCAGGCTGCGGAAGGACTCAGTGTCCACAAGCCTAAATGGCAGCATTTCGATGGCCAGTAATTTGGAAAGGTGTGAGGTTAGTGCTATGGCCTGTGGGTGGGTGGCTGGGTATTTTCGCTTGCGCTCAAATGCCTGGGGTAACGACATTTGGACGCTGTGCTGGGACAGGGAAGTGGATGTGGTCGCTGATGGTGCTTCAGATGGTACAGGTGCAGGGCGGGAGGTATGCGGGCCTGCGCCTTCGACAGGCGATTGGCCGGCACCGAAAACAGGGGAAGAGGAGGCAGTGGTGTGGCCTGCAGACACAGATGGGCGATCCAGGCGTTCCTCCCACTTACTATGGTGCTTGGATGCCATGTGTCGGATCATGCTGGTGGTGGTGAGGTTTCTAGTGTTCATGCCTCGGCTCATTCTGGTGTGGCACAGGTTGCAAACTACAATTCTTTTGTCGTCCGCACTTTCCTTAAAAAAACGCCATACCGCAGAACACCTACCCTTTGGCAAGGTAGATTTACGCAAGGGGGTGCTCCGTGGAACATTTGCGGGCCGGTTTGGTGCGGTCCGCCTTCTTTCTGTAGCCACACCACTGCCTCTTCCAGCCTGTTGCGGTGCTGCAGATGGCTCACCCTCAGGACTGCTGTCATCGCTCGGCTCTACACCTTCCCAGGTGGGGTCAGTCACCTCATCGTCCACCAAGTCCTCCTCCACTTCCTCACTCTGATCATCCTCCTCATGTCTTGATCCCACCACATACTCAGTCATTGACAACTGTATAACATTCTCCTCAACAAGGTCTTGAGACGGAAATAGTGGTTGATTTAATGGCAACTGTGTCTCATCATCATCATCATCATCCACTACTTCCTTTGACCTTAAATGCCGTTCACATCTGTCATCTTCTTGTGATTGGGTACCCTCTAGAGGTTGTGAATCAGGGCACAAGATGTCATGTTCCTCTGCAAGCGTGCTTGGAGAGAGGGTCAAATGAAGGATTGGTGATGAGACGAGCTCCTCACTATATCCCAGTGTGGGATCACTTCTTTGACCAGACCGTGTATGGTGGGAGGAAGGATGATCAGAGGGAGGATTATGTTGACCAGACTCTTGGCTACTGAGAGTGGACTTGGTGGAAGACAGGGTGGTGCTTAACCGACTGGAAGCAGTATCAGCTGTCATCCAACAGACCACCTGTTCGCAGTGGTCGGACCTCGAGAGTGATGTCCTGCGACGCCCTGTAAAATTAGACATGAAGCTAGGTATGGTGGATGTCTTTCTTTCTTGTGCTCTGGCACCAGGCACAGTTTCTCCGCGTCCTGACCCGCGCCCTGAACTATCAGGATCACGTCCACTTCCCCGTCCCTTTTTACCCGCCTTCTTCATCTTACACGGAATATGTGACTTTAATATTTGAGTTTGAAAACTTAACAGTATTTCTTCCTATTCTGCAACTGTGCAGAGTACACAGAATAGGCTGCTAAACGGCGGTGACACACACTGAATGGAATATGTGACTTTAATATTTGAGTTTGAAAACTTAACAGTATTTCTTCCTATTCTGCAACTGTGCAGAGTACACAGAATAGGCTGCTAAACGGCGGTGACACACACTGAATGGAATATGTGACTTTAATATTTGAGTTTGAAAACTTAACAGTATTTATTCCTATTCTGCAACTGTGCAGAGTACACAGAATAGGCTGCTAAACGGCGGTGACACACACTGAATGGAATATGTGACTTTAATATTTGAGTTTGTAAATTAAACAGTATTTCTTCCTATTCTGCAACTGTGCAGAGTACACAGAATAGGCTGCTAAACTGCGGTGACACACACTGAATGGAATATGTGACTTTAATATTTGAGTTTGTAAATTAAACAGTATTTCTTCCTATTCTGCAACTGTGCAGAGTACACAGAATAGGCTGCTAAACTGCGGTGACACACACTGAATGGAATATGTGACTTTAATATTTGAGTTTCAAAACTTAACAGTATTTCTTCCTATTCTGCAACTGTGCAGAGTACACAGAATAGGCTGCTAAACTGCGGTGATGAACACAGAATAGAATATGTGACTTTAATATTTGAGTTTCAAAACTTAACAGTATTTCTTCCTATTCTGCAACTGTGCAGAGTACACAGAATAGGCTGCTAAACTGCGGTGACACACACTGAATGGAATATGTGACTTTAATATTTGAGTTTGAAAACTTAACAGTATTTCTTCCTATTCTGCAACTGTGCAGAGTACACAGAATAGGCTGCTAAACTGCGGTGACGAACACAGAATGGAATATGTGACTTTAATATTTGAGTTTGAAAACTTAACAGTATTTCTTCCTATTCTGCAACTGTGCAGAGTTCACAGAATAGGCTGCTAAACTGCGGTGACGAACACAGAATGGAATATGTGACTTTAATATTTGAGTTTGAAAACTTAACAGTATTTCTTCCTATTCTGCAACTGTGCAGAGTACACAGAATAGGCTGCTAAACTGCGGTGACACACACTGAATGGAATATGTGACTTTGATATTTTAGTTTGAAGACTTAACAGTATTTCTTCCTATTCTGCAACTCTGCACAGTACACAGAATGTGCTGCTACACTGCGGCGAAGCACACTGAATGGAATATGTGACTTTGATATTTTAGTTTGAAGACTTAACAGTATTTCTTCCTATTCTGCAACTCTGCACAGTACACAGAATGTGCTGCTACACTGCGGCGAAGCACACTGAATGGAATATGTGACTTTGATATTTTAGTTTGAAGACTTAACAGTATTTCTTCCTATTCTGCAACTCTGCACAGTACACAGAATGTGCTGCTACACTGCGGCGAAGCACACTGAATGAAATATGTGACTTTGATATTTTAGTTTGAAGACTTAACAGTATTTCTTCCTATTCTGCAACTCTGCACAGTACACAGAATGTGCTGCTACACTGCGGCGAAGCACACTGAATGGAATATGTGACTTTGATATTTTAGTTTGAAGACTTAACAGTATTTCTTCCTATTCTGCAACTCTGCACAGTACACAGAATGTGCTGCTAAACTGCGGCGACGCACACTGAATGGAATATGTGACTTTGATATTTTAGTTTGAAGACTTAACAGAATGTGCTCTAATCTGCAACTTTGCACACTAAACAGAATGTGCTCTAATCTGCAACTTTGCACACTAAACAGAATGTGCTCTAATCTGCAACTGTGCACACTAAACAGAATGTGCTCTAATCTGCAACTTTGCACACTAAACAGAATATATATATATATATATTTTTTTTTTTTTTTTTTCCCCCCACACAAAATAACCTGCTGCCCCCACACACAGTAGTCCTAAAAAGGACTTTTGGTTCTTTTTTTTCACAATTTTCCTTTTTTTCCTCCCTACACTGACTTTCCCTTCCTATCCTCAGCTCTCCCTGGCTAAGACTGAGCCGAACTCGCTGGTCAGGTGCTATACAGCACCCGACCACGGGTTCTGGCCAGCCAATCAGTGTAATGCCAGCAGCCAACATGGCTGCTGGCATTACACCGATGTCAGAGCCTCCCTGCACGTTTATTGGCTGCGCAGCAGCCGCAAAACGTGCGGGGAGGAGACCCGAACATGGCGGGCGAGCACATGCGGTACTCGTACGAGTACCGCCATGTGCCGAGCAGAGCGATGCTCGAGCCGATCCGAGCATCGGCCGAGCATGCTCGCTCAACACTACTCACGATGTATTGAGCTGTGCGTTCTCCAGTGTTATATATGAGAACAGTACAATCCACAAATCCACAAACAATGTGGTGGCAGACTGTTCCACGTGTGTGGGCCAAATGCTATCGGAGCCCGGGACAACCGTGACCGGGAGAGGGGGCTACCTAGAGTCAATAGCTGTAGGGAAAAGATCCATCGCGTATGGTGGAGCTCCAACTCCACTTCTTCAAGGGTATCAGGCTGATCCAATAGCGTTTGGCCCACACGTGGAACATGCCACCACATTGTTTGTGGATTTGTACACCTATGAAGAGAACCTGGCCTTAGTGCCGGGTACACTGAAGATGGGGGGAAGGAGAAAATGATGCCAAGTGTGACAGCAGGGAATTTTACGTCACTCTTGCCACCCCCAAGCAGTCCCCAACCAGTCCAGCCAGTAGAACTATTACTAAGAAGGTCCAGAAGCTTGAACAGAGTGTTACGAGTGCACAAGGAGGTGATCATCATATTACTAGTGACTGTGAGGAAGAAGACTCAGGGTCTGACATTGGTATGGTTGGTGTTAGTGTTAGTCACAGTAATGGTGATCAGCCCCCGTAGCTGAGTACCCGCTACGTTACTGACCGATCTGGCTGAGAACCCATTCCGTTGCTGACTGATCTGGCTAAGAACCCGTTCCATTCCTGACTGATCTGTCTGAGAACCCGCTCCGTTGCTGACTGATCTGGCTGAGAACCTGCTCCGTTGCTGACTGATCTGGCTGAGATCCTATACGCTTCCGACTGCTCTGGATGTGCACTCGTTACATTGCTGCCTCGACTGGTTGAGTATCAGCATCCGTTGCTGACCGTGCTAGCTAAGACACAGCAGTTGTGGCTGGCTGTGCTACGCTAACCCGTTACGTTGCCAACTGTTGGGCTGAGCACTCGCTGCTGCAGCCATTCGTTCTGGTATCTACCGCCTCTGGCGGTGTGCACGCATGGAGTACCGGTTCTCGGGCTATCTATAGTTCAGCCGTGTTACTCACTTCTCTATACATGTCCATTTACCACTTCCTTAAGCTGGGCTCACTCCCTGTGGGGAGTTCCAGGCTGTTCTCTGGGCACTTACCATGTGTGAACCTTGCGATCCCTAGGTATCCCTAGGCCCGGTTCACTTCTCTCCAGCCTTTACATCTGCTGTAGCCTTTGGGCTAAAGAGCCAGCTGTAGGGTGGTGTTATTGCCTTGGTACCCCGTACCTGGACACCAGTGGCCTTCCGTGTTCTGCTTCCTCCGTTTCACCCCTAGCGCTCTAAGGTCTCTGCTACTAGTAGCTGTGTCTTTGGCTTCCCTGTGCTCTTGTACACTGGGGTCCTTGCCACCAGCCTCTGCCATTGAGCCTCCGATTAAATCTAGCATTTTAGGGTCTGTGTCTCCAGTTGAGAGCCTTGGGAGTCCTAGCGTTCTAGGTCCGTGTTGCCAGTTGAGAGCCTTGAAGCTCCTAGCATTCTAGGGGTCCTGCTGCCAGTGTTCGTGGTCAGTGTGCCAGTGGTTATTCTAGCGTACTAGAGGCCAAATTGCCAGTATCGGTTGGTCTTGGGCTTCCTATCACCCCTAGTGAGTACTAGGGTTCCAAGGTCCTGTGTCTCATCAGCAGGTTGTTGCCTTTCCATCACTCTAGTTCGCTAGGGAACCTGCCACTTGTTTATTCTTGCTGATATCCTGTACCTTCCTACCTTTGTGTACTATACTACTTATTCTGGCCCTGTGTGGGTATTACGTTTATGCTGTTCGTTCTTTATTTTCAATAAAGATATTTTAACCTTACAAGTCTTGTCTGAGTGTTCATCAAAAACCGTGACAGGTGTGGACAATTGGCATAGTGACAGCAGCAGTACTTGGTTTTTGATGGGGGGAATTTCACATTGGGGACCCTAAGTGTCATGGAGTTTGGATAGAGTTGTGCCAAGTGTTTCATGTGCAGAGGTACCCATTTTTCCAGTTCACAGTCCTTCCCGTATTTACACTGTGCATACTGCACTTGATGATGTTAGAGGCACAGTTCCTGCTCTCAGGGGAAAATGTTCTATTCTAGTAACAACACAATCATGACTTTGGAGTTGGGGCGGGTGGTAGAAGCATTATTGGCATTATTAGTCTTTTCTCCACATATACCTGAAGTGGTGGGGCTAGTTATGGTGCTGCTTTTGCCTCAGATGCATCACTGGAGCTAGTCATGGCAAGTGGAACTTTCTTCATCCATTACCCATGTTATTGCTGTTGTTTATCCCATTCCCTTTGAGCTGGCTAATCATCCTGCTGCTTAAACAACTCAGCAGCAGCAGCAAGAACAGCAGTCGCAAATTCCACAATTATATCAGGGCATTTGACAATGGCCAGGAGCCACTGGCCAACACAACATGACCTGCTGGCATTAGGCCAGTAGGGCATTTTTTTTGCTCAGGACTTGTGCTTTAAAAAACTAAAAACAAAAGCAAACAAATAAACAAACAGGCTTACAAAAAAATAAACACTTTTTTGGGGCTTGTTTCTAACAAGTCTAAGTCCTAAAAATCAATTTTTCCTTAGGGCTTGTGCCAAACAAGTCTAAGTCCTACAAATCAATGTTTCCTCACCCGTAAGGCTTGTGCCAAACAAGTGTAAGTCCTACAAATCAATGTTTCCTCAGGGCTTGGCCTCTAACAACAAATCTTACAAGTCATCCTCTACAAAATACTCTATCACGTCAAGTATCAGTATACCCAAGTGGCAGCTTATTAACTGCACCCCCAATCCCAGTAAACAACCCCCCAAAAAACATTCACTTGTTTCCCCACACACCACCAACCCAGGCACCCTCATAATCCTTTTATACTTTGGGAAATAAAATAAAATTTGCTATGTGTTGTGTGCAAATCCAGTGTTCCCATTGATTTCAATGGAATGAGCAAGGTGAAAAAATCTGAAAAACTGCACTTTTTGTGGGAAATTATTTTCCAAGCAGGAAGTGCCATTATTATTATTGGTTTGGTTTGAGATGAAAATGTTCACCCATTCCTATTATTAATCTCCATAACTTTAGCTATAATGAGTGCTGCCAGAAGTGCTGCACCTATGACATCTATTAGTAGTAGCAGTAGAATTGCATTGACATATAACCCCAGTAGTAGAAGCAATCTCTCAGGAACTCTACAGTCCATGAAGGCCACAGTATGGAAATATTTCACAAAGGATCTAAAAACTAAGCATGTTGCTATTTCTTGTCTGTTAAAAAAGAATGTGAGGGGGACGTGGCTTGGCGGCCATATGACGGACGTGTTTCTGCTCTGCTCTTCTAGCATTCTGCCTTATCTGTCTCCATTTGCCTTGGATTTGAAGAATATGGCATTGCTCTCTGTCTCTTAGGCCAGGGCTCAAAATTTCCACTCTCCACTAGCCAAAGGCAAGTGAAAATTTAGCCCTGGCGAGTAGATATTCAGCCCTGGTGGGTATGCTATGGCTTGCAGTGGCGAGGTCTGGCTAGTAGCAAAGGACTTAAAATTTTAAGCCCTGTCTTAGGCTATTAGTGAATATTGGCCTTTGTTGAATCGGGGTGTCCCAGTGGCTGCGCCAGGTGGGCTGTGGCCTAGGCCGCACATCTGTGGTCTCGATTTCCGGGTCTGCCGTTGGTCTCAATCTTCTGAGTGGGCCCCGCTGGTAAAGTTGAGGCTGCTGAGCAGTGTTGGAGCCCTGTTTTGACCCTAACAGCACGTTCCTGTTGGTTTGATGTGCCTTGAGTGGTGCTCTCTGGTGAATGAGACGGCTGACTGATTCCTGGCACTGGATGAGTTGCCCTATTGAGGGCCTACACTGATGCTAGCCTCTGCCACTACTATATATTAGGGCCCCACCAGCCCCCCTTCTACGCTCCTGCCCTTTTAGGATCACCATCCCCTTTTTTGTTTTTTTCCCCTCAGTTTATTCCTCGACCATAGCTTTCCTGACGGCCGAGGCGGCATGCTTGTGCCCTTCTGTGTTTCCCACAATGGAATTCCACGCAATGGATGTAGCGGTCAGGATGCAGGAGACTCTCCCTGCTACTATCAAAGAGGTGATATGAAGAGGAGTGCCTGGTTGTGAGACGGCCTGCAGTGCTACCCTGGCCTCCCCTACTGAAGAGCCGGTATTGCAGTGGATATCTAAATCTACCTTATCGCTGACAATTAGACATCACACCTATTCCTCGGCTGTCTCCAATTTCAAGTTGTTCCTGAAACTGAACCTCTTGGGCAGACCTATGTTTATGTGATCCTGCTCTGTGTTTGAGGTTGCACTTCAATCTACATCCAATCTTTAGGGTTGGTTTTGTGCTCCTGTGGCTACTCTTCCCCATGTTTGTTGTTTTCCCTTAATTGTACCCTGTATCTGCCCCGTGTATTATCAAGGCCTTGTGCTGCTCTTATTTGATTCAACAACATTTTGCATACTTGAGATTCTGCAAACCTAGCTGTTTAAGTCCTTATGGTATTCCAAGAATCATCTCCCTGTTTGTTATTTTTCCTTTTTTGTGTCCTCCTGCCTTTCCCGTGTATTTTTCTTATCTCTACAGCGACAATGACTAGAATGTTCCCCTCTGGCTTGTGGCTTACTGACATCGCAGCAGTTTTCTACAAGGTCTCTGTGGCCTTCCCAGTCCCTTTCCTGTGGCATATAGGTATGTGATCTTCCTGCTCTGTGCCCTCCTAGCCTCCTTCTCCAGCTGTGATACACATCTCTGTTTCCTTTGTACCTTGCTTAATCATTTTGCTTCATTGCTGTCATCATGGAGCATTTTGTACAATCTGCGGATCACACTAAAACTCCACGTCCCCAGCGTGGAGAAAAGAAGCAAGATAAAAATAAGAACACTCAGGTCTCCCCTAATGAGGAACCCACTGTGAACCCTTCTGCTTCTGCTACAGTTGTTATGCCATCGACAATTGCTGAAGACACAGCCAAAACGGTTCTTGCATTGCTTACACCAGTTCTAGATGCTAAACTAGATGCAATCCAGTCTTCAATTCATTCTATATTAGGTGAAATTAAGACCCATGGCGACCAGATAGCAAATCTTACACAACAAGCTGGTGAGTGCGAGATGCTTGTGGGTGATCTCCGTGGTACTATCCTCAGCTTGGAGGCCAAAGCTAATGCTCTTACAGATAAAATTGATGATCTGGAGAATCGCATCCGTCAGAACAATCTTCACGTCATTGGTATGCCTGAGACACTTCGAGCTAAGGATTTGACACACTTTCTGAGTACAGAACTGCCGATACTTCTGAAAATGGAGGATCACAGAGCTCCATTAATCATTGAAAGAGCTCATCGCCTAGGTCGGACCATACCGTTGGAAGGTGTTTGCCCTAGACCAGTCATATTTAAACTCCTACATTACGAGGACAGACAGACTCCTCTTTGCTTGAACAGGGTCGAGTATCTTAATGCTCAACTCTTGTTGTTTCAGGACTTTTCAGCCAAGGTTTCAGTGCAGCGACGTGGTTTTTCAGAGTTCTGCAGCAAGCTCTTTTAGAGGAACATCAAATTTCCTTTATTGTATCCTGCACGTCTTAAAGTCCTGGATGGTACATCTACTCAATGGTTTGACACACTAGAGGAGGCTCAGGACCTTTATGAGAGTCTGTCAGCGGGCAATAGTGAGAGGAGAGATTGAGAGGTGAGAGTGAGATTGATCAAAAAATGTTTGTAATCTGCAATGTGTATACCCCCAATGATCCTACTTACTCTTTTTTCACATCTCTTCTTCTGTACTTATTGTCATACACTCCCAGCAATATTTTGCTGGGTGGGGATTTTAATATTATTCAAAACCAGAGATTGGATAGAAGTGGGTGCCCTACCATCTCCGAAACTCCCTCCTTAAATCCCTTGCAACGCTTTATGGATCAGGTCCCTCTTACTGACATTTGGCACCTTACTCATCCTACGGGCCGACAGTATAGCTTCTTCTCTCATCCCCTTGGTACTTTTACCAGGCTAGACTATTTCTTAGGTTCTGTGGCTATTCTCCCTTTGGTTACTGCCTGTCAAGATCACAATATCCTTATCTCGGACCATGTACCTGTTACCCTGCATCTGTCCTTTCGTCCTCCTGTGCATTCCTCCTTTTCTTGGTGTATGTGTAACGGTTTGTTTTGACACTCAGACCAGTAGGTAAAATAAAACAACTTTTATTGAAAGAAAATAAATACAAATGATCGGCCTCTACAGTTGACAGCAACAATTGCAAGTGAATACACAGTACACATAGATTCATTATAATGGATAGAAGGCACACAACATAGGTTCAGAAAATAGGGAACTGGTCCCTAAAGGGTAAATGAGAACAATTTGTCCATCTCAGCTGTGGGGTTTGGCACGTCCGTATGGTGTAGTGATAAACTGAGCAAATGTACACAGCACAGAGTTCATGCAATGATGGGTAGTAGATGTTCAGTGACCAACGTGAGCTATAGCAGAACAGTGACCCAAAATAGCCCCCACGGGCGTTCACCAGGAGACCACTGAGACTGCAAGTGCAAGAGTATGTAGCCCCCCCGGGCGTGATCGAGACTAGCCTGAGATGTAAAACTGGCTTTTTAGCCCCCACGGGCATATAACCGGAGACCAACGTGAGCACAACACGAGCCAATAGCCCCCACGGGCGTTCACCTTCGGATCTTGCAAGAGCTTGGAGCCTAACCTTGCTACCTCTCAGAACCAATAGCCGCACCGGATACCTCCGGTAATAACCGTGATACCGAGAGCCAAAGACGCCCAACCGGACCAACAGGATAGACTACTCTGCAAACTTAAATGGGAGTCGCTGTCCAAGTAGAGGACAACTCAGCACCAGTAGACTTACAAGGTAACTGCTCGGTAATCAGAAAGGAGGTCCGGCAAGAGAGAAGCGGCACTGCAAGGGTTAAAAGGTACGTTTGAATCTCCCAGGCTCGGTATGGTAACTTAGCTCTGCAGCGTATAGAATGCTTGGTACAAGGAGCACAGCTTATGCAAGTCAGCGAGGAACTCTGCACTGAGGGATGGGTTACACAGGAGTGTAATGTTCACACTAGGTCGGCACAGCAACGCAGGATTCAGAATGTCGCGGCGGCGACAACAGGCCAAGCAGGTCGCTGGAACAGGCCGCGGTGATCTCGAAGCAGGAAGTCAGCCAGCCGGGTCGTCGCACGTAAAAGTCTCTCAGACAAGCCGGGTCGTAGCACGTAGAGGGTTCTCAGACAAGCCGGGACGTAGCACGTAGAGGATTCTCAGACAAGCCGGGTCATACACGATCAGGAACACTGGAGCATAGTCAGGACAGGCCAAAGTCGGTACACAGGAATCCGGATACAGGAACACAGCAACAGCAAGACTGGCTCAGAAACACCACGAAAGGGCATCTGACAGATGTAAGAGTCATGTATAAAAAGGTCACCAAGGGGCGGGCCAAACCAACTGAACAAATCACAGTCTGCCACAGATGAGAGTGACAGGATAATCACAGGCACTGTGATAGTTTGCCATCCTTTCTCACCCAATCCCCTGATTTCTGTGCTAGTCTTCGGAATGCATGGCTTGTGTTTCAATCTGATAATGCTCTTCACTTTTCTGATCCAGTTCTATTCTGGATGGTGATTAAGGCTGCTTTGACCGGTCACATCATCTCTTATGTTACAAAGCTTCGGAAGGGACTTAAACTTGCGCAGTTACAACGTACGCTCACCGCTCGTTACTCTGCTTACCTTGCTGTGGACTCGGCTTTAAATCGCTCTTGATGCAAAAAAGGCATATGAAACAGTATTGTCTACTGCTGCGCAATTTCAATTGTCTAAACGTTAGCAAATTTGTATCTCAATGCTAACCAACAAGGTAGGCTGTTAGCTCACCTGACTAAGCTTACACGTGGCCCTAATATTATTCATTCTATACAGCTGCGTAACTCGTCGGTCACGACGGACCCGGCGGATATCAGTGCCGCTTTTGTTACATACTTCTCCAAATTATAAGGTCCTGAAACGGATGACCCTTCTGCTCGATCTGATTTTTTGGAGCATTTTTCTTTACCTATACTCACACATGACCAACGCTCACTGTTGGAGGTGTCTGTCACTGCTAGGGAGTTAGAGCTGGTGCTTAAATCCTTACATAATGCCAAATCACCGGGGCCGAATGGTCTTCCTGCTGAGTTTTACAAAATCTTGCGGGAGGACATTTCTCCCACGTTATTATCTCTTTATAATATTATATTCGATTTACATGTCATGCCTTCTTTTTTCACTCTTGCTAGGTTTATCCTAATGCCTAAGCCTGGGAAGGATCCTAACCAGGTTGAATCTTATCGGCCGATATCGCTTTTGAATACGGATTATAAGATCTTTAGTAAAGTTATGGCGAATAGACTAAATCGACTACTGCCTAAGCTTATTACGCCGGAACAGACGGGTTTTATTCTGGGTTGGTACTCGGTGACTAGTATTCATACTGCGATTGTGGCTATTATTAAATCCTTGGACGTTCCCTATAACAATAATCTACTTATATGCTGAAAAGGCTTTTGACAAAATCCTTTGGCCTTATCTATTCCAGGTTTTGGAAATCCAAGACTTTGGTCCGCTGTTCCGTGCTCTAATAGAACAATTTTATACTAAGCCCCAAGTCACAATTTCCACTAACTCTGTATCATGGTGCCCGTGATCCTGATCTGACGGCGACAATATTATTCTGCCTCATTTCAATCTCGCTCTCTTACTGCCTGATATTCTTGCTCCACCCAGGGCTTGCCTTTATATACCCTGTCATGTCTATACCAAGGCGCCTTTTCGTGGTGTATCTGTTCCTGACGTTTGTTACTAAGTTGCTGTTAAGGTGTATGACCCGGCCTGCCTGACAACGTTCCTGTGCTTCCTGTGTTGCTGTTCCGTTGCTGACCGATCTGGCTGAGGACCCACTCCATTACTGACTGATCTGGCTGAGAACTCGCTCCGTTGCTGACTGATCTGGCTGAGAGCCCGCTCTGTTGCTGACTGATCTGGCTGAGGACCTGTTCCGTTACCGACTGATCTGGCTGAGAACCCACTCTGTTGCTGACTGATCTGGCTGAGGACCCACTCCTTTTCCGACTGATCTGGCTGAGAACCCACTCCATTGCTGACCTATCTGGCTGTTGAGCCTGTTCCGTTACTACTGACCTGGCTGTGCTTCCGTTACTCTTGTAGCCATCCCTGGCTGAGAACCCATTCCGTTGCCATCCGTGCATGGCTGTATTCCTCCTTTATCCTTGTCTGGCCAGCGTTACAAGCAGCAGATTCCCAGTTGCCTTGTCTGTTGTGCACACGTGGTGCTATTCTTATCTTGTCGACTGTAGTCTTGGCATTCATGCTATAGCTGCTTACTCTAACCACCCCTGGTGGTGTGCACATGTGAAGTACCGGTACAGTGCTATCAAGTGATGACTGAGTTACTCAGATCTATCTGTGTCTTCCTCTGCACTATAGCTGGGCTCACTCCCTGTGGGAGTTGCCGTATATCTCTGGGCATTTCCAGTTAACCCGTTCAGTGCCTAGACTGTCTAGGCTGGGCCAGTGCTCCTTCGCTGTTGCAGTAGCTTGGGCTAGGGCCAGCAGTTGCGTTACATCACACTCATTAGTGTGAGGACACACTGAGCTTCATTCCTTGTCACAGTAGCCTTTGGGCTTAAGAGCCAGCGGTTGCGCTACATCACACTCATTGTGTGAGGGGACACTTGTGGTCTTCCAGTTGTCTGCCCTCGATCCACCCCTAGCATTCTAGGGTTTACCAATTGTAATTGGTTGCCTCTGTCTTTCTGGGACCCCTGTCCCTACTGGGTTCAGTGCCACCTAGGCATCTGGGTTTCATGCCAATTACCACCTCCAGGACTACCTGTCACCTTCAGTCCTGCTGTCAGTCATGGGTTAAGTAGCCTGATTAACCCTAGTCCACAAGGGTGAGGTTGCCTGTCCTTAGGTGCCTCCAGTCCTCAGTATCCTAACTCAGTACTACTGATACCAGTCGTTGCCTCATTGACTTGCTATATATTTATTGTTTTGTATTGTGGGCCTGTGGCCTTATTCCTTGTATGCACTTTATCCTAATAAAGTAATTTTAACCTTACCGGTCTGGTCTGAGTGTTCATCAAAAACTGTGACACTCTGTCAACTCCTCTCTCCTTCAACTTTTCAGTTGTACCAGATAGGGTTGTCCCCTCTCTCCACTTCTCTTTAATCTAGCGCTGGACCCCTTTCTTCATACATTATTGGCCTTACCGGATTTTCAGGGCATTAGGGTGGGAACTGTGGATAATCTAGTGCTGGACCCCTTTCTTCGTACATTATTGGCCTTACCTGATTTTCAGGGCATTAGGGTGGGAACTGTGGATGATCTACTGCTATTTATCGTTATCCACATTCTGCTCTTCCTTCCACTATGCAGGTTTTTGAGAGCTTTCAGAGGGTGGCGGGTTTTACAATTAACTTAGGCAAGTCTGAGGCAATGTGGCTTTCCCCGCGACCCCCTCCTTCCCTACCCTTTTCCTGTCCATTACAATGGCCCACTCATCATTTCCAGTTTTTGGGTATTCTTTTACCTAGGGATATCTCTATGCTTCAGCAGACCAATTTTAATCCCTTGTTACATAGGTTGACATCTGACTTTCTTGCCTGGAAGGCATTGCCCCTGACGTTCATTGGTCGTATTAATTTAATTAAAATGATAGTCTTTCCGCGCATTTTATATTTACTGCACATGCTGCCATTATATCTTTCGGCAACAGACATTCAATCACTTAACTGTCGCTTCCAGGGGTTTATATGGAGTGGCAAACGCCCCAAGATGAGTTTGGCCAAATTAACCCAACCTAAATGGTCTGGCTGGTTTAACTTCCCACATCTACAATTTTATAATGTAGCCTGCCTTCTCTGGTATGTGAAAGACTGGCTGGATGGCACCATGGTTTATACAGACCCTGATAGTGACCAGTGTTTTTGTCCGTCATTGAGTCTTACATTCTGCATACTCCCTTATCCTCTCTTCCCCTCCCTGTGTGGCTAATCCTTTACTGGTATCTACTGTGAAGGGTTGGCAGTACATACAATATCACCTTTTCAAGTCACATTATGTTTCGTTTTTTCTACCCTTTACGCATAACTCCTCTTTTCAGAGTGGGGAATCTGACGCCCAGTTTCTTCAATGGGTCTCTCGGGGTATAACATCGGTGGGTAACTTGCTTGATCCCGTAGCTCAACAGATGTACTCTTTCCCAGATTTTAAATCCAAATAAACTCTACCTTCTAATCATCTTTTTGCTTTTTTACAGGCCAAACATTACGTTCAGTCTCTTCTACCAGTTTTGTCCAAACAATTTATGGATAATCGCTGGATTGTTTAATTAGAAAGCTTTCGGTAGTGTCTTTCACAACTTCCCGTATTTATAGAACTATTTTTGCTTTCGGTATACTTCGTGAATGGAGGAAAGATTATTGACGGATGGTACTTTGGAGTCCCTGTTGGGGGTGGGGGAGGAGGGGGGCGATTCCTCGTTTCCACATTTAGATACTGGGGATGGGGACCCAGGAATGATCAATACTTCTCTTTAACTTTAACCTTAACCTTTTTTCTTTCACTCCTTTTGGGTTTGGGAGGGAGAGGTTGGGTCCCTCCAGAGGCGTGCACCTGTTTTCTATTTTGTGTCTTGTGTTGTGTATCGTTCCTGCTCTGCAGATTTTCCACTTGGGACATTATTTATTGGAATAACTTCGCTGGGTACCCTGGTGGACACAGCATTCCACTCAGCTTGCACTGTTGTCATCCCCTCTTCCCAGTTTTATTATGAGTTACTTGATTAGTCAGTGTTAGACTTTTTTTTCCAATTGTGGGAAGAAATTTCCTTGCTGGTGTTGGGTTCTTCTTTTTTTTTTTTTTTTTTTTTTTTTTTTTTTTTTTTTTTTTAAATATTATCCAAAATGTCCCATGTCTACAACTTTCATGTAAGGTTATGTTTGTAATTTGGAGAAATTCAATAAAAAAGTGTATTAAAAAAAAAAAAAGCATGTGAGCAGGGTCAAAGAAGGCTCACACCTATGCACCTCCTCTATGAGATCCCACCTGAAGCACGATTACAGGTCTGAGTGAGACACACTATCAACAGGTCATAGGTGCCACAACTAGCAGCAGCAATCCAAAATGCTCCCAGGGCTCTGGGTCAGATAAGAGAAGTAGTGATGTTATTGATGTGTAAGAGGGGGTGCCACTGCCAACAGTTAGTTCCTTCCAAATAACACATATGGCTCCTGCTGCAGAGGAGTGTGATTACTCTGGGTTTGCTGTAGGAGATGACAAGAGTCGTAGCGTGCCTACACATACTGCCACCACCCCATCCATCCCCACAAGTGATGGCATTAAAGCAATACAGTTACACAGTTCTTCTCTATGTATTGCCATTCCATACTTACTAAGTTCTTAGAAGGAAGTAATATCATGGTGGGAAATGTTGCAGTCATAGGATACATAGGCCGAAAATTATAGGTAATGTTGAGAAAGGAGAAAACTTTCAGAAAAAAATTGGAAAATAATTTGTTTTTCGTGAAAAGTCCCACCCCTAAACAAATAACTGTGCATTACGTAAATCTGAGGGCCTCTGATTCCAGGGGGGACTCCAATATAATGGGGGCAAACCTTGTTGGGGCAGATGGTGGGCTGCAGAGGCCTCTGCTATACCTCTGTCCAGGACAAATGGGTCATTGCAGTACAGTGGTCTTTGGATACTCTGCAGCCTCCCCATCCTGCTACCTCAAAACTTCCACTGGCTTGCTGCTCCTTCACATGTAGTAATATCTCTGCGTCTGTCCTGACATCCTCCTTTCTTGTTGCAGAGAAAAGATTCCCTCCAGCCCTTCTCCACCAGGAGTGGAATGTCCTAAAACTTCCATTGACATAAATGGGACTTTAAACCCCTTAAATGCTACAGATAATGGAAACCTTTCTAGCATTCAAGGGTTTAAAAGTACCATTTATATCAATAGAAGTTTTAGGATGATCCAAAGTACCACAATCTGAATTTTTATTTGCCTCCTCTAGTATTGTTTTGTTAACCCTAGAATTGATCAAGTTATTCCTAGCACAGAATTGCCAAAAAGGTGCTTAGACATTTTTGCTAAAATGAGTAAACAATAGTACAAAATATGCTAGAAATTTAATAACTAAGTACACATTTATGTTTCATTATATTTACTTATTTAGAAAATGTTTTACCAGGAAGAATACATTGAGATTTCTCTCGTTTTCAAGTATGTCCTTGACAGTTTTCAGTAGAGGGTTGCATATTTATACAAATTGAGAAACATTATATATTACATGTTATTAAATATACATATGAATATTCATACATATGGAAATTTTACAATTATAAACAGTTACACTCTGTTTTTAGATATAGAAAAGCATTTACTTTTAAGGATTTTAGACTGGGAGCAGATCTGATTATTTCAGGCAGATTGTTCCAGGCCTTTGGCACTCTGAAGGAGAAGGCAGATCTTCCTGCTTCTTTCTTGTATTATGGTATACGTAGTGAGTTGTTAGCAGTGGTACGGAGGTTATACTTAGTATGGAGATCAGGAGTGAGCATTCTGCTCAGGTAGTGTGGTAGTTTTCCAGAGAAGTGGTTGTGTACTAAGCAAGAAAGGTAAAATTCACGTCTAGATTTGAGTGTTAACCAATTTAGTTCTTTTAACATATCACAGCGATAAGTAGTGTAATTTCATTGGAGGATAAAGCGGCATATTGAATTATACAGGGTGTCAAGTTTACTAGGATGGATTTCTGGCACTGGAGCATAAACTACATCACCATAGTCTATGACAGGCAGCAACATCTGTTGCACAATACGTTTTCTAACCAGGGGACTTAAACATGATTTGTGTCTAAAAAGAGTACTGATTTTGGGATAAAGCTTGGAGGTTAACTTGTCAATATGATGTCCAAAAGTGAGGTTGGGTCAAGCCACATACCAAGATATTTGTAGGAGTCCACTGGGGCCAATTTACGATTAGACTCTGTTACAATGGATAGGTGGGTATTGCCGAGATTACGCAGTTTGTGCTTTGTGCCAAATATCATTGTGACAGTTTTGTCTGTGTTTAAGAACAATTTGTTCCTTGTTATCCATCTTTCAACCTCACAGAAATCATGTTGTAATATGGCCTCAAGGTGTGATATGTTTGAGTTTTTAGTATAGAGAATGGTGTCGTCTGCATACATGTGTACTGAAGATGATTTGCAAACCTTGGGCAGATCATTTATAAAAAGAGAAAATAGAAGAGGGCCAAGAATGGAGCCTTGAGGAACTCCACTTGTTACTTTGATAAATAGGATCAGAACCAGTTTAGAGAATTATTACCCAGTCATGATCTTTGGAGTTTATTTATAAGAATATTATGGTCTACTGTGTCAAAGGCCTTAGCAAAATCTAGGAAAATGGCTCCTGTGAGGTCACCATTTTCCATGCCCGTCTGGATATCGTTGGTTACTTTTAGGAGGGCCGTGACTGTTGAGTGATTTGGTCGAAAGCCTGATTGAAGAGGGGTGAAAACACTGGTCTGTTGGTAATATTTATTTAGTTGCACGTGTACACATTTCTCTAGGATTTTGGATAAAGTGGGGAGTAGGGATTTTGGTCTGTAGTTTGATACTACATTTTTATCCCCACTTTGTTGATAGGCACAACTCTAGACACCTTCCAGGATTTGGGCATGTACCCTGTTGCCAAAGAGGTATTAATTAAAGATGCAATTGGTTTGGCCATTACCATAGCACTGAGCTTTAATAACATTGCTGGTAGTTTGTCACAGCTAGATTGGCATTTCATTTTTGGATTGAGGAGGTGATCATATATTTCGCTTTCATTTACTGGCATGAAATTGAATTCATTTTCAGAATTGGATTGGGTAACAGGTGCCAGTGAATGTTCTGTAGATGGCTGAACTTCTGAGTTATCTTTGTTTTGTGTAATCAGGGTGGTGGCACATCCAATAAAGTAGCTGTTAAATGCATTGGCTATGGCTGTGGGGCACTGTATTGTTTCATTATCTACGATTATAGTTGATGGGCGAGTATGATTAGGAGGGTTATAGAGGTTTTTAATAACCTTCCAAAGGTTGGCTGGCTTTGAAATGTTACTGTTTAAGTTGTCAGTAAAATATTGTGCTTTTGCTAATTTTTTTTGTTTTGTACATGTATTCCTTAATTGTCTGTATGCAGTGTGATCATATGTGGAGCCGGTTTGTTTAAATTTTGTCCATAAGGCATCTCTGAGACTGTATAATTGAATCAAGTCAGCTGAGACCCAGGGTAGATGTGCCCACCCTAACCCTGACCTTCTTTAATGGGGCATGTGTATTAGAGACCTGTAAGAATTCAGAGTTAAAGAATTCTATCGCTGAGTCTAGGTCTGGTATTAGCTGTATTCTCTGCCATGAGCAATTTCTTAAATCATTTAGGAAGGACTGAAGATTAAAATTTCTAAATGATCTTGTGAGTATGACTTTGGAACATGACTTGACTGGTTTTATTTTGCGGACACAGTAAACTATGGAGTGATCGCTAAACACGTTTGCTAGTACACCTGAATCTTGGATTTTGCTTGTGCAAAATGAAAGGATCCAGTCTAGCAGAGTATGGTTGGATGTTTTAAGATTTATGCGAGTAGGGGAGGATATTAGTTGTGATAAGTTCAATGTTTTAAACAATGAACAAAATTTTTCATTACTGGAGTCTAGCCAATTAATATTAAAGTCTCCAAGAACCATCAGCTCGCTTTTCTTGTTATGAGTGGCAATCTCCTTTAGGTGTTGCACAATGTCTGAAAGGGAATGTGCTGGGGTATTTGGTGGTCTGTAGATGCCTACAATTATGATTTGTTTTGAATATGGAAGACAAATTTTGCCCGCAATGTATTCATATGAATCAGAGTTATGAGAGTCATTTAGAAGTGTAAAGTTTACTAATTCCTGTATGTATATGATTACCCCTCCTCCTCGCTTTGCACAGTCTTTTCTAAAGCATGAGTATCCATCTATGGCAACAGCAGTATCAGGTATTTTTGGGGATAACCAGGATTCAGTAAGAATAAGAATTTTAGGTTTGTATGCGTAACACCATGCTTTTAGTTCATCCATTTTGGGCAGTGTACTGCGTATGTTGCAGTGCACAAAAGACAGACCCTTTTTAAAGGGGAGGTTGCCATTTATTGCTATTTGAGGGCTAGGGTTGGTTTCTATGTGATTTGCCAAGGCAAGTAATAGAATGCATAAAAATTTAGTGATTTGTTTGCTGTGAGCATAAAGCAAGAGGGTGCGTCTGTTGCTATAATTACTGGGGATGGGTGAGCTTGTTTTTAATACTCTCTACCAGCATTCAGAGGGAAGTGCACATGTATGCAGAAGTCCATGGTGTATTAATATGGTATGGTGTGGGTGCTGGGCATGATTGCAGGGATAAGAGGAAATCTGTATTAATAGTGGAATGGTTAGTACACATAGAAGTAATATGTTCATGTTGGCATGCATATGACAAGGCTCACATGGTGCATACAGATAGACAAACCAGCTGAGATTAAAAATTAAATTAATATAACAAGTATAAAATTATCTATTTACTCCAATTCCTCTTTATTCACTTGACTGTATTAATCAGTAGGTGTTCTGCAGCAGCTGTGTTTCTTTCCTGTCCACTCTCCTGTCCAACTCTCTTGTATAACTCTCCATACTTTGATAAGGTGCCACTTACATAAGATGGTAATATCCTGGCAAATGCCACCCCGGCATAATGCCACCCCTAACTGGGCTCTAGATATATACTAGATGGAGCCCCTAGGAAGACTGACACACTGATTGAGGGAATTCCAAATTACAAATTGTTTAGCCCTGGACCCGCCCTGAATGGGGTCAGCTGTGACCATTAAAACATCTGATAAGGAGTAGACACAGAGATATAGGACAGGGATGGGGGAGGTAAGCAATATGGAGACTGGAAAAAGGGCTAATTGTTAGTACATACCATAGGGGGTTAAACTTGCACAGGGAGATTGCATGGGATTTGAAGTTCCAGTTTAAAATAGCCCTGGTTAGTGCATACCACACAAAGGGTTAAAATTGTGAGGGGAGACAGTATGAGTCTTGCACTTCCACACAACAGGACTGGCTTGAACATACCACACAAAGGGTTAAAATTGTGAGTGGAGACAGTATGAGACTTGCACTTCCACACAACAGGACTGGCTTGTACATACCTGTAAGAGACAAGAGAACTTCGTTGGGAGAAAGTCTTGATAAAACACAGCATATTGGATACATATTTTCTCTCTTGTATAACTCTCCCTACTTTGATAAGGTGTTACTTAGATAAGGTGGTAATACCCTGACAAATGCCACCCCGGCATAAAGCCACCCCTAACTGGGCTCTAGATATATACTAGATGGAGCCCCTAGGAAGACTGAATGTAATACAATTAATAATACAATTAATTAATACAATTAATAAGACTGAATGTAATGCAATTAAATGCAAACATAAAGACAATTATAAGTAAACAAAATACGACACAATGCTTTAAATTGCTACTGAAATCAAAGTAAGTTACAAACACAGGAGCTATTTGAAGACAAGAGTAGCTTACTCCAGCTTATCTCCACAACACAGATCTTAGTACATGCAGTGAAACAATCCCACTAAGCTCATTTGCATAGAAATGACTTATTCACATGAGACAGTTCACTTGCCTGAATAGAAAATGTCACTATATATGGCCAGTTGAATTATGACTAGTAGAACAGGACTTAACATTTATCACACTCTCTTCTCACCTGGGAGTATGCCTTGTGATGTTCTATCTACTTACTAGGACAACAACATTGCTTTATTAGACTTTGGTTTCATACCTCATTGAACAGATTTCACTGTAAATGTACCTTTTAAATGAATCACTAACATTGAAAATAGTGAGATATTAAACTGCTAAATCACATTGAAGGAACCTTTCCACTGGATTTTTTTTACGTTAAGCTCATGGTGGTTACCTATTCCCTCATTATTATCAATAATAGATTCAGTAGTGTATCACATATATTAACATTGTTAACATTGCAAAATGTCCTTGGACTGTTCCACTACAATTTTTTGTACATACAATTAAAAGCTCATTACTGATATCATCACCCACCATGGTTCACAAAACCAATATTCTGAAACACCAGGGATATTTATTGAGGATGGCATAAGGCATAAGGATATGAATAAAAATGCAGAGAACATGGTTCAATTATTCCTATAATTAGATGCACTCTAACATGGATATAATCCAGATTTGATTACTGCAAATAAAGCATAACATCTATATATATATATATATATATATATATATATTAGCCTCAGTGCAGGTAGATATGGTGCATGGATTTTCAGTATTAAAGGAACAGTACTCTGAAGATGTCTTAATATAAACATTATCATTTTATTGTTAATGCTTTGGTCCATTGTTATCTTGATAAAGGTCCAAAAAGTAAACATTAAAACATGCATAAAGTGTAAAGGTGGACCTTGTCTTTTAGTAAATAAAGGCCATCACATGCTCATTGTAACATTTTTTTTTTTTTAAAGTATATAAACAAAATGTTGACGTGATTAACTTTTTCTTTAATTAATTTGATTTTTACAAGCATACTGTTAAAGCCAATAACTGTTTTAGGAATAATCAGACTTTGTCTAAGGCACTTAAACTGTGCAAAAATTTTATCACAATTTCAAAGAGAAAAAGATGCAAAAATCTAATCTAGTATGCAAATCTATACAAGAAATGTATATTTAAAGATCATTGAGATGATGTGTCTTTGTACCTTGGATAATTGCCATTATTGTAAAGCTTGACACAGTAACGTGTTTTTCTCTGAATATCAACACTTTTATAGCCTTTATAACAATAAATGCAATACAGCTTGAATGACATTTTTATAAAACAAAGGAATGATTGGCTCAGTTTCATAAAATGATGTTTTAAACTAAGAACATGAAATTGCATCTCCAATGAAAAGTAGGCCTTATAATTAACATTTTAATTCAGGAAATGATTTGAACTTGCCTTTCTTGGATTTTAGGGATAGAGGTATAGGAATATGCATTTGCAGACAGGAGGTGAAGGAACTCAGATTTGTAAATGGAGAAAACATAGTGCACACTATTAATTACTGTAGCTGAAAGTTGAACTATAGTAGGAAATCTATTAGGTGAAATCAGTAAGATTATGTAAATAATGCTACATGAAGAAAAATAAGGAGAAGTGACAGTGAATGTAAGGGGCTATAGACAGTTATTTACATCATCCCACATACATAAATTGAAAGACAATTTTTACCACAACTGACCACCAAACAAATTACTATTAATCATAATGGAGATTTGAACTCTCTGTCTTCCTTAGTGAATGGATAGGGTATTCCTGCCTTCCAGTCATTAATGCCTAATAGTGACAAGGGGTGTGTGAAAGGTCCCGTTGTGTTCACACTACAAATTTTGCAAAAACCATGTGTTTGTCCACTTTTTCGCAGGAAAAATCTTCACCTTTTGTAACGTTTTTTTAGGACACTCAGACCAGTAAGTGAAAATAAAACACACTTTATTAAAAAAAATAAGATAATGCACAGGTTCGCCCTCTAGTGGCGATAGGTAATACACAGATCGTGTAAACTGAGATATTACAATAGTAATAGCACAATAGATATACATGCAAAACAATAAGCAATAGGGTGATATGGACCCCCAAGGGGTTAATGACTAGATAACAGTCCGTCTCAGATGTGGAGGTTTGACACGCCCTGGGTGTTAGTAGGCTGTACTGGATAGACAAAGTTCATCAAGTACTGAAGCCTGAACTGCCTCGCCAAGGTGTTTGGATATGAAGCAGAATAGGAATCAACTTAGCCCCCACGGGCGTAGTTACTGGAACTGCTTTGGTTTGTGCAAGTGCAAATAGCCCCCACGGGCGTAACAGGAACCGGCCGGCAATGCAAGAGCTTATCAACCTCCTCAGACTTTGCTGAATGCTGGAATATGAATGCAAGAGCCACTAGCCCCCTCGGGCGTAGCACCGGATAAGCTAACACTGAAGCCTTAAACTGCCACCACTCTGTATAACGGATATCGCCGGTAATCGCCACCGGAGAGCCTTAGGCGCCCAAACGGCCCAAACAATGTGACTACTCTGCAATGGATAACTAGAGTTGCCGACGGTGAGCGGCCAACTCAGCAGCAGTATCACGGGTATCAAGGCTCGTACTGGAGGTAGAGAGAGTGAGATCGAGGCAGCACTGCAAGAGTTAAAAAGCACGTTTACTCGAGGCTTCAGCGCTACTGGAAGGCTCTGCAATGAGAGGAAGGCATACAGATTCAGACACAGCTCTGCACAGGTAGTGAGGCACAGCACTAATCGTGGGTAACACCAGGCAAGGCAGTCACACTGAAGCGGGCAACAGAGACTGATAATGTTGCGGCGGCGACAACTGGAACGCAGGTCACTGGAACAAGCTGGAAGTCGATCTTCGGAGCAGGAAGTCAGCCAGGCCGGGTCGGAGCACATAGGAGGTAGTCATACAAGCCGGGTCATACACAAGCAGGAACATCAGCCTAGCCGGGTAAGGATCCAAGGGTGGTACGCAGACGAGCCGGGTCATACACGAGCAGGAACACTAGAGAATAGTCAGGACAAGCCGGATCGGTATACAGGAACTCAGAACACAGGAACACAGCAACAGCACTACTGGCTCAGGAACACCATGAAAGGGCATCTGACAGATGTGATAGCCAGGTATAAAAAGGTCACCAGGAGGCGGGCCAAACCCACTCAGCAAATCAGTGTCTGCCACAAATGAGAGTGACAGGAATCACAGGCACTGTGATACCTTTTCGCCCAATGGCAAACATTTTTCACTATTTTTTCAAAGGCTACAAACTTTTTGCCCCATTAATTACATGTTTTCGCATTTTCCACTATAAAAAGTGATGTTTTCCGGGAAGTGGAACACAATACAAGCAGCTACATAGAGAGGGAGAGAGGTGTTAGGTTGTTGTGCTGTAAGTTAATAGCAAAATTAAGGCAGGAGAGGCTCATAGTGACTGCTATCACTATGAGCAAGTTGAATAATACTAAAAGGAGGAGCTGAAAAGACCATTATGCACCAGTGAGTCTGAGGAGGAGGAAGTGACCACTAAGAGTATTGAAGAGTCTGGATGCCCTGATTCCCCAGACTCAATGATGGGCAGTCCCCTTACATCACCCCAAGGGATCTTGGGGAAATTTGTTTCACGGGAGGAAGAAGAGGGTAGAAGTGTGAGAAGGACAGGTCGGCTAACTGTGTCTACTGCCAGTGTGTCTTCTGATTCTCAGGAGATGGGAGGGAGGAAGAGATGATGCCAAATGTGACAGCAGGGGACCGTAAGTCACACTTGTCATCCCCAAGCAGTCCCGCCACTAATACTACTACTAATAAGGTCCAGCAGTTTGTACAGAGTGTTAGAAGTGAGGGAGGGGTTGATCATACTACTAGTGATGAGGAAGAGTCAGAGACTGGATTTATGTGGTTGGTGTTTGTAGTAATAGTGATGTCAAAGCAGCTGGTGGGACTAGCATTAGGGGAGTGGTAGAGAAGTAATGCACAGCATCCAGACTGGTGGTCAAGGGAACTCACAACATTCCTCTTACCCTTATCCTTACCCCCATAGCATTGTTCAGATGGAATATGATCCTGAAGAAGGCAGAACTGTTGCCCAGCAGCAATAATACCATGACCACCTTGAGCACAGATCAGATACTTGCTAGTGCTGTCAGCCTGCCTTCTTCAGGTTTACAGGAGATGGCAAGTGTGACATTAGGGGACCGTATTTCACATTTCTCATCACCTCCACCAACCAGCAGCAAGATGTCTGTAATAGATACATTAATGGCCTTTTTAGCCCAAACCGAGAAGGAATGGGAGACAGGGATGGGGATGGTCATCACCACCACCAGGGAGGTTTTGGAATTTGGGGAGTTTGCTGCTTCTGTATGTATGCTGTGGATGAGTTACAAAAGCCAGCAGGATGCTGAGGAGCAGGCTAGTGTGCCTCAGACTGTCATGGAATGGGTTCCAGTTATGTGGGAATAGGACAGGTTCATCAACCTATGGATTAGTTGCACTCTGGATCAAATTTGAGCTGACTCATAAATAAGGATGGGCGAAAGTTGTTGCCATGCTCACGAGAAAAAATTCTTGAAAACCATGTTGTTATCCACTTTTTCGCAGGAAAATCCGCTTTAAAACTAGAGCTTAACATTTTTGCATCTTTCGGCCATTGGTCAAAATCTTTTGCAATTTGTTCAATGGCTAGAAAGCTTCCGCCCATTGATTTACGTTGTTTTCGCACTTCAGTTATAAAAACGTGATGTATTCTCTGAAGGCAGACACAACAGAAGAAGCTACAGAGCGAGATAGATGAGCTGTGCTGTTCTGCTGTGATATTTTGCAAAAATTGAGGCAGGAGAGGCTCATAGTGACTGCTATCACTATGGGCAGGGTGAAAAATAATCAGTGGAGGAGCTGGAAGGACCCATTTGTGTCCACTGAGTCTAAGGAGGAGGAGGAGGAAGGGACCACTACTGAAACAATGCTGTCCAGTCCCCCTAAATCACCCTAAGGGATCTTGGGGAATTTAATGGGAAGGGAGGGAGAAAAAGGTAGTACTAGTGATAGCAGGACAGGTCAGCTGCCTGTGTCTGCTGCTAGACGTGCTACCTCAGCTGACACCATTGCTGCCTCTGTTGAAACCAGTGTGGTGCCTGCTGCCAGTGCTGTACCTTCTGCCACCAGTGTTGAAGCTGCTGCCACCAATGGTGAAGCTGCTAGTGTGTCTTGTAATACTGAGGAGGAGGGGAATGAGAAGATGATGCCAAGTGTGACAGCAGGGGACCCTCTGTCACATTGCTCATCACCTCCTCCAAACAGCAGTGAGATGTCTGTAATAGAGCAGCAGCAAGTAGGGACTAGTGGTGGTGGTGTTGGAGAAGCTGGGGTGGAAGAGACATTGATGGTCTTTTTACCAGAAACTGAGAAGGAATGGGAGACAGGGATGAGGATGGGCATCACCACCACCACTAGCAATCAGATTTTGGAATTTGCGGAATTTGCAACTACTCAAATTCCTGCTGCTGCTTAGATGCAAGGGCAGCAGGATGCTGAGGAGCAAGCTAGTGTGCCGCAGACCACCGTGGACACATTGGGAATAGGGTCAACAAGTAATGTGGGACTAGGACAGGTTCCACTTGCCAGCACCAGCAATACTCCTGGTCCTAGTTGCAGTGCTAAATCTGAGGCAGTAGCAGCAACATTTTCGGCTGTCACAGAAAGTGAAGGGAAATGTGGAGGACAAGAAGAAAGAGGTCATTCTTCTCCACCTGTTCCCTATCCCTCCCCCCAGAAGTCATGGGTGTGGGACTATTATTCTCTTCCAGCAGGCACAGTGCAGTCATCATCAACAACTGTACAGTGCAAAATTTGTGACTAGTTAGTAAAAAGGGGAAAGAAGGGAACACACCTTTGCACAACCTCCCTGATAACACACATGAAACACAGACATCATGACATTTATGTCAAACATGTTAAAGCCAAACACCCATTACAGAAATCTAGCACAGCTGTTACTGTACCCCTGACTCTCCAGAAAGGCACCAAGAGGCGAGGTGGAGATCAAAGAGGAGGAAGAATAAAGAAACCCAGACAGACACTGGAAGTTCCATGACGAGCGAAACAACTAGCTCGCCATCAACATCACCTTCTTCCTCTAGGGTGACAAGTACATCTCCTGCCAGTCCATCTCATTTATCATTACCTCCCCCGCCAAATGATAGCCACTCTGCGAATGTAAGGATGTGGCAGTTCATCTCTACCCATTGCACACTGTGTGGTGCACTGACCACACATGCCAGTGTGGTGGAGGAGAATCGATACCAGGTCATCAGGTGGCATCTGAGGATATTCCATCCCGCAGAATGTGCTAGGATTCTGGCAGGGAGGGTTCATCATTACTATTAAAGTTGTCATGTGTCCTTAGCGGGGACTGGACAAAGGTACAGTGACAGCGGCAGTACTTATTTTTGGGTGTCATGGTGTTTGGATACAGTTGTGCCCCCAGATGTTATTTACCACACACACACACACTGTGCACATTGCAGTTGCTGATGGAAGCCACAGTTCCTGTTCTCATGGGAAAAATATATATTCTTATAACAGCGCACCCATGATTTTGCAGGTGGGAGAGGTGGAGAATATTTAATGTCCAACTTCTTATTTTCTCCACATATACTGGGGGCTACTTATTCTTCTGCTACTGCCTCAGGCGCATCACTGGGGTCAGTCATGGCAAGTGGAACCTTCATCATCCATCTTCCATGTTACTGCAATTGTTGATCCCATTCCCTTTCAGCTGCCTAATCATCCTGCTGCTTAAACAACTTGGCAGCAGTACAAACAGCAGTTGCAACTCAGGACTCAGGAGGACATTTGACAGTGGCCACTGGTCAACATGACCTGCTGTCATTAGGCCAGTAGGGCATTTTCATTTTTTTCTCAGGGCTTGTGTTTTGAAAAAATAAATAAAAAAAAATATAAAAAAAAATAGTCCTACAAAAAAATAAACAATTTTTGGGGAGTTTGTTTCTAACAAGCCTATGTCCTACAAATCAATGTTTCTTCAGGGCTTGGGCCTCTAATAAGTCTAAGTCCAACAAAGGCTTCTAAAAACTAAATACTCTATCAAGTAAGTATCAGTCCACCCCAGTGGCAGCTTATGTCAGGGGGTTCCTGTCTCTATCACTTTACATACAAATGTCTAATTTGGTTTTGTTGATTTATTTTTTTGTTAACTGTCCTCCCAATAGCAGTCAAGAAACCCCCCAAAACAAATTCCCTGTTCAAATAATTCATTCATTCAACACAGGCACCCTCCTCAGTCCCCTTTATACCATGTATTATGTTTTTTATTTTATTTTATTTAGGATTTCCTTTTTTATTAAGTGCCCCCTAATCCCAATAAACAACACCCCAAAAATCATCCCCTGTTCAACTGATTCTTCCCCACACCCCACCAACACAGTCAGCCTCATGCTCCTTTTATACTATGCCTTTGGGAAATAAAATAATATTTGTTATGTGTTGTGTGTAACTTCTATGTTCCCATTGATTTCAATGGAATGAGCTAGGTGAAAAAAGCAGAAAAAAGCGGAAAATCTGCTTTTCGAGGGACATTTTTCGCCAGTTTCATTTTAAGCTGGAAATTTTTGCCCATCCCTACTCATAGAATCAGAAAACTTTTATTCAGAATATTAAAATCACAGACAGATCGCATGCAACAGAGATGGAGCAAGAGATACATTCTAACAATGCAGATATTCCAACATTCTCTAAAGTGTTTCGCGCTTCAAATGTGCTTACTCATAGACACGTTGCATGTAGTAACTGTTCCCTATTTAAAACATACAAATTAATAAACATTTAGAAACATCTGCAGATGTTTCTAATTGTTTGTTAATTCATATTCCTAGGACAGGAATAGGTGGTGAGTTCCGGGATTAAGACCCAGCCAATGCCTAGTACAAGACCAAGTAGCGACAATGCCCAAAGGCAACAGAAGTAGTTCTAGGCTGGAGCCACAGGTCTGCACCAGAATGG
Organism: Rhinophrynus dorsalis; assembly: GCA_037306005.1. Lineage (NCBI taxonomy): Eukaryota > Metazoa > Chordata > Amphibia > Anura > Rhinophrynidae > Rhinophrynus > Rhinophrynus dorsalis. Next base: position 151,194,950 of record CM074719.1, on the reverse strand, counting down.
ATAGTCATACTTAGCCAGGGGTCATACACAGAGTGGGTAGTCGGCCAGAGCCACAGGTCTGCACCAGAATGGATAGTCAGACTATGTCAGGGGTCATACATGGAGCGGGTAGTCTGTCAGAGCCACAGGTCTGCACCAGAATGGATATTCAGACTTAGCCAGGGGTCATACACAGAGTAGATATTCAGCCAGGAAAGGGTCAACACAAGGACCAGCCACAGGACACATGAAAACTACTTCACTGGACACCACCTAAAGGCAAATGAGCCAGGTGTCCAGGCAGCTTATATCACACTGTGCCGGTGTGAGAGGAGGAACAAACAACAAGCCCCGAGAAGACACTCATCTGCTTGAGGCAATTGGAATGCTGAAGTAAGCCGCATTAGGAGAAACAGCATGAGCCGCTAAGAGGCATGGACACAGCCGGCTCCAAGCTGCCGGCCTCAAGGTAAGTAACTACTGTGACAACAGCCATGATTTTGGAGGAGGGGTCAGGTAGAGAAGCATTATTGGCCTAATTCTTTTTTTTCACATATACCTGTAGTGGTTTGGGCTAGGTATGTTGCCGCTACTGCCGCAGACGCATCACTGGGTCTAGTAGCGGCATGTGGAACCTTGATCATCCATCACCCATGTCACTGCTGTTGTTTATCCCATTCCCTTTGAGCTGTCTAATCATTCAAACAACTCAAAAGCATCAGCAAGAAGAGCAGTCACAAATTCTGCAATTACACCGGAGCATTTGATAATGCCAGTGGCCACTGGCCACCACATCATGATCTGATAGACCAATAGGGCATATTTTTCAGGGCTTGTTTTTTTTAAAAAAACAAACAGAGGTCTACAAAAAAAACAACAAAAAAACAAAATTGTGTGTGTGGGGGTCTAACAAGCCCAAGTCCTACAAATCATTGATTCCTCAGAGCTTGGCCCTAACACAAGTCTAATTTCCTACAACTAATCAATGTTTCCTCAGGGCCTGTGCCTCCAATAAGTCTAAGTGCTACAAATCAATATTGTGCCTCTAATAAGTTTGTCCTACAAATCAACGTTTCCTTGGGCCTAACACAAGTGTAATTTCTTACAACTAATCAATATTTCCTCATGGCTAATAAGTCTAAGCCCTACAAATCAATGTTTCCTCAGGGCTTGGGCCTCTAACAACAAGTCCAACAAAGCATCCTCTATAAAATACTGTATCCCATCAAGTATCAGTCTACCATAGTCATAGCTTATGTAAGGGGGTCCCTGTCTCTGTCATGCTACATACCAATTTCCTATGTATTTATTTGTTATTAACTGTCTTCAACAAACCTCCCAAAAATCAAATTCCCTGTTCAACTTTCCCCAGGCTCCAACCACCAACACAGGCACCCTAATCAGTCCCCTTTTATACCATGTCTTATGTTTTTTTAATTGTATTTATTTTTACTAACTGTTCCCCCAAGCCCAGCAAACAAACACCCAATAAAAATTCCCTGTTCAACTGATTGTTTCCCCAGATTCCACCCACTAACACGGCACCCTAATCAGACCCCTTTTATACCATGTCTTATGTTTTTTTTAATTATATTTATTTTTTACTAACTTTTCCCTCAAGCCCAGCAATCAAACCCCCCAATAAAAATTCCCTGTTCAACTGATTGTTTCCCAATGCTCCACCAACACAGAGACACTCAGACCCCTTTTATATTATGCCTTTGGTAAATAAAATAACATTTGCTATGTATTTTGTGTTAATTCAATGTTCCCATTGATTTCAATAGAATGAGCTAGGCAAAAAAGCAGAAAAACTGCACTTTTTGTAGGAAATGATTCACCACACAGAAAGAGACATTATTCACTGATTTTGGTTGGGAGCGAAAATTTTCGCCCATCATTAGTAGTAATGTTATACAACATGTGAACTTGAGATGTGTCCAAGCTCAACACTGTGTGCATCAGCTGTTGAAAAGGGACCCCTTACAGATATGAAACAGTTTTTACAATCACCTACGAAGAGAGTTAACACTCTCTCTAATACTTACAAGTTTGTTATAACACAAAGAGATGATACTCTCCCAGATTTCACCAGAAAATTGAGAATATAACTAAATATATAAGAATAATCAGACCCCCCCCCTAATATGGAAGAAAATCTTCATGGCCTTTTCAACCCAAGGATACTCAATTAATGGAATGTGGTTCAGGTTTTTGGCACAATGGTATATGACACCCAATAGACTCTCCAAAATATATGGGGATGCAGCGGGTTGCTGTTTGAGATGTGGAGAATCGAGAGGCATTATGGGCCACATCTGGTTGACTTGTCTGCTGGTCAGGGTATACTGGTCACAGATCAGCATAAAATTATCATAAAGTCTAAAAAAATTCTGGCAACCCTTTTACTTATCTTTTCTTTCTACCCTTTGTTCTCACTGGACAAACTCTGTCCCAGTCCCGTTGTTTCTTCTAATAGCTGCCAGACTCAATATACCAGCCCATTGGAAACAAACCTGTCCTCCCTCTATAGAAGCTTGGAAAAACTGAGTTAACAAATTCAGGGATGCTGAGAGACTGCATGCTTTCAGGATGTATTGAATGAAGAGATAAAAGACACAGACAGCGCAGACTCTCTAAGCGTAGCAGTAGGTCTTATTTCAATGGCCCCTCTTCCACTCTCCCTCAATATATGCACTTACTTGCTTATGAGGTTACAAACTGCCTCCCAGTATATATCACGTTCCCCTTAAACTGGGGTCGCTCCCAATCAGTTATACTCCAACAATTCCAAGCACCTTATTTTTCACATCAAGATGCCACAATTTACTCCTTCTTTTCTTCAAGATATTAAATCTCTTCTCCACTGCCCATACAGTGAATGCCTAACCTCAAAGTGGCATTCAGATGTGATCCAGAATTGAAAAATCAAAATTACGGATAGCAGCTCCACATCCCTTGGGAGCAATTAGTTAAAATACTGGGATTGTGTATTCAAAAAATATTTTAGTTTTATTGTTAGAGAGTGGTACAACAAGGAACCATTAAAGAGAATACCATACATGAAAAATATTGGCACAGCAATAGTATAAAAAACTTTTCAAAATATATAAAATATAAATCTAAAAATACAACAAAAAATATAAAAATTAGCTCAACGCGTTTCGTGACTAATTCCACGTCACATTATCAAGAGCTCTTGATAAAGTGACGTGGAATTAGTCACGAAACGCATTGAGCAGTATTTTAACTAATTTTAACTAATTGCTCCCAAGGGATGTGGAGTTGCTATCCCTAAGTTTGATCTTTCAATTCTGGATCAGCGTGCTGATATTTCGGTTGCACCAAAAACTCCCCCAAATCCCTCCCTCATTTTCTTCCTACTATGTTTTCTGTTCTTCTACCTTTCTTCCTAGCTCTTCCTCATTCTACTATAAAAGCCTTTTCTTCCCATACTTCCTTAGTTTTTCTGCCTCTTTTCTTTCTTCTCTTCTGCTCGGTTACTCACTTCCTACTGGATCTACTAATCAAGCAGTCATTTGGAACATTGTCTTCTCATACACAAGGGAATATATTACTTTCAGCTTACATTGTGCTATCATTTAGTGTGGTTTCAGTTAAGATTGTTCTTTTGCACAACTACCTTTCTCATATAAGATATTATTGTTCGCATAACTGGAAATGCATCTTGTTCCCCTCAAAATCATTGTAATACATAAAAATTTCAATAAAATATCAATTAAAAAAATTTATACTGAAAAGACTATTGACTACTTACATATTTAAATTGGACAATGATTACTGCTTATAGCTTACTTTTGCCTCTGAGGAAATTAATATAGTGTCTACTAAGCAAATATTATATGGATGTATACAAAGATATTTATATTGTACTCAGATTCATGGTGAAAATGTTATACTGGGTTTTACTTTATTCACAAAATGTTCCTTATATGGAAAGGTTCTAAAAAACATTTGCCATGTAAGAAAACTGCCAAGGACAAATGTCTGTTAATCTGACCTTTATGTTGTTCAGTTTTCAAGGAAATAAAACAATAATTCATGAAGAAATGTTTGAAGGAGAGAATTGTATTAATACATCTCTCTCTCTCTCTCTCTCTCTCTCTCTCTCTCTATATATATATATATATATATATATATATATATATATATAAACCAAAATTTCCACATAGTGCACTCTCCTTTCTGTAATGACAATATGTCTGGGTGACAATTTGCAAAAGTTTGCTTGTGAATAACTATAAAGGATTGAGATATAAGACTTATAACATTCATCATGTTTTTTTAATGCCTACAAAATAAAATAAAGTTAAAACGAAGTATTACTATCCCTTTAATACATTTATATAATAATAATAATATCAAAGTATTTTACCAGGAAGGATACATTGAGATTGCCTCTTGTAACGGATCTTATCCGTTACTTGGGTCCTTGTCTGGACCTCGAACGTTTTACCTAAAGACTATGGCCCCTTGGCCTCCTTTGACCTCAGATGGGGGTTTATTATCTTTATGTTAAAAGATTTATGTTTTATGTATTGTCAAATATTATATGTGTTTAATTGTACTTGTCCCTAGGATGTGTATTGTACCCACTCCAGCCATTTGACTCAAGACCTCCTGCTGGGTGTTAATCAAGTCATTTTATTGAGAACTGTCCTGAGACCCCCTGCTGTGTGTGTTAATCCATTCACGCCCCTCAGTCTGTGAGTCACCTATTGTATAACCTGAAACTATGTTGCCAGCCCTTTGTATTATATGTTGTGAGTTGATTGCCTATGTGAATGCTCCCATTGTGTCAGCCCTTACCATCTGCTGCTGGCCTTTTGTCTGATGTGTTATGATTTAATCATGTTCCCTATTGTATCAGGTTTCCCCATGTGATCCAATGTACTGTACTGTATATAAATATCTGTGGTTTGTGACAATAAAGAGAGTTATGTTTTGGAGTGAACAAGGAGTCCTGGAGTCTTGTATTGCTTATGGTCTAAAGTGTCCACTCTGATACCCATCTGCGCCAAGTATGCTGAATCGTCGACCGCCTGCTGCCAGCTTCCTGAGTCCAAACTTCATATGCTGTTAAGCGGCAACGTGGACTCTTCCCTGCTTCCCTGCTTCCAGCGATCCTGCGGCTGTTTCCAGTGACTGTCCATACTTCAACTGGTGCATCTGACGGCGCTTATCTGCGTCAAGAAGGAGAGTCCCGGGAACGATGGCGGAAGGCGATGCGGTCCCTTCTCCCTATGTCCTAGGGTATAGATATTATTACACGATTTAATGGTACTCATTTTATCTACCTCGGAAGGATGAAAGGCTGAGTCGACCCTGCTGGGACTAGAACCTGTGACCTTCACTGGGAGAGAAAATTTTGGCTGCGCAAACATCTGCTCCGGAGGAGAAACCCTGTGGGAAGTGCTTTGTAACTGCCCAATTACACACAAAGGTATTGGAAACATACCATACTTCCAAGGTTGCTGGGTACATTGGGTAAGACCAAGTAATTTGGTCAATTTTCAGACTCTTCTGGTGGCTGAGTCTCAGATCTGACTGTTCTGCTTTTACTGCAGCATGTACCACTTGTGCACAAAACAAATCACCTTGAAAATTGCCTGTCGGTCTCCTACAACCAGTGACCAATGGGGAACGTCCTTGGTCACACTTGTCCATTGATTTCATGGTTGATATTCCGGCATCCAACAGTATCACGGTCATTCTGATGATCATAGATACATTTTCCAAGATGGCTCACTTTGTCCCATTGACAAAGCTTACCATCTGCTCAGGAGTTGGCGATTGTGTTCACTAGAGAGGTATTTTGGCTCCATGGCATACCCAGGGTTATTGTGTCTGGTTGGGGGAGCCATTTTGTCTCTTGATTCTGGAGGTGCTTTTGTGCTCAGATGGGGATTCAGCTTGCCTTCTCCTCTGCATACCATCCTCAGTCTAATGGTGTGGCAGAAAGGTCTAATCAGGCCTTGGAACAATTTCTCCACTGCTATATTTCCAACCACCACGATAATTGGGCTACCCTGTTGCTGTGGGTGGAGTTTGCCTAAAATTGTGCTGTGAACTCTTTCTCATAGAGTTCTCCATTTTTTAATCAATTATGGGTTCCAACCCTCTGTCCTTCCCGAGGTTTTCGAAGCACAAGAAATTCCGGCTCTGGATGAGCATTTGAGGACGCTCTGTTCCTCCTGGGTACGGGTAGAGCATACCCTATGTGGTTCTGCTCAGTGGCAGAAGACTCCAATCTTAGATCCCAGGTTCCCTGTCTAAAGTTCGCTCCTTGTTTCATTGGCCCTTTCCGTGTGCTGCGATGAATTAACCCTGAGGCTTATGCTTTGGAGTCTGGACCTTCTGGCCTCAATGTGAATACACAATGTATTCCATGTCTCTTTGCTCAAACCTCTGATTTGCAATCAGTACACCTCATCTGTGGTTTGGCCAGCACCTGTTAGGGTAGGCGATCATGAGGAGTATGTGATATAGAACATTTTGTACTCACTTTGGGTCCGGGGGTGATTACAATATCTGGTCCACTATAAGGGTTATGGTTCTGAGGAACGCTCCTGGATTCCTTCAAATGATGTACATGCTACTAGACTGGTGCGTAAATTTCATGATTGCTTCCCTGGGAAACCCCGACCTGGGCCGCGGAGAAGGGGCCTTTAAGGGGGGGTACTGTCACAGCTCTTACCTTAGTTCCTGCGCCATCCAGTGGGGTGCAACTGAGTTATGGGTTCCGGGAGTGACGCTCGGGTGTCACTTCCCATGTCTCTTCTGGCCTGCGGCATCTCCCTGACCTCTGTGTCACTTTCAGGCATGCATGTTTAGGAATGACACAATAGTCCTTTATACCATTGGTTACTTTAGACTCCTCCCTGCTACTTCCTGGAGTAAGTTAAAAGGGCAATGGACAGTCAGTCCAGTTGCCCTTACACTGGTGTTCAGTGCAGTTTGCTATTGTAGTCTCTTGATTTCCTGTGTATGACCTAGGCTTGTCTGACCATCCAATCTGGTGCTGACCTGTGGCTCTGTCTGACTATTCCTCCTTGTTGCCTCCTATAGTGGTCATCCAATCTGGTTCAGATCTGTGGCTCTGGTTGACTACCCACTCCGTGTATGACCCTTGCTTGTCTGACCATCCAATCTGGTGCTGACCTCTGGCTCTGTCTGACTATTCCTCCATGTTGCGTCCTATAGTGGACATCCAATCTGGTGCAGACCTGTGGCTCTGGCTGACTACCCTCTCCATGTATGACCCTTGCTTGTCTAACCATCCAGTCTGGTGCTGACCTGTGGCTCTGTCTGACTACTCCACTGTGTCGCCTCCTATAGTGGATATACAATCTGGTGCAGACATGTGGCTCTGGCTGACTACCTGCTCCATGTATGACCTTTGCTTGTCTGACCATCCAATCTGGTGCTGACCTGTGGCTCTGTCTGACTATCCCCTCCTTCTCCTTACCAGCAGACATCCATCTGGAGCAGACCTGTGGCTCTGGTTGACTACCATCTATACCGACTGCAGGTGTGAGTCAGGTATCCTCCCATTGTCCATCTTGGGGAGATCTACTCTACCCTTACTGACTGCAGGCGTGAGTGAGTAGTCCTCATCGCTGTTCCTGGTAGGAGTTGTCTGGTTCCGGTTCCAGCCTCTAGGTTCCAGCTGAGACTTCATTGGCCTAGTCTAGTCTCTCGCAGTGAGGTCACTTCTGGGCAGCCTACTATTGCTGATAGTTGCGCTGGCTCAACTTGTGACCCTCTGCATCCTTCTGTTGTCTCTGACGATTATATATATATATATATATATATATATATATATATATATATTGTTATTATTTCTAATAAAGGTGAATTTACTATGTACCGTACTGACTCCAGAATTATTCCTGGGTAACCGTGACACCTTCTCTCCTCTGCCACTTCCTATCTGATCTCAAACTATACCCTATCCTGCCACATACACTCAACCAAAGACATTCTTCTTTCAGACCCTTTTCACTTATTTTTTCCTTAAATGTGGAATGCTCTACCTTCCAGCCTGTGACACTGCACTTCTCTGCTGTCTTCAAGTCCCACTTAAATTACAACAATGCTTCAGCAAGCTAGGAGGCACTGACTTCATACATTCAAGACTTATAATTTGTTTACTTTATTTATGTGGTCTCTATCCAAAACAGAACTCTACTAGCATTGTATTTCACATGTGACCCTTATGTATTCTATATGTCTCCCTTTACCACTTTAGATTTTAAGCTTTTGAGCAGGGACCTCACTTCCATGTTTCATTCTACTGTCTAAATCCTTAAATTATAAGTGCTGCATACACTTGTGGTGCTACTTAAAGAAATATTTTCATTAAAGGGATAGTATTACTTAAAAATGACTAATCTCTATGTTAAAGCCCTCCAATAAAGATGAAATATGCCCCCAGCAGCATCTCTCAAACCCTTACATCTCTAGCCCCTGGCTGACGTCAGCTTTCTAGCTGAGAGCAGGAGAATCCTCTCCTGAAATCAGCCGGCGGCTCTGCAGCAGAGCCGAGATCACGTTAATAAAGAAGAAATCCATCACTAAAAAGGTCTTATACATGTGCTTGGTTTGCAAGCACATGTAGAAGACCTTTTAAGTGTAGGATTTATTTTTTATTAATACGATCTCGGCTTTGCTGCAGAGCCGCAGACTGTCCCGGGACCTGATTCCCAGACTGTCAGCTAGAATGCAGGCTCTCAGCTAGAATGCTGACGTCAGCCAGGGGCAAACTTTGTAAGCGATTATCTATCAAACCATAAGGGTTTGAGACATGCAGCTGGGGGCATTTTTCATCTTTATTGAAGGGCTTTAACATAGGGATTAGTCTGTTTTAAGTAATACTATGCCTTTAACTTTTGTAGAGGCGATAGATCCACTTTAATTAATTTGCATGCAAGTGTAATTTTACTCAAATTGTGAAGTGCTGAGTACACTTGTGGCATTATGTAAATAAACATATTCATTCATTTGTACTGGGGTATTTCAAAAACAATGCTGCTCTTTCACTTTTAAAAGGCGGAGATGTCCAGTAGGAAATGTTTTGTTTTATGGTGTGTATGCCGGGGAGCATGCAGTACGCTGTACACTCAAAAGGGATGTCTTTTTTGTTGTTGTATGTCTTAGTTAAATCATACCAGTGAATTTACAAAAGTTTAAATCGGTCATTATTAGTCTGCTTTAATGCTATGATGGATAATGAAGTAATTACTACATCAAAAGAAATAGGAGTGTTACAATTTTGTATATTGTAAAGCTACCTTAGATTTTTAATTGATTAATCAAACATTGATAAAAGATATGCTAAATGGGTAACACTGAGACATTTAAATGTAAATACTATTTTACAGATATAAATATTTATGATTGACTTGTTACAATGAAAGTTTACATATTTGAAAATGACATTAAAAACTGACTATATATCATATTCACCAAATACCAGCAGAGGCATAGTTTAGGAAATATTCATATTTATGTATGGTGTGATCACCAAGTACAGCAACATTTTCCAGTTTAGTTAATTAAGTTTTTAGTAAAGAACAGAGCTAATTAGAATATGACTTTGCACTCAGAGAGACTTTCACTTTTTCTGAAATAAAAGAATTGATATATATATATATATATATATATATATATATATATATATATATATATATATATATATAAAAGAAGACTCCTGTGTGCCTGGCAAACACACCCAGGGTGGCAGTAAGAAGGAGTTATTCAAATCTCCTCTGTACTACCTGTCCTATTGTTTCAATCATAGGGGCGTGATTTTGACATGTCTGGCCAGGGGGAGTAGCCTGCCTTGCCACGCCTGTCAAAATCTCTGCATAGCAGATACATGGTGAATACTTGAACATGTGAATCTTGCATCATTGTGTAAGTGCAGAAGTGTGGTAAGTGTGGGAATTTAAAACAGGGGAATTCAAACACAGGGGATTACACAGGGGACTGCTTTTACAAGTGACTGGTTCCAAGTGAAGAGTTAGAAGGAATCTGATTAAGTACATAAGAGAGTGTTTGGGGTTTTATTAGTAAGGTTTATTAAAAAAAAAAAAAAAAATTGTGGGTATTGCAAGAGTTAAAAAAACTATTTACTGGGTTTTTCTCTGGCCTGTGTGATTAGGGCTGATTGCTAAGGGATTTCACCTGGCTGCTAGTTACTATAAATACAGTCCATTAGCTCTGTGTAGCTTGCTCTGTGCGACTGCAATTACAAGTGACTGGTTCCAGGTGAAGAGTTAGAAGGAATCTGGAGTTAGAATAGAAGCAGGAGTTGGAAATCAGCAGAGCTCTGAGGTGACAATCATTTCAAAGGATTTATTGCATTCACATTTAAGGTTGGTTACTTACCATATAGTGAGCATTAGAGGATAATATAAAGCTATTTGAATTGTAAAACCAAGCATGAGTGATAGCAGGTTAGCCAATCTCATGCAGTGCACATCTTGTCACATGTTTGAACACTTGGAGCAATCGTTCCAGGGGTCATACCGCTGTGCCAAGTGTGAGCATATTTTCTCTTTAGAGTCTAAGATATTGGATTTGGAGAGAAATATTGCAACATTGCGAGACATTGGAAACCTGGAAAGGAGTTTAGAACTCACAGAGCAGGTAGTATGTGGGGTTAGTGGTGAAGAGGGTGGAGTTGTAGATGAGAAGCGACAGGTAGGCAGCTGGGTAACAGTAAGGAGGGGAGGTAGTGGGCAGAGGAAGAGGAAGGCCAGATCTGAGTTGACTCAGTCGAACAGATTTGCAAGATTGTGTGAAGATGTTGATAAGAATTGCTCAGAACTGGCAACACTGGAGAGGGCTGATTCCTCTAGCAGCCAGGGGAACAGTCCTCCTTCCAGGCTAGATGGGATGTAGAGCAGGCAGAAACCAAGGCAGGTGGTGGTAATAGGGGACTCTATTATTAGGAGGGTAGATAGGGTAATCTGCTGCCAGGAACGTGAATGCCGAACAGTATGCTGTCTCCCGGGTGCTCGGGTTTGGCATGTTGCGGACAGGGCTGACAGATTATTGGGAGGGGCTGGAAGTGATCCAGCTGTCTTGGTACCTAAAGAATGATTTCAGGGATTTAGGGTGCAAGCTTAAGGCAAGGACCTCTAAGGTAGTATTTTCTGAAATACTACCTGTGCCATGTGCCAGTGCAGGTAGGCAGAGGGAGCTCAGGGAGCTTAATGCATGGCTCAAGCAATGGTGTAGGAAGGAGGGTTTTGGGTTTTTAGAACACTGGGCAGACTTTGCTCTTGGGTACAATCTATATGGAAGAGATGGATTGCACCTAAATGGTAGAGGAGCCTCTGTGCTAGGGGAGAGAATGCTAGGAAGCTTGGAGGAGCTTTTAAACTAGGAAAGGGGGGGTATAGATAGCAAAAATGGGGTAGATAGAGCAGATAGGAACTGGGTCCATGTAAATGAACAGAGGGGTGGAGAAAGGGTGTGGAAAAATTAGTCAGTAGGGAGGAACTCCTAGTAAATGAATGTGTAGAAAAAAGGCATGTAGGGATTAATATGTGTAAAGACTTCAAAATTAATTGTATGCCAGCAAATGCAAGAAGTATGGTAGATAAAATAGGAGAACTAGAATTTCTGGCGGTTAATGAGCAATTGGACATAACTGGAATAACAGAAACATGGTGGAACAATGCACATGACTGGACTGTAAATATAGAGGGCTATTCCCTGTTTAGAAGAGACAGAATTGATAGAAAAGGGGGAGGTGTGTGCTTATATTTGAAAACACAGCTAAATCCAGTTTTGCGGGGTGATATTAGTGAGGAAACTGGCCAAAATGTGGAGTCCATGTGGGTAGAAATTGAGACTAAATGTGGTGTAAAAGGTAAAAAAAAGTTGTTGGTGGGCATAAGCTACAAATCACCAAATATTGATGACAATGATGAGGCCCAACTGCTGTTGCAAATGAGGAAAGCTGCCCAGTTTGGGCATACTATAATTATGGGAGATTTTAATTATCCAGATATCAACTGGAAAAATGAGACCTGTCAGAGTGCTAAGGGTAGCAGGTTTTTGAACACACTTCGTGTAAGCTACATGTCACAAATGGTGGAAGCGCCGACAAGAAATAACAATATATTGGACCTAGTTCTCACTAATAACACAGAAATGGTATCCAATATTAAGGTAAGAGAACATTTGGGAAACAGCGATCACAACATGGTTACATTTGAGATCAGTCTGGCAACGCAAAAATGTATAGGTTCAACCAAAACTCTTAATTTTAAAAAAGCTAACTTCAAATTTTTAAGGGCTTCAATGCAACACATAGACTGAGATATTTTATTTAAAGGCAAAAATACTGAGGAAAAATGGTCAGAATTCAAATTTAGGTTGCAGAAATGTACACAACAGTATATACCAATGGGGAACAAATGCAAAAGAAGTAAGTCCCAGCCAATGTGGTTAACTGCACATGTAAAGATGGAAATGGCAAGGAAAAAAAACGCATTCAAATTATTTAAGTCTGAAGAACTGAACATTCTTTCTTAAAATACAGGGAGTGCAACAAAGATTGCAAAAAGGCAATTAGGGTAGCAAAAATAGATAATGAAACTCAAATTGCAAGTGAAAGCAAACTAATCCAAAAAAAGTTTTTCAAATATATAAATAGCAAAAAACTTAAGAGGGAGTGCATTGGACCATTCATAAATGAGATGGGTGAGTTGGTTAGTGAGGATAAGGAAAAGGCCGATGTTTTAAACACTTTCTTTGCATCAGTATATACAAGGGAGCAAGGAATGCTAGAAGAGCCTCCGCAAGTAACAAATAAACAATACAATTAATAGATATTGGGTTAACTCAAGAAGATGTCATGGGAAGACTGAACAAAATTAAGACTGACAAAGCACCGGGTCCTGATGGTATACATCCAAGGGTTCTTCAGGAACTTAGTGCAGTGTTAGCAAAACCCCTATATTTACTCTTTAAAGATTCTATTTCCACAGGCTCAGTGCCACAGGATTGGCGAAGAGCTAACATAGTGCCTCTATTTAAGAAGGGAACTAAAACAGAACCTGGGAATTATAGACCAGTGAGTTTGACCTCTGTAGTGGGAAAACTGTTAGAAGGGATAATAAGGGACTATATTCAGGATTACAACACAAAAAATAAAATCATTAGCACAAATCAACATGGTTTTATGAAGAATAGATCATGCCAAACTAATCTTTTCAGCTTCTATGAGGAGGTAAGCAGAACCTTGACAATGGCAAGGCAGTAGATGTACTATATATAGACTTTGCAAAGGCATTTGATACAGTGCCACACAGAAGGCTGGTGTATAAAATAAGGAAATTGGGGGCTAGGAGATAACCTTTGCAATTGGATACAAACCTGGCTGAAGGATTGGGAACAGTGTGTGGTTATAAATGGAAAATTCTCTAGTACAGTTAAAGTGGAGAGTGGAGTACCTCAGGGTTCAGTTTTAGGTCCGCTGCTTTTTAACATGTTTATAAATGACCTGGAAATAGATATAGAAAGCAAAATATCAATATTTGCTGATGATACTAAATTATGCAAAGTCATTAATTCAGAACAGGCTATTTTCTCTCTGCAGAGGGACTTACATACAATGTCAGATTGGGCAAATATGTGGAATATGAAGTTTAATGTGGGGAAGTGTAAAGTCATGCATTTGGGAGGAAACAATCCCAAGGCTACTTATAAACTTAATGGAATAATTTTAGGTGACTCATTGCTAGAAAAAGACCTGGGTATCCTTGTCAACTACAAACTTGGAAACAGTGACCAGTGTCAAACAGCAGTAGCAAAGGCAAACAAAGTTCTGTCTTGCATAAAAAGAGGTATCGAAGCAAGAGTGGATAACATTATTTTGCCATTATACAAAACATTGGTAAGACCTCACCTTGAGTATGCAGTGCAATTTTGGGCACCGGTTCTGAAAAAGGATATACTAGAACTAGAGATGGTACAGCGGAGAGCAACAAAATTAATTAAGGGAATGGAGGACTTGACATATGAGGAAGGACTAAACAAACTTGGTTTATTTACTCTAGAGAAAAGACGACTAAGAGGAGACCTTATCACATTGTACAAGTATATGAGAGGTCAATACAAGGATCTCTGCGGTGAGCTATTTATCCCAAGGCCTGATCAGGTGACCAGGGGACACCCCTTGAGATTAGAGGAAAGGAGGTTTAAATTTCAGCAGAGGAAGGGGTTTTTTTATGGTAAGGTCTGTTAAATTGTGGAATTCATTGCCCAGGGAGGTAGTTATGGCAGATACAATGGGTACATTTAAGAGAAGATTAGATACATTTCTTTCAAAAGAGAACATACAGAGTTATACTGTTTATCAGTAGGCTGATCAGGAAGGTCTGATAAAGACTAATTGGTAGCAGGAAAGCTATAAAATTCTCAGTTCTGAGGTATGAGGCGAAGGTTGAACTTGATGGACTTGTGTCTTTTTTTCAATCTAATTTACTATGTTACTATGTTACTAAGACAGCCCAATGGAGACTAGTGGTTTATCCTTTTGGATAGCCAGGGACACAGAGACGTCACCTAAGGTCTGTCCCCTATAGAGCCTTAGGTGCAGGCATTTCCCGGACATGTGTGGCAAGTTCGTAATAGGTGCCCTGCCTTACCTCAGTAAAGGCATAGGCCCTCCCACCTCCTAAAGGCCCTTTCCTCAACCTAAAGGCGAGTGAACCCAAGCTGCATGTGCTCCACATAGCCTGAGGTTTCAAGACTAGGAGGCGCAGGAGGAGAGGGAGGCATGGATGGGGACAAAAAGCTTGGGACTTAAAGGATGGGAGGCCTCAGCAGGTGCCCCCTGAAGGAAGGATTCTCATGGATTTAGGAGTCAATCAGGATGCAATATGAGACCAGTTCCTCTAAATCTCTGGGGACGTCCTGGGCTGCAATCTCGTCTTTAACCATATAAGAGAGCCCATTAGAGAAAGCAGCCACGAGAGCCTCATTATTCCAACCAACCTCGGCAGCCAGGTTACAAATCTCTATGGTATAATTTGAAACCATCCTAGTACCCTGCCGGATGGACATTAGTTGCTTGGCAGCCAAAGTGGAGCGGGCTGGTACATCAAATACCCTTTTAAAGGATGCCACAAACTCAGTGTTATTGTATACTATAGGTTTCTGTGTCTCCTAAAGAGGATTAACCCATGCCAAGGCCCTGTCAGAGACTAAGGAAATTACGAGGCCCACCTTACTCCTATTGGACAGGAAGGCCTGTGGTACCATCTCCAGATAGTTATCGACTTGGTTCAGGAAACATCTGCACTGGTTAGGGTCACCCCCATAATGCTGGGGAAGCGGAGTGGACCCAGTCACGCCTCTAGTAACATTGGAATCACCAGTGGCAGCCGGAGCAGGAGTGGCAGCAGCTATAGGGGCAGCCTGCACCGGGTGTTGCTGAGGTGGTGAAGCCAGATGCGCAGTATGGAACAACAAAGTCTGGAGGGCTATCGTAAACTGGTCCATGCACTGGTTCTGCCTGGTAGAAACATTCGGTGGATTGCCTGCATCATCTGCGTTCATGACCTTTGTGTAATGTTAGGGACCAGGAACCGACAGACAAAAAAATGTGAAGTGCAAAACACCTTTATTAAAAGAACCAAATAAATCAAAAGCAAAATCGTGATCCAGGAGCGTAAACCAAAAGACAAGCCGGGGTCAGGAACCAAGACAGGTAGTCAGACAAGCTGGGGTCAGGAATACGGAGATCAGCAATGTCAGGAACAAGCTAGGAGTCAGGAGCCAGAAGGGATGTCAGAGGAAGCCAGGTCATGCACGAATAATCAGGAACTCAGGAGAACGCACTTGCAGTCAGAAGAAAACACAAGGGCAAAGAGGAAGAGAGTCTTGCTACTTTAAATAGCCTGGAAGGGGCTGGCTGATAACAGTCAGGTGAGTAACCATGGAAACAGAGAGGTCAAGGCAGTTCGATAATCATCAGCTGACTCAGCCTAACACAGAGAAAGAAAGGCAGCAGTAATCAACAGCAGAGTGTTAGACCAGATCAGTCAAACCATGACAACGTCAGATGCTACACACAATACGCCAAACGCTACACTCTGTATACCAAACACTATACAACAAAATCTATACGCGAGAATTTATTTGCCAAAGATACTATATGCAATAGGGAAATCGCTCTATGCAATATGAAAAACCTATAATTAATAGGTAAAACACAATATGCTATATGCTCTACACAATAGGTAAAATGCTACACGTAAAACTCAAAATACACAATGCTATTAGGCAATAAGCTATATGCAATACACTATATGCAAAACGATATACACAATACACACAAAACACATAAGCTCACACATGCTCATACACTCTCTCACTCACACATGAGCTCACTCTCACATGCTGTTTCTCAAAGTGCTCTCACACGCTATTGTTCAAAACATGCTCTCATGCTGTTGCTCATGCAACACGCACACAAGTTCACAGATGGAGCTTTGTGTATCACACCGTTTTGCAATGCATTGCACACCATTTTGGACCTGAAAGGGCTAAACACTGAAAATTCAACAAGCCAGTCATTAAAGCTGTCATTGTTTTATTAACTGCATGGACACTACAATGCCAATATTGCTAGTATTACCTAAATTGCAAATCTGCTTGTCTTTTGTCTAACATAACACAAAAGCAGTTGCTAATGCAAACTTGAACTCACAGTGACAGGTCCACTTTAATAAACAGTGAGTAGAGTATTGAGAAAAGTATTTTACACTATGAACAGGAAACATTGCCCACATTTCAGTAATGCCAGTGGAGTCCAAACCTTTCTCTGAAGGTAACTGGGGTATTTTAAGAGAATAGACAAATACAGGTTTCTGTCACTCAGTGATAGTAAACATATGAATTTATGGTGGTGGCAAAAGTAAAGGGGGTTTCCCAAAGACTTCTATGATTATGAAACTAAAAATTATCCAAGATAATGGTAGTATTTTTATTGTATTTATTATTGCTATGATTTCATTCAAGCTCCCATCTTCTTCAAATATATTTTTGATTTGATTTTTGAGGAAAATCTTGACTGATCTAGGTGTAGTTATCTCTAGCACTTAAAGGTTAACAAAATGCAAAGACATATATCATAAGAAGATAAGAACAAAAATGTGTGTGTGTGTGCATACATGTATGTGAATGCATGTGTGTGTGTGTTTAAGTGCATGTAATAGCTTGTTATGTACATTTACTACTTTTAAAATTACAAGGCATTAAAAATAATACTGAGTTACTGATTTATGGTGCATTATGTTTTATCTGACATTTTCTTTCAATACAAAAGTAATCATAATGTTGGATTGCCTCATATTTTAGTATCTACAACATAATATTAAAAGGTACCACAAATGTATATACTGTATTTTCAGTGACCTTTCATTTTAACCTATATTTCACTTCTGAGATTTTGATCATTTTAATTGTCCTTTTTTCACTCATTTCATTTCAGTATGATAACACTAATGGATCAGCTCACAGCTGTGCTTTTGCTTCAGAGTAACAACAGAAAGTGGCTAGACTATGCTGCGATGAGAATGACAATGTGATTTTCTGTTTCTTAAATCATATTAAACAGTTTCTCATCTTTGCATTTGTATTGGTTTAAAACCAAAACTGAAGCTGTGGGCCATATTCAGTCAGAGACAAAGATGCAATTCTGGAGCAAACCAATTGAAGTATAGGGGACAAATAAAAATTCCCAAAATTCCCATGGGGTATTTAACCCAGTGAATACTAGTGTGGTCTCTCTCCAGCTCATTGCTTTGCAATATGTTAGAGTAAATACGCTCCATGAAAAATTTTCATGAGTGAGCTGATGTTGGGCATGTAAATACCCGTGTGCACTAGTTTTAGCCATAGACATCTCCTCCAGCAACTCCAAGTTATCTTCCCACCTCTCCCTCAAAGGAGGATCACCCTACGGGGTGCAAGCATCTAGTCTTCAGTAAATAAATGACAGAGGCCTGTCCAGCCATCTAGCCAGTGCAGATTAGCGTAAATGGAACTGCACAATAACTGGATCATACCCCCAGCACTGCTTCTGGAGTGCATAGTGCAGTCAGAGATACAAATCAAAAAAGCAGTGAGGTATACCAAACTCCCTGTGGAGCTGCTCAAAGGGTTTCAAAGTGTTGCCATCATAAATGTGTCCTTGTGTCTAAAGTCCAGGTCTGATCAGGGTGATATTAGTCCACAATTGGGTGGATGGGTCACAACTCCTCCAGCCCACCACTGTTTGTAGCAACCCCATACACAGCAACTGCCATGGTGATAGCAGTGCTACTCATCAATAGTTCCATAGTCAACACCAAGGATAGGTGAGGATTCTCACACAGCATAGATTCCTGTAGACTAAGAACTGGAAACAGGTTTCAGAGTTTGACCAGGCCAAGGTGTATTGGTCCTGAGCCTCCAGGTAGTAGCGGTAAAAGTAGCAGTAAAAGGCAGGCAAATTGATACCTCCCTCCGACCTTAGCCCTATGTAATGTCGACAGCCTAATTCTGGGTTCCCTCCCCTCTCCAGTCAAACCACAAGGTTATCAAATCTTTTTCAGAATGTGAATGAGTGAGTTCTGAAAAACATACAGAAATTTTGGGGAAAATAGCATTTCAATAAGGTTAATCCTTCCAATAATGCTAAGTGGTAAGGTTTCCCAAGCAGTAGTCTTATCATGAAATTGGTCTATTATCCCTAATGAACACTCTGGGGGAGCCAGAGATCAAAATCCCCAGGTACTTGAAGGAGTCTTAGATTAACATGGTTCTGGAAGATTTACATGAGTAAAGCTCACAAGTGTTTATGTGGTCCAGTAAGGCTGTCAATGATAAAATCATGTCACCCATGAAAAGGATCATGTCGTCTGCATAGAGAGCTAGTTCTTCTAGACCTACCACACAAAAGCAGGTAATATTAGGATCCTCTTGTATACTGGCTGCCAGGCGCTCTATCACCAAAGAGAAGAGCCCACCAATAATGGGCAACCTGTCTGGTGCCCCTGCTTAGAAAAAAATCTGTGGAACAGATGTTCCCCATGAGGACCAAACCAACAGGCTGCATGTAGAAAGTGTGGATCCAGTGGATGTACAGCCCATAAATAGTTCCACACCAATAATAGATTTCTCAGACCTGGCCAAGCACCACCAACCAAGAGCATGCCCAAGGAGGAGTCCATCAAAAACATTAAATAATTAATTAACATAAAACCCGTCTGGGCAATAACCCCCTAACAGAGCTACAGAAATGACTTCTAACCTGTGAACTGAATACCGTTACCTGCCAGCCAACATGACTCAACTAATATCTGACAATTATGTGAACTCCACAGGGAGAGAGGGCAAATGATCAGTGGCACGGAGTCCCAGTCAAGCCCCGAAGCATTGAAAAGCAAAAGGATACATGATATCAATCACATTATAACAATAACATATTTTGAAGTCCATGGCGTAAACAGCAGTGCAGACACAAACAGCAAAATGAGCACAAACCAAACAATGCACAGATATATCCGTGCACATGTATATATATGGGATGGAGAAAGAAAATGAAAAAGAAAAGGGGGGGGGGAACCCCTAAGCTAACAACATAGAAGGGAGGGAAACACCCCACCATAGCCTGGACTAGAGCCCAGTGCCACTAACCCATACCGACCTCAAAAGAGAACACCACAAAAGATGAGAGCACATGACCTTAAGAGGTGGGGACCCGCCATCATGAAACAAAGGCAGAGACGTACCACCCACACCTCATTGCACGGCCAAAAGGATATGTCATGGTGCCAATCCCTGGCCAGAACATATGAAACAGGACGGTAATTTCAGTAAACAGAAAATACCCCCAGTAAACCCAAGTGAAGCATATGGTGCAAACATTCGTGGGAGCCACACTAGTAACGGTAGCACAACTCTAGAGCAACATGGAGAAAGCCAGACATGCACATACATGGCACATGAACTTGGGAGCATTGCATACAAACTCCAGAAGAGTCACATGCGATACAACAGCCTTAAGGGTGACATCAGTGGAATGAACAGAACTCAGGTAAAACATAAACATAGTCATGTAACCATTAACTTAGCAATGACATAAAAAAAGGAAATTACTTATTTGACCTATGTAACATGAACAACATCATACTAGACAACATTATACTGGTCACCCTCCAGCCAACCCACCAGGCAGGATTGAGTCCAAAGAAAGATAGGATGGAACATGGAATGTGACACACCATGCTTACTCTTCAGTGAAGATGACCTGAAAGAGGTGTCCATCCTATTAAGTGAGGCCAAGGCAGAATGACTGTCCAGTCACCCCCATCGGCGCCACTGCACCAAAGGAACAAGGAACACCAGCTCAGCTATGGAAGGCCAACAGAAGATCTTTCACAGCTATTCACTCCTAAAGCCTCTCCAACCAGGACATAGCCTCCATTTTGGACGTAAAGAAATGGGAAATATCACCATGGGCAACTCAGAGCTTGGCCAGGTATAGCATAGCATAAGGAATGTTCGTCTCCATCACACACCTGGAACTTGGTTGTTTTCATAGAATAGTTGGCCCTTCAGCCTTGAGGGTCGCAGGATAGCTTCACGGTCTTTGAAATTCTGGAGCTTTGCAATTATGAGTCTAGGCGGGGCCCCTATGGGCAGGGATATAGATGGTAACCTGTGGGCTCTCTTAATAGCAAAGTAGTTAGAAAGACCTTCCATGACCAGTGTGGTTCTTATCCAAGTTTCAAGAAATTACTCAGTTGATGTACCTTCACTACATTCTGACAGGCCTGCACCTGAGATTGTAAGGAAACAGGAAGTTGAGACCTGCCTCTGCACATCCAGGACTTTCTCTCTCATCACTTACTGGCCCGCCCGCAAGAGGTTCAGGTAGTTAAGACTGCTTGACAATTGGCGATAGAAGCCATGAACTCCACGAAGTGGGACTTTGCAGAGTCTTCAGAGTAGGACAACTGAGAAGGAGATGCAGATTGATATTCTATAATAGCCTCCATTTCACCCTCAGCAATCTGGAATCAGGCAAATTTGCTCAACTTCTTACCCATTTTGGAACTGTGAAGCAGAATGGAAGGTGGCCAAGGAAGACGAGCAATAATGCAGAATAATAGCAGGATGTGAGCTCTTGAGTAGGGGTGGGTGAAAATTTTTGCCTCAAACTGAAATGTCAAATTATGGCACTTTCCACTTGGCAAATAATTTCCCTCGAAAAGTGCTGTTTTTCCATTTTTTTCAACCTTTTTCACCCATTGAAATCAATGAGAGGAAAAATATTTCTCCACCACATGAAAGTTTTCTATAGCCATATAAAAGGCTGTCAGACTCTCATAGCATGCCATTTTGTGTTTGTGAGAGGAGAGAGCAGTATGTTTTTTGAGCTAGAGAAGACAGAGAGGGGAATTGAAGTTTACTTTAGGGAATCTTTCAGGTAGGAGAGTTGTTCTGCTAGGAGAGTCAGTGGTGCACTCTGGGGAGAAGAAGGGAGGAAGGAGGTTGACCCCAAACACTCCAATATTCCATGTGACTGACTGGCACGTCACAGGCAGCTAGGGACCTATTTGCTAACTGATCTTGCTGTTATTGTCTCTGTGCTGAGTGGGGAAGTCTGCTGGAAAACGCTGTTGATTTTGTTTTTCAGTTATAATTTTTTTTGGACAGACTATGATAAGACAACAGGGTGGACAACTTAAAAAAAAAAGAACTAAATATATTAGGTGACAGACAGCTTACTGGGCTTAGGCAAGGCATCATACAGCTCCATCAATTGTGTTGTGTACCGTACAGTAAAAATACACAATGTAGTTGCATAATGTCCAGCAAACGCACAAGGGGAAGAAGAAGAGGGAGTGGTGGAGCAGAGCAGGAATGTGAGATTAAAGAAGTAGTTCAAAAACTGACTCCAGCATCCTTCTCTTGTTCAGACACAGATGAAGTTGGGAGTTAGGATGATGACAGGGCTATAAGGTTAGCAGAAAGTTAAAGCCTGAATCTTCCACCACTTTAAAGGAGCACTGTGCCTGTCTTTAAACTGTTTTGGAAAGCCATTGAAAAGTCTGACCCTGGACAAGCACAGATGTCAAAAAGCACACAGTCACCCTATCAGTCATCATGTGCATCATCACCTCTTCAAAGTCCATGTCCCACTCAGCCACACACACCTGTTTTGAGCATCCAGCAACAGCAACACAAGTTAACATCCACAATGTTAGATATGACGAGTGCCTCTGCTGCTTTGACACCTAGTAGTAGTGGCACTAGAATTGCATCTACATCTAGCCCAAGTAGTAGTAGTAGTAGTAGCAGAAGCACCACCTCAGGAAGCCCTCGTTCCATGAAGTCCACAATATGGAGATACTTCACTCAGGATCCTCAAGCTAAGCATGTTGCTATCTGTTGTCTGTGCAAAAAGCACATGAGCAGGGGGAAAGCAGGCTCACACTTAGGCACCTCCTCTATGAGATTCAATTTGAAGCACAGCCACAGGTCTGACTGTGAGACACACTATCAGCAGGCCAAAGGTGCTGCAACTAGCAGCAGAAGACCTTTAAAAAGTTCCCAGGGCTGTACGGCAGAAAAAATAAGTAGTGATGTTTTTTATGTGTCAGAGAGTGTGCTACTGCCAGTGCCAACAGTTAGTTCAGTCTTCATAACACCTATGGCTCCTGCTGCAGAGGAGTATAGTGACTCTGGCTTTGCTGTTGGAGATGGCAAGAGTCACAGACTGCCCACACATGCTGCCTCTACCGCCGCCACCTCCTCTAGTCATGTTGTTAAAGCAATAAAGTTTCAGGCTTCTTCTGCTATGTCCAGCCAACCCACACTGATTGAGTCCCTAGGAATGAGTCAAAAACTTCACAAAAACAATCCCAAAGTATGCCTGTGGAATGGCAAGGTTACCAAGATGTTGGCAATTGACATGCTGCTGTATTCCTTTGAAAAAAACATGGTTTCAGAGAACTGATGTCATGTGTAGCTCCACGCTGGAATATCCCAAGCAGAAGTTATTTTTCCAGGATGGCTGTGCCTGGATTGTACAAGCAGGTGGTTAGTATGGTAGGAAAAGGGCTGAAAGGTGCATATGGCAAGAAAATCTACCTGACAACAGATATGTGGACAAGTGGGCAGAGCACAGACTATATGACTGTGACTGCTCACTCGGTTTCCCTTCCAGCACCAACAGTAGCTTACAGCATCAAGTGAAAGCCAGCAATCGTGCTTCTGTTTGTGGCAGTGTGATTAAAAGGAGGCAGCAGCAGCAGGATAGCCCATACCATCGTCATGCCATCTTGTGCATGCAGAGTTTTGAGAGACAGTCCCACAAAGCTGTATATGTTCTAAGCTAGAGCATGTGATAGAGGAACGGCTGGTACAACGTTCCATAAAAGCTGGTTTTGTGTCTGCTGATAATGGCTCCAATATAATCGCTGCTTTGAGAATAGGTGGCATGGGGCATGTGCCCTGCTTTGCCCATGTGCTAAATCTGAAACCCTCAAAGAGATGCTTACTATTGCCCGCAAAATCTGTACCCATTTTAGTCGCTCCTACAATGCACACAAGACTCTATATTCCATACAATTGCATAACAGCCTGCCCCTTCACTAGCTGAAAATGGAGGTCCCTACCAGGTGGAATTCCACCATGTTCATGCTACAGTGTTTGTACAAGCAGAATCAGGCCATTCACGAGTACACTATGCAAAACTGGAAGGCTTTGGAGGGAGCTTCTTTGTCACTTGGCCAATGGCAACTAATGTGCAATGTATGTGATCTGATGAAACCCTTTGAGGCATTGGGGCAGGAATTAGTGAAATTCTACCACTGATATTTTTATTGCAGCATGGCTGAGGAATCTTACCAGAATGACAACACAGACATACACCAGATGATAATGGACATGTTAGTGTGATTTGAACAAGATCCTCTCATAGTGTCTATTAAAAGTAATAAGGAATACATTCTTGCCACTTTGTTGGACCTGCGCTTTAAACACAAAATTTAGAATTTCTGCCAAATTGCCATCAGCAGTTTGTCACAACAAGGAGTCATAACGATCAGCAGCAACTCTCTGAGGAATCGGATTCTGTCAAGGAATATCGAGACATGCTTATTGATCGAGTGGAGGGTTGCATTACGGAGGATGATAGGGAGAAATAGAGGGCACAACAAACATCTAGGCGGTATAGTGAAAAGGAAAGCAGCAAAGCATTTCAACCAGTAGAAGCAGCTAATCATCAACCAGTTTATCCCATTCAGAACACAGGGAAATTCATCATGGATCTCAGCAGGGGTGGCAAAAACCCAAAATTGGTAGTGGTGGTGGTGGCGGCACCTCTCTTTGGGACTTGCTCCCTGAGTATGGGTTGGTAACTGACACACAGAAACAGAAGTGGTCCCATTGCATGTGAGATGGTTTCTGCATACTTGCAGGTTTGCTACATTTTAGGCAGAAACAATGACCCCATGGAATACTGGCAAACAAAGCAGTATGTGTGGCCAGCATTGACACGTACTGCAGTGGAAACTTAGTTGTCCTCCAGCAAGTGTTGAGTCTGAGAGGGTTTTCAGTGCAGCTGGTTATTTTGTCAATGACCACAGGACACAGCTATCAAGCAGCAATGTTGGGAGACTAACATTCTTAAAAATGTACCAACATCTCATACCATCTGAGTGTCAGGTAGCAGAAGCCACACATGACAGAGAAAGCCAGGATAAATATTTTAACAGCAGCACAGATGAGGAGGTGGAGGAGGGATGTGAAGAAGGGTTGCCACCATCTACCCCACTTGGTACCACTGCTATGACCGATAAGTAATGTGTGTCAATAATCTGAGAAGGAGGATAGTGTATGATAATGGTAAAAACAATATACATACACAAATCACACCATGCCAGTCCCCCACCACCACCACTACAATACACATCTGCCACATTATAGGTTATACTTTTTTTTTATTACTTGATAAAATGTAAAGGTGTGACTTGTAAAGAAATATATGCAAAATAATGACATCTAGTAATTACCCAGTATAGTACTTAAAAGGATACTTACGAGGAGGAGAGGGTGAAGCGGTTCTAGAGGTCCTTCTGTCAGCTGGTGTGCATGCTATAAATAAAGTGGTACAAAAGGGTTGCCATTACATACTCCATGTAGTCAGTCATTTGTGAGATGGTGACATTTTAAAAGGTGGTGGGCGGTGGAGGTAGTCGACATTTTAAAAGGATACCAGGAAAACATGCAAGTTCTAACTGAGTTGAAGAAGCCATGCCCTTTCTTGAGCCCTCAGACTGTGATGACAGATTTTGTAAGTGCAAGCATAATCACATTTATAAGGGTATTTCCTGACTGCAAATAGCAAGGACGTCTGTTCCTCTTCAGTCTGTCTGTTTGGCATAAAATTCTATGATTACCAGATGTTGCAAAAAAATACATAGAGAATATGCACTGCACATAAGGAACCTACTTCCACTGGCTTTTGTATCAACACAGGATGTGGTACATACTTTTGAAACCCTGATGGACTCAACCTTTTTCATTGAAAATATGGAGGATCTACACTGAATAATTTTGAGGATACTTGGATTGGCAGACCTTGAAGGAGAAATAATAGAAACAAAGCACTGTTTGATGTTTACCTCTGGAACTGTTTTCATTCTGCTTTACTTGACTTGCCTAAAACAAATAACTCAGTAGAAGGGTGGCATAGATGATTCAGCCATCTGCTAGGGGCATGCCACCCAAGTATTTGGACGGAATTAAAATTGGAACAATATGCTTCTGGACAGGAGCCACAAGGAGTAAAAAAAGTATATAGGAAAAATGCAAGAAAATTGAAATTAATTGTTACATACCTTATAGCTGTGGCACATAATTTGCATTTCAATATATAGACTTCCTATGATAAATCATTCTTAAACCTCAAAGCTGCTGTTTGTATTTTGTTAAGCTGTATTAAATTATGTCTTTTTTCAATAAAGATTGCTACAATAAATGCCTGGTTAATTTGTTATACATACATATACATATCCCCTTTCATTTGGTATGCTGTATTAAATTATGTCTTTTTTTCAATAAAAAAGATTGCTACAATAAATGTCTGTTTTAAATTGTTATACATACATATACATATCTTATTTCATTTGTTATGCTATATTAAATAATGCTTTTTTCAACATAGATTGCTAACCTTTAGTAAATGCTTGGTTAATTCCTCAGGGTGTGTGCCATTAACAGTCCTGAGTCCAAAAACTCATCACTGATTCCTTAGAGCCTATGCCTCTAACAAGTCTAAGTCCAAAAAATATTCACTGATTCACCAGGGTTTGTGCTTCTAACAAGCTTGAATCCAAAAAATCACTGATTCTTTAGGGCCTCAGCCTCTAACAAGCCTGAGTCCAACAAATTATCACTGATTCCTCAGGGTTTGTGCCACTAACAATCCCGAGTCCAAAAAATCATCAATGATTCCTCAGGGCTTGTGCCTCTAACAAGCTTGAGTCCAAACAATGATCACCTGTTCTTTAGGGCTTGTGCTTCTAAAAAGCCTGAGTCCAAAAAAATCACTGATTCCTCAGGGCTTGTGCTCCCGCGGTTAATAATGACTGCTTTAATGAGTGACTTGTTGAATTATCAGTGCTTACCCCTTTCAGCTTTAATAAGTTGTACAATGCATTGAAAAGCACTGTGTTACACAATTCTCTGTCAGTGAATGTGTGTGTATGTGCATATGTAGCAACATGTGTGAGCGTGAGAGCAAGTACACATGTGTAACCGACAGTGTGTGTAAGAGACAGCTTGTGAACTTGTGTGTTTTGTGTATACCATTTTACCTATTGCATATAGCATGTAGCATATTGCATTTTGCCTACTGAGAATATTGGTTTTCCTATTGCGTATAGTGTTTGGTTACAGAATCTACCATGTAGCATTTGGCATATTATGTATAGCATTTGGCATATTGTTATAGAGTATAGTGTTTGGTGTACAGTGTATTGCGTTTGACATATAGAGCTTTGCATATATAAGCAGGAGTTTGAATGAAGTCATGGCTCACCGGCCTAGACAAATGACCGGCCCAGGGGGCAATTACCCTCGTGCTCCCCAGGCCAGCCCTCCCCTGTCCCAGACAGAGTAGATGATGTTGAGATCAGGGCTTTGTGGGGACCAGACCATCACTTCCAGACCTCCTTGTTCTTGTTTACGCTGAAGATATTTCTTAAAGGGATAGTAATATTTCAAGATAAAAGCAGCTCCAATCAATCTCCATAGTATTTGGCCATGGAGAGTGTTATTTCAATACTGTCAGAGTTGTAGTTCAAGAGTAATTGAATGATAAAATATCCCCCTCCCACGCCTTTTATCTAGTGTAAGCCACCTCCCCTAAGATATGGAATCTGGTCTTAAGACAGATTCCACATCTAGGGACAATCTTCTTACTGTTAGAACAATGAAAACCCTGCCCCCCTTGACAGGTTTTTCAGTTGAAGATTGTCCCTCTCTGTAAGCCATTTAGACACCACCTTTCTGTTCTGGAGGGAGGTGGTTATTCTCCATGGCCCAAATACTATGAAAATTAATTGGAGTTGATTTTATTTTGAAATATTACTGTCCCTTTAGTGACTCTGGCTGTATGTTTGGGGTCATTGTTAGGGATGGGTGAAAATTTCCACCTAAAACTGAAAAAAATGGCACTTTCTGCTTGGCAAAAAATTTCCTGCGAAAAGTGCAGATTTTCCACTATTTTCACCTAGCTCATTCCATTGAAATCAATGGGAACATAGAAGTTCCACACAACACATAGCAAATATTATTTTATTTCCCAAAGGCATAGTATAAAAGGGGCATGAGGGTGTCTGTGTTGGTGGGGTGTGGGGAAAGAATCAGCTGAACAAGGGATGATTTTTGGGGGGTTGTTTACTGGGATAGGGGGCACTTAATAAAAAAGAAATCCTAAATAAAATTAAATAAAAACCATTAGACATGGTATAAAGGGGTATGAGGAGGGTGCCTGTGTTGGTGAATTAATGAATCATTTGAAAAGGGAATTTTATTGGGGGGACAGTTAATAAAAAAAATAAATCAATAAAATAAAATAAGAAATTTGTATGTAAAATGATAGAGACCGGAACCTCCTGACATAAGCTGCCACTGGGGTGGACTGATAGTTGACTTGATAGAGTATTTTGCAGACTATGATTTGTTTTATTTGTTGTTAGAGGCCTTTGTAGGACTTAGACTAATTAGAGGCCCAAGCCCTGAAGAAACATTGATTTTTAGGACTTAAGCTTGTTTGGCAAAAGCCCTTAGGAAACATTAATTTGTAGGAGTTGTTTATTTTTTGTAGGACTAGTTTTATTTATTTATTTATTTATTTTTATTTATTTATTTATTTCAAAACACAAGCCCTGAGAAAAAAATAAAAATGCCCTACTGGCCTAATGCCAGCAGGTTATGTTTGCAAGTGGCCACTGTCTAATGTCCTCCTGAGTTGCAACTGCTGTTTGTACTGCTGCTGCTGAGTTGTTTAAGCAGCATGATGATTAGGCAGCTGAAAGGGAATGGGATAGTAGTACCAAGGAATATGGATGATGAAGGTTCCACTTGCCACGACTGGCTCCAGTGATGCGCCTGAGGCAGTAGCAGCAGAATAAGTAGCCCCCAGTATATGGGGAGAAAAGAACAAGATGGCCACTAAATCTACTCCACCTGCCCCTCCTCCAAATTCATCATGGGTGTGTTGTTATTAGAATATATTTTTTCCCTTGAGAGCAGGAACAGCGGGTCTCATCAGCAACTGCAATGTGCACAGTGTGTGTGTGTGGTAAATAAAATCTGTGGGTACAACTGTATCCAAACACCATGACACCCAAAAACAAGTACTGCCGCTGTCACTGTACCCCTTTTCCAGACCCGCTAAGTACACATGACAACTTGCTGACAGTTTATTAGTAATGATGAACCCCCCCTGCTACCATCTTAGCATATTCTGCAGGATGGAGTCTCCTTAGATGCCACTTGATGCACTGATTGCGATTCTCTTCCACCACACTGGCATGTGTGGTCAGTTCACCACACAGTGTACAATGGGTAGAGATGAACTGCCACATCCTAACATCAGCAGCTAGGCTATCATTTGGCAGGGTAGGTAAGGAACAAGGTGGATTGTCAGAAGATGTAGTTACCCTAGAAAGTGATGGAGAGCTAGTTGTTTCCTGATCCTGGAACTTCCAGTCTCTGCCTGGGTTGTTCTATTCTTCCTCCTCTTTGATCTTCGCCTCGCCTCTTGTTGCTTTTCTGGAGTCAGGGACAGCAAAAGCGGTGCTTCTGTGGTGGGTGTTTGTTTTTAACATGTTTGACGTAAATGTCATGGTGTCTGTGTTTCATGTGTGATATCACAGCAGGAAATTCAGCACTAGCAGCAGGTTCAGCACCGGCAGCAGGTAAAACACTAGTGGCTGCAGGTACAGCAATGATGGCGCTGGCAGCAGGGGCAGCACATCTTGCAGCAGGCACAGACAGCTGACCTGTCCTGCTTTCACTAGTACTACCCTTTTCTCCCTTCCCATTCCCTTTTCTCCCTTCCTTCCCATTCCCCTTTCTCCCTTCTGTCCCATTCAATTCCACAAGATCCCTTGGGATGTTTTAGGGGGACTGGACAGCCTTGGTTCAGTACTGCTAGTCACTTCCTCCTCCTCAGACTCAGTGAACACGTAATTCCAGTTCCTCTTTTTGCTGCTCATAGTGATAGGAGTCACTATGAGCCTCTCCTGCCTCAATTTTTCCAAATTATCACAGCAGAACAGCACAGCCCATCTATCTCGCTCTGTAGCTGCTTCTATTGTCTGCCTTCAGCGAAAACGTCACTTTTTTTTATAGCAGAAGCGCGAAAACAATGTAAATCAATGGGCAAAAACTTTCTAGCCACTGAAAAAATGGCTAAAGATTTTGGCCAATGGGTGAAAGATGCAAACATTTTAAGAGCTAGTTTTAAAGGGGACTGTCAACCGAGGGAGTGCTAGGGAGCGTCGCTGGGGTGCGTGGCTGGTAGAAAGTTGACTGCTTATTATCAGGCTTTGCTGCGGCTATGGCCAGGTAAAGCTGCCAGCTGCAAGGCTGGATGGTAAACCCCAGAGAAGCTGGGAGTGAACCCAGGATAGGCTAACAATAAACAGCACAATCTCTCCTGCAGGGGAGAGTGCTGGCTAGGGAACAAAAAGTAGGGTGTGTGGATGGAAAGTGTAGGCCACAACTGTGGCTGGAACTCTCCTAAGATGAAGATAGGACCAAGCACAGAGAAAAAGAGCAGTGACACTACTGGAATAGTAACAGAAGAGTAGTCTTAGCTAGCAGGGTCATACACAGGTAGGTCATAGACTTGAGTCACTAAACAGGAGGGTGGTCTTTGGTAAGCTGGGTCATACACAGGTAGGTCATAGACCTGAATCACTTAACAGGAGAGTGGTCTTTGGTAAGCTGGATCATTCACAGGTAGGTCATAGACTTGAGAAAAGAGCATGAACAAGAACAAGCAGCTGGGAGCTCACAGGAACTAGTCCCACTGGCTATAAGAACACAATGCTAGTGCGCCAAAGCCAGGGACCGGAAGTCAGATAAAGGCATAGCGTGCTACATCACCCGCATGAAACCTCAGACCTCAAGGAAGAAAAGGCCGACCCGGCCGCTGCTCACGCCCGAAATAGAGGCACAGAGAGAAGCGACCGATGAAGCGGAGTTACCGGACCGACGGAGCCTCGCGCAGTGCACAGAGGCAGGGCGGAAAGGGGACAGAGTGGAGGAATAGGAGAAACGGGTGACACTGTCCCCTCTACAAGGGGCGCCTCTGGAGCCTAAGCGCCAGGTTTGGCAGGGAAAGAATGGTGGAACATACGGACCAGGACAGGAGCATGCACATCCGAAGAGCGGACCCAGGAGCACTCCTCTGGCCCATAACCCCGCCGATTAACCAGGTACTGTAGTCGGCCACGGACCTTACGTGAATCAAGGATGCCGTCTATGATGTATTCCTCCTGTTCGGCCATGGTAACAGGCGCCGGAGGGGGAAGCAATGGCATTGCAGCGGGCAGGAAGGCCTTGAGTAAGGAGACCTGGAAGACGGGATGGATACGTATGTTCCTGGGTGGGGCCAACTTATAGGAGACAGGAGAGAGCCTATGAAGAACCCGATAAGGACCCAGATAAGGAGGACCCATCTTATCAGATGGCTGGGCGAGAAGTATGTGTTTGGTGGAAAGCCACACCCTGTCGCTTACCTAGAAGAGAGGTGCTAGGGTCCGACAGCAATCAGCTGTGATTTTGTGATGCATCTGGGTTGATAGCAAGGAGGTATGTAGGGACTGCCACTGTCTGGCAAGAGACTGCACCGTGCTCTCTTCAGCAGGTAGCAGAGACGTACCCGGGAACAACAAGAGCACTCTAGGATTGTACCCCAAGGCAGCAAAGAAAGGAGTGGTGGAGTATCATGGTGCCGTGATTCTGTCTAGCGACATTGTTACTTCCGGGTTTACTCTAGCTGCATTCTTATTGGTCCTGTGCTATGACTACTCCCTGGGCTTTGCCTTTATATACACCCTTCTGTCACTATATCGGTGCCCTTTCGTGGTGTATCCGTATCTAGCAACTAGTAGCTCTTGTTTCCTGTTTCCGTGTATGACCCGGCTCGCCTGACTACGCTTAGTGCCTGACGCTCCTGTGGTCCGATTCCGTTGTTGACCTTGGACTGGATGACTAACTCCTTTGTGTACCAAAGGAAATCCCTCAATTGGCTACCTATAAAGTATTGTATTTCTTACAAGATTCTCCTCCTCTCCTGTAAGTCACTCTGTTCTTCAGCACCATCTTACATTTCTGCCCTTATCTCCAGCTACACCCCTTCCCGTCCCCTACTGTCTTCTCAAGGGTTCTTCCTGTCCTCTCCCTACACAACTCAAGCCATCTCTCAACTACAAGCTTTCTCACTGGCTGCTCCTCGACTCTGGAATGCCCTCCCCATCACCATTCGCCAATCATCCACAATCATCACTTTCAAGCGACTCCTCAAAACCCACCTGTCCAGGGAGGCATCTCAATAGCAATGTCCTCCTTCTGCACACTAACAGTCACATCAGAATCCTTCTGCACTTCTTTCACCACACCTTGTTACTGCACTTATAATACTCCTCCTACTGTCTCTGTTTGTCATTATGAATTCAGCCTAAATTGTAAGCTCCTTGGGGCAGGGTCCCTTTCCTAGTGTATGATTCCCTTGCTGCACTTTCCCTCACAAATAATGTAATGATTGTACTTAACCTTAAAGCTCTTAACCCAGTTCTGTCATTTTTGTATTGTATTATTTCAACTTCTGTTAAGCTCTGTGTACATGTATGGCGCTATATAAATAAAGGTACATACATACAAACACACCAAACTGGCTTGGATGAGTATCTGATTCCGTTACCGACTAGGACTGGCTGACTAACTCCTTGTGTACCGAACTGGCTTGGCTGAGTATCTGATTCCGTTGCTGACTAGGACTGGCTGACTAACTCCTTGTGTACCGAACTGGCTTGGCTGAGTATCTGATTCCGTTGCTGAGTAGGACTGGCTGACTAACTCCTTGTGTACCGAACTGGCTTGGGTGAGTGTCTAATTCCATTACTGACTAAGGACTGGCTGACGATCCGTTATCACCGATCTGGTTGGGCTAGTGTCTGGTGGGTCTCCTGACTGGCTGTAATCCATGTGTGCTGACCTGGTTGTGCTTCTAGCTCAGTTGTTCACGGGACTGGCTTATTACCTCAGTGTACCAATAGGGAGACACTGGTTGCGGACCGGTTACATTACGTACCTATCTCTCCCGCTCACTTACTGCTCCTATAGTCTCCTGGAGCCTGTGGGAGTCCCTGCACTCACCAGTGTCTGTGTTGCCTCCGGTAACCCTATAATATCTGGGTCCAGTCTGTACCACACTTTTGTCCGCATTGCCTCAGTACACCCTGTTGGCTTAGGGTCGTTATATTGCCAGTATCTGGTGTCTGTTGCCTCCGTTAACCCTAGCGTGCTAGGGCTCTGTCCTCTGCCAGTGTCTTGTCTGTGTTGCCTCCGTTTACCCTAGCATTCTAGTGTTCAGTCACTACCTGAGCCACAGCCGTGTTTCCTCTGTTAACCCTAGCGTGCTAGGGTCCAGTTGCTGCCAGAGTCCATTCAGTGTTGCCTCCGTTAACCCTAGTGTTCTAGGGTCTAGCCATTGCTATAGTACTGTCTGTGTTGCCTCAATTAACCCTAGCATTCTAGGGTTCAGTCACTGCCAGAGTCCTGTCCATGTTGCCTCTGTTTACCCTACTCTCCTAGGGTCAGTCCTCTGCCGGTGTCTTGCCAGTGTTGCCTCCGTTATCCCTAGAAGTCTAGGGCCTAGTGTCCACTTGTACACTATCTGTGCTGCCTGCGTTATCCCTAGCCCACTAGGGGATTGCCCTGCAGTTACCCATCGCCTGTGTCACCTATTGCAGTATGGGGCTGTCAAGGATATTCTTGTTCCTGAACCTTGCTGAGGATCTGCCTACAAGTCCAAGATCATCACACTTATTTTGCTTACTACTACTGTGTGTGTATTTTCGCCATGACCTGCGTCAGATCTGGAAAGTACTTGGTATGGACCTTGTCTGGACCTGAGTGGGGCTATTGTGCATTATTTTCAATAAAGCTTTTAACCTTACCTAACTGTCTGAGAGTTCTTTAACAAACAGTACTAACCGTGACACAGAGTGAGTTGTACGACAACTATGCCAAGGGCAAAAGCGCTGCCCGGTTGTCCTGCCAGTGGTTGCTGTATGTCCGTAGGAAGTGCTCCAGGCTTTGGTTCAGTCAATCGGTCTGTCCGTTCATCTGGGGGTGGTAAGCTGACGAATGATGCAGGGACACACCCAAACGGGTACAGAAGGATCTCCAGAATCTTCACACGAACGGAGTACCTCTGTCAGAAGTTATGTGCAGTGGGACCCCATGGAGGCATACAATCTTGGACAGAAATATTTCTGCCAGATCAGGAGCAGAAGGTAACTTGGCAAAGGGGATGAAATGTCCCTGTTTCGTAAAACGGTCGATCACGACTAGAATCGTGGTCCTCCCTGCGGACGCTGGCAAGTCCACTATGAAATACATGTACAAATGGGTCCATGGAAGGGAAGGAACTGGCAGAGGCTGCAACAAACCCATAGGATGGGTATGAGGGGTCTTCATGCGAGCACATACTTCACAGGAGGCCACTAATGCGTTTACGTCAGAACAACAAGTAGGGCACCAGAAGTAGCAGGTAAGGAGATCAAAAGTCCGGTCAACTCCTGGATGACCGGCTACCGGTTTCTGATGCACCCAGGATAATACCTCGGAGCGGTGTTGTCCAGGAACAAATAGCTGTAGCGAATGGACACAAGACACAGGAACTGAGGAGGTTTGAGCCTCACAGATACACTTGAGAGAGTCAGTGGATTTGGCACCTAGAAACAAGGAAGGCGGTATAACAGGCTCCGTACCACAAACTGGAAGGGGCACTGCTTCACACTGTCTGGACAAGGCATCAGCCTTCTTGTTTTTGGTGCCAGGTATGTAGGATATGGTGTAATCGAACCTTGAAAAGAAGAGAGACCACCGGGCTTGTTAGACATTCAGCCTTTTGGCTGAGGCTAGATAGGCCAGGTTGCAGTGGCCCGTCAGGATCTTAACGGGATGAGCAGAACCCTCGAGGAGGTACTGCCACTCCTGCAGGGCCAGCTTTACGGCCAGAAGCTCGATATTGCCGGTGTTGTAATTCCTCTCGGCTTTTGTGAAGCAATGAGAGAAGAAGCAGCAGGGATGCAGGATGCCAGAAGCACCTACCCGCTGGGAGAGGGCTGCTCCAGCAGAGATATCTGAGGTGTCAACTTCAACGACAAATGGCGACAATGGATCTGGGTACGTAAGAAGCGGGGCTGAGGTGAAAGAATGTTTAAGAGCCTGGAAGGCATCTATCGCCTCCGGGAGGCCAGTTGCGTGGATCAGATCCCTTGCAGGTCAGGCACACGATAGGCTGTATAACCGTGGAGAAGTTCTTGATGAATCATCTGTAGTAATTGGAGAAGCCCACAAACCTTTGCACCCCTTTTAGGGTTCAGGGAATCTGCCAATCCAAGACAGCACTGACCTTGCTGGGATCCATGGCTAGACCAGTGGCTGAGATGATATAGCCCAGGAAAGCAAGAGAAGATCTTTCGAAGCAGCACTTCTGTCACGGTTTGTTAAGACTCTTAGACGCAAAGTTAGGTAAAAACACAACTTTATTGAAAAGTTTAAGACAACCCCATAGGGTATCATACACGTACATACATATATATTGCAGTGACAGGAAAAGCAATAATAATAGCGATATAGGCTCTACCGGCCCTGCCAATATACCGGGCAAGGCAGCCTAAAGGGAGACAGTAAGTATACAGGCTCTACCGGCCTTTCCAATATACCGGGTAAGGCATCCTAATACGGAGTGGGTGGCAACCACAGACGCCTCAGTGACTGTCTAGATGACAACAACAGTCACAAGGATGACATAAAGAGGCTAAATGAACACAAGTGGCAAGCCAAGGAATAGCAGGAGGCCACCAGTACTCGCGCACTGGGAATCCAACGTAGCTGCCTAGGACTTGACAGCTATAACCAGCATAGAGAGAACCAGTACCCTCGTACTGGGGGCACAATAGCACTAAACCGGCACAATAGTACTCAGACGTGGTAGAGCAAACCAGTACACGCGTACTAGAGAAACCGTCACTCTTCTGGTGCACAGCAACCGGTAACAATTGTAAGCAAACCAGTACCAGTGTACTGGAATCATAAGTCACAAAATAGCTGGGTGGCTAAGGAGCGAACCAGTACCCACTTACTGGGAGCACAAAACACACATGTTGCGACAGCAGCCGGGTGGCTGTGGAGCTAACCAGTACCCGTGTACTGGAAACACAGTACTATCGTGCAGTAGCAGCCGAATGGCTGTGGAGCGAACCAGTACCCGCGTACTGGGAACCAAATCCTATAGATGCAACAGCAGCCGGGTGGCTGTGGAGTGAGCCAGTACTTGCATACTGGAAACACAAATCAGTATAATGCAACAATAGCTGTGAGGCTGTGGAGCGAACCAGTACCCGCATACTGGGAACACAAATCAGTATCGAGGCAACAGTAGCCGTGAGGCTGTGGAGTGAACCAGTACCCGTGTACTGGATAAACCAGCAAGAGTAGAAATGTCGCCAAGGCGACCAGGTAGCAAAGCCAACCCAAGCGAACTGGATAAGGAGCACAGCAGGTGAAACAGGAACCAGGACTCTCCGACAGCCAACCGAATCAGGAATGGCAGCGGGGACTGGCAGCAGGAAGCAGCGACACAACGGCAACTCCAACCGGATCAGGAACGGAAACAGGAACCGCTGAACTGGTAACTCAGGAACTAGATGATCTCAGGTTAGCAGGAACACAGCAAAGGCCCAGGAAACTCAGGAACATGATGAAGATGTGAGCAGCATAGAGACAACACGAAAGGGCAATCAAAGGGTGCCCAGGCTCAGTCTAAATAGGCAATGCAGGGCGGGCTGAAGGCAGACAGCCAATGGGGAGCCCCCTACAGGTAACTGACACAAAAAGACAGCAATCACGGGCACCGTGATAACTTCTCCAATTTGGCGAACAAGCAGTTGGCCCTCAGGCAAGCCAGAACAAAGCCTATGTGTTCCCGGTGTTTGGCCAGGAATGCAGAGAATATCAGAATGTGATCTAGATACACTATGGCATACGTAAGCAGAAGGTCACGGAATACGTCGTTCACCAAGGCCTGGAATACTGCGGGGGCATTACAGAGACCGAAGGGCATTACGAGATAATGCCCGAAATGAGTATTGAAGGTGGTCTTCCACTCGTCCCCTCTGCGTATGCATACTAGGTTATATGCCCCACATAGGTCCAATTTGGTGAACACAGTGAACCCATGTAGCCTTTCAAAGAGTTTGGGTATAAGAGGAAGGGGATAGCAATTCCTTTGTATGATCGTATTGAGGCCCCTGTAGTCAATGCATGGGCGTAGAGTACCGTCCTTCTTCTTCACTAAAAAGAAGTCTGCTCCTGCAGGGGAGGAAGAGGGCCGGATGAACCCCCTGGAGAGGTTGTCTTGAATATAGGCCTTGAGTGCAGCGATCTCCAGAAGGGAAAGGGGGTATGTACATCCCTTTGGCAGCATGGATCCAGGCAACAGATCGATGGCACAATCGTACCCAGGTTGAGGTAGAATAACCTCCACCCTGGCTTTGGAGAACACATCCGAGTAGGACCGATAAGACACGGGTACCTGGGGAGGCTCCTCTGTAGAGAAGGGATCGACATCCAGGGAGGAGGTAGAAAGGGCTGAGGAGGTATCCTGAGGGAATGCCATCGAAGCCATTACCCAGTCTATTCTCAGGTTGTTTACCAACCAGGGAAAGCCCAGGATAACTGGTGTCAGAGAAGAATGGATGATGTCAAATTCCACATTCTCTACGTGAGTGGGGGAGAGTTGTAGCATTAGCGGAACAGTCCTGTGCATGATACATCCTGTGCCCAGGAGGGATCCATCAACCACGACTATGCCGACGGAAGGAGTTCTGTGTACCAGGAGTTTGTTGTGTTGGAGAGTAAACGTGCAGTCAAGAAAGGAACCGGCATTACCAGAGTCAACTAAGGCCCTGGTAGGAAGGGACCTGGAGTGCCATGCAAGGGAGACCGGAACCGTTAGGCGCTGAGTCCTCATCAAGGGGAAGGACTTGTGACTTAGGGGAATCCCCTCCAATCCTTTTAAGTCCTGCCGTTTCCTGGCTTGTTGGGACACAGACAGGCTATGTGTCCATACTGCCTGCAATACAAACAGAGGTCCGAAGTGTGGCATCTTGCCTTCTCCTCCTCTTTAAGGTGAGTGACACGGCCTATCTCCATGGGTTTGGAAGAGGATTCGTGAGTCGTCATAGGCGGATTGTGAAACTTGGGTGCGGAGCGTACCACCGGGTGCACCAGAGACCATTCCCTCTCTTGCTTTCTCTCCAGTATGCGGGTCTCCAGGGAATAACACAGAGAGATTAACCCCTCTAGGGTATCTGGTATCGGTCGTGTGGTCAACTCGTCCTTCAGACATTCAGAAAGACCTTGACGGAAAGCAGCTTTTAGTGCTTCATCACCCCAATCCGTCTCATACGCCAGAGAAATCGGAGAAATGGGTGACACAGACTTTCCCGAGAAAAAGCAGATAATGTGGTTTTCGTGAAATTTCTCGCGGGAACACGGCGACAATCTTCGCCCATCCCTAGTCATTGTCATGCTGCAGAATACATTTGTGGCCAATCAGATGCCTCCCTGATGGTATTGCATGATGGATAAGTATCTACCTGCACTTCTCAGCATTGAGGATCCCATTAATTCTGCCTAAATCCCCAACTGCATTTGCAAAAATGCAGGCCCAAACATGCAAGGATCTTCTACTATGCTTCACTGTTGCCTGCAGACACTCATTCTTGCACTGCTCTCCAGCCTTTCGGTGAATAAATTGCTTTCTGCTACAGCTAAATATTTCAGATTTTGACTCATCAGTACAGAGCACCTGCTGCCATTTTTCTTCACCCCATTTCCTGTGTTTTCATGCATAGTTTTGTTACTTGGTCTTGTTTCCACATCTGAGGCATGGCTTTTTGGCCACAAGTCTACCATGAAGACCAATTCTGACCATTCTTCTCTGTAGAGTAGATGGGTGTACCAGAGCCCCACTATTTTCAGCCAATTCTGAGATGATGGCACTGCTGGACATCTTCTAATTGTAAAGGGAAGTAAGCATGTTTCAGGGTCACTACTCTGAACATAAGATTGCTTGGCACAGCTGTCCATTTGAGACAGGTTTAGCTTAAACTTACCACTGGACTTGTCTCTCAAACTACCTACAGGTACATGGTAATTCCTGACAGCATGATGTGTCTTTCATCTGCTGTACTAAGTTTCCTTGGCCGACTACTGTGTCTACGGTCCTCAACGTTGCCTGTTTCTTAGTGCTTCTTCAAAAGAGCTTGGACAGAACATCTGGAAACCCCTGTCTGCCTTGAAATTTCAGCCCAGGACACACCTTGTTTATTCATTATAACTACCTTATGTCTTGTTGCTGTGTTCAGTCTCGCCATGGTATATGACTTTTGACATTAAACTGGCTTCAGCAACCTCACCTTTTTAGCTAAGATAGGCTGTTCCTCCCAGTTTTATTCCTCCTATACAGCTGCTTTTGTTTCATTTAATGATTGTGTTTCAGCCTACATATTAAATAGATGATAATTAGCAGCTGTTTTGTATAATTGCTTAATCATACACCTGACAATATGCCTACAAAATCTCTAACTTTGTGCAAGTGTACCTAGAAGAACTGATGTGGCTTTGAAGGCTAAGGGTGGTCAAACCAAATATTAATTTGATTTAGATTTTTCTTCAGTTCACTCACTATGCATTTTGGTAATTGATAAAAATGGACTATTAACATGTCTATTTTTGAAAGTATTCTTGCTTTACAGCATTTTTTCACACCTGCCTATATATAATATATAGGTATTGTGGATTAGCCCCACATACACTGAATGACATCCGCCAGCCTTCTTCTCTTGCCCAGGCAGTACCCAAGCAGATTTTTGGCAAGCAGTAGGCAAGGGGAAAATGCTGGAGAGGGCCATACAGTGTACATGGTGTTCTATGGCTATCAGTGGGCAAGGGAACAAGGATGGGGGCAAGTGGTAACCACAAATCCCCATAGATGCTGCCTGACCCCAACATTGTTCCCTAGGGAGTACACAACGTGTATGATATATGATACAGTGCTAAAGGGATAACTATGTTGTGCTTGGTGTACCTTTTTTAACCCTTTGAGTGCCACAGGGGTGAGTAATGCACATCCCTATGACACTCAAAGGGACAATGGAGATGTTGTCCATGGTGCCAAAAGTATTATCTTCACTCATCTACTGGCCAAGTGAGGCAGCCGAAAGAATACTGTCAGATGTCAGGATTGCAGTAGTGTTGGTGATGTGTGAGGGAGGACATCCCTTCCATATTAAAAACAGTTCACCAATCCTGTATGTTAATGGGGACCTTCTCCTCCCCTCCCCTCCCCTTTCATCCATAAATTTTAGTGCTTAAGGCGATGTGTGTGTACACTTAAATGTACATAGATCTAATCATATCGCCATAGCATTCACCTTTAGTGCATCTCCCTCAAGATCTCCATCTCATTCATCACCATTGTATTATACATTCTTCATCTCTATTCAGCCAGAGATCTGGACCATCTATCCCATTAATAAGATGTGACTTTTCCAATTACATATTCAGTTTTGACTCCAGGTGAACTGTTATTGGGACAATTTTATTTATTTATTGATATATTTATTATCAACCATCTTTTTATTTCACATACACTAGTGTGTGGTTGTAGATGTACACAGATTTATATTTATATATGTTTTTGCACATTTATAGATATTTGTACCATTTATCCCTATTCGTACATGCATACTAGATAATTTTCTAGTGGCTTGTCAGTTCTTTTATACACTTACCTTTACGCACATTGTTCCTCATTGATTTCAATGCAATGAACTTGGTTAAAAATTGAAATGTCACTTTTCATGAAAATTTATTACTCAACGAAAATGCCATTTTTCTCTTGTTTCTCTTTCGAGGCAAAAACTTTCACCTGTCCCTAATGTGCACACCAGTCTACTGGTAAAAAGGCAAGTGAATTTCTGCTTTGCAAAATAGCATGCTTTGCTTACATTTTCTTCATATCTGTAATGGTTATGACCATTTTAGCGCAGACAGGTAAATAATTTTAAAATTATGTTCTTGCCAACCTATAACATTTTAGTATCTAGGGTATATGGTATAAATGTAAAATAAATCTTATTTTTTTTTCTATAACAGCACATTATGGAAATATTTGCACACCCCAGCCTAGAGGTAGAATGGAAAACACCCCTTTTGCAATGCAGGAGAATGCAAACTTTATGAAATGATGAGCCTTGCATACCTTCCCTAATACTAGCTATGACAATTTTAGTACAGACAAGCAGTTTAAAAATATTTTTTGTGCTTCTAGACCCTTTATAGTATGGTAACCCATACCAGTGGGATACCAACTTCCACAGATGAGTAGCTAATGAATTCCATTGTTTTCTAAGATTTCAGAACATTTGAAGTAGTGGAAATGTAAAAAAATATATATTTTTTTTCATTTTAGTTCTAAATTCTGGAAAAATTTGTTTATACCAGGTTAGGGGTATAAAGGCAAGTAACCCATTAATTGAAGCAGTGAGATACCTACTTTCTGGAAATGTATGACCTAAGGGGGTTACTTTGAATTTATGGAGTATTTATGACTTCAGACTATGTTAGTGCATGGTTGGTACTTTCCTGTTATCCGTAACCATTTTCAAAACGAATTCCTGTCAGAATCTGTTATTTCCTCTCAGAATGTATTGTTTCCTTTCATCAATTTTCAAAACTAATTCTTGTCAGAATCTGTTGTTTCCTGTAATCGAATCTACTTTACACACTTACCTTAGTTTATATAAGGACTTTGCAGTCCATTTTCAACTTTGCAGTTCATTTTGCAGTTGTTTTTTGACAGTACTTTCTTGTCATTTCATATTACAATAAAGTTTTTTGTTTAACAATGTTTGAAAATATTATACTAAAGATTTTGTTTAAAAATGTTTGAAAAATATTAGAATAAAGATTTTGTTTAAAAATGTTTGAAAAATGTTTAAAAATTTTTTTGAAAATGGTTCCAGATAACAGGAAAGTACCGCATGGATTCTTTGCATGAAAATGTCAACAGAAATTCTGTCATACACACTTAAAAATTGAGGGTCACAGGGAAGGACATATATCTGTGCACCTATACTTATTCAGT
This sequence comes from Rhinophrynus dorsalis, assembly GCA_037306005.1. Classification (NCBI taxonomy): domain Eukaryota; kingdom Metazoa; phylum Chordata; class Amphibia; order Anura; family Rhinophrynidae; genus Rhinophrynus; species Rhinophrynus dorsalis. The sequence continues at coordinate 151,152,901 of CM074719.1, read as the reverse complement.
ATCAGTGTATTCAGATGATCTATGATATTCATAATTAGTACTTTTTTTTGCTTGTTACTCTAAGCTTACTACAGATGTTACTTATCAAATTTTGTCTGAACTCTAAATTCTGAATATGTTTTTTAAAAACTGTATTTTAATAAAATGTACTCACTACTAAACTTCTGCCCTTTTCTGATTTAGAAGTTAGTTTTTCTCAGGAAATGTATGCTTTTATATATTTATACTTCTGTTTTGGGGTAATTTTACCATGTAAACAATGGAACATGAATTTTTAGATCATAACATGAAAATATTACTTTCCTCTTCAGTTAATTAGGCATCTGTTCAGGTAAAAACTACACATCTTGGGAATTGTTGTACTTAGGGATTCAGGGCTTTTAAAGGTAACTGAAACTTTCATAAGCAAGATATATTTAATGTATTATATTGTCATAAATAGAAAAATGTATAAAAATTACTTATTTTGCCATCATAATTTGCTGCACGATGCAAATATTACTTTACATGAGGCATCAAGAAATAACTGAACTTTGTTCAGAAAAAAAACAATGTATAGTTTTCTATATATAACTAAAAAGTTACCTATGGGAATCATACCTTAAATTGCTTAAATAGCTTAAATTGAGACTTCCCATTCATTAGTTTAATATAGGTACAGGTATACTGATGCAATGTAAGCAAGATGTTATAACTAACATTATGTACATCAGAAAAATCTAACTTTTTGTTAAACTTCAGTGCTTAAGGGATTGTACACAAGGCAGGATTTTAGCATATTTCTTTGAAATTCCCATTTGCATAATTTACTGTAATTACATTTAGTTAAGGATAATGAGCATATGCCTTGGATTTATGGAATAAATTGCCTGTTCCTTGCCCCTAAGTCTGTAGTGAGAGAACATTTTTAAATAATTATTTAATTTTGTCAAAATTGATTTATGTAGCGGTTGTACATTAAGAACACCAATGTATTTATCAGTGTATGCTAAATTATTTATCTTATTTAGCACTTTCTGGGATCAGGAAGTTGAAGACTGAACACCTGTTTCATCCTCACTGCTTTCTTATATTACCATGCTTAACACACTTCACCAAGAAATACAGCAGGTTGCTGCTTTGAATTTAATTTAAAGGACTTCCTTCTTATGTCACAAGATTGCAGTAATAAGGAGAGGAGGAGACTACCTGAACTTACCATATTCAGTGGAATTCAAAGATTTGTGTTTTGATATATTTAAAAAAAAAAATTTCTAAGTAGGAGGCATTGCCCCTATAAGACTGTATCAAGCTCTGAATACTTTTGGTTTATTAATGTGTGTGCTGCATTTCAGTTATTCTCTAATTCATAATTATGTCACATAATGCTATGTAGTAGATTGGCATTTTTTATGCAGATCATTCTTTGTTAACAAAAGGAGTGATATAGTTCCTCAGTAACTCTTAGGATTGAAGAGTATGCTGTACAGGTGGGATGAAATTGCTGCAATGGAAGAGGTTAATTACTAGAGAGTTATTTGAGTGATAAGCTTAGGTTGTGGAGGAAATGGTAGAATTTCAGAGGAACACCAAACACTGTTGTCTCTAACAACATCAACAATTGCTGATAAACAGGTCCCAGCCAGGATTCCAATGGGGGATAATTGTTGCATACCCCACTGGCACTCAAATGGCTAACTACCATGCCTGCAAATTTTGTTGTATTAATGATTATATATATCTATGCAAAGTGTGAATTTAGGGAGGAGTGTAATAAGCACCAGCAATTAAATAAAGCACCAGTTTGTCCTGAACTGCTATCACACAAATCTATTAAATAGGCTCCATAGAGTAATGAGTAGTGACACTAAACAAAATCAAAAAGTGGAAGAAAAGGAAACCAGAAGAATATTTGAAAGCAAATGAATAAAACAGACTCTATTGAAAATAATAAATAATGTAGTTGAAATTAAGAGGACCACAAAAGCAGTAAATTGTCAGCGTAATGATATCCTGATTATTCATTAGATATTTTATATTCTGGAAACCTACAGCATATTCTGGTTTCACCCTGAATTAATTTATAATCCAATCCTGTGCACTACGTATTACAAGACTGAGTTTACTAAGCTTACATTGCCTTGTGCTCCTGATTATAATCTGTATACCAGACCTGAGGGGATTTGACTAAGGTGTGACAAAGAAGTTATAATGTGGAGATAACTTCTCCAGTGATTTCACTTCTTCAATTCCTATGTTATTCTTTGGAGCCAATGCACTAAGATCTCTAAAGTTAGAGAAATCTTAGTGCATTGGCTCAATAGAATAACATAGGACTTGAAGAGTTTACAACATTGAAGAAGTCATCTTCACTTTATCTCCTTTTTATCATCTTTTCATCACACCTTAATGCATCTCCCTCCAGACCTGATCCTGATTACTAATATTCTCCAATATGCTGCCACCACCACTACTACAAATATTAGATTGCCACCCCTGAGATGCATGAATAGGGATGGGCAAACATTTTCGCCTCAAACTGAAATCGGAGTAAAATGGCACTTTTCGCTTGGTAAATAATTTCCCGAAAAAAGTGCAGATTTTCCGCTTTTTTGCCTAGTTCATTCCATTGAAATCAATGGGAACTTTGAACTTACACACAACACATAATACATATTATTTTATTTTCCAAAGGCATAAAATGAAACTGATATGAGGGTGCCTGTTTTGTTGATGTGTGGGGAAATAATAATTTGAACAGGGAATGCTTTTTGGGGGGTTTGTTTACTGGGATTGGTGGGTAGGTAATAAAAAATAAATCCTAAATTCAATTAAAAATACCCCATAAGACATATGTGCCTGTATTGGTGGGTGGAGTCTGGGGAAGGAATCAGTTGAACAGGGAATTTGTTTTGGGGGGTTTCTTGACTGGTAATGGGGGGACAGTTAATAAAAAAATAAATCAATAAAATAAAACCAGAAATTTCTATGTAAACTGATAGAGACAAGAACCCCCTGACATAAGCTGCCACTGCGGTGGACTGATACTTGACTTGATAGAGTATTTTGTAGAGGATGATTTGTTAGATTTGTTGTTAGAGGTACAAGCGCTGAAGAAGCATTGATTTGTAGGACTTAAGCTTGTTTGGCACAAGCACTAAGCAAACATCATAGTCCTACAAAAAACTATTTTTGGGGGTTTATTTCTAACAAACCCCCAAAAATAGTTTTTTGTAGGACTATGATTTTTTTTTGTATTCTTTTGAAAGCATAAGCCCTGAGAAAAAAAATAAATTCCCTACTGGCCTAGTGCCAGCAGGTGATGTCCTGTTGGCTAGTGGCCACTGACCATTGTCAAATGTAATTTCCCTGATGTAGATGCAGAATTTACAACTGCTGTTCTTGCTGCTGCTGAATTGTTTAAGCAGCAGGATGATTAGGCAGCTGAAATGGGATCAACAACAGCAGTAACATGGTTGATGGATGATGAAGGTTCCACTTGCCATGACTAGCTCCAGTGATGAGCCTGAGGAAAAAGCAGCAACATAACTAGATCCCGCCACATCTTGTATATGTGTTGCCGCTGCTGCTGGCAAGTGGAACCTGTCCTAATAATCCCGCATCACTTGTTGACCTCATTCCTACTGTGTCCACGGTGGTCTGTGTGGCACACTAGTCTGGTCCTCAGCATCCTGCTGCCCTTGCAACTCAGCAGCAGCAGGAATTAGAGCAGTTGCAACAAATGCTCACTTCTGGTTGGAGAATGTGATGAGCAATGTGACAGAAGGTCCTCTAATATCACACTTGCCATTTATGGTGCCTGAAGAAGGCAGACTGGCAGTAGTAGCAGCAGGCACAGGCAGCTAGTCTGTGCTCCTGGTGGTGATGGTATTATTGCGGTGGTGACAAATCTACCTTTTTCAGGATCATGTTCCACATGGACAATCCTGTGGGGGAAAGAGGTCTCCCAGGGTCAAGGGGAATGGTGTGGGCTCCCTTGATCGCTAGTCTGGATACTCACAATTGCTTCCCTTACCACTCTCCTAACACTAGTCCTACCAGCTGCTTCACCATCACTGTTACTACTAATACTATTAACACCAACCACATCAATTTCAGCCCCTGAATCTTCCTCCTCACAGTCACTGTTAATAGGAGGATATTGATTACCCTTTCCTTCACTCCTAACACTAACAAGCTGCTGGACCTTAGTAATAGTAGTACTACTAGCACTTGGGGATGGCAAGTGTGATTTAGGGTCCCCTGCTGTCACACTTGGTATCTTCTTCTCCTTACCCCCTCCTGAGTTTTACAAGACACACTAACAGCAGCTTCAGCACTGGTGGCAACAGGTTCAGCACTGGCAGCAGGCACAGCACTGGTGGAAGCAAGGGCAGTACTGTTAGCAGTCACAGCACTGGTGTAAGCAAGGGCAGTACTGGCAGCAGGCATAGCACTGGTGGTGGCACTGGCAGCAGGGGCAGAACATCTAACAGCAGGCACAGCACATCTTACAGCAGGTGCAGCACATCTGGCAGTAGGCGTAGCACGTTTGGCAGCAGGCGTAGCATATCTTGCAGCAGGCACAGGCAGCTGACCTGTCCTGCTCTCACTACTAGTACTACCCTTTTGTTCCATCCTTGACAGTAATTTCCCCAAAAACCCTAGGGGTAATTCAGAGGGACTGGCCAACATTGCTTCTGTAGTGCTCACTTCCTCCTAAGACTCAGACTCAGTGGACACATAATGGTCCTTTCAGTTCCTCCTTTTATTATTTTTAATCCTACTCATAGCGACAGCAGTCACTATTAGCTTCTCTTGCCTCAATTTTGTCTCAAAAACACAGCAGAACAGCATAGCATGTCTACCTTGCTCTGTAGCTGTTTGTATTGTGTTGGATTTCCACAGATACGTCACATTTTTATAGCGAAAAGGCAAAAACAACGTAAATCAGTCGACAGAAACTTTCTAGCCATTTAAAAATTGGCAAAATATTTTGGCTAATGGGTGAAAAATGTGATAATTTTAATCGCTAGTTTTAAAACGGATATTTCCATGAAAAAGCAGACAACAATGTGTTTTTTTTGTGGAATTACTCCTACCCATGAATTGCATTCTGTGATGATGATGAAGTGTCCAGAAATATGTTAGGAATGGGATAATGTTGGTGGTGTTTTTCCTGCTTCTGATTTTATAAACTCCTTTCTGTCATCCTTTTCACTATGCTTTCACCCATTTTTTTGGCCCCAACATTCTCTCTCTCTCTCTTTCTCTCTCTCTCATCCTCCACAATTTAACCCGCCACTCAATCTATAAGCATATATTTATATTTGTTGACAGAATCCAGTTCCTGAAAGAGATGGTACTGATGAATATGACTCCTTGTTGTGACAAACTGATCATGCCTTTACAGAAATTCAGAAATGTTATGTTTAAAGTAGAAGTCCAGAAATGTAGCTAACATGTCCTTCACCAGCTAGGGAATTTCTCTGTGCGTGCACTGCAGGCTAAAATTGGCTCCGATTTCTCTGGCAATATTCAGCATCTTTCTGAGGGTTTTGAATTCTGCCAGGGATCTGGTCACAACTAAATTAAGGACATGGGTAAAGCTATTATGTTGGAGCCATTATCAGCAGACACAAAACCAGATTTCAAGAAGAGGGGTGCAAACCATTCCTTTATTACCTGCTCTATTTTATCCAATACATTTATGGATTTGTGGGACTGTTTCTTTATACTCTGCATGGACAAAATGGCATGCTAATGGTATGGGCTATCCTGTTGCTGTCTTTTAATTAAACTGCCAGAACAAGAGCAAGATTACTAGCTGACACCTGATGCTGCAAGCTAGTGTGGCCCATGCTTGTGGAAGGGAAACCAGTGCATAGTGGCAGTCATGTAGCCTGTACACCACCTGCCTGTATAATTCTGGTACAGCTATCCTTGAAAACTAAATGCAGTTTTGGATTTGCCTTTGAGTTGGTACACTTGACAACAGTTCTTTAAATCCTCGGTTTTCAACAAAATGATAAGGTAGCATGTCAACTGCCAAAATATTTTCAACTTTGCCTTTCCACAGGCACACTTTGGGATTATTTTATCTCAGTAAGTTCGAGTTGGCAGTACATGGCAGAAAAAACATGTTACTTCATTGCTTTTAATAACATGAGTAGAGGGGGTAGGGGGGGTGGGGGCAGTATGTGTGAGCATTGTATGACTATTGTCATCGCCTACAAAAACTCAGTGTCAAGTATTCTTCGCAGAAGGAACCACTGGTATTATTTAAAATGAACACAATCTTGGCACACCGTCCGACACATCAACATCATTACTTCTATTATGTGCACCAGAACCCCGGGAACTTTTAGGAGTGCTGCTGTTAGTTGTGGCACTTTCGACATGTCTCCCAGTCAGACCTGTGGTTGTGCTTCAAGTGGGATCTATGTGAAGAGATGCCTAGGTGTGAGCCTGCTTTCCCCCTGTTCACGTGCCCCTTACACAGACAACAGATAGCAACATGTTTAGCATTGGATAGTGTGTAAAGTATCTCCATACTGTGGACTTCATAGACTGACGGATTCCTAAGGGGCTACCACTAATACTGGGACTAGATGTTGGTGCAATTGTTCTACTACTAGATGTCAATGCTGATCTTCCAACAGCAGCAGGGCGCTCATCATAGCTAGGGATGTGGGGCTCGATACTGTTAGCCCTGCTAAAAAATACAGGCTTTATGTTTTTTAAGTCAGGTTTTGTTTTCCTATTACTCAAGTTGTTAAAACAAAATCAGTGGTAATTATATGCACAGCTAGTCAAGAAAAAAAGCCCATAAGAAACAATAAAAATCAGCACGGATGTAGCATAATATTAACTACGATCAATATTGCCGCGTGTTTTGTGGTTACATTTTCTGCAGGTATTGAGGCCTAGAAGCCACAATGATGGTTTTAAACCATCTTTGCTTCATTAAAAGCAACACAGAATACATTCACACATGCTCTCTAAGGACAAAACAAATGGAGAAGTGGCAAGTTAAGCTTTAGATGGCCTAGATTCACTAAAGGTCGATGCTGTGGCAATATGACTTCTACATTTCATATACAAGGAGGTTAGTGTATGTCTAATAAAATTGAAGAGAGAAGAATGTCAAATGGGAACTATGTGTTAAAAAAAAATGGAGAAAGTTAGTATATCGAATGGGAGAATTATATGTTGAATTACTAAGGGGGAGTTAATATGTTGAAGGGGATACTGTATGTTGGATTTCTAACATGTTTTGCAGCATGGGAACAACACCATTGTGTGTTAGCCCCATGTACACTGCCTGACACCCCCAGCCTATGTTCCTTGACCACTGGTAAGCACAGATCCCCATGTACACTGTCTGCCCTCGCCAGCCTTTTCCACTTGCTCACTGCTAGCCACACATCTCCATGACCACTGCCTGGGCAAGGAAAGAAGGCTGGGGGTGTCAGGCAGTGTACATGAGACTAACACAGAATGATGATGTTCCCCATGCTGCACAACATGTTAGAAATCTGACATACAGTGCCCCCTTTGACATATTAACCCCCCTTAGTAATTTGACATATAGTGCTCCCATTCGACATACTTTCTCCATTTTTATTTTGACATATAGCGCTCCAATTAGACATTCTTTTTTTTCCAGTTTTATTTGCCATACACACAACAGCTTAGCGTGTTTTTTTAGGAGGCAGTTTAAGGCGTAGTTGGATAAAAGCAGAAAGCTCAATTTTTGTTAGTACGCTAGATGTGTGGCCTATGCCAGTTTTGTTTTACCGTGGTTCTATAACAGAAAACCAGTAAAACACAAGTTTACTTGTTTTTACTGTAACAGCAGTTTTGGAGCGGCTAATAGTATCTATCCCATGGATGTTGATAACCCGTGTTGTTGCTGGCTACTTAACACTATGTGTGGCTGGGTGGTGCCTGAATTTGGAAACAGTGACGATGGTGATGATTACTGACAGGATGATTCTATATTTTCTGTCAGACATTCCAATTAATTTCTCAGTTTATTGAGAGATAACAGCCATCCAGATATGGTTTAAACTTGGATCATATCAGCTTGTGTCTTCCCATACACAGACACATAAAATGTTGAGTATTTGGGGTAAATCTCCTTTTCTCTTTCATGCATCCCTGGACTCCCCTAATACAGAGATAACAGCTAGATCTGGAAGGAACCCAGATCGCAGCTGCCTCTGTCTTCCCAATCAGTCCCACATAATGTTTTGGGGTATTTGAGATAATTCTCATTTGATCTCTTCACACCCTAGACTCCCTTAGCACAGAGAAAACAGCCAGATCCGGAATGAACTTTGGTCATGGCTGCCTGTGTCTTCCCAATTAATCACACACAATTTTGGGATATTTGGGGATGCATCTCCTTTGCTCCGTTCACACATCCCAGAGTCCCCTAGCTCAAAGATAACAGCTATAACAGGAATAAACTTGGATCACAGCTGCCTGTGTCTTCCCAGTCAGTCACAAAAAATTGGGGGTACATTTCCTTTGCTCCCTTCTCATACCCCAAACTCCTCTACTGCAGGGAAAACAGCCCCATAGGGAAGTGACTTAGATCACACCTGTTTGTGTTAGGTAACAAAGATTTTGGGATATTTTGGGTGAATTTCCTCTCTCCCTTCCTCTGTCCTAGAGTGTCCCCAGACTCCCCTAACACAGAGGACAAATTTCCTGCTTACAAGACTCCCTGAACTACACTCCAATAACTCCAATATCACTTTATTTGCCTATCCTAACTAGCTGAAAAATATGCTGCTTCTTCTCTTGTTAAAATACAGAGTCTGGCATGCTGCAGGCCCTTTTATACTATACCTGCAGGAAAAAAGGGAAACTTGTCACATGGCAGTGAACTCCAGGCTTACCATTAATTTAAATGCAATGAGCTGGGAGAAAATCTGTACTTTCCCACTCAGAGGAAAGTGCCATTTTTCACCTGTTTTATTTTTTAGATGAAAAATGTTTCCCATCCCTACTGTCATATAGCTATTTATATAATCTTAAACTGAGCTATATCTCAAGCATGGTGAAGTGTGTTATTCAGATTCTGAAAAGGTCAGTTTATTAAGAAAAGAGATAATCTCTGTAAATATATAATAACTCCTTCAGTGCTGAGGCATTTCCCCTATGTGAGAACAATATAAGAGTTTAACCCTTTGAGTGTCAGGGGGATATCTAATGTATTGGGTACCCTTCTGGAACTCAAAGGGTTAAAGTATTACTAACTAAATATGAAATATGTTGAGTGTCATATTCTTTCAAGAAGAAAATGGGAAACCCAAAATAATTATTATAACCAAGAATTTAAGAACAGTACTAAAACTGTAATCCCTTTAGCATAATAGGAATGAGAAATGTCATTTATATGCACCTATTTCATCACCATAAATAAGCTTCCCGAGGGGCTACCTAATATAAGAATATAACCAATTTCAACTTTGTGGCAGGCACATTATGTCACATACAAAAAAATCATGACTCCAGAATTTACACCTTTAGCCAGAAAAACTACTATCTTTTTGCTGGATTTTGTAGTGCAAAATACTTTCATTTACAAAAATGTAGGATTTGCTGGCGCTGGCAATGTTCTCTGGACTCAAAAAAGTAAGTAAAATATTGCCTTTTGAGCTCCACAGACATACTGAATATGTCCACACCAAAATGTGCCCATAGCACTGCAGAAGCATTCTACTCACCCGATGGCAGCACATTCTTTCCTCTTCACTCCATCTCTAACACAATCAGGCCTTGTTGAACGCTCCTGACGCCCCCAGCTATATATTTATCACACAGTTGTTAGCGCTGGGCCATCAATAAAGGTGACAGTGGAGAGGAGAACAGCTCCCTGCTTCCACACTGCTCTAATTTCCAGGTGGCAGTGAGTGGGACCAGAGAAATCCTCCCACATCACTGGTGACATTGATGCCATGGGAGGCATTTCCCAGTCCCTCCCAGTTCACATAGTGTGGAGGCAAGGGAGTTATGCTTCTCCGAGCTGTCACCTTTATTGATATCATCCCAGCACCATTAACTCAGTAAACAATAGCTGGTGGCATCAAGAGGGTCCTGGTGCCCCTCCAATGAGGTCCAAATACAAAAATATTAATTCAGTGTGAGTTCCCAAGGGGTAGCAATAGCATTGCTTTGCAATGTGTTGGACAAGTCTTTGGAGCACATATGTGCTTCCCCAGGCTTGTGTACACACAAAACATGTGAAGCATTTGTCCCTGAAGTTGTGGAGAATAAGCCACAAAAAAGAATACCCATAAAATGAGGCACACATTTGAGCCAAAGGGATGCAAAAAACAAAAATTTGTATTTGAGGTATTGAAAAATCTATATATATAAAAAAGAAAGCATCATGTGACAGAAAAATGTGTCCAAAGCCTAACACACCCAGGGGTGGCAGTAAGGAGGGGAAATTCATGTCTCCTCCTTACTGCCAGCCCTGGGGATATATACATACACACATACATACATACATGTAGCTCCCTGGATATTTTCTGTTGTGGGTCTCCTAGGGACTTAAACGCTCTTACACTGCTGTTTGTTTAGAACTGTGTGGTTGTGCTCAGGATGTGAAAAAGAGGCTTGGGTTTCAAGAAACTGACTGAGCATGCTCACAATATGAAAAAGAGGCTTGGAATACAAGAAACTGAATGTTCATTCTCAGAACATGAAAGAAAGGCTTGAAATACAGGAAACTATTTGCCCAAATGTCCTCCTGCTCCACACACACACACACACACACTGCCCTCACCTTCATTCTCCTGTTAACCTTTTCAGTGCCAGAGGGGTAAGCAATGCATTTTTTGCAATGTGTTGCAAACCAATCTGGCACTCAAAGGGTAAAACCTTTATAGATTCTTAACTTGCAGGGAAGTAATGTACAAGGAAGGGAGGGAAGGATGTCGGACGCCTATGCCACTCAAACAGTTAACCTTTGGAGTGCAGAGGGGTATGTAAAAAATTCTTTGCAATGCATTGAGAAACTCCCTACCACTCAAAGGGTTAAATGGATACTAATACTTCTATTAAAGTCTACCTCCAAGTCTTATTTATAATGTTTTTTAACATGCAGCGCTATATTTAATTACTTTCAGTATTGTAGTTCAAATGCTATTCAAACCAAAAAGATCCCCCTCCTGCCATTTCTCTGCATCACTCTGGTCCAGATGGAGCATGGCAAGTGACAATCTTCAGTAAGCAAAGGAAAATCGTGCCTTCCCTCCTCAAGGGGGGCAGAGATTTCCTTATACTTACTGAATGAAGATTGTCCCTTGCTGCATCCATCCGGTCCAACATCTGGATTCCGACTCTAATGTGAGGTGGCCAGAAGGGGTGGGAAGAGGATCCATTTGGCTTGAACAGAGTTTGAACTACAACATTCTATGTAATTACATATAAGGAAATGTTTAAAAAAAATATATAGAAGACTCAGAGATAAACTTTAATAGTAGTATTGCTATCATTGCTATCCATTTAAAATTATATACTCTTGACTTTTTCTAGTGTGACCATGTTGGAATTTTTTGGAGCCTTTTTTTTTTTTAGATGGACAGTAGATGCCCAAGATCCCTGACTTTCTTCAACTCACAGATACCCAGTACTTTCTCTCCATGCTTGAGACCCCTGCCAGACCCTAAGCTCTGGCCTGCTCCCTCAGAATCAACAGTGGCTTCTTCCTCACACATTGGATCTGGACATTGCAAGCCATATTGTGGGGAGAAGAGTGTCTCTGCTGTATGGGGGACAGTAACATGACCCTCTGAATCTACATTATTTATGTCATCGGGACAACTTTTTTATACATTAACAGCACTTTATTTAACCATTTGAGTGCCACAGAGGTAACGGATGCATTGCACCACAATGAATTGGATGTCTTTCCAGCACTCAAAGGGTTAACTCTGATATGATATACCTCTGTATACTGCATGCCACTGTGTAGCTTAACATGATGGTATAAGTCTCACATAATCTCCTTTTATTTTCTGCTTTCCACTTCTACATGCCAAACACACAGAGGCATAATACTGCAATTCTGTCAGAAAGTGAAGGAAACAACAAATACCACTGATTTAATGGTTTAAGATCAGACGGGGGATGGCAACACATTGTGAAGCAATGTCCTCTGGTCCATAGACTGCTACATTTGGCTTCTAATGCTCTGAATACTGCAGATATTCATTTCAATACAAAAAAAAGTTTCTAAAAATATCAGAAAAAGGAACTGACACTTAAAGAAAAAGTAGTCTCCTAACTGAGGCCCACAGAGTCAGCAAAAATATAAAAATATATAAGGTTTATTGATGGTACAAAAATTATACATACATACAAAGTCAACAGGAAAATTAAAAACACTAAAAACAAATCATAGGGTATACCCTGCTTAAATCTGTTTGTACATATATGGCTAAAAATATGACAAAGTAATGATATATATCCAAATATTCAAAAATATCAAATATCACATTCAAAGTCAGATATATCATTAGAAGTAGATGAATATACAAGTAGCTAAATAACAAAAGAAAAAATAGTGAATGCCACTTATATCTAAAGTTTGATAATACAGTGAAGATACTAGTGATAAACAATCAATAGTGGAAAAAATATAAGTACAAATACACAGACACGTGATAATAAAGCTACATATCTTCATCCACATTACAATAGCTAAAGCAAGGATTCCCCCATGCTGACATCCCAACGCGTATCGGCCAACGAGCTTCATCAGGGGATAAGCCTACCTGCTTCTAATGGTCTTTTTGAATCCCAGATGGTCCAATTAAACCATTCACTAGAATCACGAGACATGAGTCAGACTCATCACATGATAACCCACATCTCGCGATATTTCGTGATATTCATTAAATTAACGACACCACAAACATTGCAAAAGAAAAAGAAAAAAAAATTTATGTGCACTATTACGTAGTGAAGTATTGATATAAAGAGCATGCGCATAAGATCGGCGTTAGTGCATTATCATATCAGTACATCAATGTAAAGAACTTATGCCTTAGAGCATTAAAATACTTCACCTCAACACAGAAATAGGTCAAAAATGGCACTTCCTGTCTAGCAGTAAATTTCTTGTGAAAAGAACAGTTTTTCCTCTCTTTTTTTACTTGAAATCAATGGGAAGACTGAATTTATACCCAACACATAGCAGATTTTAGTTATTTCCCACAGGCATAAAAGGGATCTGAGGGTCCCTGTGTTGGTGGAGTCTGGGGAAAAAAATCAGTTGAACAGCACTTTTTTGTTTTTTGTTGACTGGGATAGAGGGGAGAGTTAATAAATAAAAAACAAATAAATTAAATAAAATACAAAAAAAGAGAACACATTTATATAAATATATATGTGTGTGTATACAGTATATATATATATCTATATATATAAAAGAATAAGCCTTATTGCATAATTTATGGTACCTCACAAAAAGAAGATAATTTATGTCTCCACAGACAAGAAACTCACATTGAACAGAATGTCTCATTACATAATTTATGTCTCATTAGGAGACACAACTCCCATTGGGTGATTTAATGGGGAGGTTACTGCTCTGATTGGGTGATTCAATCATGTTGGGAGTTTACCAGCCCCCACTTTCCAGGCTAGCCACCACTATATAACTGACAAAAAAGAAAATGGCTGCCACTTCCTCCTACACCACTGACATACACACCGCACTCCACCCCTGTTATGCCTGCATCCATCCCACTGGACTGTGCTTAATAAAAAAAGTGCCACACACATACGCACAAAAAACCTCACTTCCTCATCTCGGCGCAAACTTGGACGTGGTATGCCTGCACCCATTCCAGTGGACCGTGCTTCATAAAAAAAAAAGTGCCACAAAAAAAAAACTGCTCCATCTCCGCGCAATATTGGATGTGGTATGCATGCACCCATGACCGTGCTTCATAAAAAAGTGCCACACACAAAAAAAACTTACTGCCCCATCTCCTCGTAAGATTCGATGTGGTATGCCTGCACCCATGACCGTGCTTCATAAAAAAAAAGTGCCACACACAAAAAAAATTACTCCCCCATCTCCGCGAAAAATGATCCATCCGCCTATGCCAGCACCCTGCTCACCCTACTCTCACGGGATACGTCGCTGCTGTTGTATGATTGCAATCATCCCAGTGGGCCGCGCTTCATACAAACTGCCACAAAAAAAAAAAAAAAATACTTCACCGTGTCTGTGAAACATTGGATCCATCCGCTCATCCTACGCTGAAGGGATACGTCGCAGTAGTGGTATGCCTGCACTTGTGTCCACTCCAGTCAACATTTTCAGGCTACCAAATCCTCTCCGAACCCTCATGCACCCACGTAACAGAGACCTACATACAGAGAGCCCTCATACAAAAACATTGTAGAGCCCTACATCGCTAACTTGGTAGCATGAACATCGCGCTTTGGCTGGAGAGTGCTGGCGCCATTTTCATGCTACCAAATGCTGTTCAAACCGTCATACACAAAATTACCAGAGAATTCCTCTTTAAATGAATACTGTGGCATAGCGAACCTGTAGTGAAGAATACTGTACCTTTATGTCAAATGCCATGAGAAGCAGCGACGCGGTGAACGATGGTTTTCATATTTTTGGGCGCCACTTTCAACCTTCTTCTGAGAGTATTCTCAAAGCAATGTTGAAAGTAGAGCCCCAAAATATAAAAAAAAAACAGTGTGCACCGCGTCACTGTTTATAATGTGGAAGCTGACACAGAGGTACAATGTGGAAGGCAGTGGGCAATTGCTTTCCTCGGACTGGTAATGTCTTGATGCAAGGGGCTGCTGGTATTGGGGAAAGCATAGACTTATCGTGCTCCGCCCAGTGTCATTTGTCGGGAGGGGTGAGCCAGACAGGGCTTGTGGCTGCTGTGCCATCCCATTCCCACTGAATACCATACAACAATACACTTAGCGAGGGAGAGCAGTCAGGTCACAGTGAGGACGGCTGGCAGAGCCATGATTTTCATGGTGCCCCAATGACTGCTGTGCCATCCCATTCCACCTGAATACTGTACAACAATACATTTAGCGAGGGAGAGCAGTCAGGTCACAGTGAGGACGGCTGGCAGAGCCATGATTTTCATGGTGCCCCAATGACTGCCAGAATGGAAGACACTGAAGAGAGCAGAAAGGAGCGCGTTCTGAGCAGGGCCACCAAAATGCTGCCTGAGAGAATTAGTGGGACAGGCAGCTGAGAATGACATCATTTATGTTGCCCCACTTAAACTATAAGCTTTTGTGTAGTCCCATTTGAGTGGTATGCTTTTTATACATTTTTTCCACAATGCCCCCTTATCTCCACATTGCCCCTTCCACAATGCCCCCTTATCTCCACATTGCCCCTTCATCTCCACAATGCCCCCTTCATTTCCACATTGCCCCCTTCATTTCCACATTGCCCCTTCCATATTGCCCCTTCATCTCCACAACGCCCCTTCCATAAAGCTCCTTCATCTCCACAATGCCCCTTTATCTCCACAATGCCCCTTCATCTCCACACTGCCCCTTCCACAATGCCCCCTTCATCTACACATTGCCCCTTCCATAATGCCTCCTTATCTCCACATTGCCCCTTCATCTCCACAATGCCCCTTCCACAATGCTCCCTTCATCTCCACAATGCCCCCTTATCTCCACATTGCCCCTTCATCTCCACAATGCCCCCTTCATTTCCACATTGCCCCCTTCATTTCCACATTGCCCCTTCCATATTGCCCCTTCATCTCCACAACACCCCTTCCATAAAACTCCTTCATCTCCACAATGCCCCTTTATCTCCACAATGCCCCTTCATCTCCACACTGCCCCTTCCACAATGCCCCCTTCATCTACACATTGCCCCTTCCATAATGCCTCCTTATCTCCACATTGCCCCTTCATCTCCACAATGCCCCTTCCACAATGCCCCCTTATCTCCACATTGCCCCTTCATCTCCACAATGCCCCCTTCATTTCCACATTGCCCCCTTCATTTCCACATTGCCCCCTTCATCTCCACAACGCCCCTTCCATAAAGCTCCTTCATCTCCACAATGCCCCTTTATCTCCACAATGCCCCTTCATCTCCACACTGCCCCTTCCACAATGCCCCCTTCATCTACACATTGCCCCTTCCATAATGCCTCCTTATCTCCACATTGCCCCTTCATCTCCACAATGCCCCTTCCACAATGCTCCCTTCATCTCCACAATGCCCCCTTATCTCCACATTGCCCCTTCATCTCCACAATGCTCCCTTCATCTCCACATTGCCCCTTCCACAATGCTCCCTTCATATCCACATTGCCTCTTCCATAATGACTCCTTATCCCCACATTGCCCCTTCCATAATGCCTCCTTATCTCCCCCTTGCCCCCTCCATAATGCCCCTTCATCTCCACAATGCCCCCTTATCTCCACATTGCCCCTTCATCTCCACAATGCCCCTTCCACAATGCTCCCTTCATTTCCACATTGCCCCTTCCATAATGCCTCCTTATCTCCATAATGCCCCCTTATCTCCACAATGTCCCTTCATCTCCACAATGCCCCTTCCATAAAGCTCCTTCATCTCCACAATGCCCCTTTCACAATGCCCCCTCATCTCCACACTGCCCCTTCCACAATGCCCCCTCATCTCCACATTGCCCCTTCTTCAATGCCCCCTTCATCTCCACATTGCCCCTTCCACAATGCCTCCTTATCTCCACATTGACTCTTCCATAATGCCCCCTTATCTCCACATTGCCCCTTCATCTCCACAATGCCCCTTCCACAATGCCCCCTTCATCTCCACATTGCCCCTTCCATAATGCCTCCTTATCGCCACATTGCCCCTTCTATAATGCCCCCTTATCTCCACATTGCCCCTTCATCTACACAATGCCCCCTTATCTCCACATTGCCCCTTCATCTACACAATGCCCCCTTATCTCCACATTGCCCCTTTATCTACACAATGCTCCCTTCATCTCCACAATGCTCCCTTATCTCCACATTGCCCCTTCATCTCCACAATGCCCCCTTATCTCCACATTGCCCCTTCATCTCCACAATGCCCCTTCCACAATGCCCCCTTCATCTCCACATTGCCCCTTCCATAATGCCTCCTTATCGCCACATTGCCCCTTCTATAATGCCCCCTTATCTCCACATTGCCCCTTCATCTACACAATGCCCCCTTATCTCCACATTGCCCCTTCATCTACACAATGCCCCCTTATCTCCACATTGCCCCTTCATCTCCACAATGCTCCCTTCATCTCCACAATGCTCCCTTATCTCCACATTGCCCCTTCATCTCCACAATGCCCCCTTATCTCCACATTGCCCCTTCATCTCCACAATGCCCCCTTCATTTCCACATTGCCCCCTTCATTTCCACATTGCCCCTTCCATATTGCCCCTTCATCTCCACAACGCCCCTTCCATAAAGCTCCTTCATCTCCACAATGCCCCTTTATCTCCACAATGCCCCTTCATCTCCACACTGCCCCTTCCACAATGCCCCCTTCATCTACACATTGCCCCTTCCATAATGCCTCCTTATCTCCACATTGCCCCTTCATCTCCACAATGCCCCTTCCACAATGCTCCCTTCATCTCCACAATGCCCCCTTATCTCCACATTGCCCCTTCATCTCCACAATGCTCCCTTCATCTCCACAATGCTCCCTTCATCTCCACATTGCCCCTTCCACAATGCTCCCTTCATATCCACATTGCCTCTTCCATAATGACTCCTTATCCCCACATTGCCCCTTCCATAATACCTCCTTATCTCCCCCTTGCCCCCTCCATAATGCCCCTTCATCTCCACAATGCCCCCTTATCTCCACATTGCCCCTTCATCTCCACAATGCCCCTTCCACAATGCTCCCTTCATTTCCACATTGCCCCTTCTATAATGCCCCCTTCATCTACACAATGCCCCCTTATCTCCACATTGCCCCTTCATCTACACAATGCCCCCTTATCTCCACATTGCCCCTTTATCTACACAATGCTCCCTTCATCTCCACAATGCTCCCTTATCTCCACATTGCCCCTTCATCTCCACAATGCCCCCTTATCTCCACATTGCCCCTTCATCTCCACAATGCCCCTTCCACAATGCCCCCTTCATCTCCACATTGCCCCTTCCATAATGCCTCCTTATCGCCACATTGCCCCTTCTATAATGCCCCCTTATCTCCACATTGCCCCTTCATCTACACAATGCCCCCTTATCTCCACATTGCCCCTTCATCTACACAATGCCCCCTTATCTCCACATTGCCCCTTCATCTCCACAATGCTCCCTTCATCTCCACAATGCTCCCTTATCTCCACATTGCCCCTTCATCTCCACAATGCCCCCTTCATTTCCACATTGCCCCTTCCATATTGCCCCTTCATCTCCACAACGCCCCTTCCATAAAACTCCTTCATCTCCACAATGCCCCTTTATCTCCACAATGCCCCTTCATCTCCACACTGCCCCTTCCACAATGCCCCCTTCATCTACACATTGCCCCTTCCATAATGCCTCCTTATCTCCACATTGCCCCTTCATCTCCACAATGCCCCTTCCACAATGCTCCCTTCATCTCCACAATGCCCCCTTATCTCCACATTGCCCCTTCATCTCCACAATGCTCCCTTCATCTCCACAATGCTCCCTTCATCTCCACAATGCTCCCTTCATCTCCACATTGCCCCTTCCACAATGCTCCCTTCATATCCACATTGCCTCTTCCATAATGACTCCTTATCCCCACATTGCCCCTTCCATAATACCTCCTTATCTCCCCCTTGCCCCCTCCATAATACCCCTTCATCTCCACAATGCCCCCTTATCTCCAAATTGCCCCTTCATCTCCACAATGCCCCTTCCACAATGCTCCCTTCATTTCCACATTGCCCCTTCCATAATGCCTCCTTATCTCCATAATGCCCCCTTATCTCCACAATGTCCCTTCATCTCCACAATGCCCCTTCCATAAAGCTCCTTCATCTCCACAATGCCCCTTTCACAATGACCCCTCATCTCCACACTGCCCCTTCCACAATGCCCCCTCATCTCCACATTGCCCCTTCTTCAATGCCCCCTTCATCTCCACATTGCCCCTTCCACAATGCCTCCTTATCTCCACATTGACTCTTCCATAATGCCCCCTTATCTCCACATTGCCCCTTCATCTCCACAATGCCCCTTCCACAATGCCCCCTTCATCTCCACATTGCGCCTTCCATAATGCCTCCTTATCGCCACATTGCCCCTTCTATAATGCCCCCTTATCTCCACATTGCCCCTTCATCTACACAATGCCCCCTTATCTCCACATTGCCCCTTCATCTACACAATGCCCCCTTATCTCCACATTGCCCCTTCATCTCCACAATGCTCCCTTCATCTCCACAATGCTCCCTTATCTCCACATTGCCCCTTCATCTCCACAATGCCCCCTTATCTCCACATTGCCCCTTCATCTCCACAATGCCCCTTCCACAATGCCCCCTTCATCTCCACATTGCCCCTTCCATAATGCCTCCTTATCGCCACATTGCCCCTTCTATAATGCCCCCTTATCTCCACATTGCCCCTTCATCTACACAATGCCCCCTTATCTCCACATTGCCCCTTCATCTACACAATGCTCCCTTATCTCCACATTGCCCCTTCATCTCCACAATGCCCCCTTATCTCCACATTGCCCCTTCATCTCCACAATGCCCCCTTATCTCCACATTGCCCCTTCATCTCCACAATGCTCACTTCATCTCCACATTGCACCTCCCATAATGCCTACTTATCCCCACATTGCCCCTTCCATAATGCCTCCTTATCTCCCCATTGCCCCCTCCATAATGCCCCCTTATCTCCACATTGCCACTTCATCTCCACAATGCCCCCTTATCTCCACATTGCCCCTTCATCTCCACAATGCTCCCTTCATCTCCACATTGCCCCTTCCATAATGCCTCCTTATCCCCACATTGCCCCTTCCATAATGCCTCCTTATCTCCCCATTGCCCCTCCATAATGCCTCCTTATCTCCACATTGCCCCTTCATCTCCACATTGCCCCTTCCACAATGCCCCCTTATCTCCACATTGCCCCTTCATCTCCACAATGTCCCTTCCACAATGCCCCTTCATCTCCACATTGCCCATTCATCCCCTACCTTGAGTCCCTGGTAGTCTAGAGGTGTGCCATAACTTAGAGCTCTGTGCCTCCTTCGGCACAAAGCTGAAGCTCCCGCGAGCTGCACTCAGTAATGTAAAGTACTGGGAGATGATGTCATCTCCCAGCACTCTGTATTATAACAGAGCCTGGGTCTCTCTGCGGTGTGTCACATAGACGCCGCGAGGGAGCTCTTGGTAGTGAGAATCAGTGCTGTCTCTCCGTTGCGGTGCCCTAAGGCAAACACACAATTACACACACATTCCATACTGAGACACTCATACAGATCTCATAGTGAGAGACACACACACATACATTCCATTCTGAGACACACACACATTCCATACTGAGACACACATATAGATCTCATACTGAGAGCCACACACACACATTCAATTCTGAACACAGATGCATATTCCATACTGAGACACACGCACATTCCATACTGAGACACACATACAGATCTCATACTGAGAGATACACACACATTCAGTACTGACAAACACATACAGATCTCATAGTGAAACACATGCACACATATATTCCATACACTGACACACATACAGATGTCATAGTGACACATACACATTCCATACTTACATACATACACAAACATATGTCATACTGACAGACACACACACATTCCATAGTGAGACACACATTTTCCATACTGAGACACACATACAGATCTCATATTGAAAGACTCACACACACACACATTTCATACTGAACACAGACACATATTCCATACTAAGACACACACATATTCCATACCGATACACACATACAGATCTCATAGTGAGACATGTGCACACACATATTCCATACTCAGACACTCTGAGATCTGTATGTGTATGTAAGTATGTAATGTGTATGTGAGACATACACATTACATACTTACATACACATACAGATCAAATAGTGAAACACACACACACACTTAACACACATACCGATCTCATAGTGAGACACACACATACAGATCTCATATATGTCATAGTGTCACATACTCAGACATAAAGATCTCATAGTGAGACACACACGCATATTGCATACTGAAACACACACAGATGTCATAGTGAAACACACACATACATATCTCTTACTGACACATGCACACACATACACATCTCATAGTGAGACATACACACACATTCCATAGTGAGACACACACATTCCATACTGAGAAACATTTATTATGTAATTCATAGAAAAAAATATTTGTTTACATTACCCTGCATGTCACTTTCTAATATTTTTTTTTTATATTTTATATTCATGTGTTTCTCTTATATAGAATAAGTGACTCTACTACCTATACACTTTTGCATCTACAGTGTGTGCTTTATACCCTGAGGTATGCTAAATTTAGCAATATAATTTATACTGATTTAACAATATTTTTAGTTATACACACATTACATAGTGACACACACACACACATTCCATACTGAGACATTCATATAGATTTCATAGTGAGAGACACCCACACATACATGCCATTCTGAGACACATACACATTCCATACTGAGAAACATTTATTATGTCATTCATAGAAAAAGAATATTTGTTTAACTTACCCTGCATGTCACTTTTTAATAACTTTTTGATATTTTATATTCATGTATTTCTCTTATGTAGAATAAGCGACTACGTTACCTATACACTTTTGCATCTACGGTGTGTGCTTTACACCCCGAGGTAGGCTAACTTTAGCAATATAATTTATACTGATTTCACAATATTTTTACTTACACACACATTCTATAGTGCCACACACACATTCTATACTGAGACACTCATACAGATCTCATAGTGAGACACACACACACACACACACACACACACACACACACACACATTCTATTCTGAGACACACACACATTCCATACTGAGACACACATACAGATCTCATACTGAGAGATACACACATTCAGTACTGACACACACATACAGATCTCATAGTGAAACACAAGCACACACATATTCCATACACAGAAACACATACAGATGTCATATTGAGACATACACATTCCATACTTACAAACATACACATACATCTCATACTGACAGACACACACACACACACACACAAACATATTCCATAGTGAGACACACACATTTTCCATACTGAGACACACATTCAGATCTCATATTGAGAGACACACACACACATTCCATACTGAACACATACACATATTCCATACTGAGACACACACACATTCCATACTGATACACACATACAGATTTCATAGTGAGACAAATGCACACACATTTTCCATACCCTGACACTCATACAGATCTCATAGTGAGACATACACATTACATACATACACATACATATGTCATTGTGAAACACACACACATAACATACATACCGATCTCATAGTGAGACACACACACACACAGATCTCATACATATGTCATAGTGACACATACTTAGACATACAGATCTGATAGTGAGACACACATGCATATTCCATACTGAAACACGCACACAGATGTCATAGTGAAACACACACACACATACAGATCTCTTACTGACACATGCGCACACATACACATCTCATAGTGAGACATACACACACATTCCATAGTGAGACACACACATTCCATACTGAGATACTCATACTGATATCATAGCGAGAGACACACACACATTCCATTCTGAGACACACACACATATTCAATACTGACACACACACACATTCAATACTGACACACACATACAGATCTCATAGTGAAACACATGCACACACATATTCCATACACAGACACACCTACAGATCTAAACACTGAGTGCATGAGTAGTACACAATGTATTACTTTCAAAAGTGCAGTGTATATCCATCTGCAACACAAAGGGTTACACAACAGCACAAACTTCCTTCACACATTTCAAAAGGGTTCAGACATTAAATATTCCTTTGTGTTAATGCCTGCTAACCCATAAACATTTATTATGTAATTCATAGAAAAAAATATTTATTCACATTACCCTGAATGTCACTGTTTAATAACTTTTTGATATTTTATATTCATGTGTTTCTCTTATGTAGAATAAGCGACTACTCTACCTATACAATTTTGCGTCTACAGTGTGTGTGCTTTACACCCTGAGGTAGGCTAACTTTAGCAATATAATTTATACTGATTTCACAATATTTTTACTTACACACACATTGTATAGTGACACATACATACACACATTCCATACTGAGACACTCATACAGATCTCATGGTGAGAGACACACACACACACACATTCCATTCTGAGACACACACATTCCATACGAGACACACATACAGATCTCATCCTGACACACACACACACACATTCAATACTGACACACACATACAGATCTCATAGTGAAACACATGCACACACACATTCCATACACTGACACACGTACAGATGTCATAGTGAGACATACACATTCCATACTTACATACATACACATACATATCTCATAATGACAGACATACACACACACACACACACACATTCCATAGTGAGACATACACATTTTCCATACTGAGACACATATACAGATCGCATATTGAAATACACACACACACATTCCATACTGAACACAGCCACATATTCCATACTAAGATACACACATATTCCATACTGATACACACATACAGATCTCATAGTGAGACACATGCACACACATATTCCATACCCAGACACACATACAGATCTCAGTGATACATACAAATTACATACTTACATACACATACAGATCTCATAGTGAAACACACACACACACACACACACACACACATAACACACATACCGATTTCATAGTGAGACACACACAGACACAGATCTCGTACATATGTCATAGTGACACCTACTCAGATGTACAGATCTCATAGTGAGACACACATGCATATTCCATACTGAAACACACACACAGATGTCATAGTGAAACACACACACATACAGGTTTCTTACTGACACATGCGCACACATACACATCTCATAGTGAGACATACACACACATTCCATAGTGAGACACTCATACTGATCTCATAGTGAGAGAGAGACACACACACACATTCCATTCTGAGAAACATTTATTATGTCATTCATAGAAAAAATTAATTGTTTACATTACCCTGCATGTCACTTTGTAATTTTTTTTGATATTTTATATTCATGTGTTTCTCTTATATAGAATAAGCGACTACACTACCTATACACTTTTGCGTCTACAGTGTGTACTTTACACCCTGAGGTAGGCTAAATTTAGCAATATAATTTATATTGATATAACAATATTTTTAATTACACATACACACACACATTCCATACTGAGACAGTAATACAGATCTCATAGTGAGAGAGACACAAACATACATTCCATTCTGAGACACACACACATTCCAAACAGAGACACACATACAGATCTCATACTGAGAGACACACACACACACATTCAATACTGAACACAGACACATATTCCATACTGAGACACACACACCTTCCATACTGAGACACACAGATTTCATACTGAGAGATACATACACATTCAGTACTGACACACACACATACAGATCTCATATTGAAACACATGCACACACATATTCCATACACAGACACACATACAGATGTCATACTGACACATACACATTCCATAGTTACATACATACACATACATACCTCATACTGACAGACACACACACACACAAACATATTACATAGCGAGACACACACATTTTCCATACTGAGACACACATTCAGATCTCATATTAAGAGACACACACCAACATTCCATACTGAACACATACACACATTCCATACTGATACACACATACATATCTCATAGTGAGACACATGCACACACATATTCTATACCCAGACACACATACAGATCTCATAATGAGACATATACGTACACATTACATACTTACATACACATACAGATCTCATAGTGAGACACACATGCATATTCCATACTGAAACACACACTCAGATATCATAGTGAAACACACACACACACACACACACAGATCTCTTACTGACACATGCGCACACATACACATTTCATAGTGAGACATACACACACACATTCCATACTGAGACACTCATATAGTTCTCATAGTGAAAGACACACACACAGACACACATTCCATTCTGAGACACACACACATTCCATACTGAGAAACATTTATTATGTCATTCATAGAATTTTTTTTTTTTTACATTACCCTGCATGTCACCTTCTAATAACTTTTTCATATTTTATATTAATGTGTTTCTCTTATATAGAATAAGCGACTACGCTACCTATATACTTTTGCGTCTACAGTGTGTGCTTTACACCCTGAGGTAGGCTAAATTTAGCAATATAATTTATACTGATTTAACAATATTTTTAATTACACACACATAGTGACACACACACATTCCGACACTCATGCAGATCTCGTAGTGAGAGCCACAAACACATACATTCCATTCTGACACACACACACACATTCCATACTGAGAAGCATTTATTATGTCATTAAAAAATATATATATTTGTTTACATTACCCTGCATGTCACTTTCATATAACTTTTTGATATTTTATATTCATGTGTTTCTCTTATATAGAATAATCGACTAAGCTACCTATACACTTTTGATACTACGGTGTGTGCTTTACACCCTGAGGTAGGCTAAATTTAGCAATATAATTTATACTGATTTAACAATATTTTTAGTTATACACACATTCCATAGTGACACACACACACACATTCCATACTGAGACATTCATATAGATTTCATAGTGAGAGACACCCACACATACATGCCATTCTGAGACACATACACATTCCATACTGAGAAACATTTATTATGTCATTCATAGAAAAAGAATATTTGTTTAACTTACCCTGCATGTCACTTTTTAATAACTTTTTGATATTTTTTATACATGCATTTCTCTTATGTAGAATAAGCGACTACGTTACCTATACACGTTTGCATCTACAGTGTGTGCTTTACACCCCGAGGTAGGCTAACTTTAGCAATATAAAATTTATACTGATTTCACAATATTTTCACTTGCACACACATTCCATAGTGCTACACACACACATTCTATACTGAGACACTCATACAGATCTCATAGTGAGAGACACACACACTCTCCATTCTGAGACACACACACATTCCATACCGAGACACACATATAGATCTCATACTGAGAGACACGCTCACGCATTCAATACTGACACACACATAGAGATCTCATAGTGAAACACATGCACATACACAGACACACATACAGATGTCATACTGACACATACACATTCCATAGTTACATACATACACATACATACCTCATACTGACAGACACACACACACACACAAACATATTCCATAGTGAGACACACACATTTTCCATACTGAGACACACATTCAGATCTCATATTGAGAGACACTCACATACATTCCATACTGAACACATACACATATTCCGTACTGAGACACACACACATTTCATACTGATACATACAGATATCTTAGTGAGATACATGCACACACATATTCCATACCCAGACATACATACAGATCTCATAGTGAGACATACACATTACATACTTACATACACATACAGATCTCATAGTTAAAGGGATAGTAATACTTAAAATGTAAAAAAAAATATGTTGTAGGGTTTATCCCCCTGAGTAAAACAAGTATTCCCACTGCTGAGAGGTGTTTTGTTCAAAAGTTATTAATTTTCAAAGTTGAATTTTTTAGGTGCAATATCACAGTGGCCTGAAATTGTACAGTGGCGCTGTTGCTACACGATCCTATGGACAACTCTGGTCAGTTGACCATAAATCTCCATAGGATGGTGTAGCAACAGTGCCACTGTACAATTTCAGGCCACTGTGATATTGCACCTAAAAAATTCAACTTTGAAAATTAATAACTTTTGAATGAAAGACCTCTCAGCAGTGGGAGTACTCTTGTTTTACTCAGGGGGATAAACCCTACAACATATTTTTTTTTACATTTTAAGTATTACTATCCCTTTAAACATACACACACATAACACACATACCGATCTCATAGTGAGACACACACATACGGATCTCATACATATATCATAGTGACACATACTCAGACATAAAGATCTCATAGTGAGACACACATGCATATTCCATACTGAACCACACACACAGATGTCATAGTGAAACACATACACGCACATACAGATCTCTTACTGACACATGCGCTCACATACACATCTCATAGTGAGACATACACGCACATTCCATAGTGAGACACACACATTCCATTCTGAGACACATACACATTCCATACTGAGAAACATTTATTATGTCATTCATAGAAAAAAACATTTTTTATGTTACCCTGCATGTCACTTTCTAATAACTTTTTGATATTTTATATTCATGTGTTTCTCTTATATAGAATAAGTGACTCTACTACCTATACACTTTTGCATCTACAGTGTGTGCTTTATACCCTGAGGTATGCTAAATTTAGCAATATAATTTATACTGATTTAACAATATTTTTAGTTACACACACATTCCATAGTGACACACACACACACACACATTCTGTACTGAGACACTCATACAGATCTCATAGTGAGAGACACACACATACATTCCATTTTGAGACACATACGCATTCCATACTGAGAAATATTTATTATGTCATTCATAGAAAAAGAATATTTGTTTACATTACCCTGCATGTCACTTTCTTACGCACACATTCCATAGTACCACACACACATTCTATACTGAGACACTCATACAGATCTCATAGTGAGAGACACACACACATTCCATTCTGAGACACACACACACACATTCCATACTGAGACACTCATATAGATCTCATACTGAGAGACACGCACACACATTCAATACTGACACACACATACAGATCTCATAGTGAAATACATGCACACACATATTCCATACACAGACACACATACAGATGTCATAGTGAGACTTACACATTCCATACTTACATACATCCACATACATATCTCATACTGACAGACATACACACACACACACACACACATATTCCATAGTGAGACACACAAATTTTCCATACTGAGACACACATACAGAACTCATATTGAGAGACACACACACACATTCCATACTGAACACAGACACATATTCCATACTGAGACACACACGTTCCATACTGAGATACACATACAGATCTCATACTGAGAGACACACACACTTTCAATACCGACACACATACAGATCTCATAGTGAAACACAAGCACACACATATTTCATACACAGACACACATACAGATGTCGTAGTGAGACATACACATTCCATACTTACATACATACACATACATATCTCATACTGACAGACACACACACACATATTCCATATTGAGACAAACACATTTTCCATACTGAGACACACACTCAGATATCATAGTGAAACACACACACACACACACAGATCTCTTACTGACACATGCGCACACATACACATTTCATAGTGAGACATACACACACACATTCCATACTGAGACACTCATATAGATCTCATAGTGAAAGACACACACACAGACACACATTCCATTCTGAGACACACACACATTCCATACTGAGAAACATTTATTATGTCATTCATAGAATTTTTTTTTTTTTACATTACCCTGCATGTCACCTTCTAATAACTTTTTCATATTTTATATTAATGTGTTTCTCTTATATAGAATAAGCGACTACGCTACCTATATACTTTTGCGTCTACAGTGTGTGCTTTACACCCTGAGGTAGGCTAAATTTAGCAATATAATTTATACTGATTTAACAATATTTTTAATTACACACACATAGTGACACACACACACACACACACACATTCCGACACTCATGCAGATCTCGTAGTGAGAGCCACAAACACATACATTCCATTCTGACACACACACACACATTCCATACTGAGAAGCATTTATTATGTCATTAAAAAATATATATATTTGTTTACATTACCCTGCATGTCACTTTCATATAACTTTTTGATATTTTATATTCATGTGTTTCTCTTATATAGAATAATCGACTAAGCTACCTATACACTTTTGATACTACGGTGTGTGCTTTACACCCTGAGGTAGGCTAAATTTAGCAATATAATTTATACTGATTTAACAATATTTTTAGTTATACACACATTCCATAGTGACACACACACACACATTCCATACTGAGACATTCATATAGATTTCATAGTGAGAGACACCCACACATACATGCCATTCTGAGACACATACACATTCCATACTGAGAAACATTTATTATGTCATTCATAGAAAAAGAATATTTGTTTAACTTACCCTGCATGTCACTTTTTAATAACTTTTTGATATTTTATATTCATGCATTTCTCTTATGTAGAATAAGCGACTACGTTACCTATACACGTTTGCATCTACAGTGTGTGCTTTACACCCCGAGGTAGGCTAACTTTAGCAATATAAAATTTATACTGATTTCACAATATTTTCACTTGCACACACATTCCATAGTGCTACACACACACATTCTATACTGAGACACTCATACAGATCTCATAGTGAGAGACACACACACTCTCCATTCTGAGACACACACACATTCCATACCGAGACACACATATAGATCTCATACTGAGAGACACGCTCACGCATTCAATACTGACACACACATAGAGATCTCATAGTGAAACACATGCACATACACAGACACACATACAAATGTCATACTGACACATACACATTCCATAGTTACATACATACACATACATACCTCATACTGATAGACACACACACACACAAACATATTCCATAGTGAGACACACACATTTTCCATACTGAGACACACATTCAGATCTCATATTGAGAGACACTCACATACATTCCATACTGAACACATACACATATTCCGTACTGAGACACACACACATTTCATACTGATACATACAGATATCTTAGTGAGATACATGCACACACATATTCCATACCCAGACATACATACAGATCTCATAGTGAGACATACACATTACATACTTACATACACATACAGATCTCATAGTTAAAGGGATAGTAATACTTAAAATGTAAAAAAAAATATGTTGTAGGGTTTATCCCCCTGAGTAAAACAAGTATTCCCACTGCTGAGAGGTGTTTTGTTCAAAAGTTATTAATTTTCAAAGTTGAATTTTTTAGGTGCAATATCACAGTGGCCTGAAATTGTACAGTGGCGCTGTTGCTACACGATCCTATGGACAACTCTGGTCAGTTGACCATAAATCTCCATAGGATGGTGTAGCAACAGTGCCACTGTACAATTTCAGGCCACTGTGATATTGCACCTAAAAAATTCAACTTTGAAAATTAATAACTTTTGAATGAAAGACCTCTCAGCAGTGGGAGTACTCTTGTTTTACTCAGGGGGATAAACCCTACAACATATTTTTTTTTACATTTTAAGTATTACTATCCCTTTAAACATACACACACATAACACACATACCGATCTCATAGTGAGACACACACATACGGATCTCATACATATATCATAGTGACACATACTCAGACATAAAGATCTCATAGTGAGACACACATGCATATTCCATACTGAACCACACACACAGATGTCATAGTGAAACACATACACGCACATACAGATCTCTTACTGACACATGCGCTCACATACACATCTCATAGTGAGACATACACACACATTCCATAGTGAGACACACACATTCCATTCTGAGACACATACACATTCCATACTGAGAAACATTTATTATGTCATTCATAGAAAAAAACATTTTTTATGTTACCCTGCATGTCACTTTCTAATAACTTTTTGATATTTTATATTCATGTGTTTCTCTTATATAGAATAAGTGACTCTACTACCTATACACTTTTGCATCTACAGTGTGTGCTTTATACCCTGAGGTATGCTAAATTTAGCAATATAATTTATACTGATTTAACAATATTTTTAGTTACACACACATTCCATAGTGACACACACACACACACACATTCCGTACTGAGACACTCATACAGATCTCATAGTGAGAGACACACACATACATTCCATTTTGAGACACATACGCATTCCATACTGAGAAATATTTATTATGTCATTCATAGAAAAAGAATATTTGTTTACATTACCCTGCATGTCACTTTCTTACGCACACATTCCATAGTACCACACACACATTCTATACTGAGACACTCATACAGATCTCATAGTGAGAGACACACACACATTCCATTCTGAGACACACACACACACATTCCATACTGAGACACTCATATAGATCTCATACTGAGAGACACGCACACACATTCAATACTGACACACACATACAGATCTCATAGTGAAATACATGCACACACATATTCCATACACAGACACACATACAGATGTCATAGTGAGACTTACACATTCCATACTTACATACATCCACATACATATCTCATACTGACAGACATACACACACACACACACACACATATTCCATAGTGAGACACACAAATTTTCCATACTGAGACACACATACAGAACTCATATTGAGAGACACACACACACATTCCATACTGAACACAGACACATATTCCATACTGAGACACACACGTTCCATACTGAGATACACATACAGATCTCATACTGAGAGACACACACACTTTCAATACCGACACACATACAGATCTCATAGTGAAACACAAGCACACACATATTTCATACACAGACACACATACAGATGTCGTAGTGAGACATACACATTCCATACTTACATACATACACATACATATCTCATACTGACAGACACACACACACACACACACATATTCCATATTGAGACAAACACATTTTCCATACTGAGACACACATACAGATCTCATATTGAGAGACACACACACATTCTTGCTGGTACACAACATCTGTAGGTTATCAAGGTATAAGTGTGACCTGTAGCCATCATGGAATTAGTGCAGAATCTTTACAGTGCTGTCTATTTAACATTATTAAGAGGTTACTGTACTGGTCCTCATATAGTGGAGACAGTATTCTACACACAATGTGGCTCACAATTAGTGGATCAGGTGCGTAATGAAGAAGTCAATGCTCAGTCACAATCAACAGGCTTGAGTCTAAGAGCTGCTAGGGGTATCACCTTTGGAGACGGCCTGCTGGGTGTTTAGGAGTTCACAAAAGAACAGGAATACTCCTGTCCATCTACTAACTATGTGACAAAAAAAAAAAAAAAAATATATATATATATATATATATTTTGGTTCAATAATTGTAAAATCTATACTACATGTTTTAAAGGGATAGTAATATTTCTATTAAATTTAATATCTGAGTCTTCTTTATATTTTTTGACCAGGTACCACTATATTTAATTACTTACTGTTATACTTAAAAATTTTTGGAAGACAAAAGTATCCCCCTTTCAATCCTTCTGGCCACTATACACGCACACAAAACAAAAAAAATTATTATAACATACACTCAAGATCAAGTAACACCTTCATCAACACACAACACAAACATAATATACAATAATGTTGTGCAACACTATTATTGCTATGAAAATAATGTTAAGTTGTATATTGAAAATCTATTTTTAATATTTATTTATTTATATATATATATTTTTTTTTTACAGATCTCCTACTGAACTTCTTAAAAAAAAAAAAAAAAACCCTCTCAAAAACAAATACTATATATCATTTTACATAGTCACACAAACAACATGGACACTAAACGGTTCAACATCGTACATACACCACGCAATGGAAATTGTTTATTTCACTGTTTCTCATATTACTTTCACAATGACTTCTACAATGATACTCTTTACAGAAAACAAGCAGTACAATACATATTACAACACTGGCAACATTACCAACATTTCATTACAG
Organism: Rhinophrynus dorsalis; assembly: GCA_037306005.1. Classification (NCBI taxonomy): domain Eukaryota; kingdom Metazoa; phylum Chordata; class Amphibia; order Anura; family Rhinophrynidae; genus Rhinophrynus; species Rhinophrynus dorsalis. The sequence goes on along the minus strand of CM074719.1, from coordinate 151,119,740 downwards.
GACATAACATGATTCAGTACAACACATATATGTCTCAATCAGGCATTTACGCTGGACATGTTGAACTACATGCGCTTGCTAACATTCACAATTTACATATATATATTCATAGAGAAGAACAACAAAACAGTAACATAATACATATTAACACCACATCAGCAACAAACACTATTCACCTCTTATATACTGGAATAACAGATGATGGACACTATGATCTCCTTTTAAACAAAGAATTACCAATATTAACATCTAATATTCAACTGCATGAACCGCAAAATATACTACAAAACAATGAAAGAAATACAGACAACATAAAAAACATTAACACTCCCCCACTTACACAATCTGGAGTTCATAAATCTTTACAAAACAAAAATAACAATACGGCAAAAAACAAAATATCCAAAATTCACAACGAAACACAACTTCATGAACAATTAACTACACCACATAAAAAAAAATATATACGACACATTCTTGACACATTAGAACATCATACTAACACACAAAACTGTAACCTAAAAAACAAAAAACATTCTTTATACACAACACCACATCTTCTCACAATAAAACAAAAAAATTTTTTTATGAAAATAAAAAAAAATTACGTTACAACTCAAAATCAAAAACAACTACAAAATACACCATTTTCTAAACAAAAAAAAAAAAAAAACATGTACTGCACACATTACAACACACACACTACACACAACATAATACTAATACACAAACAAATAAATATAAATCCTCTAAACACACACAGTCTCAAAATTATTCTTCTTTACCACATATTACAATTAATATTACTGATAATGAACAAAAAAAAATTTCTATCAATAACACATATACGCAAGATACAACTATACAAAATAATGATAACCACTATACACAACTTAATACAACTGCAGAAACAGAAAAAGATACATCACACACTCAATCACACATTTTTTCATCTTTTCAAACAACAAAACATGAACTCAAAATACAACCCCCCCCCAAAAAAAAATACAAAAAGAAATATAAACCAAAAACAATAAGACATATACTTAACACATTACAAGACACACAATACACAACACATAATACTAACACACAAACACATCTAAACAATTCAAATGCTACATCATCACAACAGATTGCAAAGGACAATAATGATACATTACAAATACATACACGTTCCGGAACCACAAAAAACAAAGATAGACACTGTACTAAATGGAAAAATAAAATTAACTCTGTGTACAACTACAATGTACACATTCAATACTACAAAGATAACAGTGTAAACATAGGAAACATGTCTGACATTTGTAAACACTGCAATGCACTAAGATGGAAGCATGAACCTTCTGGTATATGCTGTTCTTCTGGAAAAGTAAAGCTTGATATTATTCAACCACCACCAGCACCTCTAGAACAATTACTACGACAAAATGACTCAACAACCAGACACTTCCTACAACACATTCGCTCTTATAATTCTGCTTTTCAAATGACATCTTTTGGAGTGTCACGACAAATCAAAGAACCACACTTCATGCCAACATTCAAAATTCAAGGACAAGTTTACCACCTTGCTGGCTCTCTTATACCACAAGAAAATGAAAATCCATCTTTCCTACAAATATACTTCATAGAAGATATGCATACACAAGCTACTACACGCATTAACCAACACAAACACTTACAACTGCACATTGTACAAGAACTACAAACTATGTTACACAAACACAACACTTACATTCAAAGCTTTAAATACGCTTTAGAACACAACACAGAAAAAGAATTCTCCATTACTATTGACCCAGACAAAAGACCAAAAGACGCACATGAACGACAATTCAACACACCAGCTAACAATGAAGTGGCTGTTTTAATAGCTGGAATACCAAGTGACAAAAGAGAAATTGTTATACACTCTAGAAAAAACACGTTACACAAAATTCCAGAAACACACAGATCCTATGATGCACTTCAATACCCACTTATACACTGCAGAGGAGAGGATGGTTATCATTTCAACATTCCACAATATAATCCCACAAAAAAAAAATTCAACTACAACAAACATGTGTCAGCTATGGAATTTTATTCATTCCACATGATGATTAGACAGAAAACATACAACCACTTCTGTCACTATAGAAAACTTGCACAACAATACTGGGTTGACATGTATGCTAAAATAGAATCTGAACGTTTAAATTACATTCGAGCCAATCAAAAAACGTTAAGAGCGGATAATTACATACACTTAAAAGATGCTATGACGAATGACACAGATCCTTCCACCTTAGGTCAAAAAATTATACTACCATCATCTTACACTGGAGGACCAAGGTACATGCATGAAAAAACCCAGGATGCTATGATATATGTACGACACTATGGCTGCCCACACCTTTTCATCACTTTCACTTGCAATCCAAAATGGACTGAAATAACTGAAAATCTTATACAAAACCAACAACCAACAGACAGACATGATATCATAGCACGTGTATTTAGATTAAAAGTCTTTGCACTCATAAATCTTATAACAAAACATTGCATATTTGGAGAAACTCGATGTTACATGTTTTCAATAGAGTGGCAAAAAAGAGGTCTACCACATGTACATATACTTGTATGGCTGACAAAAAAAATACAACCAAATACAATAGATAAATTCATTAGTGCTGAAATACCAAATCCAAATTCTGATCCCGAACTTCATGATATCATAAAAAACAACATGATACATGGACCTTGTGGAATACATAATCCACTTTCTCCATGTATGAAAGAAAACAAATGTTCAAAACAATATCCCAAACAATTCACATTACACACACACACCACTGAAGATGGATACCCAACTTACAGGCGCAGACCACCTGACAAAGGTGGATTCACAACCACACTTTATACAAAAAAAAAAAATTATACTATAGACAACACATGGATTGTACCGTACTGTCCATTACTATCAAAAGCATTCAATGCTCACATTAATGTTGAATACTGCAATTCTGTAAAATCAATAAAATACATCTGCAAATACATCAACAAGGGATCAGATCAGGCTATGTTTGCCATTTGTAAAGAAGAAGATGAAGTATCTCAATACCAACTTGCAAGATACATCTCAACTTCTGAAGCTATATGGCGAATACTAGGTTTCCCAATACACGTCAGATATCCCAGTGTTCAACATTTATCTGTACATTTAGAAAATGGACAACGCGTATATTTCACTACACAGAACTTAAAACAAAAAATCCAACAACCAACACCAACTACTCTAACAGCATTCTTCACCCTCTGTAAAAATGACAACTTTGCAAAAACTCTTCTATACTACCAGGTACCAACATATTACACATGGAATACATCATTACGCAAATTTGAAAGACGCAAAAGAGGAACACCAGTAACGGAGTACAACAATGTTTTTGCATCTAATACACTAGGACGAGTTTACACTATACATCCACAAAACTTGGAATGCTACTATCTTAGACTACTCCTACATCACGTCAAAGGACCCACAAGTTTCTCACATTTACGCACTGTTGATAACATTACATATGACACATACCATGCAGCGTGTCAAGCTCTCCATCTACTAGAAAATGACAACCACTGGGATCTTACGCTTACAGAAGCAACGCTCACTGAAACACCACACAAAATACGGCATCTATTCTGCATATTACTCACACACTGTAATGTATCCAATCCTAATGAATTATGGCTAAACCATCGCAATGCAATGTCACAGGACACACTTAACAAACTACAACAACAAAACTGTGATGTCACATATAATGAACAAATTTACAACCAAACACTTACATACATACAACACACATTAACTTCTCTGTCAAACAAAAAACTCAGACTACAACCTTCCCACACCAACAGACACAACAGAATGTATCCCCCATAACATTTATTACAAAGAAACAAATTACAACACACAAGAACTACAAGACTACATTTTACAACATGAACCTTTATTAACAAAAGAACAATATATTGTTTATGACACGATACTACACAATATTTTTTAAAAAAAAGGAGGAATATTTTTTCTTGACGCACCAGGAGGCACTGGAAAAACTTTTGTTCTCAAATTAATACTTGCACACATACGATCACAATCAAATATTGCATTAGCCTGTGCTTCTTCTGGCATTGCAGCAACACTACTACCAGGAGGACGTACAACACACTCTCTTTTCAAATTACCTCTTAATTTAACTTATGAAGAATTCCCATGCTGCAATATAAGTAAAGGAACAGTTGAAAGTAAATTACTAAAAGAAGCTGTCCTCATCATCTGGGATGAATGTACTATGGCACACAAATCTGCACTTGAAGCCATCAATACAACACTACAAGACTTACATGACAACACATTACTCATGGGAGGCGTTACATTACTTTTAGCAGGAGATTTTAGACAATCATTACCTGTTATACCTAAAGGAACAAGAGCTGACGAAATTAATGCTTGCCTAAAATCTTCTACTATATGGAAACATGTCATTACTCTTACATTAACCAAAAACATGCGTATTTCTGAAACAGAAAATGAAATTATAAGAACATTTGCCAACACACTTCTTGAAATTGGTAATGGAACATTCCCACACAACAACTATGAGATTACTATACCAGCATATCTTGCTAACATCATTCACAGTCTCCCTGACCTACTAGACAGTGTATATCCACAAATTGAGAACATTATGCAGTACAACACAACATGGTTAGCTACTCGAGCAATACTTACACCAACAAACAACATAGCTGACAAAATCAATTCCATGCTCCTCAACCAAATGCTTTCGGAAGAACACACATACTATTCTATTGACACTACTAACAATGATGATGATGCTGTACAATATCCAACAGAATTTCTTAATTCACTTAACCCACCAGGACTTCCACCACACACACTATGCTTAAAAGTTGGAGCACCAGTCATACTACTTAGAAACTTAGATCCACCAAAATTATGCAACGGTACACGACTACAAATTATAAATTTACAACAAAATGTGTTACACACTAAAATAATTACTGGACATTCACAAGGAGAAACTGTTCTCATTCCACGTATACCACTCATACCATCTGACTACTACATACCTTTCAAACGCCTACAATTCCCACTTAAATTAAGCTTTGCTATAACGATTAATAAGTCACAAGGACAAACTTTCTCTGTTGCAGGAATTGACTTAAGATCACCATGCTTTTCCCATGGACAATTATATGTAGCACTATCTAGAGTAGGAAACCCACAATCACTACACATTCTAACTGATGAAGAAAATAACACCACTAAAAATATTGTCTACCAAGAAATACTGAAACAATAAGATCTTAAACAAAATATTACATTCAATTTACATAACATCAACAATACTATACATACACAGTCATGTTATGTCCTGCTTAACAGGGTCCACCTTGACGTGGTAAGCAGGCTGCAATTACATTTCATATATGTTGTTGTTTTAATATAAAATGTAGTTGTCTAAGAGACCCTTACAAACACATTACAGAAACAATCACTATACAAAATATCTTTCAACAGTACAATTTATTTACATTTAACATACACATGCCCATCTTTTTATATTTCTTTTTTTTAACAATGCTTCATATTTTCACTTGCAGAAGGACATGTAATTCATTCTTTAACCCTCTACTCAGAAATAGTTAATGTCAGACTCACTACATGACGGGCAACGCCGTCATAAATTGCTAGTATATATATATATACACATATATTCATAGTTGGTATGTAACATGACAGAGACAGGGACATCTCCTGACTTATGTGAGCTGTTACTGGGGCAGACTGATTTTTGACAGGATAGAGCATTGTGTAGAGGACAATTTGTAGGACTTAGACTTGTTAGAGGCACAAGCCCTGAGGGACATTTGGTTTGTAGGACTTACACTTGTTAGGCACAAGCCCTAAGGAAACATTGATTTGTAGGAATATGACTTGCTAGATACAAAAGCCCTGAGGAATTAGTTATCTGTTGGACTCAGGTTTGTTAGAGACACAGTCCCTAAGGAATCAGTGATGATTTGTTGGACTCGGGTTTGTTAGAGGCATAAGCCCTGAGGAAACAGTGATTTGCAGGACTTATGCTTGTTAGAAACAAGCCCCCAGAAATTGTTTTTATATAAGCCTCTTATTTGAAAGAACAAGCCCTGAGAAAATAAAATATGCCTTACTGGCCTAGTGCCAGCAAGTTGTTTTATGGTGGCCACTGGCCAATAGCCATTGGCAAATACAGTGGTGACATTGTGGCAATTCTGCTGCTGCTGTTTCTGCTACTGAGTTGTTTAAGCAGCGGAATGATTAGGCAGCTCTAAGGGAATTGGATCACCATCTGCAGTGATATGAGTGATGATGATGATCATGGTTCCACTTGTCACTGGCTCCAGTGATGTGCCTGAGGCAGTAGCAGAACCACAACTAGCCCCCATCACTTCAGGTGTATTTAGAGAAAAGATGTTTGCCTATAATTGTTCTCTTTCTGCACCTCCTCCAAAATCATGGGTTTGTTGGAATACTACTTTTTCCCTTGAGAGCAGGAAAGAACTGTGGCATTCATCAGAAAATGTAATGTGCACGGTGTATGCAGAAAGATGGGAACAATGAACTCACATCACATCTGCACTCACATCAAAAAACTGGGACAGCTGAAAGCAAAGACATTGATGCTTAGGTCCATAAAGTCAAATCATCCCCCAGAAACCGAGTACTGCTGCTGTCACTATGCCTCTTGTCCACAAGTGACAACAAGTAGACTTAATAATGATGACTCTCCCTGCCACCACCTTAGCATATTCTACAGGATAGAATCTCCTCAGATGCTGCCTGATTCCTTGCTTGTGATTATACTCCACCACATTGCCATCTGTGGTCAGCGCACCACACAATGCGCAATGGATAGACACAAAATGACACATCTTCACATCTACACAATTTTATTAGCTGGTATGGGATGTAACAATGACAGAGGTTGATCACCAGAACACATTGCTACGTCTTGCCATGCCTGAATCCTAACATAAGATGCTGATAGTGAGCCATGTGTTTTACTTCCCTTCAAACTTCAAGGCTTAGACTGGGTTTATCTATTCTTCTTCCTCTTAGATATCCACCACAATTCTGGTGCCCTTGTGGAGAGACAGGGGGTACAGCAACAACAGCTCATGGTTTATTTTTTGGGGACTGGGCTTTAATATGCGTCACACAAATGTCATGGTGTCTGTATTTCATTTGTGTTGTCATGGAGGTTGTGGAAATATTCCTTCTCCTCCTTTCTCCTTTTCAGTGATGTGTCACAAATCCTGCACAGTGCAGTCACTGATGACTGCCCTGTGACTGCCCCAACATAAAAATAGTCCCACACCAATGACATCAGGGTTTATGTTAAAGGTGGAGAAGAATGGCCTCTTTCTTCTTCTCCACAATCTCCTTCACTGACTGGGGGAGAGTATGATGCTGCTCCTGGTACCTCAGAATTAGAACTATAACTAGGACCAGGATTATTGCTGGCAAGTGGAACCTGTCCTAGTCCCGAATCACAACTGCTGAACCCCATTCCCACTGTGGCCATGGTGGTGGTGTATGGAAAAATGACCTGCTTATCATCATCAGCCTGATGCCCTTCCAAATCAGCAGTAGCTGTTGGTAGTGGTGGTGATGCCCATCCTCATTTGTATATCTATCTCCCATTCCTTCTTGATTTCTAATAAAAAGGTTCTTATTGTCTCTTACCCCAGCTACTTCCACCATCACCCTCATCACCACCAACAGTCCCTTCTTCATGAGAATTGCACTGGCAATGATGACAAATGTGACAGTGGGTCCTCTACTGCCACACTTGCCATTTCTTGAGCTGAAGAAGGCAGAATGGCAGTGCTAGCAGCAGGCAGATGATCTGTGCTGATGTTAATACTGCTAGCCAGTTCTGCCTTCTTCAGCATCATGCATCAGAGGCAAAATGCTTGGGGAAGGGGAGTCATAGGGTCGGGGGATATGTTAGGCTCCCTTCACTGATAATCTGGCTGCTCCTCATCATCACTTCCCCTTCCACTTCCGCAGGAGGATTAACAATTGTCATGCTTGTGCTTCTACCAGCTGATTCATCACAATTATTATCACCACCATTCCCTCTCTCACCCCTAACACTCTCTAGCTGCTGGGTGGTAGTATTGGGACTGCGTGCTGCTCTCACTGCTACCCAGTTCAGCCTGACTCACAAATTTCCCTTGGATCCCAAAGGATGATATAGGGGGACTGGGAATCATTGGGTCTGGATAATCAGGGTTCTCAGACCCTTACATGTTGGTTGTGTTCACTTCCTCTTCCTCCTCTTCCTGTGATTCACTGGATGCATCATGGTTCTTCCAGCATCTTCTTTTCTTTGTCAAATAGGTGCTCATAATGTTAGCTATAGTCTTAGCCTTTGATACTTTTATTTAGCTAAATAAATAGCTTCACAATTGCCACCCTCTACATCTTTCTAGCTGCTTAGTTTTCTGTTTTACATCCTGAAAATGTAATGTCAGTAAACTGGCGGGAAGTTTGTAGCCATTGAAAAAAATAGCAAAAACATTTTGCAGTAGGCAAAAAAAGAGAATATTTTAAGGGTTTTACTGAAGGTGGATTTTCAAGCGAAAAAGCAGACAACCGTGTGTTTGTGGATTTTCTCACAGGTACACAACTGGACCTTTAACCCACCCCTAGTACTGAATACAGTAAGAAATTCCATGGTTTTCAAAGATTTTAGTGTGTTTGTTGTGCTAGAAATGTAAGAAAGTATATAGCTTTTCCAATATATCCAGATTATAAAAAATAATTGTGCACACCAGGTTAGAGGTAGAAACCATTCATTTGATGCAGGTGAGTGTCTTTTATCCTAAATGGCACACTGGTCATACTTTTCTTCATATTTAATGATTATGATCATTTTAATGCAGGTAGGTAATTTAAGAATTAAAGCAGATCAGACTTTTATAATAAAGGGTAGGGGAGTGAGGCTATGATTTACATTTCCACTACATTGGGATATATTACAATATGTACAATCTTAGAGGTACACCACATATGCCCTAGTGGGTGCCTGACCATGTTATGCTGCCAATGGATAATGCTGCAGCTGCTCTGTGGGCTACCATGCCTGCTCTTGGTGTGTGCAGTGGTGTGCTGTGGTGGTGAGGGGTGAGCTGCTTGAGGCAGGGAAGCTGCCTGTAGCCAGACTGGGTTCCAGGCAAGAGGTGTCCTGTGTCAACCTGGTCTTTAGATATTGTTATTTCTTCAGCAATGGTTTTAATATGTTATACCACTTATGTAATTAACTTAAAGCAAATCTTATACTGTTAATGTGGATGGGATCGAAGTTTATAACACTACAGGTGTTTAGCTTAGTCATAATGGGGATATTACATCTCGGAAGAGAAGCAGCTATTTTTCAAGTTTAGTGTACCAGATCTCTATCAAGTTTGGGGGGTTAGAGATAGGGGTGAAGGGTGTTGTCAATGTTGTCAGCGATTACATGACTTACTGTCCACTTGTCTAACCATGTCGTTTGTCAGTTGTAGACTTCTTTCCTGGAATGTCCACTACCTGAATGATCCAATAAAACATTCGCTAATCATACAACATTTGAGAAAATATAGACCAGACATAGTGATGCTACAAGAACCACAACTATATAGATGTAAGGTTTTGACATTCTACATATACCACACATTCCCAGTGGGTGTCTATACTCATTAGTAAATCAAAGTAACATTAGATTGAAAAAAGACAAGTTCAACCTTTGCCTTATAACCCAGTGTTATGAGAATTATATAACTTTTCTGCTACCAAATCTTTATCAGACCTTCCTGATTTGCCTACTAATACACAGTATAACCCTGTGTGTTCCCTTTTGAAAGGGAAACTTGCACAGAACAGCTTCTGTCACCTGCTACCTGGTTCAATGATGCTAATGAATTTAAATGAGAGTGAAATATATGACCACTTCCTTAACCCAAAAATGAAACCACAGTCTGGCCCTGACCAACTACCAGCAATGTTATTAAAGCTCAGTTCCTTGGTCACTGCCCATTCTATTACAAACCTAATTAATGCCTACCTGTCATCTGAGTATACCAAAGCTTAGAAAGTAGCTAGAGTTGTACCTATACACAAATGTGGGGATAAAAATGTAGTATCAAATTACAGACCAATATCCCTACTACAACCATTAGCTAAAATACTAGAGAAATGTGTCCATGTGCAACTATGTAAGTATCACTGGCTGACCAGTTTTTTCATCCCCCTTCAATCAGCCTTTTATTCAAATCACTCTAGAATCACTGCCCTCCCAAAAGTAACCAATGATATCCAGACTGGCATGGAAAATGTTGAACTCACTGGAGCTATTTTCCTAGATTTTATAAAGGCCTTTGATACAGTAGACCATAGTATTCTGATAAGTAAACTCCAAAGTTCAGGATTGGATAATAATATATACTAAAATTTCAAATGTATCTCCACTTGAGGCCGTATTACAGCATGATTTCTCTGAAATTGAGAGATAGATATCAAAGTGTCCTTAAACACTAACAAAACAGTCACAATGTTATTTGGTACAAAGCATAAACTGTGTAATCTCTGCAATACCAATCTATCCATTGTACCAGAGTCTAATCATAAATTGGACCCAGTGAACTCCTACAAATATCTTGGTATTTGGCTTGAACCCAACCTCACTTCATATTGATAGATTAATATCCAAACTTTATCCCAAAATAGGTGCACTGATTAGAAACAAATCCTGATTATATCCCCTGGTAAGAAGACATATTGTACAACAGATGTTAATGCCAGTCATAGACTATGGGGACACAGTATATGCTCCTGTGCCACAAATCCATCTTGCTAAAATTGACACTCTGTATAACTCATTATGTCACTTTATCCTCCAATGGAATTACACAACCCATCACTGTGATATGTATGAAGAACTAAATTAGCTAACACTTGAATCAAGATGCGCCCTTCACCTCTCTTGCATGGTTCATAGCCACTTCCCTAGACAACTACCAGTTTACCTGAGCAGTATACTCACTCCAGCTCTCTATACTAACTATAACCTCAACTCCACTGCTATCAACTCACTGAGTATACCACATTATAAGAAAGAATCTGGTCAATCTGACTTTTCCTTCAGAACTCTGAAAATCTGGAATAATCTACCTGAAAAAAAAATTATGTTTCTGTATTTGTGCAAATAAGCAAATCTTTGCCGTAAACACTCCAGGACATACTTGAAAATGTATTCTTACTGGTAAAACATGTTCTAAATAAATTCTGCTGGTAGGCTATTGCAGTTATCTACTACCCTCTCAGTGAAGTAAATGTTTCTTACATTACATCTAACCCTCTGGCCCTCTAGTTTTAGACTATGACAGCTTGTCCAAACATTTTACTGCTTTGAAATGTACTTCTATCCTGCACTTTGTTGAATCCCTTCATGTATTTGAATGTTTCCATTTTATTCCCTCATTCTCTTCTCTGTTCCAAGCTGTACATTTTCAGATCCTTTAGTCTATCCTGATATTTATTTTCTTTTAAACCATTCACCATTTAACCGTTTGAGTGTCAGAGGGGTACGGAACACATTGCAAAGGGTTAAATAGGCCTTCTCTGAATTCTCCCTAGAGTATGTATAATATATCCTGCTGAGGTCTGTAGAGTGGCTGCTAATGCACCTAGCTATAAAACTCAGCAACCTGCTTACTTTCACCACCACATTGTTACATTGCCTGCCTACCTTTAAGCCATTAGAAAAAATTACCCCCTTTGGATTTTTATGTCCCAAGTGCACTATTTTACATTTAGCAACATTAAACTGCAGCTGTCACACTCTTGTCCATTCTTCTAATTTAGTTAAATCATTTGTCATTTGCTTATTCCACCAGTGATGCCTGCCCTGTTGCAGATTTTTATATCAGCTGCAAAAAGGCATACCTTACCTTAAAGACCTTTTGCAATAACACTAATAAAAATATTAAAAAGAATGGGCCACAGTACAGATACCTGAGGTAATCCACTGATAACACGACCTTCGTTTGTATATTCTCCATTGACTACAACCCTCTGTTTCCTTTCACTCAGTCATTCCGATATCCACTCAACTATTTTTACATTCACACAACCAAACAACTGCAATTTATTAATGAGTCTTCTATGTGGGCCAGTGTCAAATGCCTTACTGAAATCTAGATAAGTTATACTTATTGTTCCCCCCCGATCTATTATTGTAGTTACCTAATCAAAAAAAATTAGTTGATAAGATCTCCCTGCTATAAATCCTTGATCTTTCGGGTCTTGAAAGCCATTTAGATTTATATATTTAACATTTCTTTCCTTTAACACAGTTTCCATTAATTTTCCCACTACTGACATAAGACTTACTGGTCTGTAGTTGCCAGACTCTTCCCTTCTACCTTTTTGCGAAGCGGTACTACATTTGCTACTTTCCAATCCCTTGGAACTATTCCTGTCGATAGTGACTGCATGAAAACAGTTTTTCCCAGAACACTCTTAAGTTATTTTAATAACTTTGGGTGTATCCCATCTGGTCCCATCAATTTATCTGTTTTAATCTTAGAGAGTTGAAGCAGAACTTCTTCCTCTGTAAACATGCATGCTTCCTGTGTCTTGTTATTTCTTTTTTCTAACAAAGGTCCCTTTCCTTCACCTTCATCTGTAAAAACTGAACATAAATATTCATTGAGACAGTCAGCTAGCCCTTTAGTCTCAATTATATAACTTCCATTTTTTGTTTTCAGTTTAACTGTTCCTTGCTTCATTTACCTCCTTTCATTTATATATCTAAAAATGTTTTATCCCCCTTTTCTATTGACTGGGTAATTTTTTTCTCTATGTGTGCTTTGCCACTGTCATGCTGACACAACCAGTATGCAAGAGATGCCTACAGAAGAGGGAGTACTTGGGAGCAGTGCTGGGATTCAGTGCTAGGAGAACATAGGCTGTCTGCAAGGGGCAGTGCTGCGGTTGAGGTAAAGGTGCTGACCGCAAAGCTGACTGACAAACCACAGAGGAGCTGGAGGAAAGATCTGGATGGACCCCTTACAGGCAGCGCCTTCTCTCCTGTAGGGTAGAGTGAAGGCTAGGGTGCACAGAGTTGTGTGCGTAGCTAGAGTACGTAGGCTATAAGAGCACAACTCTCCAGAGGACATGTAAGGGATGGTTTTTGGTGATCTCCTCACAGTCAGTTGGGGGTTAATGCTCTGCAATTGTGCTTAGCAACAGCTGAGGGGCAGGCACTGTCAGCTTACATACTGTTTATGAGAGACAGGTAGTGATATCTCCAATATTTAGTGTTATATAACCAAGCACATACGCATGCGTAGCTTACGTAGTGTTTATGAGAGACAGGTAGTGATGTCTCCAATATTCAGCCTTCTGTAACCAAGCACATACACATGCGTAGTGTTAGACATCTTAGGGAGTAGTCTGTATTTTAACCTGTAATCAACACAATACTTTTAGAGCCATATTTGGATCGAAAGAGTGTGTACCTGATTCTCACCTCTCTCCATGCATCTGTGTCTTGAGACTACAGATTTTCATGTGACAGGCTCTCCCACACTGATTTTACAGCTCCGTTGATAAGTACCTTTTCTTTTCTTTCTTTTTTTGTATTGCAGAGTCTGTTTTACTGCTGTAAGCTCTGGCAATAGTTCTCGTTTCTCATAAATCATTGCATGTTTAAATAAACTGTATTTCACTTCAGTGTGTTTTATCTTTATTCTGAAATTCCAGACCTCTAATTGTAACAGGACAGTATAAAGACAGTGTACAAGATAAATAAATCCCAAGAATAAGGAGGACTGACCTGTTAAGAAAACTGACACACAGCTAGTAGGGTTTCCTGAGAAGGCCGGCACTGGACTGCATAGAGAGGCAACTGGTAGCCACAGGAGAACAGCACATACACAGTCAGGCTGCAACTGGTAGACAATCACTAGGAAGTACAGTAGTCTTGGCTGGAACAAGGTCATAAACTGACAAGAAAGGAACTGATACAAATCGTGAGGCTAAAAAATGTTCAAGGGAATCTGGATACAGCAACAAAGCAAACTAAGAGATTGTCAAGGCAAGGACAGAAGCAAGTGTAATGCTCATGGAACACTGTGTAAGTGCACCAACACTCTCACAGCATGGTCAGAAATAGACGACAATGGATGACGTCATCATGCATGTGTCACATGGACGTTGGGGAACCCGGAATTAGAAGGCAAATGCTCCAAATAACGGAGTGATGACTAATGGGCACATCTAATAATGCATTTAGCCTCCTTCAGCTTAGTATTGTACAGATTCCTATCTTCGTTATTTTGTGTCTGCTTATATTTCCTAAATGCTGCTGAGTAGGGGTGGGCGAAAGGTCCCACCGTGTTCCTGTGAAAAAATCCATGAAAAACACATTGTTGTCCTCTTTTTCATGGGAAAATCCGCTTTAAAAGCAGTGATTAAAATCTTTGCATTTTTCGTACATTGGCCAAAATTCTTCGCCATTTTTTCAATAGCTAGAACATTTCCACTCATTGACTTGCCTTTTCACTATAAAAACATGATGTATTTGAGGAAGTGAAACACAATAGAATCAGCTACAGAGCAGGATAGACAGCTCTATTGTTCTGCTGTGATCTGCTATCACTATGTGAAAGTTATAAAAGAAGGAACTGGAAAGACCCTTATGTGTCCACTGAGTCTGAGGAGGACGAGGAAGTTAGTACTACAGAAGCAATATATCATGGTGCCCATGATTGCTGCCTTTCTTTGACAATTATCAGTAGGGGGCTCTCCATTGGCTGCCTGCCTTCAGCCCGCCCTGTATTGTCTATTTAGACTGAGCTTGGGCACCCTTTGGTTGCCCTTTCGTGTTGTCTCCATGCTGCCTGTACCTGCATTGGGTTCCTGTACTTCCTGGGCCGTTTCTCTGTTTCTGCTCGTCTGTTTTGCCTGAGTTCCAGCCTGCCAGCCTTCCAGGTTCCAGCATCCATTCCTGATCCGGTTGAGGTTGCTGTCCCTTCTGCTGTTTCCTGCTGCCGTTCCTGATCCGGTTGACTGCCTAAAGATCTGTTTCCTGTCCTCCTCCAGCTGGGTTCCTGCTCCTGGATCGCCTACAGTGTATCTCCCTCCTCCAGTCGCTCTGTCAACATTTTCATTCAGTTGTGCATTACATCCCAGTACGAGGGTACTGATTCGCTTCATGTTTAACCGGCTGCTCATTACACCAGTAGAGGTTTTGACACTCCAGTACGCGGGTACTGGTTCGCTCCATGTGTAACTGGCTGCGCATTGCTCGGTAGAGGTTCTGTCACTCCAGTACGCGGGTACTGGTTCACTCCACATATATACCAATTGCTATTTGCAACGATAACGATTCTATCACTCCAGTACGCGGGTACTGGTTCGCTCCACGTATATACCAATTGCTATTTGCAACAATAACGATTCTGTCACCCCAGTACGCGGGTACTGGTTCGCTCCATGTATAACCGGCTGCTCATTGCAACGGTAACGATTCTGTCACTCCAGTACGTGGGTACTGGTTCGTTCCATGCATGTACCAATTGCTCTTTGCACCCATAACGATTCTGTCACTCCAGTACGCGGGTACTGGTTCGCTCCATGTATAACCGGTTGCTCATTGCACCGGTAACGATTCTGTCACCCCAGTACACGGGTACTGGTTCGCTCCTCGAATAACCTTTTGCTCATTGCACCGGTAAGATTCTGTACATCCAGTACGCGGGTACTGGTTCGCTCCACCTATAACCGGTTGCTCTTTACTCTGGTAGAGTTGTTATTCCTCTAGTACGCGGGTACTGGTTTGCTCCAGGTATACGGCTGCTCATTACACCGGTAGAGGGTTTGTCTCTCCAGTACGCGGGTACTGGTTCGCTCCATGTATAACTGGCTGCTCATTACACCGGCAGAGGTCCTGTATCTCCAGTATGCTGGTACTGGTTTGCTCCATGCATAACCTATTGCTATTGCACTGGTAGAGTTGTTACTTCCCCAGTACGCGGGTATTGGTTTGCTCCATGTATTAACCGGTTGCTTTCTGTGCTTCTCGCAGCACCGGTAGAGATTATTTACTCCAGTACGCGGGTACTGGTTTGCTCCTGTGTTATAGGGGCCTAGATCAGCTTGTCGGTTCAGAGGGCCTCAATCAGTCCATCTTATGTGACTGGCCTATTACACCTTTAATCACCATTGCTACTATCCAGTACTTGCAGCCAAGGCTGCCTTGCCCGGTATTGGTAAGGCTGGTAGAACCTATCTCACATTGTACCAACTTAGGTTGCCTTACCCGTTATTGGCAAGGCCTGTAGAGCCGTCACTATTCATTGCACCAGTCTCCAGGCTGCCTTGCCCGGTATACTGGCAGGGTCGGTAGAGCCTATACTATTCATTATACCAGTCTCCAGGCTGCCCTGCCCAGTATATTGGCAGGGCCGGTAGAGCCTTCACTATTCGTGGTACCAGTCTCCAGGCTGTCTTGCCCGGTATATTGGCAGGACCGATAGAGCCTTTGCCTTTCCTTATACCAGTCTCCTGGCTGCCTTGCCCGGTATATTGGCAGGGCCAGTAGAGCCTTCCTATCCATTGTACCAGTCTCCAGGCTGCCCTGCCCAGTATATTGGTAAGACCGGTAGAACTTTTTCCTCCTTGTGCCATCTAAGGTTGCCTTACCCGGTATTGGCAGGGCCGTAGAGCCTGTTCTATATGTTGTATACCTATACTCAAAACTACTATGCATTAACAAACCGTGACACAATGCTTGCCAGTCCCCCCTAAATAACCCCTAGGGATCTTGGGAAAATTAATGTCAAGGGAGGAAGAAAAGGGTAGGAGTGAGAGCAGGACAGGTCAGCTGCCTGTGTCTGCTGCCAGACGTGCTGTGTCTACTGCCAGATGTGCTATGTCTGCTGCCAGACTTGCTGCAACAGCTGTAAGATGTGCTGTACCTGCTGTCAGATGTGCTGCCCTTGCTGCCTCCAGTGGTGTGCCTGCTTCCAGTACTGCCCCTGCTGCCCCCAGAACAAATGTCCTATCTAAATGATTCCTTAAAACTAAGCTTCAAGTCTGCTTTATTTGCCTATCTTCACTATCTCAAAAACATGATGTTCTCTCTTCTCACACAGAATGGCATGCAGTCAGAGCCTGACAGCCTTTTATATGGCTGTAGAAAAATGTCATGAGGTGGAGAAAAACATTTTTCCCCCTTTGATTTCAATGCAATGAGTTAGGTGAAAAAGCGGAAAAAAGTTGGAAAAACTGCACTTTAAATAGGGAATTTTTCACCAAGTGGAAAGTGTATCTCCTACTTCAATTTGAGGCGAAAATTTTCACCCATCCCTAGTCTATATATCACACCTATAAGATCGACCAGCTGTTATCCAAACAGTCTGTGTTCGCCTCCATACCGTATACAAGATTAACCTTTAAGCTATTTTTGACATAAATGGCAATCCCTACTCCTTGTATGCTCTTCCTGTCTTTTCGAAATAGTGAGTAACCTGGTATTGCTACATGAGTTCAAGGATCTTATTCCCTAAACTGTAGGCATTTGCACACATGGCTTGGAGTCTACAGGCTTTTGACCTATGTGTCACAGACATACCTTGTTTAAATTCAGCTGTGCAATGCTGTGGGAGCAAGTGGATTTATTCTGTATTATTCCATTGTCCCCTCTAATAGTTTAAATACCTGTTAACAAAACTTCTAAACCACTCACTGAGAACCTCTGAGAATCTTTTTGTGCAAATCCTGGTTACACCAGATATGACTGGTGTGGGAAACAAAACCAAATCCATGTTCTTGGCCCAATTTCCCAGACCATGAATTATAGTCTTTGATTCGCTGTAACCTACCATCATCTTCCTTATACACTGGTAGAACCTCTGAAACAGATATAGTAGAAGCGACTTGCTGCAAATCTTTACAGAGTTTATTAAAAACATCTTTGATAACACTCACTTCATTGCAAGCCAAATCTTGCTTCCTTAACGGTTTTTAAAATACATCTTCTACCTCTGCGAGCTGAAGCACCAGGAAGACAGGTTATGCAGTTGTTTTCATATCAAATCCAAATACCTCAAAGACTCAATTCATATTCCCTACCAGTTCTCTAATCAACCTTCAATCTTATCTACAGGTACAACTTCCTAACAGATTCATGTAAATTCTTACCAATTATCTAATCAGCCCTCCATTTTGTCTACAGTTAGAACTTCCAAGCATCTTTAAGGAAATTCTTACTTATGAAAGAGAAGACAAGATATCTACAAAATGGATACAAAAGATAACTCTAGAATATCTCCACTTAGAATTACTGGACTTGGCAATTGCTACCCTGCCCAACAACTAGGCAATAAAGTTAAAGGATACATCTAGATTTGCTTGTTAGTCAAGGCTAAGTTCTTCTAACTTAACCCCATGCCCCCATGTTCATTACTGATGGCATCAGTGACATACAGGTGGTATCGCAATGACATTGACACTTACAATACATGACAGATAAGCTGTATTTAACAAGTTGGGTGATGATGTGCAGTGTTCTTACTGGCTTAGAATGTTTAGATATTATGTGCTATTATTTTAGATTAGTTTGCTACTTTCCTGAAATGTTGCTAGATTAGCATTTTTGTTGAAGTGTATGTCCTTCTTGACAGTGTGGATGTTAAATGTCACTTTATTTTTTAGCCCTTTTTTGTACTGTTTTCAGCTGAGTGTTTATAGTGGCACTGTTTTGGTGTTGGGTAAAGAGGTATAGTGTTGCAGTAGCAGTAAAATAGCACTTTGGTCTTGGGTTTATAGTTTGTATTGCAATAATACTGAAGCTATAGTAGCTAAAGTGTTACGGTGTCATTCTTTCTGGTTCTGAGCTTTGTGCAGTATTAGTGTGTTATAGCAAAGTGCATTTTTAGTGATTAACTGTTTTTACTAATGTTATTAAAGGATGATCAGGTACAGTATTAGTAGTGTGGTGGTTATGAAATATTGGAGCAGAATAAGGATATGCAGAATGGTAAGGAATGTCTTTTGAGGTATATTCAGAGTTTTAGTTTTGGATTGCTGCTTTCTCACAATTGGTGGTAGACTAGAGTTGTGGAGAAGAAGTGCTGGTAAAGCAGCGTTGTAGTGCAGTGTTGCTGTTTTTTGATCATGTGCAGTATTAGCAGGGTAATTTGTGATGTCACCAGTGATGTCATTGATGGTGATTTGTGATGTAATCAGTGTTATCATTTGTAATGTGATATCATCAGTAGTCATTGATGATTTATGATGTCATATCTGATGTAATCAGGGAAATACATGGGGGCATGGAGAACTCAACCTGTATTTCCTAGTTTTTGTGCATTTAATTGAGAAAATAACTTTGGCTTTATCAAAAGTTATTTACCAATCAATGCCCATAAAATGTCCAAAAAATGTACTGCTTAGAAAAAAAAATCATAGGACATTCTCAGAATATTAACAATCTGTCATGACATTAGCATGATGGGTTCACACTAAAGAGCTGAAATACTAGAGCAAACAATTTCAAAATGTGTTATTTAAATAGGGATTTAACACCTTCAATACTAGCTAACAGTTCTTCAGAATGCTTTTGTGACCCCTCTAGCAATCAAGAAGTTAAAATCCCCACTAAGAGTAAATTGAAGCATGCAGACAGTCATTCCAGAGGATTGTGCAGTGCATTGCAAAGAAATGTGTTTCACATCATTCTGACACAGAGAGATGTGGAGGTTTCATGGGGAGAGAGACAGGTAGGAGAAAGAGAGAGAGAGAGAGCGGGAAACAGGAAGGTAGGCATAGGGTGTTTAGAGGCAGGAGGGGTGATGAGAGGGACAGAGGGGGTGAAAATGGCAGAGGGAGGGTGAGATTGGTAAAGGGAAGTAAGAGAGGCAGAGAGAGGTTGAGAGAGACATAGAGAGAATGAGAGAGGGAAAGCGTGGGTGAGATAATTCAATTGAGGGAGGCAAATTGTTTTAGACAGAGGCAGTAGGGAAAATGAGAAGCTGAGTAAGAGAGTCAGGGGACCTGAGAAAGACTGAGCAAGGTGAGAGGGACAGAGAGGATAAAAGAAGAAAAGGGAAGAATGAAAGGCATGGAGAAGGAGGCAGAATGAGTGAAAAATGTGAAGGGGCAGAGAAGGGAAGAAATTCGAAGCAGTGCAATGGGACAAGTAAGTGATACACACAAAATACTTTGACTGAATAAATCGGGCACAAAGTTGGAACAAACACAGTTCTTTCAGGTGAAGGCCATTTAGTAGTTTGTGTATTTTATGTTTCTTTCAGGATGTTCTAGGAAGGCTGCAGTTCAACGTATTTTAGCAGTGGTGGTCAATGTGATGACATACAGCTGCCGACAGACTCTAACTTACATCATCCACAACCATGGCTATTGGGGGATGATGGAAGTTGTAGTCTGGAGGGCTTCACTTTACCAGCACATTATCATAGTCTGAGTTCTTGTTGTGAGGTCTGAACACTAGAAATATGTGCAACACATTGCTTTGCAATGCCTTAGAAACACCTCTGGAACACAAATGGTTAGGAGATTGAGATTTATAAAAACAATGTGCATCAAACCAAATTTGAAATTAAAAGCACTGCAAGGGCAGAGAGGATGTAGAGATGGGGCCTCAATGTTATGTAAAGTAATAGATGCCCATGAGCAGCAAAGAGCATTGGAGCTGTGATTGACAGCTCTGGAAGCTCTCTGAGCACATGCAGCCATTACATTTTTTCAAATATATATATATATATATATTTTTTTTTTACTTTTTAAAGCTAATATCTATGAGAGATAGACAGATAATTAGTACTTTCATTTATATCACTATTTATATGTAAACTCCAGGACATTGAGAACATTAATATAAGAGACAATCTTTTACATAGATATAGTTAAGAGACATATCTCAAGTACCTACTTATCTTGCTTAAGCTACATATCCACTACAATGTCACTTAATAAATAGATGTGAAGGTCAATGAGGCCCTTTTCAAGCAGGGATGACAGATAATTTTCTTGTCAAAACAACTGCCAAATATGATAAGTCATTTTATTCCTCTCTGTTCTCCTGCAGCTGCAATTATTCACAACATCCAAAAATATGACTTAAATAATCAACCATACACATAATCTTCTGTTAGACTTGATACAGTTTAAATAATATCACCTGAGACATAAACAAAGCTCCATAAATCTAAATAACTTGTACTCAACATGTTAACAATTATAAAGTGATGACAGAAGTCCTAGCAGTAATCTTAGAGATGTTACTTCTGTCAACATAATGTTCACAACACAGAATGTTATAATTAATGGTAGGAATAGTCTATGTGCCCTGGTAACAAATTACATTCTTACCATTCACACACATTAGGTTCTGGTACTGGAAATGAAAGGTATTTATAAATGGACAGTCAATAGCATAACAAATTAGTTATCATTTATCGCTAGGTGGCAAAAGAACTAAACTGAATCTGTTTGGAAAAAAACAACAAGGGCCTTAATCAAACCAGCTATACCGGGGGAGAAAATAAAATAAAGAAGGGTCTATTAACACTTTATGGTTATGCACTAAGGTGTGATAAAGTGGAGAGGATGTCTCCAGTGATATCACTTCTACAGTTCCTATGTTATTCTTTAGAGCCTATGCACTATGATCTCCAAAGTAGGAAAAAACTTAGATCATAGGCACCATAGAATAACATAGGACTTGGAGAAGTGATCTCACTGAAGAAGTTATCTCTGCTTTGTCACCTTTCTATCACACTTTAGCACATCTCCCCCTTTGAATGCGAGAAGGGTCTCCAAGGTATTGCTTCACAGTGGCTCGAAGAGCTTTCTAGCATTCAAGGGAATAAAAGACCCATTTAAGTCAACAGAAATTTGCAGAATTTTCATTCCAAACCTATGGTATAGTTGACTTCCTCTAGAATAAGGCCCACTTTATTAAAAAAAAAATGATTATATGTGATTCCAGTATCATGCAAGAAACATAAAGAACAGACGGTGTAAACTGTAGCATTCACTTAAGGACCTTCACCTATACACCAGTGTTCTCACAATCTCAAAATCATTTAACTCTTTGAGTGCAAGAGATGTATCCAAAGCTTTGCAACTCAATGCACTAGATATCTGTCTGGCACTCAAAGAGATACTGTAAAATCTTACGTATAATACTCACAATTTTGCCCCTCTTCACCTTACGTGAAGTGGGGAATGCGTATTATACACAAGAGAAAAAAACATATATATCTCCATGTCTAATTCTCTTCCTCCACCCACCTCAATATGCTGCCACCTTTTCTCCCTCTACTCACCACCTACAGAGGGATCTGGGATATCTGTGCAGTGGTCAGCATGTTTGCATTTGCTGCATGCTTCCCGCATCCCCCTGTGAAGACCTGTGCTAATTCAAGATAATGCTAGTCCCCTTTGAGGACCTGAAGGTCCTCACAAGGCACTACTATAGACCCAATCCATAGATCACTGCTCACTGAATCTACAGTAGTGTCATTCACAGGGGAATGCGGGAAGTGGGTGGCAAATGCAAGCAAGCTGGCAGCTACACAGATATTCCAGATGCCGCCAGAGGGGATGAGTAGAAGGAGGGGGAGGTGGCAGCATATTGAGATGGAGGGAGAGACAAGAAACTAACTTTTTTTGGTGGGTAGAGGGAGGGAAAACAAGGGTGCATTTTTTTACATTGGCACTTTTGTTTTCCTCTAAAATCTTTGATTAAATTTACACCTGCATATTATATACAGATGCCTCTTATACCTGAGACTTTATGGTAATATAGGAAAGATAAGCAGTTGGAGGATTTTCACTGCCTCCACTCAGTGTTTCTTTATAGTTCAGCTGCTCTCAAAGATGGAAGGGATTGTCTTCAAGTCCCTTGAAAAGATACAAGCACAGAAATCCAATGAGGGTGCTAATACAGTAATCACAGAAAAGAATATTAACTAGAAAGCAAAGTGGCTACTTGTAAGTAGTGATGATCGAGCACCCCAATGCTCGGGTGTTCGGGTGCTCTGACCGAGCGCCCCCGGAGGCTCGAGTGCTCGGCCGAGCACCCGAGCCCCATTGAAGTCAATGGGAGGACTCGAGCATTACACCAGGCACCCCCTGCTCTGATGAGGGGAGGGTGCCTGGTCCATAGGAAAAGGGCAGAAAATGATGGAAACACCACAGAAATGGTTCAGGGACAGCATAGGGAGGATGTCTGGATGCATCTTGGACTCCAACGTCGCTGCTGGGAACGATGTTTCGCCCGTAGTACGCCATTTTTACAGACTGACCGTAAAACACACAAAAAGGAAGATAAAAACGACTTTAGGCGAAAAATTGTTACCAAACAGTATTTGCTGTATATTTACTTGTATATCATCTGCAAATTCTGCAAAAAATGTCATCGATTTTTCGGAACTGGGGTCATGATTAAGAGGGAAACGTGCGCAGAGGCAAATTCTCCCAAAAATTTCCTCGATTTTTCTGAACTGAGGCCATGATTAAGAGGGAAACGTGCGCAGAGGCAAATTCTCCCAAAAATTTCCTCGATTTTTCTGAACTGAGGCCATGATTAAGAGGGAAACGTGCGCAGAGGCAAATTCTCCCAAAAATTTCCTCGATTTTTCTGAACTGGGGCCATGATTAAGAGGGAAACGTGCGCTGAGCCGACCATCTAAAACATTATGGGTGAGGGTCTGCTGCGGAGCTGACCATCCTAAACATTATATGCGAAGGCCCGCTAGTGAGCTGATGCTATAAAACATTATATGAGAGGGCCCGCTAGAGAGCTGACCCAATAAAACATTATATGAGAAGGCCCGCTGGTGAGCTGACCTATACAAAAATTGTCAAACTGCGCCCGCTGGTGAGCTGGCCCTATATAAAAATTATATCACTGGGCCCGCTGGTGAGCTGGCCCTATATAAAAATTATATCACTGGGCATATGGAAGAGAGTCAACCATATACCCGTTTTTTGGGTGGAAGGGGTGAATGGGAATACAGAGTATTCCCATCATTGTAAATAACATATATAAAGTGACTTTATGTTCCCCCGGGGCTTTCCTCCAGTGGAGTGGAGAAGTCAGGGGAAATCCAGGCCTTGTTCATTTTTATAAGTGTCAACGTATCAGCATTTTCGGTGGAAAGGCGGATACGCTTATCTGTTATGATGCCACCAGCAGCACTAAATACCCGCTCAGACAGAACGCTGGCAGCAGGGCAGGCCAGCACCTCCAAGGCGTAGAGTGCCAGTTCATACCACTTGTCCAGCTTGGACACCCAGTAGTTGTAAGGGATCATTGAGGACGCTGACACGGTCTGCTACGTACTCCTTCACCATCTTCCAAAACTTTTCCCTCCTTGTGACACTAGGCTGCGCATCAGGGTGAGGGTGCTGGCGGGGTGTCATGAAGGTGTCCCACGCCTTGGAGAGTGTTGCCCTGCCTTTGTCGGAACTGCTGTGTGCTCCCCTTTTCTCCCCTTCTCGGTTGGCCAAGGTAGCACGTACTCTGCCGCCAGCGTTGTCAGATGGAAAATTTTGGAGCAATTTTTCGACAAGAACCTTCTGGTATTGCACCATTTTGCTTGTCCTCTCCACCGGAGGAATGAGAGATGAGAAATTCTCTTTGTAGCGGGGGTCCAGAAGGGTGAACACCCAGTAATCCGTGTTGTCTAAAATGCGTATAACGCGTGGGTCATGGGAAAGGCAGCCTAACATAAAGTCAGCCATGTGTGCCAGAGTGCCAACAGGCAAGATTTCGCTGTCCTCACCAGAAGGATGACTCTCAATCTCCTCATCCTCTTCCTCCTCTTCTGCCCACCCACGCTGAAGAGATGGAACTAAAGTTCCATGGCTACCCTCTGTAGCGGAGGCAACCGTGTCTTCCTCCTCCTCCTCCTCCGCCTCCTCCAATTGTCGCTGAGAAGACGAAGTGAGGGTGCTCTGGCTATCACCTTGTGTAAGCTCTTCCTCCCGCATTTCCACCTCTTCCACATGCAAAGCGTCGGTTTTAATTGTGAGCAGCGAGCGTTTCAGTAGACACAGAAGTGGGATGGTTACACTGATAATAGCGTTATCGCCGCTCACCATCTGTGTCGATTCCTCAAAATTGCGTAAAACCTCACAGAGGTCTGACATCCATTCCCACTCCTCACTTCTGATTACAGGAAGTTGAACGGAGAGGCGACGACCGTGTAACAGCTGGTACTCCACTACTGCCCTCTTCTGCTCACAAAGCCGGGCCAACATGTGGAAGGTGGAGTTCCAGCGCGTGCTCACGTCACACAGCAGCCGGTGAGCTGGCAATTGTAAGCGCTGCTGCAGCTTCAACAGGCCGGCTGAAGCTGTTGATGACTTACGGAAATGTGCACACACGCGGAGCACCTTGGTCAAGAGATCATGCAAATTGGGGTAGGTTTTTAGAAATCGCTGAACCACTAAATTAAATACATGCGCTAGGCATGGTACGTGTGTGAGCTTGCCGAGCTCCAAAGCCGCCACCAAGTTACGCCCATTATCACACACAACCATGCCTGGTTGCAGGTTGAGTGGCGAGAGCCA
Organism: Rhinophrynus dorsalis; assembly: GCA_037306005.1. Lineage (NCBI taxonomy): Eukaryota > Metazoa > Chordata > Amphibia > Anura > Rhinophrynidae > Rhinophrynus > Rhinophrynus dorsalis. The sequence continues at coordinate 151,094,026 of CM074719.1, read as the reverse complement.
CTGCTCGGTCTGGTGACTAATCCCCTGCAACAGCTCTGAGGCCGTGTGCTGTTTGTCCCCAAGGCAGATCAGCTTCAGCACGGCCTGTTGACGCTTCCCCACTGCAGTGCTACACTGCTTCCAGCTACCGGCTGATGGGTGAGTGGCGCTGCGCGCAGAGAATTCGGAGGTGGAAACGGAGGAGGAGGAGCCAATAACGTAGGTGCTGGCGGAAACCCTGATGGAGGTAGGGCCCGCAATCCTCGGCGTGGGTAGCACCTGTGCCATCCCAGGGTCCGAGTCACTCCCAGCCTCCACGACATTCACCCAGTGTGCCGTCAGGGAAATGTAGCGTCCCTGGCCACAAGCACTTGTCCATGTGTCAGTCGTTAAGTGGACCTTCCCAGTAACTGCGTTGGTCAGGGCACGGGTGATGTTACGGGACACATGGTGGTGTAAGGCGGGGACGGCACACCGGGAAAAGTAGTGGCGGCTGGGGACTGCGTACCGAGGGACAGCTGCTGCCATCAGGCTGCGGAAGGACTCAGTCTCCACAAGCCTAAATGGCAGCATTTCGATGGCCAGTAATTTGGAAAGGTGTGAGGTTAGTGCTATGGCCTGTGGGTGGGTGGCTGGGTATTTTCGCTTGCGCTCAAATGCCTGGGGTAATGACATTTGGACGCTGTGCTGGGACAGGGAAGTGGATGTGGTCGCTGATGGTGCTTCAGATGGTACAGGTGCAGGGCGGGAGGTATGCGGGCCTGCGCCTTCGACAGGCGATTGGCCGGCACCGAAAACAGGGGAAGAGGAGGCAGTGGTGTGGCCTGCAGACACAGATTGGCGATCCGGGCGTTCCTCCCATTTATTACGGTGCTTGGATGCCATGTGTCGGATCATGCTGGTGGTGGTGAGGTTTCTAGTGTTCATGCCTCGGCTCATTCTGGTGTGGCACAGGTTGCAAACTACAATTCTTTTGTCGTCCGCACTTTCCTTAAAAAAACGCCATACCGCGGAACACCTACCCCTTGGCAAGGTAGATTTACGCAAGGGGGTGCTCCGTGGAACATTTGCGGGCCGGTTTGGTGCGGTCAGCCTTCTTTCTGTAGCCACACCACTGCCTCTTCCAGCCTGTTGCGGTGCTGCAGATGGCTCACCCTCAGGACTGCTGTCATCGCTCGGCTCTACACCTTCCCAGGTGGGGTCAGTCACCTCATCGTCCACCAAGTCCTCCTCCACTTCCTCACTCTGATCATCCTCCTTATGTCTTGATCCCACCACATACTCAGTCATTGACAACTGTATAACATCCTCCTCATCAAGGTCTTGAGACAGTAATAGTGGTTGATTTAATGGCAACTGTGTCTCATCATCATCATCATCCACTTACTTTGACCTTAAATGCCGTTCCCCTCTGTCATCTTCTTGTGATTGGGTACCCTCTAGAGGTTGTGAATCAGGGCACAAGATGTCATGTTCCTCTGCAAGCGTGCTTGGAGAGAGGTTCATATTAAGGATTGGTGATGAGACGAGCTCCTCACTATATCCCAGTGTGGGATCACTTCTTTGACCAGACCCTCTATGGTGGGAGGAAGGATGATCAGGGTGAGGATTATGTTGACCAGACTCTTGGCTACTGAGAGTGGACTTGGTGGAAGACAGGGTGGTGCTTAACCGACTGGAAGCAGTATCAGCTGAAATCCAACCGACCACCTGTTCGCAGTGGTCTGACCTCGAGAGTGATGTCCTGCGACGCCCTGTAAACTGAGACATGAAGCTAGGTATGGTGGATGTCTTTCTGTCTTGTGCTCTGGCACCAGGCACAGTTTCTACGCGTCCTGACCCGCGCCCTGAACTATCAGGATCACGTCCACTTCCCCGTCCCTTTTTACCCGCCTTCTTCATATTACACGGAATATGTGCTGCAAATCTGCAACTTTACACAGTAAACAGAATGTTCTCCTAATATGCAACTTTGCACACTAAACAGAATGTGCTGCTTATCTGCGGTTAGACACAGTGTATGGAATATGTGACTTTGATATTTTACACTTTGCACACTTAACAGAATGTTCTCCTAATATGCAACTTTGCACACTAAACAGAATGTGCTTCTTATCTGCGGCTCGGCACAGTGAATGGAATATGTGACTTTGATATTTTACACTTTGCACAGTAAACAGAATGTTCTCCTAATATGCAACTTTGCACACTAAACAGAATGTGCTGCTTATCTGCGGTTAGACACAGTGAATGGAATATGTGACTTTGATATTTTACACTTTGCACACTAAACAGAATGTTCTCCTAATACGCAACTTTGCACACTAAACAGAATGTGCTGCTTATCTGCGGTTAGACACAGTGAATGGAATATGTGACTTTGATATTTTACACTTTGCACACTTAACAGAATGTTCTCCTAATATGCAACTTCGCACACTAAACAGAATGTGCTTCTTATCTGCGGCTCGGCACAGTGAATGGAATATGTGACTTTGATATTTTACACTTTGCACAGTAAACAGAATGTTCTCCTAATATGCAACTTTGCACACTAAACAGAATGTGCTTCTAATTTGCGGTTAGACACAGTGAATGGAATATGTGACTTTGATATTTTACAGTTTGCACAGTTAACAGAATGTTCTCCTAATATGCAACTTTGCACACTAAACAGAATGTGCTTCTTATCTGCGGCTCGGCACAGTGAATGGAATATGTGACTTTGATATTTTACACTTTGCACACTAAACAGAATGTTCTCCTAATACGCAACTTTGCACACTAAACAGAATGTGCTTCTTATCTGCGGCTAGGCACAGTGAATGGAATATGTGACTTTGATATTTTACACTTTGCACAGTTAACAGAATGTTCTCCTAATACGCAACTTTGCACACTAAACAGAATGTGCTGCTTATCTGCGGCTCGGCACAGTGAATGGAATATGTGACTTTGATATTTTACACTTTGCACACTTAACAGAATGTTCTCCTAATATGCAACTTTGCACACTAAACAGAATGTGCTTCTTATCTGCGGCTCGGCACAGTGAATGGAAAATGTGACTTTGATATTTTACACTTTGCACAGTAAACAGAATGTTCTCCTAATACGCAACTTTGCACACTAAACAGAATGTGCTTCTTATCTGAAACTTTGCACACTAAAAAGAATGTGCTGCTAATCTGCAACTTTGCACACTGAACAGAATGTGCTCTAATCTGCAACTTTGCACACTGAAAAGAATGTGCTGCTAATCTGCAACTTTGCACACTGAACAGAATGTGCTCTAATCTGCAACTTTGCACACTAAACAGAATGTGCTGCTAATCTGCGGCTAGGCACAGTGAACAGAATATGTGACTTTTTTTTTTTATATCTCTGCCCCCCCAAACAAAATAAACTGCTGCCCCCACACACAGTAGTCCTAAAAAGGACTTTTGGGTCTTTTTTTTTTTTAAATCGCTTTTCTTCTCCCTACACTGACTTTCCCTTCCTATCCTCATCTCTCCCTGGCTAAGACTGAGCCGAACTCGCTGGTCAGGTGCTATACAGCACCCGATCACGGGTTCTGGCCAGCCAATCAGTGTAATGCCAGCAGCCAACATGGCTGCTGGCATTACACTGATGTCAGAGCCTCCCTGCACGTTTATTGGCTGCGCAGCAGCCGCGAAACGTGTGGGGAGGAGACCCGAACATGGCGGGCGAGCACATGCGGTACTCGTACGAGTACCGCCATGTGCCGAGCACAGCGATGCTCGAGCCGAACCGAGCTTCAGCCGAGCATGCTCGCTCATCACTACTTGTAAGCTATAATGGGCTTGAACAGCCTAGCCCATAATAGTATATGGAGGGATTATAACCTCCCATGCTAAGGTACACAACTCTCTGGAGCACTAGATCACTCATGTTTATTTGATTACTGTATTCACAGCTTTTTGTGTTTGTACCGGTATCATGCAAAACAATTGAAATACATCTCACTGTAATTTTACAAGTTTTTGTTTTCATTACCTGGATCTGTTGAGGTCTTGCCAAACCACAGAGAATTTAAAAGAAGGGTCACTATCTCCTTACCCACACGATTTTCCTTCACTTTTGTTGTCTTGTTGCCAGATTACCTACTGGCTGATCATTGGCTGGTGGAAGTTCAAAGGTTTTGCACTTCTTCTTCTCTGATGCCTGTTCTTTGAGCCTTGTTGCTGAAGTTCCTGCTCCTGCATCATTTTGCATCTGGTTTCTGACCCATCTGCTGTGATTGGACTTCCCTCTTTCAGATGCCCCCTTGGCACTTTGCTTGTATCTTGGACACCCTCTTCACCTCCAGCTGGGTCTCCTGACCATTCTCCTGCTGTTTCCTACAGTATTGTGCCTGTGCATGAGTCTTCCTTGTCGCTGACCCTGCCTGTCTGACCATATCTCTTTTTCAATTACCAGTAGAGTCTCAGCCTTCATATTCTGGAGGATTGCTGAGTGTTCCAGTGTTCCTTACTTTCTTCAGCCTGCTTCTATCTATTTTCAGCCAGAGGTATTTGTCATCTGCTGGAGTGACTCCTCTTCGGCCTACTGGTCGCCTCCCACTCCCGACAGAACAACACTTATTCTCTGCAATTTAGAGCTATCGCCTAGTGCAAGCCTGTCTCTCCTGCCTGCCAGTAGCACTTTCCAGCAGGGCTATTCTTTGTTCTCAGTGGGATCATGCACCCACCGTTCATCAGTCTGATGGCTGCTACAGTGTTTCACTTTTGATTTACCTGATCTACCCTGAGGGCATATCTAACTTGTGCTCCAGTACTCTTGGCAATATTGTTCCTTCTCAGCTGACCAGTCCATTTGCTGCTTGAGCCCTGCAGGTGGCATCTAACTCAACTCCACCTGTCAATCTATGACTGTAACTTACTGTTGATGTAGAATCAGCAGTAAGTATCAGTCATACACTTACAGGCGGAGATCCTACTGTTCATATTAATGCTGATACTATAACCAACACTATTGCTGATTTTACTGCTGAAACTACGGATGATATGACTCCTGATTCTACTGCTGATTCTACTGCTGATACTATTGCTTATACTACTCCTAATACTACTACCATTACTTGATCTTCTATCTCTTACCTGCAGTCCTTAGGACTGTAAGCTCTCCTAGGTCTTCGTACTTCCACACTCTTTGATACCAGTCTTCAGCCTATTTTTTTTTAACAGCTTTATTAGGGATCGAATTCAATACAGATACATGGAAAAAGGAAATACAAATTCCACAATTTAGTAGGAAACAGCGTAACGATTACAATCAAGCCTAAATGGAACCATCAATCAACATCAATGCCTGGGAGAGAGATGAGAGGAGATAGAGAAAAAGGGAGGAAGAACAGAGATATAGGAATAAGGAAGGAGACAATGGGAAAGGAAAGGGGGAGGGGAGGGGGAAGAGAGAAAAAAAGGGGGGGTTGGCGGTGGGGTGGAGTTGGTTCATGCCAGAGCTCAGGAACATCCAAAGAGGATGAACATTTTCAAAGCAATACAAAGGTAAAAGCTCATCAAATGGAGTGAAGATAGGATCAGTTTCTAGAGTGTGAGAAAATGGGAGGCAAACAACCTTAAAGGGGATCTATCACCCCTGTACAAGTATGGCTTAAATGATAGCTTATATAGTGAATATGACATTTTCTTTATTATTTCAAGATCTTAAAACTAATTTGGATGAAAAATAACATTTAAAGAGTGCCTTGCACCCTACTTCCAGTTAGACTGTGGTTACAGCTCTCTACCTGCAGTCTATCACTCTGCCTCTGCTCCCGTCCCTCTATCCAGCCTCCTCCGAAGATGGAGGCTTCTGTCTGTAAGCTGGAGCACTCTAATTTGCTAGATATTGATCTCTGCTAATCTAGGAATGGTTATAATGTGATTTCCAAACAATTTAAAGTCTGTCATTCTACAGTGAGAAAGATTATTCAAAAGTGTAAATCATTCAAGACAGTTGCCAATCTTCCCAGGAGTGGGTGTCCCAGCAAATTCACCCCAAGGTCAGACAATGCTATGCTCAGAAAAATTGCAAAAAACCCAAGAGTTACATCTCAGACTCTACAGGCCTCAGCTAGCATGATAAATATTAAAGTTCCCAACAGTACATTTAGAAAAAGCCTGGAGAAGTATGGTAAAAGAAAGCCTCTTCTCTGTAAAAAGAACATGGCAGCATGGCTTAGGTTTGCAAAGTTGCATCTGAACAAGCCACAAGACTTCTAGGCCATTGTCCTTTGGATAGATGAGACCAAAGTGGAGATGTTTGCCCATAATGTACAGCGCCATGTTTGGCGAAAAACAAACACAGCATATCAGCACAAACACCTAGTGGAGGGGTGATGGGCTTGTTTTGCAGCCACAGGACCTGGGAATTTTGCAGTCATTGAGTCGACCATGAACTCCTCTGTATAGCAAAGTATTCTAGAGTAAAATGTGAGGCCATCTGTCAGACAGCTAAAGCTTGGCTGAAAACACTGAGAGATAGCAATCCGAATGTCAGTTCCATTGTGCAAAAGGTTATCTAGGTCTGTGTGATCTCAACTGAATTTTTAGCTTTGCATCCCCCAGTTCATGTCCAAAGTCTCACCTGCTGTTACGCACCAATTCAGCAAACCAATCTTTCATCTACATTTCCAGTCATGCAGTGCCAATTGTAGCTTACTCACATATTGCACATCTTTCAATCCTTTAATTTGATTGGGGGGGGTCAGATGGTCTAGGGTTTTTTGGTTTGTTTCCTCTCATAACTTTCCTGTTGATTGAGTGAATTTATTGTTTTTGTTACTGTCTTGATTGTATTTGGTTCATGAATTACATTTTATACTTGGTTGAGTGCTGGATATGTTCCATTATTTCTAGTTTTTTTCTTTGTGTTAAGGTGGCAAGGAAGGAGCAAAGAGGGTGCATACAACCACAGACAGCATAAAGAGTTCAGCTCTGGAAGCAGACCTCTCTAAGGGTTTGATTCATTAACCTGAGATAAAACACATTGTAGGGCAAAAATAAACACCAAACAGTACACACACAGTGTTACTGTCAGAATCCAATTGCTCGGGGGCGTGTCCTGACTGGCAATGGAGCTGGTCACATAAACCAGGAGCTCCTGCTTACCTGAGCTATTTTATGCTTCTTGGGCACATTTATTTATTTTATCAACTTAGCTTTTCTCCCCTACGAGCAATACAAATATTGGGCATTGATTTCGGCTATTTCTCAATGAAAAACAAAAGCAAGATATCTAAAACTATCTCTGAAAAGGAGAGGATAACTTCTTACCTGACGATTCTTTCAGCCACCCTACCTGCTGCTCTGGTCAATGCTACCAGCAACGAAGACATCGAGCAGAGTCAGCAACTCTTCCTTCTTCACAAATCTCCCAAGTTATTGAATCTCCACAAATGTCAGTTACTTTAACCAAAGACGACTTGGAGAAACTCCTGGTGGGTCATCCTAAAAAAGAGGATTTGAAATCCATCACTGATCATTTGGACTTTTTGCTGACTGAAAAAATTAATAACATCAATTCCAATGTTCAAAACTTAACACAAAGGATCACCCAGCTTGAAGAAGAAAAACTAACTGCTGCAGAATTCTATGGAGCTATCACTGATTGAACAAAGAGATACTATGCTTAATTTAACTTTAAGATTGGATGATTTGGACAACCGCAGCAGACGGAACAATATGAAAATACGGAATCTTCCTGAATCAGTTCTACCCCAAAACCTGAGAGAGACAATGTCCAAATATTTTAAAACAATACTAGGGAATTCAGCTCCAACATCAATCACTTTTGATCGGATACATCGAGCTTTGAAAGCTAGAGATGATGGTTCTCCACGAGAAGTGATAGTGTAGTTTGAATACTACACTACTAAAGCAAAATAATGAAAATTTGTAGAGATGGGAATCTGCCAAATTGTGAAGGCGTATCACAGTGCCTGTGCTCAGGCCGCAGGCGGCGACATTATTATGCTTGATTTACTGCCTCTCTCTTATTGGTCTGGCGATCCTGACTCCACCTAGGGCCAGCCTTTATATACTCTGTCATGTCTATACTGAGGCGCACTTTCGTGGTGTACCTGTTCCTGACATTTGTTCCTGTTTTTCTCTGTACGTGTATGACCTGGCCTGCCTGACAACATTCCTCCGTATCCTATGTTGCTGCTCCTTTGCGAACTGATCTGTCTGAGAACCCGCTCCGTTGCTGACTGATCTGGCTAAATACTTGCTCCGTTGCTGACTGATCTGGCTGATAACCCGCTTCGTTGCTGACTGATCTGGCTGAGAACCCGCTCCGTTGCTGATTGATCTGGCTGAAGAACCCGCTCCATTGCTGACTGATATGGCTGAGTACCCGCTATGTTGCTGACACTATCTGTGCCTGGCTGAACCCGCTCACTTGCCTCTATCTGGCTAGCATTCCACTCTGCTGCCTTCCTGTTGCGCTTGTCAGTATAGCACCGCGTGGTGCTTCCATTCTCTTGCCAACCATAGGCTGACCATTCGTGCTACAGCCACTTAGTGCAAAGTACCGGTTCTTTGCTATATAGTACTGACTGAGTTACTCTGACCACCATCTGCGTCCTCCTCCTCTTTCATAGCTGGGCTCACTCCCTGTGGGAGTTGCAGATTTCTCTCTGGGCGTTTCCTATTGACCCTTTCAGTACCTAGATCCTCTAGGTAGGGTCAGTGCTCCATTCCTTCATCAAACATTACTAGTATGCGGGGGCTCCAGTTGCCTTCATATAGTGTGTCTTGATCCACCCCTAGTGCTCTAGGGTTTTCCTATTAAGCCTTGGTCCTACTGTGACCGTATTCCCTATGGTCAGTGTTGCCTCGTTACCATTGGGTTCAGTACATCCCAGGCATCTGGGTCTTGTGCCAATTACCTGTACTGGACTCCTAGTGTTCTAGGCTCCTACTGCCAGTGCCTGGGCTGCGTAGCCTCAGCTACCCCTAGTCTGCTAGGGTTTGGTTGTCTATTGTGCAGTGTGCCTCCAGTCATTTGGGTTCAAGTCCAGAACTCTCTCCAGCCAGCTGCTGCCTCCATCTCTGTCTATATATCAAGGGACTGGATTGTTATTGCTATATATGTTCTGTTATTGTGGGCTTGTGGGCCTAACCTACTGTATGCACTTTATCCTAATAAAGTCAGTTTAACCTTACCAGTCGGGTCTGAGTGTTCATCAAAAAACCATGACAGTGCGTTTCTATCCAATTGTTTCAGGATTTTTCTCCTCATACCCTTTATCTCCGTAGAGCTGTGAAACCTCTAATAGATCACCTACGAAACCTGAATATCAAATATAAATGGGGATTCCCTTTTCACCTAATCTCCTCTCATAACGGAGTGACTACTACACTATGCAACCCAGAGGAGGCCTTTGTTTTCTGTACTAAATTGGGAATACCTCTACTTCCACAACTTATGTCAACCTCAAATCCTCAACCTGCAAAATCCCAGAGACTTGAATGGTCTCCAGAATTTCCAACTAACAAAAAGAGACTTAGACGACAAGATCATGAGGCAACTCCTGGTATGTCTAAAGATGCAAAGTGGACCTGAAGATCATAGGCTAAAAACCTGAATTTAAACAAATCTACATGTGATCTGATTGGGACTTCTTAAGATGGAACATGGAGAGTCTATAGTACCCAAAGTATTAGTAGTTTAAATTAAAATTTTCACACTTTGAGACAGTTAAGTTGGTTCATTGATCTGTTCTATTTATTCACTAGGATTTCCCCCTTCTTTTACACAAAGTAACCTTCAGTATTGGTTATATACTGTAAACATTTAATCTACTTGGATATTAGTTGTCTTTACAGATATGAATAAAGTAGGATGTTCTCATTTACTTTCTTCTCCCCTTTATATTCAGATTGAATTTAGCATGATCTAATGGCTACATTTGTATTAAACCTGCCCTACTAATTGATTTCTCTAGTTGTTAGCAATCTGAAGTGTTGAGGTACTCACGCATATTTCACAACATATCAGTACTTTTCTAACTCCCCGAGTGAAATCATTCGCTCGAGAAAACCTACACTCCACTATGCTTACGTTAACTGTCACTATGTTATCATTTTATAGGGTATTGCGATGCGTTCTGAAATATCCCACGATTTATATATAATTGTACAGATCCCTGTGTTACACCTAATGTTCATTTATCTATGGCTCAGATGTAAATTTGTAGCTATATTTATTTTTGGTATATAATGGGATAAACGGGGATATGTTATCTTATAGGAGCTGATAGTATTCTATAATTATCAGGACACTTTGGTTATTGTGACTGGTGTCTTGTTAATGTTATGCTTATGGAAATGTAATGATCTCTCGTTCTTTTATGTACCGCTAATTAATTTATGTTGCTGTTCAAGATTCAACTCTGCTTCTTTCATGTATAACATAACAGGATGTGATAAGTCTTGATGAGATTGCTTAAGATGGCATTAGTGGTAAATTTAAAATGGCGCTCTGCGGGCTTTAACTCCCAGAGCTATATCGGAGATCCTTCTCACTACTGTGTATACAATGATCACCAACAGCAATGTTAAGAAATTCTCCTCTACAAATGTTTTAAAAGAGGACTATGTATCTGCGTTAGTTCATTACAAGGGAATCGGATACTACTAGGTCACATTAATCTTTCTTAATTAGTTTAATTAATTAACCATAGATCCAAATTCCTTCAGCCATCTTTGCATACTCTCATTTAGGCTAAGGTCTTTTCAAGACTGGTATGTCTCAACATACTGCAATAGATATATATTTATAGGTTCATTCTTACTTTATCCCTTGTAAAGGTGGCTTTTCTTGCTGAGACATACATCTGATGTAATTCAGAAATTTAAAATATCTTTAGGAGATCCGAATGTTGTCACTGCCAACTCGCTTCTCGTAGGTTGTAAATAATCATCCATTTTCTCATCTTATAATTTGTCTGAACTTCACAGGCTCTGCTTGCTACATGCACAATTTTAATAGCTGATTTTCTTGTGAATTTTACACTATGAAATGCTAAGTTACCTGGGCACGTCGCTTACAAAGTCAGCGTAATTAAAACTCTAGGGGAGTCCCACACATTCTATAATATGGACACTATTATCTTCTTATCACCCTCTTATAGCTAATCTTATATTTTAGGTTGTGATTGTACCTAGATTTTTATCCTAATTATATAGCTTGTATATTTTTACAATTCCCTAATTATACTTGATACTTAGTTGAAGATGGCCAGAATGCGCAGGAAAGTGATTGATTTAAAAATTAAAGGGAATTACACTCACCCTATCTCCTAGTGATACATAGGTAAACCACCTAGGTTAGGTATGTCTCCATTGAACGTCAGTCTTGAAATTAAGTAAGGTTTCTGCTTAAGTGAGATAGGGACTGGTGTTCCCGTAATGGTCCGTTTTATGGACATAGGATTAATTTAGGACAAGGTTATCATATTTTGAATTTTTCCTAAATTAACACAGCCTTTATTTCTGTAACCATATTCGAACTTTATCATTATTGAAAAATATTTTTCAGGAATGGTATGATGAATGTTTTGGTCCTGCTGCTAAGCTCAGTTTGATTACATTGCTCTCTTCTAGGCTCATTACCAGATACCTATTCTCCCATTTTTTAGAGGAGATCTAGGTAGAAAATTTTTCTTCTAGAACCTGACTAATTTCTAGAGTATTTTCTCCCTTCCCTTTGATATATAATCCTTTGTGATCCCCAGTATATAAGACTTTAATGATGAATACATTTAACTCAAAAGTGAATTTACTTAATTTGCCCCTTTGACATTTATCAGGCTCAGTAGTAAGCTTTCCCAACAAACCTCCTTCCTATGTTGCTCATTAGAGGTCACACCCACAGGCCTATTGGCACATACTGGAAGGTAATTTCTCGGTTGGCTATATTTTTAGTTATTTTAATATTGAATTATAGTATCATTACAAATATAACAGTCTCTAACAATTCTCTTTGCATGGCATCTGCCATGTATCATACATACAGTTTTGGTTGTCTTGCCATGTGAGAGCAATCATTTTCTTACCTCTCTCCATTTCAATGTCTCATCTTGCATGTTTTTTTCCCTCCTTTCATGGTCTCTCTGAGCTCAAAAAACTCAGATCAAAATTATCTGAACTCTTTTTGATTGATACTTGGAGGACATTACATCCACTTTACAGAGATTACACCTTTTTCTCACCTCTCCATTCTTCATATAGTAGAACTGATTACATCTTTATGTCACAAAATCTACTACATTTTCTTAAATCCTCTAATATTGAACCAATCTCCTTTTCTGACCATGACGCGGTTTCAATCTCTCTCACATTCTCGGACTCAATAGATTCTATGCCACCTTGGAGACTAAATGATACTCTATTACATGACCAATCTCTGATTCTTAACTTCACACAGCATTTGACAGAGTTTTTCCATCTTAACTCAGATAATGAGGTATCAGATCCCTTTGTGTGGGAAGCCCATAAAAATGTGATTAGGGGGATTTTTATCAAAGGAGCGAAAAGAAAGAAAATTAAGTGGGCTAAAATAGATGACCTAGTGGCCAAGATTCAACAACTTGACTTGAGTCACAAGAAACAATTACTACCGACTGACATTCAAACCCTTAGATATTTTAAACTAGGATGTGATTAGATCTCATATGTGGCTTAGATACCACAAATATATATTCAAACAATTTATGTGGTAAATCTCTGGCAAGACAAATTAAACTTAAAAGGAGATCCGCCATAATTTCTGAAATTTATACATCTGACGGCAGGACAAAACGCTCTTTTCCCCAAATCGCAGAGACTTTCAGAGAATTTTACTCTTCATTGTGTAATTTAGATTCTACTTTGGATTTTTCTTCTCTTTTAAACAAAAATTAGATGACTTTCTTAGGAAGGCTAATTCTCTCAGACTCTCAAGTTCTGATGTGGCATCCCTGAAATGTCCCATATCGATAAACGAGATAGAGGGAGTTATCAGTTCCATGTAGTGATGAGCGAGCGTGCTCGGCCGAAGCTCGGTTCGGCTCGAGCATCGCTCTGCTCGGCACATGGCGGTACTCGTACGAGTACCGCATGTGCTCGCCCGCCATGTTCGGGTCTCCTCCCCGCACGTTTCGCGGCTCCTGCGCAGCCAATAAACGTGCGGGGAGGCTCTGACATCAGTGTAATGCCAGCAGCCATGTTGGCTGCTGGCATTACACTGATTGGCTGGCCAGAACCCGTGATCGGGTGCTGTATAGCACCTGACCAGCGAGTTCGGCTCAGTCTTAGCCAGGGAGAGATGAGGATAGGAAGGGAAAGTCAGTGTAGGGAGAAGAAAAGTGCGTTTGAACAACAAAAAGACCCAAAAGTCCTTTTTAGGACTATTGTGTGTGGGGGCAGCAGATATATTTTGTTTTGGGGGGCAGAGTTTAAAAAAAAAACGTCACATATTCTGTTCACTGTGCCTAGCCGCAGATTAGCAGCACATTCTGTTTAGTGTGCAAAGTTGCAGATTAGCAGCACATTCTGTTTAGTGTGCAAAGTTGGAGATTAGCAGCACATTCTTTTTAGTGTGCAAAGTTGAAGATTAGCAGCACATTCTGTTTAGTGTGCAAAGTTGCAGATTAGCAGCACATTCTTTTTAGTGTGCAAAGTTGCAGATTAGCAGCACATTCTGTTTAGTGTGCAAAATTGCAGATTAGCAGCACATTCTGTTTAGTGTGCAAAGTTGCAGATTAGCAGCACATTCTGTTTAGTGTGCAAAGTGTAAAAAATAAAAGTCACTTATTCCGTTCACTGTGCCTAGCCGCAGATAAGCAGCACATTCTGTTTAGTGTGTAAAGTTGCAGATTAGCAGCACATTCTGTTTAGTGTGCAAAGTGTTAAAAATAAAAGTCACATATTCCGTTCACTGTGCCTAGCCGCAGATAAGCAGCACATTCTGTTTAGTGTGCAAAGTTGCAGATAAGCAGCACATTCTGTTTAGTGTGCAAAGTGTTAAAAATAAAAGTCACATATTCTGTTCACTGTGCCTAGCCGCAGATAAGCAGCACATTCTGTTTAGTGTGCAAAGTTGCAGATTAGCAGCACATTCTGTTTAGTGTGCAAAGTGTTAAAAATAAAAGTCACATATTCTGTTCACTGTGCCTAGCCGCAGATAAGCAGCACATTCTGTTTAGTGTGCAAAGTTGCAGATTAGCAGCACATTCTGTTTAGTGTGCAAAGTGTAAAAAATAAAAGTCACATATTCCGTTCACTGTGCCTAGCCGCAGATAAGCAGCACATTCTGTTTAGTGTGCAAAGTTGCAGATTAGCAGCACATTCTGTTTAGTGTGCAAAGTGTTAAAAATAAAAGTCACATATTCTGTTCACTGTGCCTAGCCGCAGATAAGCAGCACATTCTGTTTAGTGTGCAAAGTTGCAGAATAGCAGCACATTCTGTTTAGTGTGCAAAGTGTAAAAAATAAAAGTCACATATTCCGTTCACTGTGCCTAGCCGCAGATAAGCAGCACATTCTGTTTAGTGTGCAAAGTTGCAGATTAGCAGCACATTCTGTTTAGTGTGCAAAGTGTAAAAAATAAAAGTCACTTATTCCGTTCACTGTGCCTAGCCGCAGATAAGCAGCACATTCTGTTTAGTGTGCAGAGTTGCAGATTAGCAGCACATTCTGTTTAGTGTGCAAAGTGTTAAAAATAAAAGTCACATATTCTGTTCACTGTGCCTAGCCGCAGGTAAGCAGCACATTCTGTTTAGTGTGCAAAGTTGCAGATTAGCAGCACATTCTGTTTAGTGTGCAAAGTGTAAAAAATAAAAGTCACATATTCCGTTCACTGTGCCTAGCCGCAGATAAGCAGCACATTCTGTTTAGTGTGCAAAGTTGCAGATTAGCAGCACATTCTGTTTAGTGTGCAAAGTGTAAAAAATAAAAGTCACTTATTCCGTTCACTGTGCCTAGCCGCAGATTAGCAGCACATTCTGTTTAGTGTGCAAAGTTGCAGATTAGCAACACATTCTGTTTAGTGTGCAAAGTGTTAAAAATTAAAAGTCACTTATTCCGTTCACTGTGCCTAGCCGCAGATAAGCAGCACATTCTGTTTAGTGTGCAAAGTTGCAGATTAGCAGCACATATTCCGTGTAATATGAAGAAGGCGGGTAAAAAGGGACGGGGAAGTGGACGTGATCCTGATAGTTCAGGGCGCGGGTCAGGACGCGTAGAAACTGTGCCTGGTGCCAGAGCACAAGAAAGAAAGACATTCACCATACCTAGCTTCATGTCTCAGTTTACAGGGCGTCGCAGGACATCACTCTCGAGGTCAGACCACTGCGAACAGGTGGTCGGTTGGATTTCAGGTGATACTGCTTCCAGTCGGTTAAGCACCACCCTGTCTTCCACCAAGTCCACTCTCAGTAGCCAAGAGTCTGGTCAACATAATCCTCACCCTGATCATCCTTCCTCCCACCATAGAGGGTCTGGTCAAAGAAGTGATCCCACACTGGGATATAGTGAGGAGCTCGTCTCATCACCAATCCTTCATTTGAACCTCTCTCCAAGCACGCTTGCAGAGGAACATGAAATCTTGTGCCCTGATTCACAACCTCTAGAGGGTACCCAATCACAAGAAGATGACAGAGGGGAACGGCATTTAAGGTCAAAGGAAGTGGATGATGATGATGAGACACAGTTGCCATCAAATCAACCACTATTACTGTCTCAAGACCTTGATGAGGAGGATGATATACAGTTGTCAATGACTGAGTATGTGGTGGGATCAAGAAATGAGGAGGATGATCAGAGTGAGGAAGTGGAGGAGGACTTGGTGGACGATGAGGTGACTGACCCCACCTGGGAAGGTGGAGAGCCGAGCGATGACAGCAGTCCTGAGGGTGAGCCATCTGCAGCACCACAACAGGCTGGAAGAGGCAGTGGTGTGGCTACAGAAAGAAGGCGGACTGCACCAAACCGGCCCGCAAATGTTCCACGGAGCACCCCCTTGCGTAAATCTCCCTTGCCAAGGGCTAGGTGTTCCGCGGTATGGCGTTTTTTTAAGGAAAGTGCGGACGACAAAAAAATTGTAGTTTGCAACCTGTGCCACACCAGAATGAGCCGAGGCATGAACACTAGAAACCTCACCACCACCAGCATGATCCGACACATGGCATCCAAGCACCGTAATAAGTGGAAGGAACGCCCGGATCGCCAATCTGTGTCTGCAGGCCACACCACTGCCTCCTCTTCTCCTGTTTTCGGTGCCGGCCAATCGCCTGTCGAAGGCGCAGGCCCGCATACCTCCCGCCCTGCACCTGTACCATCTGAAGCACCATCAGCGACCACATCCACTTCCCTGTCCCAGCGCAGCGTCCAAATGTCGTTACCCCAGGCATTTGAGCGCAAGCGAAAATACCCAGCCACCCACCCACAGGCCATAGCACTAACCTCACACCTTTCCAAATTACTGGCCATCGAAATGCTGCCATTTAGGCTTGTGGAGACTGAGTCCTTCCGCAGCCTGATTGCAGCAGCTGTCCCTCGGTACGCAGTCCCCAGCCGCCACTACTTTTCCCGGTGTGCCGTCCCCGCCTTACACCACCATGTGTCCCGTAACATCACCCGTGCCCTGACCAACGCAGTTACTGGGAAGGTCCACTTAACGACTGACACATGGACAAGTGCTTGTGGCCAGGGACGCTACATTTCCCTGACGGCACACTGGGTGAATGTCGTGGAGGCTGGGAGCGACTCGGACCCTGGGATGGCACAGGTGCTACCCACGCCGAGGATTGCGGGCCCTACCTCCATCAGGGTTTCCGCCAGCACCTACGTTATTGGCTCCTCCTCCTCCGTTTCCACCTCCGAATTCTCTGCGCGCAGCGCCACTCACCCATCAGCCGGTAGCTGGAAGCAGTGAAGCGTCAACAGGCCGTGCTGAAGCTGATCTGCCTTGGGGACAAACAGCACACGGCCTCAGAGCTGTTGCAGGGGATTAGTCACCAGACCGAGCAGTGGCTCTCGCCACTCAACCTGCAACCAGGCATGGTTGTGTGTGATAATGGGCGTAACTTGCGCATGTATTTAATTTAGTGGTTCAGCGATTTCTAAAAACCTACCCCAATTTGCATGATCTCTTGACCAAGGTGCGCCGCGTGTGTGCACATTTCCGTAAGTCATCTACAGCTTCAGCCGGCCTGTTGAAGCTGCAGCAGCGCTTACAATTGCCAGCTCACCGGCTGCTGTGTGACGTGAGCACGCGCTGGAACTCCACCTTCCACATGTTGGCCCGGCTTTGTGAGCAGCAGAGGGCAGTAGTGGAGTACCAGCTGTTACATGGTCGTCACCTCTCCGTTCAACTTCCTTTAATCAGAAGTGAGGAGTGGGAATGGATGTCAGACCTCTGTGAGGTTTTACGCAATTTTGAGGAATTGACACAGATGGTGAGCGGCGATAACGCTATTATCAGTGTAACCATCCCACTTCTGTGTCTACTGAAACGCTCGCTGCTCACAATTAAAACCGACGCTTTGCATGTGGAAGAGGTGGAAATGCGGGAGGAAGAGCTTACACAAGGTGATAGCCAGAGCACCCTCACTTCGTCTTCTCAGCGACAATTGGAGGAGGCGGAGGATGAGGAGGAGGAAGACACGGTTGCCTCCGCTACAGAGGGTAGCCATGGAACTTTAGTTCCATCTCTTCAGCGTGGGTGGGCAGAAGAGGAGGAAGAGGATGAGGAGATTGAGAGTCATCCTCCTGGTGAGGACAGCGAAATCTTGCCTGTTGGTACTCTGGCACACATGGCTGACTTTATGTTAGGCAGCCTTTCCTGTGACCCACGCGTTATACGCATTTTAGACAACACGGATTACTGGGTGTTCACCCTTCTGGACCCCCGCTACAAAGAGAATTTCTCATCTCTCATTCCTCCGGTGGAGAGGACAAGCAAAATGGTGCAATACCAGAAGGTTCTTGTCGAAAAATTGCTCCAAAATTTTCCATCTGACAACGCTGGCGGCAGAGTACGTGCTACCTTGGCCAACAGAGAAGGGGAGAAAAGGGGAGCACACAGCAGTTCCGACAAAGGCAGGGCAACACTCTCCAAGGCGTGGGACACCTTCATGACACCCCGCCAGCACCCTCACCCTGATGCGCAGCCTAGTGTCACAAGGAGGGAAAAGTTTTGGAAGATGGTGAAGGAGTACGTAGCAGACCGTGTCAGCATCCTCAATGATCCCTCTGTGCCTTACAACTACTGGGTGTCCAAGCTGGACACGTGGTATGAACTGGCACTCTACGCCTTGGAGGTGCTGGCCTGCCCTGCCGCCAGCGTTCTGTCTGAGCGGGTATTTAGTGCTGCTGGTGGCATCATAACAGATAAGCGTATCCGCCTTTCCACCGAAAATGCTGATAGGTTGACACTTATAAAAATGAACAAGGCCTGGATTTCCCCTGACTTCTCCACTCCACTGGAGGAAAGCCCCGGGGGAACATAAAGTCACTTTAGATATGTTATTTACAATGATGGGAATACTCTGTATTCCCATTCACCCCTTCCACCCAAAAAATGGGTATATGGTTGACTCTCTTCCATATACCCTGTGATATAATTTTTATATAGGGCCAGCTCACCAGCGGGCGCTGTTTGACAATTTTTGTATAGGTCAGCTCACCAGCGGGCCTTCTCATATAATGTTTTATTGGGTCAGCTCTCTAGCGGGCCCTCTCATATAATGTTTTATAGCGTCAGCTCACTAGCGGGCCTTCGCATATAATGTTTAGGATGGTCAGCTCCGCAGCAGACCCTCACCCATAATGTTTTAGATGGTCGGCTCAGCGCACGTTTCCCTCTTAATCATGGCCCCAGTTCAGAAAAATCGAGGAAATTTTTTGCAGAATTTGCCTCTGCGCACGTTTCCCTCTTAATCATGGCCCCAGTTCAGAAAAATCGAGGAAATTTTTTGCAGAATTTGCCTCTGCGCACGTTTCCCTCTTAATCATGGCCCCAGTTCAGAAAAATCGAGGAAATTTTTTGCAGAATTTGCCTCTGCGCACGTTTCCCTCTTAATCATGGCCCCAGTTCAGAAAAATCGAGGAAATTTTTTGCAGAATTTGCCTCTGCGCACGTTTCCCTCTTAATCATGGCCCCAGTTCCGAAAAATCGATGAAATTTTTTGCAGAATTTGCAGATGATATACAAGTAAATATACAGCAAATACTGTTTGGTAACAATTTTTCGCCTAAAGTCGTTTTTATCTTCCTTTTTGTGTGTTTTACGGTCAGTCTGTAAAAATGGCGTACTACGGGCGAAACATCGTTCCCAGCAGCGACGTTGGAGTCCAAGATGCATCCAGACATCCTCCCTATGCTGTCCCTGAACCATTTCTGTGGTGTTTCCATCATTTTCTGCCCTTTTCCTATGGACCAGGCACCCTCCCCCTCATCAGAGCAGGGGGTGCCTGGTGTAATGCTCGAGTCCTCCCATTGACTTCAATGGGGCTCGGGTGCTCGGCCGAGCACTCGAGCCTCCGGGGGTGCTCGGCCAGAGCACCCGAACACCCGAGCATTGGGGTGCTCGATCATCACTAGTTCCATGGCTTTAGAGAAGAGCCTAAACTAAAAATTTAAAGATACTCCTCACATGCTGAAAATGTTTAATTTGATACTATCAGGTCAGCCTTTCCCCCAACAAGCCTTGGAGGCGCACATAGTAGTTATCCCTAAGAAGGGAAAGATTATAGACCTATATCACTAATCAACGTAGATGTTAAAATATCTGCAAAACTCCTAGCTATGCGCATTAAGAAATTTCTTCCACATCTACTTCATCCAGACCAATGTGGATTTGCTCCTATTAGGGAGGCTAGATACAATACGTCCACTGCTATCTCCTTAATTGAAATAGCCCACGGGAGAAAACTTCCAGTAATTTTTCTTTCAACCGATGCTGAAAAAGCATTTGATAGGGTCAATTGGATGTACATGATGGAGGTACTTAAATGTACAGGTGTAGACCCTAAGGTGACAACAAGAATCCTCAGCCTTTACTCTTGCCCTTCTGCCAAAGTACTGATTAATGGATTACTCTCTAACTACTTTACAGTTTCAAATGGCACGAGACAAGGTTGCCCTCTTTCTCCTATTATTTTTGTTCTCACCTTGGAACCCCTATTAAATAACATACTCAATTCCACAAATATTCATGGTTTTAATATAGGGAGAGAATCATTCAAAGTAGCTGCTTTCGCAGATGATGTTTTGTATTTTTTAACTAAACCTGAAACTTCCTTACCACACTTGGTTTCTCTTCTAGAAGACTATTGTATTTTGTCACAAGCGCTTATAAATTATTCAAAATTGGAAATTTTAAACATTTCTTTTCCATTATTTAGAGAAGCTAAAATTAGATCTAGATACAAATTTAAATGGTCCTCTGACAAAATCAAATATTTAGGCATTCATTTGTCTCCTAATCTTGCCAGCCTTAAACTTTGACACTCTTATATTATCAATCCAACACGATCTTTCCTCCTGGAAAGATTTACCTCTATCTTGGTTTGGCAGAATAAATATAATTAAAATGAATATACTACCAAAAATCTAATTTTTCTTCAATTCACTTCCAATTAATATTCCACTCAAATTAATATATTAATTACAGAAGTTCATCACTTCCTTTGTCTGGAAAGATAAAACTCAGAGAATAAGGCATTCCATACTTACCTCAAATGTAGACAGGTGTGGTCTAGCATTACCTGATCTCTTACTATTTTATTCAACTGCAGCAGAGGCTAAGCTTTTTGACTTTGCCCTGCATAAACAATGCAGATGGATTTGTTTTCATGGTTTTTGATGAACACTCAGACAGATCAGTAAAGTTAAAATGACTTCATTGAGTAAAGTGCATATAAGGAATAAGGCCACAGGCCCACAATACGAAAAAACAATATATGGTAGTCAGTGAAGCAATGACTGTAATCAGAATGACTGAACTGGGATGCAGGAACAGGAGGTATCTAAGGCAGGCAACCCTCCTCTAGAGAACCTGGAGAGATCAGTCTACTGTACCCCAGACTGACAGCAGAACAGAGGATGACAGGAAGTCCTGGAGATGGTAATTGGCACAAGACCCAGACACCTAGGTGGCACAGAACCCAAATAGGCAGTGAGGCAACACTGACCATGGGACAGGGGTCCCAGGGTGACCGAGACCACCACTTACAGATGGTAAACCCTAGAGCGCTAGGGGTGGATCATAGGCGAACAACTAGAAGGCCACAAGTGTCCCCTCATATGACAGCGGAAATAAAGTGCAAATGCTGGCTCTAGGCCCGATGGCCACTAGACAGGGACTAGAGCTCAGGGTCTCCTCACACCACAGAGTGCATAATATGCAAGTGCTGGCCCTAGCCCAGGCACTGCAACAATGAAGGAGCACCAGGATTGCCTAAACAGTCTAGGCACTGAACGAGTTAACAGGAGATGCCCAAAGATATACAGGATCTCCCACAGGGAGTGAGCCCAGCAATAGCGCAGAGGGTGACACAGAGAGATCTGAGTAACTCAGTCAGCACTTGATAGCACTGTACCGGTACTTCGCATGTACACACTGCCACAGGCGGTTGGAGTAAGTGGCTATAGCACGAATGCTATGCCTACAGTCGACAAAATAAGAATAGCACCATGCGGCACACCCCAACAAGGCAACTGGAATCCGTTGATTGTAATGCTGACTAGGACAACGGAGGAGACACAGCCATGCACGGATGGCAACGGGACAATGGTTCAGCCAGGAAAGGTTTACAAACGAATGCAAGCTCAGACTGGTCAGGAGCAATGGAACGGCTCAATAGCCAGACAGGCTAGCAACAGAGAGGGTTCTTAGCCAGATCCGTTCAGCAACGGAGCGGGTTCTCAGCCAGGTCAGTCAGTAATGGAGCAGGTTCTCAGCCAGAGCAGTTCAGCAACGGAGCGGGTTCTCAGCCAAATCAGTCGGTAACGGAGCGGGTTCTCAGCCAGATCAGTTCAGCAACAGAGCGGGTTCTCAGCCAGATCAGTCGGTAACGGAGCGGGTTCTCAGACAGATCAGTTCAGCAACGGAGTGGGTTCTCAGCCAGAACAGTTGGTAATAGAGTGGGTTCTCAGCCAGATCAGTTCAGCAACGGAGTGGTTCTTAGCCAGATCAGTACAGCAACGGAGTGGGTTCTCAGCCGGATCAGTCGGTAATGGAGCGGGTTCTCAGCCAGATCAGTTCAGCAACGGAGCAGGTTCTCAGCCAGATCAGTCGGTAATGGAGTGGTACGCAGGAAACACAGGAACGTCGTCAGGCAGGCTGGGTCATACACGATAACAGCAAACACAGTAATAAACGTCAGGATCAGATACACCATGAAAGGATGCCTTGGAATAGACATGACAGGATATTTAAAGGCAAGCCCTAGGTGGAGCAAGGATGTCAGGCCAATAAGAGGGCAGCATTGAAATTAGGCAAAGTAACAATGTAGCTGTCAGAGCAGGAACACGGGCACCGTGATACTTGTACTCTTACTGAGATGTTAGAGGGCTATGACCCACTACAATTATGCTGGTGTAAGAACTTGCAAATAAAACTTACCTCATTACAAAAAAATCATAGGATTCTCTTACATATTCTGACCCAATGGTCATCATTAAGTCATCATTATGACCTAGTACCATACCCTTCGCCCTTACTTTCAGTTTGTGGTAATCCAGACTTCCCAGTTGGTCAAACCCATCCTCTTTTTTCTGCCCTTAAATCCAACCGATTGGACACTGTGAGATCTCTATACACTCCCTCTGGTATACTATCCATGGAACAAATTAACTCCACAATGCAGACTTGTAAAAACCCTTGGTGGACCTACTTTCAAATTAGGCATTGGATTCATACTATACCTAGAGTTAAACCCTCACTTAGAAATCTTGCCACTTTTTAACAGGTCCTGATCAACGAACCTCCAAAATTTCATCCAGTATCCTTTTGTTATAAATATATTAGCAAACAGAAGCTCCCAAGCAAATATTACTTTCTTCGTCAATTGGAAACAGAGCTGAAATTGACACTCAGTACAGAAGAATGGTTCAAAATAATTTCTAGACTGATTAAATCTGCAAGTGATAGCGAAACAAAAGAGATGAATTATAAAATTATAACGAGATTGTATCTTACACCCCAGAGATTGTCTACTTTTTCTTCCAGTGTCTCCAATCTCTGTTGGAGATGCAAAAAAGATATTGGTACAATGCTTCATGTCTGGTGGTCTTGCCCTCTTTTGACATCATATTGGTCCCAAGATGTACATACTATCAGCTCTGTTTTTCATGTAGATATTCCCTTGGACCCTCTTCAATGTCTTTTCTTTCATAATATCCACCCCAATACTTCCTTATCAAAACTGATTTGGAACCAGATCACGTTTCTGTTTAATGTGGCCAAATCACTCATTCTCCTCTCATGGTGACTGCAATCACCTCCTTTAGAAACTACTTGGCTTCGAACAGTCTCCTCTTGTCTAACATTGGAGGAATGTCATGCTAAATCTACAGACACTCTTACTCAGTTCAAACTAGATTGGGAGAACTGGCTAATAAGATATCCAATATCTTGTACTAGCTTATCAAGTATTGTTGTACATTCACATTGATATCTGATTATAAAGTGAGTTGCTCTCTCCTCAAATGGCGATGAGATATTGTCAATAATCTTTTTACGGTAGTAGGCATGTAATGCATAATATTTTCTAGACAGGTGAGACCACTTTATCTCTCTATTTCTCACTTTCTTTCTTTCTTTCTTTCTTTCTTTCTTTCTTTCTCACCTTTTCTTGGACCCCCCCTTCCCCATTATTATCCATTGAATAAGTTATAATAAATGACTTGCATCATAAGTAATGATACATGTACACAAGGTTTTCTCGAATTTACCAAATATGTATTAACTCATTTAGCCTTTTTTTTTTGTTAAAATTTTCTCTCTTGTGAGTATTGATCTTTTTTACTGTTGTATTTAATGTCAGCTGTATATCGCATTTTTCAATAAATAAAATAAAAAAAAAATCCAATTGCTCTGCCAACATGAACCATGATGAGAGTTGGCTGACAGAATCTAACTTGTGGCCTGTCATAGTTTTTTTTTCCCCATAACTCATGCTAAATGCCATGAAAAATTGGAACATCAAAAGAAACCAGCTTACGCTCAGTATCTAACACAATGTCAAGCACTGAGTGTCAGCTAAAAAACACAGTCACCCTCCCAAATGCTAACCCTCCCCTTGGCCCTACACTACATCTAACATTAACAATAAAGTGTAACAGTACTATCCCTAACACTATCCTATCACCCATAGCTGTAACACTTACCTGTCAGTCTGACATCTAGAGCGGGCTTATGAACCCTGACCTTCTTGTAATTTTTTATCGTCTTCTTCATCTGTCATCTTCTTCTTCATCTGTTATCTTTATATGTTTCTTCTTTTCTTCATCTGTGCTCCTTTTTAGTCTTCTGCTATAAATTTGGTGTTGGTTCTTAAAACAAAATATAAGTATTAACCCCTTAGTGACCGGCCTCGCGCACACGGCCGGCACTTAATGCCCGTCGAACTTTTTTCTCCATTTTATCAAATGACTTCCGGGATGTACATGTACGTCCTTTCTCCACCTGGGACATCCGCTCGGGACGTACATGTATGTACTTGGGTGGTAAGGGGTTAAAAACAATATTGCCATAAATGATATGCTGCTGCCACCACTGCTGATGTCCCCAGCAGCGGTGGCAGTAAAAATGACCAAAAATCCCCGCTCTTTGTACATTACGGGATATTGCCCGGTCCACACTGAGGGAAATTTCATTAGGACTGCCTTTTAAATGGCCAATCCCTGTTCAAAATAGTTCCCATGCTCCCGTTGGTTAGGATGTGGGATTACGCTGGGCATGGAATATACCCTGCAGTAACCACACCTCCCAGCCAATCTGCTTCTAACACATTTAGTCATTGCTACAGCTAAAAGCTGATTGGCTGGGAGCTTTGGATACTGCAGAGCACGTTTGGTACCCTTCTTAACTTCACATCCCAGCAAATGGGAGAGTGAGAACCATTTTGAACAGGGATTGGCCATATAAAAGGCAGTCCCTACTCACATTTCCCTCAGTGTGTATTGGGCAATGACCCGAAAGTTACAAAGAAGGGGGATTTTTGGCCTTATATATGGCGGCAGCAGGATAATTTTTTTGGCAATATTGATTTTAATAATTATAATTTTTTCAGAGCCAACACTAAGTTTAAAGAAAAAGACTAAAGAAGAGCACAGATGAAGAAAAGAAGAAAGAAGAAAATGACCAATGAAGAAGATGATAGAAACTTACAGAAGAAGGACTGAAGAGGAAGAACAGGGTGCAGAAGACTCTTCTGGACATCAGATTTACAGGTAAGTGTGTAATGTTAATCGGATGGTGTTAACTCTTGTGGGATTACCACCTTTTCAGGGGATTAACCCTTTGAGTGCCAGTAGGGTATGTAACACTGTGCAATGCGTTGTATACCGCACTGTCACTCGAAAGTTTTTTTTTTTTTTTTTTTTGCTTTACACACATTTTATGATACTTTGGATGTATTGATATGGAGCCAAAGGCCCCATATCAATATATTCATGGTATGTGTAGGGATTCATATGTAGAGGTCCTTACTTTTAAATTTTTTTAAAAAATTTTTTTACACTTCACTTTTTTCACTTTCCATGTAGGTGGTTAGCCACGTGGTTTAGGGGACTCAACACCATATTTTCTAGTAGATAATTTTTGGCGATAAACGTGAGTTCCATAACGCAATTTAATAGCCGCAGCATGTAATTGAATGGCATTTTGATTAACTTTGTCATTGCTTCTACTGGGTGTAAATTTAAAGTAGTGCATTTTAATAGTTTGGTAGTGTGTTTCAGCACAGGTAATAGAATACCTGACTGTGACTTCAAGCTACCGACCATATTTTTTTTTTTTTTTTTTTTTATTATTGTGGTTATTGAATTGAGCCCTTAGACTTTAAAGTATCAGAAAGAAAGAAAGCAATGCACTGGCACTGAAAGGGTTAAGTTAAGGCTCCTCCTGTTCTTGGTATTGTATTCTCTGGTGTCTGGGGGAGAATTTAATATAACTGCTGTGGATGTTTTAAAACAACACAACAATCAAGGCAGATGACATTTTAGTGTGAAAGTGCCGAATATCCATCTAGCACTCAAAGGGTCTTTTTCTTGCTTTGATAATATATATAAATATATATATATATATATATATATATATATATATATATATATATATATATATAGAGAGAGAGAGAGAGATAGATATATACATATAGATATAGATATATAGCTATAGATATAGATGTAAAATAACAGACAAAATTAATATCTTGTAATACCTTTTTTACTGGACTAATTATGGATTGACAAGTTTTTGGGATACACTCCTTTTCTCAAGTCTAAAGCATTTCTGAGCAGAAGGACACATAATTCACAGTTAATACAGTTAATACATTGAATTCAAAGCGGTGTTGTTTGCTGGGGTTAACACAGTGGGATTCTCTCCCCTCCCATACCATCTCCTGTATTTTTCTTCTCTTTCTCTCCCCCCTCCCCCATCCTGACTTGCACAGGGTATTTATGACCCTCTGCAAGTAGAGTTCGGATTTTTTCTTGGTCCCTGTCTTGTTAGCAGTCCTACTGTGTTAACCCCAGCAAACAACACAGCTTTGAATTCAATGCATTAACTGTATTCACTGTATTAACTGTGAATTATGCGTCCTTGTGCGCAGAAATGCTTTAGACTTGAGAAAGGGAGTTTATCCCGAAAGGTTGTCAATCCATAATTCGGTTAGTCAAATAAAAAAGGTATTACAAGATATTAATTTTGTTTGTTATTTTACATCTACTTCACTGGACGAATACGGCTACAATCTTAACTCTCTCTCTCTCTCTCTCTCTCTATATATATATATATATATATATATATATATATGTATATCACAATGTTTGATACTGCATAATTAACTGTTTCTTATTACACTGTATGCTTAGCTTTGATTACTATAATGTCCTTAACACATTGGAAGATTAACTCCAACTTCATGGTGATATATATTCCCCAAGGAAAAGTGCTCTCCACATATCACTAGATACACACTGGGAGAGATTCCCTAAGTGTTGACAAAGAGGTGATAAAGTGGAGATGACTTCTTCAGTTTATCACTTCTGCAATTCCTATGTTATTCTATGGAGTCTATGCACTAAGGGCCGTATATTCAAAGAAGTAGAAAAATAGCTTTTGTCGTTTGTAACGACTTTTCAAAGTACAGTGTCGTTGGGCTCATTAATATTGTCAGAGTGTCAGTTGTTATCAGAAATATGTTGTTTGTCCTGACTGAAATTGAAAAGACAAAAATGTTGTACTTAACTAACTACAGAAATGTCTTAACTAACGACAAAAATGTCTTAACTAAAGACAAAAATTCTCACATTCAGAACTTCACATTCCCTCCCCATTTTTCTTAATGTACAAATTTTGTCTTTTGCAAGACAATTTTTTTTTGTTAGTTATGACAAATTTTCTTTTCCCCTATATAACACTGGAGAATAGTTTAGCCTCTCCCTTCCCCCGCCCCTTTGCCCGGCAATTCTGGATTTGTGTCGTACATAACGGACATTACTACTTTTTTGTCATATACTCTATAGAAAATATGTTGTTCATGCACACAATTTTTTGTCATTCATACAACATTTTTTTGTCGTTATCCCTTTGAACATACAGCCCTAAGATGTCTTCAGCTTTGGGGATCTTAGTACATAGGCTCTAGAGAACAACATAGGAACTGGAGAAGAGATAAACTGGAGAAGTCATCTCCACTTTATCACCTCTTTATCACCAGTTAGTGAATCTCCCCCTTTGTCAGAGCACCAAACTTTAGTGCATCTCCTCTCAGTTTATCTTAGTACACTAGTCATTGTGTCCAAAGAAGGAAAATTAATTTAACTTGGTGGAAGAATTCTTATATTAGCACAGCATCAATCTGAGCTGGGAATAGCAGAAGCTCACAGGTCAGTCAAGCTCAATATAAATGGTGTTAGTAAAGAAAAAAAATACATATTTCAGATAGGGAGTATTTGCTATTGTTAGAAAAGGAAAGTAAATAGCCTGGGATTAGAGATGTGTATTACACAGAACAGTCTGACCTGTACTTAAGATAAAGGTAAAAAAAAATAAAGTTACCTGTAATCGAGAAGCAAACTGTATCACAAGAATCCTATTAAATATTCATGAAAGAAGACATTTTCTATTTACATAAAATCCCTCTGGTTATAATTAAATACTGTCTCCTAACCAACACCCTTCTGGCCTGGAAATTCTAAATATGCAGATGAAAAGGAATTGAAAATAGAACTGCATGGGCATTTTCTTAAAGTGTTTTTCATTTTTGCTTAAATAAATCCATTGAAAATGTATGATGACATATCAATAAAACACATTTTTTTAAATATTTTTATTGAGAACAGAAAAATGATATACAATCAAGTGTTTACTATATAGCAATGGGAAGACAAAAGCATTGCATAATTTCCAAAAATAATCCTGTCCAGGTTTATATAATAGAAAAAAAAACTGCACACCTAGAACTCTGCAAACATAACATAGGGCCTATTGCCTAGAGACCAAAGAAAATAAGAAAACAACCCACCAACCTAATCCCCTCCCTGACCAATCGCCCCAGCAGGCTGGGCAGCACTCCCCCACCCCCAACCCCCAGAGCCAGATCTGTGCATCAGAACCCCCCCCCACACACACACACACACCGAGGTGCTCGAAGCTGATTGGCCCTACGGCCAAAAACACTGGGTCTTAAATTTCCAAAGATAAAGGGCTAGATGCCATTACCAGAGCTAAAAAAAAAAAAAAAAAAAAAACAGGCATTGTTTTTTAAAATGATAGTAAAGCTCTCAGAAGCAGATTCTGGTTCCTGGAGCAGATGGCGGCTCTTCAGCAGCATCAGCATAGCGATACCTAAAAATAAATACTTCATCGGAACGGTCTACAACATGTGCCTGGTTTATAAGCATACGTTGTAGACCATTCCGATAAAGTATTTATCTTTAGATATCATTATATTGGCACTGCTGAAGAGCCACGTCTGGTCAAGTGACCAGAATCTGCTTCTGACAGCTTTATAGCTCATCAAGCAGAAAGAGGAGGGAGCGGAGAACTTTATTTTCCAATATCTCTTGAACCATAATGGTTTGAGAGATACAAATAAGTGCAAGTACTGTCTTTTAATTGTATCTACCATATAGTTAAAGGGATAGTAATGCTTAAAATGTAAAAAAAATATGTTGTAGGGTTTATCCCCCTGAGTAAAACAAGAGTACTCCCACTGCTGAAAGGTGTTTCATTCAAAAGTTATTAATTTTCAAAGTTGAATTTTTTTAGGTGCAATATCACAGTGGCCTGAAATTGTACAGTGGCACTGTTGCTACACAATCCTATGGACAGCTCTGGTCCGGGGACCATAAATCTCCATAGGATGGTGTAGCAACAGCGCCACTGTACAATTTCAGGCCACAGTGATATTGCACCTAAAAATTCAACTTTGAAAATTAATAACTTTTGAATGAAACACCTTTCAGCAGTGGGAGTACTCTTGTTTTACTCAGGGGGATAAACCATACAACATATTTTTTTTTACATTTTAAGTATTACTATCCCTTTAATATTTTTTTCTAGATGAGAGTTGGTACCGTGTTAGCCGTAGAAATACAGGAGGGAAAAATTTAGTAAAGTTGATACCTTTATTGGCTAACTAAACAAATTTAGAATGCAAGCATTCAAGACTTCTTAGGTCTCTTCCTCGGGCATGTTATACAGATAAATATGAAAACATCTCCAGAAACTCAGAGGAGACTTTATAAAACAGGGTTACAGTGCAAGGATTATTTACAGTTAGATACAGAAAGCTACTCACATACCCTTTAAAGGGATAGTAATACTTTAATATTACTAATCCCCATTTTGTAGCTATAGTAAAAAGAATTGAATTGTCCCCAGGTTCATCTCTCAAAACGTTATGGTTTGAGAGATAACCAAATGCAAAGTTTCCCCCCTCCCCCCTTCCCTGAAGTCAGCATGGTACTGACTGCAGGGATATCCGGGCTTATTTGCATCAGGCGGCTTTTGCAGCTGAGCTGAGATCGTGTTAGTAAAAAATAATTATTTCACTGGAACGGTCTTCTACATGTGCTTGGTTTGCATTTAAGTATTACTATCCCTTTAGGTTAGATTTCAGTATCCTATTACCCAAGTTTCTAAAACAAAACTTGCAGTGTTGCTACGCAAAGGCAGTAAAAAAAAAGCCCATAAGAAACTACTAAAAACAACGTGCACGTAGCATACTATTACCTACGGTCAGTTCTACCGCGTATTTTGTGGTTACATTTTCTGCCAGTAATCCTGCGCCTCAAAGTTGTGGTGTAGAAGCCATAATGAAAATTTTAAACCATCATTCTTTCAACAAAAGCAAGATGATGATCTCCTGCTAAACACCGGTCACTGCACCTGATTGTTGTGGAACTGACTGTTCTTCCTGGACTTCTTCAAAGCTGAAACAGACTCCAACAATGCCCTGGAACATGCAGGCTGTCACATAACCTTCAGTGGTTTCAAAGGATCCAGATGCCTTGCAATAGATGGCAACAGGTGAGTCTGTGCTGACACCCAACATGTGTGATATCCCTCAGTGTCAGTTGTCCCCTATCTAACACACCTCACATAGCCACTCATTATTTGTTCACTTTTTCACATCTGTTTACTTCTCTTTTCATACAGATGCCATATTCCTATGAACTCTGTTCTCAACCTGTTCAATGGTAGATATATCTTCAACATAAAGGTATAGGGAGTGTTACAGACCAATCCACCGTAATGGTGCACTGACTCCTAAGTTGAAGAAATCATATTGCCTGGGCTCATAGCACAACATAGGAATTGGAGACATCAGGAAATGGAGAAGTCATCTCCACCTCATCACGGCTTAATCAATTCCACCTAAAGTGTTTGAGTGTCAGTTCACATGAAACTTGATGTACATAAAATTTAAATGTTGTATACCCCCACAAATCTGAACCACAGTGTGTGTGTGTGTGTGTGTTTTTCCCCCAACCACACATCAATACACTCCAGTAAGGATGTTACCTGATCGCAACACTCAGGCTCTGGAAGCAATTAGTGTTCCAGGGCCATTGATCATGTCGCCTGTGATGCACACAACATCACACGTGACACACTGAAGGGATCAAGAACACAAGCAGTGTTGGGATGTTTGAGATATCGTTTGTGGAATACAGACTCAGTGATTGTTACCTCATTCACTTGTGCTAGTGTGTTTGAATGTTTTTTTTTCCCTACACTGTCCCAATGTTACAAATCTGAACCTGCATGGACCCATATGTAGGTAACAATCTATGTGTGCATCAGTTCTTGTTGACCCACAGCTTACATGAGACCCATCTGTGTCCCCCATGTTGATGAGTCCCAGATTATATGAAGGTCAACAACAGTTGAGGATTTTTTGTTGCACTGATGCAACACACATGAGCCCCAACGGACTGTGGAGTGCCAGAGTGGTGTCCATTGTATTGCTTTGTCATGCATTGGATACCCGTCTGGCAATCACAGTGTGCAACCGCAGTGAAAAACACAGACACCATCTTACCAAGGAAGGGATATTTATTATGATGGATGATCACTTCCTTCCGTTTTTGCATGAGGTGATGAGGGATCAAATGGTCCCTCACTTCCAGACTGCCTTGTGGGCATACCATGGGTTGGGGTTTAGGCTGGTGTTGCTGTGGAGGATGAGTGGGTGGAGGATGACTGCTGCAGAATGAAAAGCTGAGTCTGGATCCTGTTATAGTCCCTCAGCTCCATGACCACCTAGCCCAAGAGGCCAGCCATCACACCCCTGAACTGACGCAATTCCTGGGTCAATGTAGACACTTGACCCTCTAGGTGTTCATGATGCCGCCTGTTGTCACGTATCATCCACCAGTGCAGGTCATGAATCTCCCTATTCAGGGAACCACACCACCAGCTTGTGCAGGTGTGGATGGTGTAGGCGGAGATGGTGCAGCCCATGATTCCTCCACTGAGGAATGTCCTCCTTCAACAGCAGGCTGCATTGGTGGCTCTGATTCTACTGGTGAAGAAGATTATCCACTCACCACATCAGTCACCTCCCATTGTGAAGATCCAGCCTGGGTATGAGGACTCAACTGGGCTTGTGGCCACTGGGACTCACCTACAAGCCCAATGTGGGTGTAATCCAGTGGCCAACACCATCCTGGTTGGGCATGTGTGCTGTAAGGTGGTGGTGGTGTGTGTGAGCCATGTTAGGTCAGTAGGCCCCATGTGAGACCCATATGTAGAGTAGAGGGGCATCTGTGGTGGTAGCCAGGGCTAGGCATGGGGCATCCCCCACCTTGTTGTTGTTGCAGGCTGCAGCCACCATGACATACCACTTGCCTCAGGGTTAGGTTGGACCAGTGGTTGTAGCTGTGGGCGTGCCAGGTCCAGTGACTGTGGCTGATCCACTTGCTGGGGCAGGTCCAGCGGCTGTGGCTGGTCCACCTGATGTGGCAGGTCCAGTGGCTGTGGCTGGTCCACTTACTGGGGCTGGTTGTTGAAGGACAGGGGTGGGACCCTCTTCAGGATCTTGAGTCATGACCCCTGCTGGCTGCTCCTATGCTGGTCCCTGGCTCTCTGACACAGACACTGCAATTGGATGATGAAGAAAGGGAATTAGTTGCAGGTACAATTACAACACAGACTGCTGTGACATACATCATATACAACTGGACCCTAGCCTGGACATATGGAAAGACTGTTTTAGCCTATATCAGGCTTAACCCTTTGAGTGACAAAGGGGCACTCAACTCTTTGCAAAGCAATGTGTTGCGTAGCTCTCTTGCACTCAGAGGGTTAAGATCCTTTAAACTCTATCTTCTCATTGGAGGGTTCCAACATGCTGAGTGAAAGGTGTACTCCCACAGCTGTTTCTGTGGTTTGATACTGACTGATTCTCCAAGATGTGCATTTTATGATTGCATCACTACTTTCACTCAGCATTGGGAAATTGACCTCCATTTGCTAAACAATTGGGGACTGTTTTTACATTTGCAAATCTGTCTATGGCACTAGTTCAGTCATTGGAACTTATCACACATTGTTTGTTTTTGCTTTCTCAATTCTACCTGCTCTGTTAACCCACAATGGAGCCTGCACTTTTACTGCTATATTTAACGCTGCTCTTATACTGCAAAATCCAGCACGCTATTTATTTGCCTACTTCTCCACAAATTCATATTTCCCCTTCCCTACTCTCCTCAAATCCTTTTTGCAACCACACCCTGTACCTATTGCTCAGACGGATCCATCCTTCCACCCCAACCCACAGCAGAAACAAATAACATTCCCACCTACTGGCTGTATGTATTATTCTCCTCCTTGTCGCTGGTGACATCTCCCCAAACCCAGGCCCCAATCATATCCCCATATGCCACTGCCCACAGCCACTTTCCTCCCCATCTCACAGAGGATCTAATTTTTCTAACCTCATCCCCATCCCAACCCTCCCACTTACTGCTGTCTCTTCCTGGATGGCTCATAGTCGCTTAAAACTTAACATGTCCAAGACTTAGCTCCTTATCTTCCCTCCTAAATCCTCCACAACACCTCCATTTTCTATAACTGTCGAAGGCTCCACAATTTACCCTGTAGACAAGGCCTGCTGCCTCGGGGTAACTTTGGACTCTTCTCTTTTCTTCTCCACCCACATTAATGATGTAACCAAAACCTGTCGCTTCTTTCTTCGTAATATAGCAAAAATCTGGCCATTCTTCTCTCACTCCACAACACAAACCCTCATGCATGCTCTTATCCTTTCTCACCTGGACTACTGCAACTCTTTACTTATTGGTCGTCCTACTAACCATATTGCTCCTCTTCAATCAGTTCTTAATTCAGCCACCAGAAAACTCTTCCTCTTCTCCAGAACAGTACTCACCACACAACTTTTAAAATCACTATCATGGCTTCCCATAAAGCAGCGTATCACATTCATAATCCTCCTCATTACCTTCAAGGCTCTCCATCACTTGTCCCCGCCTTATATTTCATCTTTGATATCCCGCCATATTCCTGCACATCCGCTATGCAGCACACATGGTGGACGACTCTCTGCCTCTTTAACCACTATCGCTGTTTCACGATTGAAAGCTTTCTTACTTGCTGCCCCCTACCTCTGGAACTCCCTACCACCCAATATTCGCCAAGCATGAACCCTCAACAACTTTAAATCTAAACTAAAAGAGCACCTTTTAAATATAGCAACAATGTAATTTGAAAAAAAGTATCTCATGTCAAAAACTGCACTTCCTCCTCTAACAGATTGTATCTGTATGTCACCCATCATATACTTAGATTGCAAGCTCTACGGGGCAGGGACCTTTCACCCTTATGTATATTCCCCTGTTGTTCCCCTTATGATTGTCTTTATAAGCACTTAATCACTGCACTTATCGTACCCCTTCTATATCAAATGTAAACTGTAAAGTGCCAAAATCACTGGCTGGCTCTATATAAATAAAATATACAATACAAAACAATACAATACACATTGCATGTGTCAATCACTACATGATGGGTCTGACTGTCGCCATGTATGAACAACATGGAATTGAAGGGGTTAATAACATGATACATCCTAATGAGTGTCAGAGGGGAAGCCAACACATGACAGGGTTGAATATCTCTCTGACAATTCGAAGGATGAACTGAGCTGGGATGTGTGCTCTGTCACTGTTAGAGGCTTGGGTCAAAATATCAATAACTATGTACTAAGAGCCCAGTTTTCACAACATTGAAGCAGGGAACAATACAACAGATATTTGGTATGACAACATCTCTAACAGGGTGTTGGTTGGGGGAGAGGGGGAAGAAAATATTGCTTACCAGGATCCTGAAGGGTACTGTCATCTCCTGTGTCACAGCCAGCAGGCATGCCCTGTACTGCTGTGTTTGATAGGCTACCACGGAGCAGTTCCTCCCATCCATTGAAGGTGATGGAGGATGGAGGGCCACCACCTGTTCCCATTTCTGTAGGCTGCAAGCTCACCCAGCTTATTCTTCACTCTCCTTTTGCAGTCCATCCAGCATTTCTTGAGGCCTTCCAGCATCCTCCTTCACACACCAAAAGCACTGACAAGGTCAGGCACGTCCTGCCATGCCTTACAGGCAGAGATGCCCCTGACCTTGTCTGAGGATAGAGTACAGGATCCTTTCCCTGTCTATGATCCCTTGGACCAGAGCTATATTCTCCTCGAAGGTGTACTTTGCCTCCCTGACTCTATCACCTGCAGGCTCAGCATCTTGGGACGTGGAAGGCCTTACCTTCTCTTGCCCTCGCCGTGTGTGTCCCTCCCTGACACCCACACCTAGTCCCACTGGCATCTCTCTCCCTGCCTGACATGTGTCTAGCTGTTAGTAGGTCCCCCTCCTCCCACCTGTTCTGCCTCTCATTCCCTGCCCTGGTCATGCTCTGACCACTTTCCTCAACTACTTCTCCTCTCACTCTCCTTCCAGTCTCCATTCCACTCCCTGCGATCTCTCCTCTTCCTCCAGCCTCTATTCCTCTCCCTGCCATCACTCCTCTCTGCCTCCCACACACCGACTCACACACAGTCACTCATACAGGCACTCACTCACGCACTCGATCACAATCACTCTCTAGCACTCCCTTGCTCTCATTCAGTCACACAAAATGTGTGTTTGTGATTGTGTGTGGATGCAATGTGTGCTATATGTTCTAAGGTGTAATATATGTAATTTATTTGTTCAATTTTCTCCTCTACCTACTCCTCTGCTACCTCTCTCCAATGATTTCTCCTCTCTCTCTAATATATCCTCCGCTTCTGGGTCCTGTTCACTAGCTCAAAGAAATCAATACACAGGCATTGTTTGGTGTTTTTTGGGGGCTGTATATACTTTTTGAGACTAATATTGATCCTTTTGTGACTTGAGATTGGCTGGAGCTTGGATTTGCCCTTGCTAACACTTAACTTGACCTTTCTTTCATCAAATGTACAGCTATTTCCATTGACGCTGACATTTAGCATGCTTTTGGATGTGGATGTTTAACGCCTAGTTGGACAAAAGCAGACAGTGCCATTTTTGTTAGTATGGTGACATGTGTGGCCTATGCCAGTTTTGTTTTATGGTGATTCTGCTATAGACAACTGGTAAAACACTTTTGCAATTTACAAGGTGCTTGTTTTTACTGTTTCACCTGTTTTGGCGTGGTTAATAGTATCCAGCCCAAAGTGAGTCACTTATTGGATCCTAAGGGCTAACACAGTCAATTGAATTGCATCTTGTGACATTTTTTTTTACTTTGAATTTTCTTGCAGGTCCAGGCATGCAAAAATGGAGGGGGAGGGGAAGGATTTCTTCATTAGTGTGCAAGGATGTTGAACTTCTGATAATGTGGAAGTGATGCTTTCCCTTACATATCACCAGCAGTTTGATAACCCTGAAGTCTGAGAACATTCCCTCTGCTGCCACACTTGTTTACTGGGAGGGAGCAGAGAATATCCTCTCAGGCTTCATTTCACACCTCTGTGGCACTAAGAGGGTTAAAAGAAAAACTCCTCATAGGTATGAAACAAGTTTCTTTAAATACACTCAAAGATGCTGAGAGTGATCCCTAATTTAAGATGTGAAAGTAGACACAAATTATGCACAGCATAGTAAAAAAAGGTTTATTAATATAATTAAAATGTGTTATAAATAAAGTGCAAATCTTTGATAATTGCCAGAAACCAACATCAGAGAAATAATAAGATAAATAATATAGGGATAATATGACAGATGAGCAAGAGTCCATGACACATTAAAGTCCACTAGTGTGTGCGATAGATTGCTTTTCAGTTTTATAAGAGAATGACTGGTATGAGAACAAACCAAGATCTTGGCTTGCAACCACCTTGTTAGTGACTCTAAAGAGGAAAAACAAGGTGCGCGCCTAACGAAATAGTGACCCCCTGAAAACACAAAAAGATGATAATAGTAATAGTTCACAGGTTACAAGCTCCCCAGGCTGCAGCTTCTTCAATGGCATCCTCAGCAGGCACCCTTACACTTTAGTGCAATATGAGACAAAAAAGAAGAGGGGGGGGAGAAGAGCGCAAGGCAAACTGAGAGCAGCACTTGTGAATATAGTGTAAACATATATAAAAATATACTTACAAGATAAATCTTTTAAGAAGGCCCAAAGAAAACTTCCACAAGACTGATATCAAGGTGTATACCAATAGTCACTCCAGCTTGATCATCTGATGCATGGGAACACTTGAATAAAAATAGAAAGATACACTTCTCTAAGGGTAAACCATAAGGAAAACAATCCCTCAAATGGCCCCCCTACAGACATTACAAGCCAAGACATTTGTTGGTTCTTTGCAAGTCTACCCAACAGAGCCTATCTTGATTTTTAATCCTTTGGGCACATGGACCTCCCATACGTATGATACATATATAAGCCTTGAAATTTGTATTACTTATGGCAAGCCAGACATTCCCCGTTGTTTACGGTTATTGGTGCAATGTATCACGGTGCCCATGGCCTTGTCTCCGTTACTGCTCCTGCAGAGTACAAGTGGCCTAGTCTCCGTTACTACTACGGCAGAGTGCAAGTGGCCTATTCTCCGTTACTGCTACGGCAGCGTGCAAGTAGCCTAGTCTCCGTTACTGCTACGGCAGTATGCAAGTGGCCTTGTCTCTGTTTACTGCTATGGCAGAATACCAGTTGCCTGATCTCCACTACTGCTACGGCAGTGTTCTATGCTGCTCAGTCTCTGATACTGCTCTGACAGTTCACTTTGGTCTGCTAACCTGCTACTGGGCGTTACTCATCGTTAAGCTCTCTATCTTAAGTGAGCTCCTCCACAGACCTCTCTTCACATGGGACTGTTTACACTTGCTGAAGGATATTAACCCATGCTGTACAGATACCCTGGGAATCCTCTGTGTTCTGCCTGACCTGTGTCAGTATATTCTGTTATGAACTCTATGGTTATACTGGACCTGTGTAGGCATATGTATAGGTAACCTGTCTTGTGTCTGTATTATTCTGTTAAAATATTACAGGACTTGCGAGGGTTATTATATTACTGTGTTTACAATAAAACTGTGTTTTATCCTAAACCACTGTGTCTGTGTGTGTGGAACAACAGTACAAAAGGGCCATGACCTCAGACAGTAAAGGTGAGGGAAATGCACAGAAAATCCATTGGAGGATGGATGTACATGAGCAGCGTTTGGACCAGTTGGCACTGACCATACAAACTATTCTTGAGCGTATGGTGCATCTCGATAAACCAGTTCAGAATCCGGTGGTCCCCCCAGTTTTGACACCGGAAAGTCAATCCTTGACAGCTGTGGCCTCAGGTAAAGGGTTAACCGCTTCTGCTCCACTACCACTCAGATACGATGGCGAATCCACCTTGTGCAGAGGGTTTATTAATCAGTTGGAAATTTTTCTGGAACTAACCCCTCATGCCTTTCCTAATGACTGCAGTAAAATGGGGTTCATGATATCACTATTGACGGGCAGAGCCCTGGCGTGGGCCAATCCCCTGTGGGAGAATGCTAAACCTTGCACCAGGAACTTCAGGGAATTTGTATGGACTTTTCGGAGAGTATTTGAAGTTCCTGGTAGAGCTGCCTCTGTTGCCAAACAATTGATGGAGATACAACAGGGCAATCGTACTGTGGGCGATTATGCCATAGAATTTCCTACATTGGCAGCAGAGGTAGGTTGGAACAACGAGGCGCTGGTGGCAGCGTTTGCTCGAAGACTTGCTGATCGTATTAAGGATGAAACGGCAGCTAAAGAAGTGCCTAATGATTTGGACGAATACATTGATTTTGCCATCCTAATTGATTCTCGTATTCGTGAGAGACTCATGGCTAAAGACCGCAGGCTACAGCCCAGAACAGTGGGCAAAACAGTTTTTTGGTCCCACCCATGCCTCCCTCGCCTCCCATGCCTCCTGAACATAGACAGGAGTCCTGTGAACCAATGCAACTTGGGTTCGCCAAACTATCTAAGGAAGAACGGGCACACCGCAGGAGGCAGGGGTTATGTCTGTACTGTGGCAAAGCTGGGTACCTATTACGTATCTGTCCTGTACGTCCGGGAAATGAACGCACCTAGGTTACCTTGGGGGACAGGCCCTAAATGGTGTTCAGCAGTCCCTAGACCCGATTATGCAGAAACCCACGATCCAGGTGGCATTTTCATGGGTAGAACACTCAGTGGAGGTTCTGGCTCTGGTTGATTCCGGCGCGGCCGGATACTTCATGGACAGTTCATTTGATGTGTTAAATAAGATTCCGCTGGTCAGGAGGGAATCTCCCTTAGCCATTGAGGCCATTGATGGCAGACCGTTAGAACCAGCTCAGATATCTATGGAAACTATTCCACTATCTATGACTATTGGGGCCCTCCACACGGAGGAACAGCGATTTCAGATAATCCATTCTCCTCATCATGCGGTCATTCTGGGGTTCCCATGGTTACATTTGCATAATCCCCAGTTTGACTGGCAGACTTGTGAAATCACATCTTGGTCTGAGTACTGTATGGAGCATTGTGTGACTCATCCAGTTAAGATTTTGTGTACCTCTCCCTCCGTGCCAGCTGAGTACCACCAATTCAGTGACGTTTTTAGTAAGGGAGAGGCCAGCACTTTGCACCAGCATAGGGCGTACGATTGCGTTATTGATTTGCCCCTTGGGGCTGTGCCTCCTAGGGGCTGCATGTACCCGCTGTCGTGCGAGGAGAATAGGGCCATGGAGGAATACATTGATGATGCCCTTAAAAGAGGGATTATTAGGAAGTCTACCTCGCCTGCTGGTGCTGGTTTCTTTTTTGTTAAAAAGAAGAATGGCAAGTTGAGACCTTGTATCGATTACGGGGGACTGAATAAACTAATTTCCAAGAATGCCTACCCCATACCACTCATTACTGAACTATTTGACAGGTTAAAAGGTTCTTCCATTTTTAGTAAATTAGATCTATGGGCTGCCTATAACCTGATCAGAATAAGAGCTGGGGATGAGTGGAAAACGGCATTTAATACCAGATCAGGGCATTATGAGTACCTAGTAATGCCGTTTGGCCTTTGTAACGCACCCGTTGTATTTCAAGAATTCATTAATGATATTCTCCGTGATATGCTACAGTCCTGCATAGTAGTCTTTCTTGATGACCTACTCATACACTCGGCTAACCTGTCTCAAAACATCAAGGATGTGTCCGAGGTCTTGCTTCGATTACGCAAGAATAAACTATTCTGTAAAATGGAGAATGCGAGTTTCACAGGTCCTAAGTGCCTTTTTTGGGTTTCGTGATCTCTAAGGATGGTATTGCTAGAGACCAGGAGAAACTAGCAGCGGTATTGCAATGGCCACAAACCAAAGGGTTAAAAGCGATCCAGTACTTTCTTGGGTTTGCCAATTATTACAGGAAGTTTATCCAGAACTTTTCCACTATTGTTTAAACCTCTGTCTGACCTTATGCACAAGGGTGCTAATCCATCCCAATGGTCTGATGCAGCTGATCATGCTTTTGAGACATTAAAGTCCGCTTTCGTATCTGCTCCTGTACTGTCCTACCCTAACCCTTCCCTTCCATTCACGTTGGAGGTTGATGCCTCTGAAAATGGGGTAGGGGCAGTATTGTCACAATTTCCAGTTGCTGGGGGTACCTTGAGACCATGTGGGTTTTTCTCAAAAAAACTGTCTAGTGCCCAGAGTCAATATGAAATTGGGGACAGAGAACTCCTGGCTATCATTCTCGCTTTGAAAGAATGGCGTCACCTGCTGGAGGGTACCAGAACTCCTGTGTTAATTCTAACTGACCACAAAAATTTGACTTATCTCTCGGAAGATAAGAGATTGTCCTCGCGTCAGGCCAGATGGGCCCTGTTTCTATCCAGTTTCAACTTTGTAGTATCCTACTTGCTGGGCTCCAAGAATGTTAGGGCTGATGCCCTGTCTAGACAATTTGGGCCAGAGATGGAGAAGGATGAGGTCCCTGTACCCATCATTCAGCCTGATCGCATCCTGCCCACCCTACGTACTAGTATCACTTCGCCACTGGGGGAGGAGATTCTGGCTACCCAGGCTACGGCACCCCCGGAGACCCCAGAGGGCAAGTGTTTTGTTGATGAGCCATTTCGTACCCATTTACTTGAGATATACCATTCATCTAAGGCTGCTGGGCATATTGGGAGGGATCAATTAATATGGTCTCTCTCACAAGTATTTTGGTGGCCTTCCCTCTGGGCTGACTTCTTCGCATTCACGGTGGCCTGTACCACCTGTGCTCGTGCCAAGACCCCTAGACACGGGCTTACTCCAACCAGTACCGAATGTTGAACGACCTTGGTCCCATGTATTCATTGATTTCTTGGGAGAATTGCCTGTGTCTAGGGATTATCCTTTCATACTTATGGTGGTTGATAGATTTTCTAAGATGGCTCACTTCGTGCCCCTTCCTGGCCTTCCCTCAGCCCAGGAGCTGGCAGTTGTCTTTGCTAAAGAGGTGTTCCGGTTGCATGGGGTACCCAGAGTTCTGGTGTCCGACAGTGGGAGCCAATTTGTTTCCTGATTTTGGAGAGCATTCTGTAACCAGATGGGCATTCAACTGTCCTTTTCTTCTGCCTACCATCCCCAGACCAATGGAGCTGCTGAGTGTGCCAATCAAGGATTGGAACAGTTCCTGCTCTGTTTTGTTACCGATCATCATGATAATTGGGCAGACCTGTTGCCTTGGGCAGAGTCCACCAGGAACTGTGTGGTTAATTCATCATCTGGGAGCTCCCCGTTTCTCATCAACTACGGGTTCCAGCCATGTTTTCTCCTGGACTCATTCCAGTCGCAACAGATTCCAGCTCTGGACGAGCACATCGAGCAACTCCGCTCCACTTGGGCACAGGTTCAGAGGGCCCTCAGTCAGTCGTTCCAGCGTCATCAGCACCGTGCTAACCGTAGAAGGCTGCCAGCGGTCTCCTTTCAGGTGGGTATGGCTCTCCTCCAGAAACCTCAATTTACAAGTTCCGTCTAATAAGTTGGCTCCCCGGTTCATTGGTTCTTTCAGGGTGATCCGTAAAATTAACCCTGTTTCATATGCCTTGTATCTCCCAGCGTCTATGCGCATTCACAATTTGTTCCATGTATCCTTGCTGAAATCCCTGGTATGCAACCACTACACTACCACTCCTGTGGTTCCTTGTCCTGTGGAGGTTCAGGGTCAGGAGCAGTACGAGGTCCAAAGTATCCTTGATTCACGCAGAATTAGAGAAAAATTGCAATATTTGGTCCATTGGAAGGGCTATGGCCCTGAAGAAAGTTCCTGGGTTGATCATAGTGACCTTCATGCTCCTAGATTGTTGTGCAGTTTTCACTCTAAGTATCCTCAGAAGCCAGGTCCCTCTTCCAGGAGAGGGGGTCTTTGAGAGGGGGGTACTATCACGGTGCCCGTGCTCCTCTTGCGACATTCTGTCAGTTTGCACTCTGCTTCCCTCCTATTGGCTGTGCTGTGCTTGTCCCGCCCAGTATGGCCTTTATATGCTGGGTTCTGGCACCTCTCCGGTGCCCTTTCGTGGTGTTCCTGTACCAGTGCTTGTTCCTGCTCTCAGTATTCCCAGTGTATCAACTCGGCCTGCCTGACTACTCTGCATCTCGTCTCTTGCCTGTGAACCGACCCGGACCGCCTGACCATTCTTGTTCTCCTGCTCCGTGTACCGATCCAGCTTGATTAACGCTTCTGCTCCGTGTACTGACCCAGCTTGATTGACGCTCATGCTCCGTGTACCGACCCGGCTTGGCTGACGTTACTGCTCCGTGTATCGAGCTTGCTTGGCTGATGTTCCTGCTCTGGCTGCCTCTGTGTCACCTTGGCGACATTCCGATTGGTCAGGTCTTCGTGACACTCCTGGTTGGTTGCGTCCACAGGGCGAGTTGCTCAGTTGCTGAGTCAGTTCCCGTTACGGCAGTGCTCTGTTGTGTGATCAGGCAAGTAATATATATAGGGGTTAATGTGGAGAAACTGAATAGTTTAGCAAACTGATTGGCCAGCGCCCAGAAGGTAATATCAGTCTCTAGGTGGTGCAAGGAGGGTGTATTGTGTGACTGGACTAATCACTCTCAGATATCTCGCAAAGAACGCCCCAAAATGATCAGCACCTGACCAGAGCTGAGCCTATACCACCTTAGTGGGATAATCAGGAGTAAAGCCACTGCAGGAGCTAACCAGAACCTGAATCGCCCTCAATACTCTCACGGATGTAACCCTGCGTGTGCCAACAGGACTAGAGCCCTAAACACCGCTTGGGTGCCAGAACGGAGCAATCACTGCACAAGCAATAGTGAGCCAAAGTAACTGGTAGTACGGCAGATCGATTAACACATTGAGCACTCGAAGACCAGAGCCGAGACACCCTTCCGGTGCCGTTACGGAGCACACACTGCAAGAGCCTGATGGAGGTACCAACGTCAACCGGCGTGACCGCGGCCCTGCACGAGCACCGGGACGGACAACAGCTCTGCTAGTGTGAATAGGTAGGCTAGGTCGGTAAGGCACAGGCTCAGTAAGTGTTAAATGGCTCAATCAGAACACACTGGCTTGGCAAGTGTATGAGAACAGGCTCAAATAATGAAGGCAACCGGCACAGCAAGGGTTAATGCAGGTTCGGTAAGGAAGACTACAGCTCAGCAGCGCTATGAGGACTGGCTCAGGCAACAGCATGGTGGAATAGAAAGGATTAGCCAGAGCGACACAAACACAGTTCAGAATGTCGCCAGATGGCGACCGGAATCACACAGGAACACAGGAAACGATCACGGAGCAGGAACGTCAGTCAGAGCCGGGTCAATCACGGAACAGGAACGTCAGCCAGAGCCGGGTCAATCACGAGCAGGAACAACGGAATGGTCAAACAGGCCGAGTCGGTACACAGGAATGCGAAAACACAGCAACAAGGCGCAGGATCAGGAACACCACGAAAGGGCATCTGACAAGTGCCCAAAACCCAGTATATAAAGGAACATCATGGGTGGGCCAATCAGCCTCCTCCAATGCACAGGTAACAACAGAAGAGATTGACAGGGGATCACGGGGACCGTGATACCTAGTCTCCGTTACTGCTATGGCAGTATGCA
This sequence comes from Rhinophrynus dorsalis, assembly GCA_037306005.1. Lineage (NCBI taxonomy): Eukaryota > Metazoa > Chordata > Amphibia > Anura > Rhinophrynidae > Rhinophrynus > Rhinophrynus dorsalis. The sequence continues at coordinate 151,049,684 of CM074719.1, read as the reverse complement.
AGTGGCCTAGTCTCCGTTACTGCTACGGCAGTGTGCAGGTGGCCTAGTCTTCGTTACTGCTACGGCAGTGTGCAAGTGGCCTAGTCTCCGTTACTGCTACGGCAGCGTGCAAGTGGCCTAGTCTCTGTTACTGCTACGGCAGTGTGCAAGTGGCCTTGTCTCCGTTTACTGCTACGGCAGAATACCAGTTGCCTGATCTCCGCTACTGCTACGGCAGTGTTCTATGTTGCTCAGTCTCTGATACTGCTCTGACAGTTCGCGTTGGTCTGCTAACCTGCTACTGGGCGTTACTCATAATTAAGCTCTCTATCTTAAGTGAGCTCCTCCACAGACCTCTCTTCACATGGGACTGTTTACACTTGCTGAAGGCCATTAACCCATGCTGTACAGATACCCTGGGAATCCTCTGTGTTCTGCCTGACCTGTGTCAGTATTTTCTGTTATGGACTCTATGGTTATACTGGACCTGTGTAGGCATATGTCTAGGTAACCTGTCTTGTGTCTGTATCATTCTGATAAAATACTACAGGACCTTATTGTTATTGTACTACTGTTCTTTCAATAAAACTGTGTTGTATCCTAAACCACTGTGTCTGTGTGTCGAACAAGCCGTTACACAATGCTCCAGGAAAACTCTGTAGAACAAGTCACTTGGATGATCTTACTCTAATACATTTTGTCAGATCCTTGCCTGGTGAATGAATACAGACTGCTGATGTACGACAGATGATCAGTCTCTGACACACATCGGTGAATGAGTAGCTGGGGAACAGATTCATTTTGGTGATCTTCAAAAGGTGATGTCTCTGACCCACCCTGCAAATGAGTAGCTATCCAACTGATTCTCTCTGGCAATCTTCAACAAGCTATGTCTCAGACTCGCACAGGAGAATGTAGTCTTCAAAAGGATACAGGTTGTTGAATATCACATCTGATGATCAACTAGAGCAGTGTTGAACAGATGAAGGCCTGGTGAGCTTACATAGCAGTCGAGTACTCTGTCGAGTTGATCAGATGAATGCAGGCCAGTGGATGTTGGGAACAAGCCTGAGGTCAAGAGTGGAGACAAACAGATGGTCGCTCTCAAAGTACTTGGATGAGATTATTTTTTCCTACCCCCTGTACATTTGCTAAGTTCAAACTATTCATTAGGGATGGGTGAAAATCAGCTAATAATGGCACTTCCCACTTGGTGAAAAATTCCCCACAAAAAGTGTCATTTTTCAGCTTTTTTCACCTAGCTCATTACATTGAAATCAATGGGAATATTGAATTTACACACAACACATAGCAAATGTTATTTTATTTCACAAAGGCATTGTATAAAAGGGGCATGAGGGTGCCTGTGTTGGTTGAGTGTGGGGAAAGAATCAGTTGAACAGGGTATGTTTTATTTGGCTACTTGGATTGGGGGACAGTTAATAAAAAATAAAACCTAAATACAATAAAAAAAAATCACATAAGACATGGTATAAAATGAGTCTGAGTACAGTGTCTGTGTTGGTGGTGGAGTCTGGGGAAAGAATCAGTTGAACAGGGAATTTGTTTGGGGGGTTATTGACTGTATTGTAACATGGTAGTGACAGGGACCGACTGACTAAAGCTGCCACTGGGGTAGACTGATACTTGACGTGAGTATTTTGTAGAGGATGATTCGTAAGATTTGTAGGACTTAGACTTATTAGAGGCACAAACCCTGAGGAAACATTAATTTGTAGGACTTAGACTTATTTGGCACAAGCCCTAAGGAAACATTGATTTGTAGGACTTAGGCTTGTTAGAAATAAGCCCCCAAACAATTGTTTTTTGTAGGCCTATGTTTTTGTTTTTTTTGTTGTTTTTTTAAAGCTCAAGCCCTGAGGGAAAAAAAAATCACCTACTAGTGCCAACAGGTCATGTCATGCTGGCCAGTGGCCATTGGTCATTGTCAAATGCCCTATATAATTGTGGAATTTGCGGCTGCTTTTCTTGTGGCTGCTGCTGCCTAGATGTTTAAGCAGCAGGATGGTTAGGCAGCGCAAAGGGAAAGGGGACAACAACAGCAGTAACATGGGTCATGGATGATGAACTAGCTCCAGTGATGCATCTGAGGCAGTAGCAGCACAATAACTAGCCCTCACCATTTCAGGCATATGTGAAGAAAAGAAGAAGTTGGCCAATAATTCTTCTCCACCTGCCCCTCCTCCAAAACTGTGGGGGTGTTCTTACTAGAATATAATTTTTTTCCCTTGAGAGCAGGAACTCTGCCTCTCATCAGCAACTGCAATTTGCACAGTGTGTGTGGTAAATAACACCTGAAGGCACAACTGTATTCAAACACCATGACACCAGAATCCTTGTACTGCTGCTGTCCCAATGCCCCATGCCCACACCCCACTAAGGACATGTGACAACTTGCTGATAGTTTAATAGTAATGATAAACCTTCCCTGCCACCAGCTTAGCATATTCTGTGGTATGGAATCACCTCAGATGCTGCTTGATATCCTGCTTGCGATTCTCATCCACCACACTGCCATGTGTGATCAGTGCAACACACAGTGTGCAATGGGTGAACATGAACTGCTACATCCTACAGAGTGGCCGTAATTTGGCGGGGGAGGTAACAATGAATGAGGGGGGCTGGCAGAAGATGTATTTATCCTAGAGCAAGAACATGACGGCAAGCTAGTTGTTTCACTTGTCATTGAACTTCCAGCCTTTGCCTGGGTTTCTCTGTTCTTCCTTCTCTTTGAATCTGCCTCTCCTCTTGTTGCCTTTCAGGAAAGCAAGGGGGTACAGCAACAGAGGTGTTCAATTTCTGTGGTGGGTGTTTGGCTTTAATATGTTTGACATATGTTTGACATAGATGTTATAGTGTCTGTTTTTCATGTGTGTTATCAGGGTGGTTGTTCCAAGGCGTGTTCCCTCCTTTCCCCTTCTCACTGATCTGTCACAAGTTGAGCACAGTACCCTTGTTGATGACTGTGCTGTCCCTGCCCCAAGAAAAAACTAGTCCCACACTCATGACTTCAGGGGGGAGGGAAAAGGTGGAGAAGAATGGCCTCTTTCTTCTTCTCTTTCACATTTCCCTTCAATGTCTGGGGCAGAGGATGATGTTGCTGCTGTTGCTGCTACTGCCTCAGAATCAGCAATACAACTAGGATCAGAAGTATTGCTGCTGCTGGCAAGTGGAACCTGTCCTAGTCCTGCATCACTTGTTGACCCTATTCCAACTGTGTACATGATGGTCTGTGGCACACTCACCTGTTCCTCAGCATCCTGCTCCCATTGAAACTCAGCAGCAGCAGGAATTAGAGCAGTTGCAAACTCTGCAAAATCCAAAAGCTTACTGCTGGTTGTGGTGGTGATTCTCATCCTCATCCATGTCTCCCATTCCTTCTCAGTTATGGCTAAAAAGGCCATCAATGTCTCTTCTACCCCAGCTTTTCCACCTTCATCATCATCACCACCACCACCACCACTAGTCCATACATGCTGCTGCTGCTCTATTACAGACATTTCACTGCTGGTTGGAGGAGGTGACGAGAAATGTGACAGGATCCCCCAGTTGCCATTTCTTGGTGACCTGAAGAAGGCAGACTGGCAGAACTAGCAGCAAGCACAGGTAGCTGATCTGTGCTCCTGATGGTGGTGGCATTATTGCTGCTAGGTAACAATTCTGCTTTCTTCTGGATCATGTTCCACCTGGACGATGCTGTGGGGGAACAGGACACCTAGTGTCAGGGTAATGGTGTGGGCTCCATTGGCTGCTAGTCTGGATACTCTGCATTACTTCCCCTACAAATCCCCTAATGCTATTCAAACCAGCTGCTTCCTCATTACTGTTATTACTACTACTAACACCAACCACATCAATTTCAGCCCCTGAGTCGTCCTCCTCACAGTCACTAGTAATATGATGATCATCCCCTCCTTCACTCCTAACGCACTGCACAAGCTGCTGCACCTTATTAGTAGTAGCACTAGCAGGACTGCTTGGGCCCCTGCAGTGACACTTGGCATCATCTTCTCCTTTCCCCTGGTGGCAGCAGGGCAGCATGACTGACAGCAGGCACAGAAATGGTGGCAGCAGGGGCAGCACATCTGACAGCAAGAACAGGGAGCTGACCTGTCACGCTCTCACTACTACCCTTCTCTTCCTCCCTTGACATTAATTTCACCAAGCTCCCTAGGGATGATTAAGGTGGACTGGACAGCATTGGTCCTGTAGTGGTGACTTCCTCTTCCCCTTCAGACTCAGTGGACACATAAGGATCCTTCCAGTTCCTCCTTTTATTAATTTTAAAATTGATAGTGATATGAGCCTCTACTGCCTCAATTTTGCCTCAAGATCACAGCAGAACAGCACAGCATGCCTACTTCACTCTGTAGCTGCTTTTATTGTGTTTCACTTCCTGGAATACATCACATTTTTATAGAGAAAAGGCAAAAAACATGTAAATTTATGGGTGGAAAATTCTAACCATTGAAAAAAAGTCTAAGAATTTTTGCCAATGGGCTAGGCTGACCAGATCTTACCTTTAACTGGGGACACATAGGAAATAGGAATATTTCAGTACTTCACTGAAATCAGAGCAGTCTTGCAGTATGCATTTCCCTATGCATCCCTTGTTAAAGGTGAGGTCTGGTCACCCTACAATGGGTGAAAAATGTGAAGATTTTAATCACTGTTTTTAAAGCGAAGGTTCCCACAAAAATAACAACGTGGTTTTTGTGGATTTTTCTCTCAGTAACATGATGGGAACTTTTGCCCACCCCTACTATTCATGTTTGATCATTATCTGTTTTAGTATGATGATATATAGTGTTGGTTTACTTCAAGATGACTGAATTATGTATCTCAGCTAGTCACATTCTATCTAAATTCTAACCATCATTTCTAGTTGTGAGGATGAGCAGCTTTTACAGTATTTTCAACTCTTCATGTCCAAGCATTGACTTGTTGCATGCTGGAATGTTAGATTACCCAGATTAGATTAGTTAAAATAATGTATAAGGCCATTATGATCAAGAGATGATTATCACTACTCTGATTCCTGCAATCTTTGTAAATTAGGCATGATAATAATCAAAGTGTTTCACTTCCATTTAATAATCCATAATGACTGGTTCATTCCTGAGTATTCATTAGCTTGAACATAGGCAAAGAGCGATGTCTCAATTTGATTTATAAGTCACTGCTTTCATATTATGTCCGCAGAATTGTATATCTGTAAAATGTTTTATGTATAAGCCTTACCTAAAATCCATCATAAGGAAATGGGACTGAGGAATCCTTTAAACATACCAATCACTATCTTACACTACTGAAGATTGAGCTATCTCACAAACTAGTGAATATAAAAGTGTTATGGACTCTGCTTATCAACCATATTATTTATATATTATTTACCTAATTAGTCAGTCCTTGACTTCTGTTTCTGCCAACTGTCAGAGATTTGCACTTTTATTTCTAACACATGATTAATTATGTCTTTAAAGGGATAGTAATACCTAAAATGTAAAAAAAATATGTTGTAGGGTTTATCCCCCTGAGTAAAACAAGAGTACTCCCACTGCTGAAAGATGTTTCATTCAAAAGTTATTAATTTTCAAAGTTGAATTTTTTAGGTGCAATATCATAGTGGCCTGAAATTTTACAGTGGCGCTGTTGCTACACCATCCTATGGAGATTTATGGTCCTGAGACCAGAGCTGTCCATAGGATCGTGTAGCAACAGCGCCACTGTAAAATTTCAGGCCACTGTGATATTGCACCTAAAAAATTCAACTTTGAAAATTAATAACTTTTGAATGAAACATCTTTCAGCAGTGGGAGTACTCTTGTTTTACTCAGGGGGATAAACCCTACAACATATTTTTTTTACATTTTAGGTATTACTATCCCTTTAATACAGCTTGTTTTTAGATATTGTGCTAAATTTGTGTCTCCTTACACATCCTTAAATAGGGATCACTCTGAGTGAATTTAAGGTAACTCTTTTGCGTCCTGCATTTGAAGATTTTCTCTTTTAACCCTTTCAGTGCCATAGGTGTGTGCAATGCACATCCCTATGGCACTGGAAGTGTTAAGGGAAGGCAGTACTGTCTCTGCCTTAGAGACAGCAAACTGTACTCTGCCTCCATAGAGAGCTTCACGGAGATCCCAACATTGCCTAACTCTGACAGCAAGGGCTGCTATTGGAGTGTAATGTATGTGGAAAGTGCCACATTAACCTATGAACACACACACATGAATATGACAGTGTATCATTATACAGTGTTCATATTGGGATATCATCAGAATAAACCTTGTTCAATCATCGTTCCTCCTATCAAACTCTGTCATTCCTCATAACAAACCTATCTCAAACATCCTCCCTCATAACAAACTCCATAAATCCTCATAACAAACCTCTCTCATTCATCCTCCCTCATAAGAAAAACGCTGTCGCTCCTTCTATCAAACTCCATCATTCCTCCTACCAAACCTCTATCACTCATCATAGCAAACCTCTATCAGTCATCATCCCTCACACCAAACCTCTCTTAGTCATCCTCCCTCATAACAAACTCCATTGTTCCTCCTACCAAACTCTATCACTCCTCATAACAAACCTCTCTCAGTCATAGTAACATAGTAATATAGTTGATGACGCTGAGATAAGACATACATCCATTAAGTCCAGCCTATGCCAAAAACACCCCTGTTGATCCAGAGGAAGGCAAAAATAAGCCCTCTGGAGCAATTTCCAATTTAGCCCCAAGTGGGTAAAAAAAATTCCTCCCTGACTTCAAATGTTAGTTAGATAGTTCCCTGGATCAACATCCTATCTGCTTTGAAGCCATCTGTCATAATTTTCAATATTGTTCTTTGCTAGATGGCATCCATTGCTTTTTTTAAAGCAGTTGTATTATCTGCAAGTACAACATCCCGAGGCAAATAATTCCACAGCTCTACCACCCTTGCTGTTAAGAGTCCCTGCCTTTGTTTTAGTCAAACGAGCCTTTCCTATAGTCTTAATGGATGACCTCTGGTTCTTAGCTTAGCTTTTTGTGTAAATAATTAATTGGCTTTTTCTTTGTATTGACCTTGAATGTATTTGTAAATGGTAATCATATCACCCCTTAGACATCTCTTCTCTAAAGTAAACATCCCAGTTTGGCTAGTCTCTCTTTATAACTCAGATACTCCAATCCCTTTATCAGTTTTGTTGCACGTCTCAGCACATTTTTCAGTTCAACAATGTATTTTTTTAAGAACTGGCGCCCAAAATAGATTCTATTGCAGGTACTAAATGTCTATGGGGAAAACTGGAGATAAAAGCTGTGATAAAATTAGCACCTGTAATAGAATCCATCCCAGGATGTCCTAATATGGACAGTGTACCATTAAGCTCCATTTCTCTATAGAAGCGAGTCATTGTCAATTAATTAAGTGCAAAATTGTAAATCTCTCCAAGGCATAGTGGATTCATGGTGATGAGGTGGATTGGTGAAAAGAATACTTTGAGAATGAAGGTGATATGATGGTGAAGACATGTACTTATTGGCAATGTACCTTCTACACAGATCCAACACAACTTTACAATCCTGAGCCAATATTGTACTTTACTTCATTTCTGCTGAGTTCTCTCTTTCACTCCCTCATTTTCTCCTTGATGTCTACACAATGAGGATGATGTACCAGTTGTGCAGTGAAATAAAATTCCCGTTGAATTAAATGTGACATTGAACCCACTGAATAGTAGAGAGGTCTCCAGCACATTGCTTTGTAATGCAGTGAAGAGCTCCCTAGCATTATAGGTTTAAAAGCCCCATTTACATCAATTTATTCCCTATGAAGCTCTTGGTTTGGACCAGAATTGCAACATTTTCTTAGTACATCAGCCTCAGTAAGTGTCATACTTTATTATACTATCTGGAATAAAAATCATCTGAAGCATTTCAAAAATAGGGATGTGTCAACATATGAGTTGCTTCTTAACAACTCAGAGGGTTTTAATTATGCCTATTTTCCCAAATAAATCTAATTGGTGTAGGGCAAAATTGACATAGAAAAATGTTATTTGGGACACATCGGCTGTTTTTCTCTAGCTTTCAAAGACTTTCAAACACTGTTTACTTTCTGGCACTGAGATAAGTGTATTGGTAACATGGGTGTGCACCTTACATTAGGATTATAATTATGATAATTATTATTCATAATAACTACAACACATTATATAAAGCTTTTCACCTAATGGGTCTCAAAGCACTTTCCAAATTAACAGCAGTTAATATTCCACTTATGTATTCATGAAAACAAACATAAAAAAATGAGTATATGAAAACAATGAAGCGCTGAACTGCAGCAAAGTGGCAAAAGGCTTGAGCACCAGACAACGCTAAGCGAGCTCTGTATTCAAAAAGTTATAATCTGCCTGCTGATTGAGCAAGAGAGAGTATAAGGGTCCGGAAGTTCCTTGAAGCAACAGGAATCTTCATTGTTTAGATCTTTAAAGGTCAGCAAACCAGCCTTGAAACATATTTGCCATTGAATGTCAGCTAGTGTAGGGGAAGGATGATGAATTATGTGCCATGAACTGATCTAGTTGGTTACTAATCTGACTGCTGCATTTTGCACCTTTTGCAGGTAGCAAAGTTCTTTATATGGAAGTCCTACATAAAGTAAATTTCAGAAGTTAAAGGGGATGTATTACCTCTAGAGAATTTAGGCTAAATAGTTAGGTTATATAGTGAATCTGACTAAAATTGAGTTGTTGTTTTTTTTTTTTTAAAAGCTTTATTTTGTCAAAATTTAAGTTATGAAGTCCGGGCTGCAGCTACTTCTGCATAGACTGCAGTTAACTGCTCTGTAACCACAATCTATTACTCTGCCTCTGCTCTCCTCCCTCTATCCAGCCTCCTCCTCCTATGACAGAGGCTTCTGTCTGTAAGCTGGAGCGGTCTCACTGGCAGAGATCGATATCTAGCCAATGAGAGCGCTCCAGCTTACAGGCAGAAGCCTCCGTCATCTGAGGAGGTTGGATAGAGGGAGGGGAGCATAGGCAGAGCAACAAACCGCAGTCTATGCGGAAGTAGCTGCAGCCCAGACTTTATAACTTACATTTTGACAAAATAAAGCTTTACAAAAAAAAAAAAAAAATTACATAATTTTAGTCGGATTTGCTATATAACCTAACTATTTAGCCTAAGTTCTATAGAGGTGATACATCCCCTTTAAAGTCATGGATCGCAACTGGGTGTTCTTTTGGAGGAATCAAATGCTTAATTCTCAATATATTTCTCATATGGTTTGATTGTAGTTGGCACTTCATACTTCAGTGATGTTCCACAAGATTATATACATGGTGTGATTATTAGATGTGTTCATATTCAGTTCATGATGAGTACATGCCCAGTAGTGTATTACTGTATGCTCAACTAGAGCACAACAGAATAACGTTTAAACATGGATTGTCTTGCAGAATGATTTTATTGATAAGGCAATACTGAATATTGTCCATTACAGAGAAGAGGACATGGTAAATAAAAAAAAGCTTCTTTTTTTTCCATTCCTTTCTCCAATTCCATACACGAAATTGTGGACAGCTCAACTTTTCTTTATAACTTTTGCCCATCCAGAAAATAAACCCAACTATATCTACCATTCCTCTTAAAACAGTTTTAGTCACCAATCAGTTTGCTGAAGCACAAAATATTCAATAGGATGTCATGGTTTGTTTGACTCACAGACACAGAGTTAAGATAAAAACACAGCTTTATTGAAAAAATAATAAAGAACCCTCACAGGTCCTGAACATCACACATATGTTACAGACACACGACAGGTTCAAGTGATATAGCATACAATGTATACATATGTAGGCCTGCCGGCCTCACCAAAATACCGGGTAAGGCAGCTTAGAAGATGGTGCAATAGGACTGAGGAGGCTCTACCGGCCTTACCAAAATACCGGGCAAGGCAGCCTAAACTGGTACAGCAAGGAACTGAGGAGGCTCTACCGGCCTTACCAATATACCGGGTAAGGCAGCCTAGACTGGTACAATAAGGAGCTGAGGAGGCTCTACCAGCCTTACCAAATACTGGGTAAGGCAGCGACACGGTGTAGCGGAGGCCCTACCGGTGCTATAATGGAGGTAGCAAAGCAGCTTGTTAGATGAGGTGGAGCAACCAACTACTATATACCAGCGTATTCACGGAGGCAACACATGCGACTGGAGGGGGATGGTTTGGGGATGGTGAGAGCTGTAAATCCCAACACAGGAGGTCCAACAGTTGACTAATCTTGGTCTCAAGTATACTACTGGAGTGGAGCATTAGCCCCTTGGATAAAAATGACACCTCAGTACATCACTTTGCAATACACTGGAGACTGCTTCAGAATCCAAGATGTTCATAAATTATACATTGTGCCATCTACACATTGATCACACAATTCTACTTGTGACATTTTGAGTAAATTATGTGTTTTTTTGTCACTAACAGTGGCTGCAGATCTATTTTTATCCAATTACGCATTCAATTGCAGTATGACAGAGATGAAAAAAAAAATAACCAGGCTGACTATATTAACATGAAGAGGATTTTTGCTGCTGAATAAAGAGATTAAAATTAAATCTTTATGTTGTTCTGAAACAATTTATGTGTTTCAGTTAAAATTCAGTTTTTCTATGGTTTGTTTAAAAATACATTTTCAAGTCTGGTTTATTATGCAAAGCACTCCGGACTCTTTACTGAGATGGTGCTTATCAGTAGATATTACTAAATCCTCGTTGATGTATTGTTTTTTTATATACTATATTTTTATTCTATATTATATTCAGGAAAAGGTTAGTTTTGCAAAATTCATAATTTATTTAAATTTTTTAGGTCTGCAAGCTAATTTTAAGTAAGTTTAACATATTTATGTTTACAAATAATAAAATTTTGTGACAATTTTTAACGTCAGATGAGCTCACTAAATAATGCATGATTTGTAAAAATAAATGTATTTATAGTGACTTTGTTATGACTGACACAATATGCTAATTTCACAGGTTAAAGGAAGCCTAATAAAAATAAACTGTGTTATTTTCTACTACACCTATATGGAGGAAAAAGGCGCTCAGCCTTCAAAATAAATTATAATGACAAATAACCAGCAACCACAATGCCTAAAGGAAGCCTCTTCAGTCCTATTATACTGGTGTAGAATAGTTTAAGAGCTAACAACTGGACAATGAATGTAAGGAAAGCATTGTAATAAACTTAAGAAAATAAAATAAGCTAAAATCCAATGACTTATGAGGCAATAATGCAGAAAAGGGGCAATATATATATATATATATATATATATATATATATATTGCTTGCACTCACACAACTCCTGGAATAATCTGAATCCGAGTGCAGTTCAAGCTTGTATAGTAACATAATCAAGAAAAAGAACGCACTCACGGCAAATGGTGAAAAAATATATATTAAATTACGTATTGCACAAACAAATAGCAGCAGCAATGTTTTGGTCCTCTCTATGGGACCTTTCTCAAGCTGATGAAGGTCCGGTAGAGAGGATCGAAACGTTGCTGCTGCTATATGTTTGTGCAATATGTAATTTAATATATATTTTTTCACCATTTGCTGTGAGTGCGTTCTTTTTCTTGATTGTGTGTATATATATATATATATATATATATTTTTTTTTTTTTTTTTTTCCAAAGGATGGAAGCACTCACTTATATAGCGCTTATGCCCAGGTGCACAATCCTTAAATGTAATATAAAGATTAGAAAAAAAGGCAGCACCAGTGGGATTTTTCTTTAAAGGGATAGTAATACTTAAAATGTAAAAAAAAATATGTTGTAGGGTTTACCTCCCTGAGTAAAACAAGAGTACTCCCACTGCTGAAAGGTGTTTCATTCAAAAGTTATTAATTTTCAAATTTGAATTTTTTAGGTGCAATATCACAGTGGCCTGAAATTGTACAGTGGCGCTGTTGCTACACCATCCTATGGACAGCTCTGGTCAGTTGACCATAAATCTCCATAGGATGGTGTAGCAACAGCGCCACTGTACAATTTCAGGCCACTGTGATATTGCACCTAAAAAATTAAACTTTGAAAATTAATAACTTTTAAATGAAACACCTTTCAGCAGTGGGAGTACTCTTGTTTTACTCAGGGAGATAAACCCTACAACATATATTTTTTTACATTTTAAGTATTACTATCCCTTTAAAGCAAAAGAAATTATTTTATTGTCAACGTTTCGGTCCCAACATGGACCTTTCTCAAGACATCGAACCATGCCAAACCAAACATTTTTAAACCATCTATTTGCCATAACTTCTCACATCTTATTGACATCACTTACATGCAGTGGGACATTCCCACCGCATGCAAGTGATGTCAAACACCCATTTACAGTATCCACACATTGAAATTTCAAACATCACAATTGTTGAAATACTAATAGTATCTTAAACACCCAAGAATTAAAGAAAAAAGTAAAGAAAAGCAAAACTAGAAAAGAGATAGATTGATTTTTGCTCTAGTTGCCGCTAATAGCAGTCTTGTAATCAAAAACTACTACAGAGCATTATGCCTCTCTCTTTATAATGTGTTAGATAAATGTAATATTTCTAGTAATGTAACCCATATGTATACTGCTACCATAATTTCATCCAGGTAATTCCTTATCTTCTACGACCGTGACCTTTCCCGTATTAGATGAACAATATAGTCCCGATACGATGTATATTATATATATATATACATTGTAGACTACCAAAGCAAAACCTCATCCTCAGTCATTACGTTGATGTTAATATATCCACAGAAATTAAATGATCATAATTTGTACCTTCCGTGGTCCAAGCTTTAAATCATTGCCATATCCCGTTACATTGTAACAAGCTAGTCAATAAGCAAAGGAGATACAGATTAATGGAGCCCATACTTGGAACACTCATAGCGCCATCATCAGAAAAAGATGTAAAAGCGCTACTAATTAGCGAGAACGAATTCAGAGCATTGTACCCAACTATTTCTTGAGGTAGCACATATGTGTGCCGAATATATATAGTGCAGGTGATGGACGCAAAAACGTATTTCAACAATTAACAAAAGCATAGATTTGGATCCTAGAAACGATCTTATGTATAAAACACTAAGATCTAATGTAGCACCATATTATGTCAATTCATTTATGGCAGATTATGAACGTAAATACATTTTTTAACATATTCTGAGTCTTTACTGTGCTACTTTCGGTACATAGATGACCTGTTTTTCATTTGGACAGATACTCAAAGCAATTTTGAGTTATTCATAGAGAAACTTAACAATCTGGACAGTACTGTTAGATTCTCCACGGAATATGACCCCAAGCAGGTGCATTTTTTGGATATTTCTATTTTTAAAGAGACAGTGGGCAGAGGTAAATGGATGATATTCTCCTGGGGTTTAAAATCCAAGAGGCAGAGGTTCTATGCATCAGTGGATGTACAACATGGTCAGCTATATTCAATAAATGTGAAAGTTGGCTGTAAGATATCTTCAAAGAGTAGAAGCAGGAACGGACTGAGTTGAGGGGTTGTTCAGTATTAAATACTAATAAAAATGTATACTAAAATAAAGCTATTCTCTTCTCCAGTTTTTTTTGTATTAAACAATACATATTCAGGGAGTAATGGTTTTTAGCTTATTTTCCTTTTTTTTTAGTTTATTATAGCAACCTCCTTGTATTCCATTTTCCATTGTGAACATGTAAATATCATCTTTGCTCTTCATATTTTCCTCATTTAATGGGTGTCAACACTCCTTGTGACAACTTCCAGAGTTGTTTTCCCCTCTTAGCCAGTCCATGTTTGATTATGTATAGTTGCACAACAACGCACTGCTTCATTCTGCCAGGACTAAAGTCATCAGTGACCTACAAGAAGTTATTCACTACTCAGTACCTGGATGCCTGAAGGGTTTAACCCTAGAACCCTTTATTAAAATACAAACCAAAATATATTGTGCTATCCTATACACCATTTGTCTGTTTGTCCTTCTCTCCCTACTTAAATACTTATTCCCTGTTGGGCTGGTAACATTATGTAGCTGAGGTAGATTGCCAGATAAGTGAGCACAGTTTACAGAAATTGTATATGGGAGTTGCCTATTGACTTGTGTGAGAGAATGAGTGGATCTCAGAAAAATGTGAGGAGAAATGGAGGATATAAAGAATTGCAGGAACACCCAGCAGTGGATCAGTTAGGGATATTTAAGTGCTAAGCCTAAGATACAGCATTGCAAAGAAGGGTTGATAATACCAGGAAGGGGATGGATCATTGTCAAAATATTTAAATATAAAAAATGAACAACACATTTTCTTCCTATATAAGTTTTATTCTGCATCACCAATCTCTTTAATGGAATAATATTTGTGTCTACTAATATGTGAAGGTTTGATTTATAGGCAGCGTCAGATCTAGTGAATTAGGGCCCTGATGAAAATTATCATGCCCCTCAACCCAAAAACTCTAGATATTTTGTACTTTCAGCATTCAATGGACTACTAAAATTGGCTGGGCCCCAGTGCTGGGCATCTGCTCCAACAGACTTCATCATTGCACCAGAATGCAACAATTACTTATTTCGCGCAAATGCTTTAGTCATTAATGCAGTCGAGGCTCAATGTATTACTAATACACTTCTTTATATTTACCAACAGGAATAGTTGACATAAGTGTCACAGTGCCTTACCTCAGCCTGCACTATTCGGCCGGGAGCAGGGTTCTAGACTGATGCTTTGGCATCACTAGCCGCATCCCTCTCTGCCTGCAGCCTTGTCGTGTCTGGTTCATTGTACTGGCATCATGAATCAGGGACTTGCCTGGACGCCTGTTATAGGCCCAGCCTTGGGGATCTAATTGGTTCCACCTTCTCCCATCCTACCTGTTGCAGACCTGTGGCTCTGGCTGACTACCTGCTATGTGTATGAGTCTGGCTTGTCTGACTATCCTAGCTGGTGCTGACCTGTGGATCTGTCTGTTTACTCCGCTTGTGGCTCCGTTACCTACAGACACCCATCCTGGTGCAGACCTCGGGCTCTGGCAGACTCTTTCTAACTGACTGCAGGCATGAGTCAGTAGTCCCCATTGTTGCCATCCTTATTGGAGACAAGCTCTTCCATACAGACTGCAGGTGTGAGTCAGTAGTCTCCTCTGTTGCCCCTTACAGGAAACTGTAGGTTCAGTGTTGCATTCTCTTTGATTCCTGAAACTACCAGCTGGCTTCGGCCTAGTCTCCAGCAGTGTGGTTAACCTGTCAGCAGGCTCCTATTGCTGATAGAGTCTCTAGCCTTTCCAGTCACCCTCTGCTTGTACTCTCATACTTACTTGCATTTGCTTACTATTATTTTTAATAAAGGTGTTCTTAACTGTACCTCCTGACTCCTTGTCTTGTTTTGCTAACCGCAACAGTATGAAGTGAAAAAGGCACATACCTCGCAAATAATACATGTGTTACGGCAGATTCAATAGGTACTCTACGAGAATAGCTATCGAGCGTAGGGACACACAAAACAAGTAACACAAAACCCGTTGTCGCTCATGTTAATGCACAACGGGCGGCCAAATCACACAATAACATCGCTGAAAACAACATGTAACATAACGACTACCGTTGTCTAGCAACCCTGATTGATGCAAAAACAAATTCAAACACACAGTCAATCACAAAGCCCCAATGTATCAAAAAACTTCAAATACACCTATATATACCCAAAAATAACCGTCTCCCACTGTCTGTTATCGAGTTCTTCAGAGCCAGATATCAGGACCCAGGAGAGGAGGATAGTGATTAGAGAGAGGGAGACAGGAGCATTCATTGGAGGTAGAGGAGTTTTGGGGTTTGGAGAGAGGAGAGCATTGCACATAATACGACACATATCACACCTTTGCACATATTACATACACACATACAAACACATACACATACATACACATAGTCCTTTTATTTTATAACACCTTACACATTTTACATTTTATTTTGACAGTGTGAATCTGTGAGTGAAAGTGTGTGACAGAGAGTGAGTGGATCGAGTGTGTCTGTGAGGGCCTGTGGGAGTGCCTGGGTGTGAGTGGGTGAGTGATGGCCAGGAGAGGAGGACAGGAGAGAGGGATGGGGAGAATAGTGGAGGAGGAGGAAGGTCAGTAGGATATCCCTCAGCAGAGCAGGGGTGGGAGAGGGAGATCCGCAGGGCGGAGGGGGACCTGGCCAACGAGAGCAGGCACACGCAGGACAGGGACGGAACCTGCAGTGGGACGAGGGGTAGTTACTGGGGAACAACACACGCAGTCAGGGTCAGACCAGGCAGGGCACTCCGGCTCAGAATCCTCCCATGCCGGAGCTGATGAGGGCAGGATCAGGGATCCGAGATATACTGAGGAGGAGAACACGGCTCTCGTAGAAGCTGTCCTGGAGAGGCAGAGTGTTCTCCACCCGATGGCGAAGGTCCCTGGCCTGTCAGCAAGGAGGAAGGCAGCCTGGAACCAGATCTGCAGCCAGGTCAACGTGGCGGCTACATGCAGGTGGGACGTGGAGTTTGTGAAGAAGAGATGGGGCGACTGCCGGAGGGTGATCAAGAACAAGCTGTCTGACATGGCCAAGCAGGCCCGAGGCACCGGAGGTGACCCATCTGTCCCCATCACTTTCTGCAGCTGGGAGGAGATGGTGCGGCAGACCATGTCCCTGACCCTGATCGAGGGGGTCGTTGGAGGAGCTGACACTACAGAACAACACACTACATCAACCAACACCAGCTGAACACAGTCACACCTCAACACATGCCCATCACTCATCCATACAACTGCACCAACACAGCACTCTGAGGGTTAAAAACAGGACACAACACCAGGACAAATGTCAAGGTCCAACTTGGGACAAACCTGTCAAAGTCCTACTTCAACCCTCCTGTCGCTGTGCTCATCACACACAATACACAAACCGTTATGTTCAAAATGTCGTCTGTCATATATCATCACTGTTCACACACAGTGTCACCCATGTCCCCACAGGGAATTCAGCACCTAACCCCTTGAGTGCTAGAGGGATCATCAATGCATCGATCAACAATGTGTTGGCAACCCCTCTGGGACTCAAAGGGTTAACCAGACAACAATAGGCCAACGATCACATGCTACACAGGGGACATTCACTAAGCGGTGACAAAGAGATGGTGGACACAAAGTAACCCTCACTTCACCAATACCAGTGTTAGTCTATGGAGAATATGCAAAAACAAGAATCAAGTTCATAGGGTCCCATTGTACATACTCCATGGAAAACACTGGAAATGGGGAAAGGAGATCACTGGAGAAGTCACCATCATGTTCACTTCATCAGTTCAACATCACCGCTTACTGAATCACAAAAAGGGTGGATCAGGTCACACATCACAGTGTCCCAGAGAATAAATGCTTGTATGTGCAACACACAGGCCGAAAACTATTCCACAGAATTAAAGGTGGATGAAGTAGGCCTTGGTGTTGTGGCTGCAATCATTTACTCTAACTTGAAATGACATATCCCACATCTGATTCCCACATGGATCCACAGGGGTGCTGATGCCATGGATGGATGGTACACCAGCCGCTGTTTGCAGGATACACATGGGAAACAAATAGCAAACATTGTACCATGGTCACCAACAGGCCATGACTGACGGATATCTAGGATTGAGTACGGTTGCCTCACACAGAAGGATGGATGGGATCATACACAGAGAAAAAAACAGGCCTCAATCAAAGATATCCCTCACTACTGGCTGGATTGTTGCCCTTAGGATTCAAATGTTTGTAAATATGTACCAACACAATGTGAACACAGAGATCAGTTCACTGGATGTGATTGCCTTACTGGCCAGATTTGTGCACCCATCACAAATCAACCTACATTGCTACCATCCAAATACACATACATAGTATATCACACTCAACGTAGATGGGATATACGAGGTTATGTTCATATCCATCATATCAATCCAATGTATTGTTGGATGGGTGCACATATATAGCCAGTAAGGCAATCACACCTACTGAACTGCTCTCTGGCTTTACATCTTGGAAGGATATTACTGTATCCATATGAAGGGTATATATCCACATACATATATGACCATTCCTACTTGTGTGTGACTGTAATGGGATAGCTATGGTTAATGTCATCATGATGTCATATCATTTCCATAGTAAAAAGATGTGTCTCGATCTAAGTCCTATCTCTCCAACACTCATGATTATACAGATATTGCTCTATGTGACAGGTGGAGGTATCTGTCATTTGACCACATGGAGGCTCTTCAGCAGAGCCAAAGTTGCAACATTTTGAGATAAATACCTCTTTGGAATGGTCCACAGAGTGTGCTTGCAAACCATGCACACTCTGTACACCATTCCAATTAAGTATTGTTCTCTAAATGGGGCGATTTGGGCTCTGCTGAAAAGCCCTCATGTGAACAAATGACTGAAATCTACATCTGTCACATAGAGCAATATCTGAACAACCGTGAGGGTAGGAGGGATAGGACTAACAGCGAACAACATATGTTTTCACAATGTCTACAATCTGACATCAAGGTGGACTTAACCTTTGCCCTCCCCCTAGAGGGATAGCCATCCCTACAAGTTGTGAAGACAAATATATGTTGTTGGATTCCCCCCCCACCGAGTTAAACAATGGTATTCCTACTGCTGAAAGGTGTGTTGATTCAAAAGGTATCACAGCTCAGACATGGATATGTCAGGGGCAATTTCCCAGTGGCCTGAAATTGTACAGTGGTGCTGTTACTACACAATCATATGGACAGCTCTGGTACAGGGACCAGATATCTACATGGGAGGGTGTCGCAACAGCCCCACTGTACTATTTTGGTCCACTGTGATATTGCACCTCAAAATGAAACCTTCACCCGTAATAACTCAAACAACACCTTTCACCAGTGGGAGTACCTTTGTTTACCCAGGGGGATTAACCCAAACACATATATTTTTATTCACCACATATCAAAGTATAACTATCTCCCCAAACCTATGGCTAAGGTCACTAATCACAACATCTTATTTCTCCACACAGCTTACGGCCCTCAAGCCCAGTGGGAGCCAGTGGAGAAGGCAATGTCACCCCCCAGTGAGGAGTACACAGAGGAGGGGACCAGGTCACCATACCCACCATCACGATCCCCTCCAACACAGGCTGCACCACCACCTTCTGCACCCCTTCAAGCTGAACAACCACAGGCTGCACCCCTACAAGCTGGACCACCACCTTCTGCACCCCTACAAGCTGGACCACCATAGGCTGCACCCCTACAAGCTGGACCACCACAGGCTGCACCCCTTCAAGCTGCACCTCCCCAGTACAGTGACTGGATGCAACAGGAGGAGAGGTGGATGTATCCAGCCACCTCCACCAGCTACTACCCTCCAGCAGCAGCACCACCACTGCCAGGGAGGCAATGGCTGCCAGGGACAGTGGCCACCACCCAATATGGGCCATATGCCTCCCAGATAAACCCACCCTCCTGGATGGCTCTACAGCATGTCCCAAGATATGATCCAAGGTGGGGTCCGAGCACCTATCAGTGGCCACCATATGACCCTTGGCCACTGGACTACCCACACCTGGGCCTGATTGGTGAGCCCCAGCGCCCCCTAGCCAGGGACATTTTCACACCTCCACCAGCACACACATCATTGAGCAGCTCAGAGTCACTTGATGTGGTGGGCATATGCCCATCATCTGCACCAGCCACTCCAACAGCTGTCACAGCAGCCACAGCACCTCCCGCAGCAGAGGAAACAGCACCTCCAGCAGCAGAGGAAACAGCACCCTCAGCAGCAGAGGAAACAGCACCCTCAGCAGCAGAAGAATCAGCACCCTCAGCAGCAGAGGAAACAGCAGCACCAGGGACACCGGGCACATCCACCTCCAGCACTGCACGCCTCACAGGGATGGAGGCGGAGTGTATAGCCCTTCAGAGGAGACTACTCCGGTCGAGCAGGAGTACTGACAGCAACATCACCAGGAGCAGGAGACAATCCAGGAGGAACATTGCCCAATTGAAGACCAGAATCCAAGCCCTGGAGTTGGAGGTGGCCAGGGGGAACACACTACTCCACCAGCTCAGGACTGGTCTAATGGACATGTTGACACAGGTACTTGTGGAGTTGAGGGAGATCAACCACAGGGAGAACCTGAGGATGGAGAGGGAGAACCTGCGTTCCACCGAGGGGTCTACTGCAACCACCACCTCCTCCAGTGTTGCCCCTGAAGCCACACCTAGGGGGCAGAGGGTTACCAGGAGATCAACAAGGGCATCCACCTTTGGCACCCAGGCTAAGGCCCCCCACCCAAAAAGGAAAAAATGAAAGGCCCAACCTGTTAAATTTCCCCTCAATAAAGAAGCCTTTTTTTTTTGGATTCCTGTCTGATCTGTTGTGTCTTCAGTTATGGATTGGGTGGCAGGTTTGTCTCCAATGCATTGCCATACAATGCAGTGAACACAACCTCTGCCTGGGTGAAATGTTTGTGGGATGCTACAACATGGGTTCACACACACACCGTTGTACAAATTCAACTGGAAATACATCCCTGGAGCCATATTACACCACTGTGTTATATGGCGATGTTGTGTGTTGAATCTGAACAGCAAAACATACCCCTTAGCACAACAAATGGTACAACATTGAACATTCGTCTACATCATATGGTGTGTTTAACCCTTTGAGTGCCAGAGTGGTAGGCAAGCCATTGCAAAGAAATGCGTTGGGGACCACTCTTGCACTCAGTGGGTTAATGGGATAAACAAACAAACAGCTATGTGCCTTAGCGGGGACATAACAAGCAGGACAGATAAATGGGACATGCATCAATATTGTCTTGGATTCAAACACTCATTGTGCAACTGACTTACTGGGGAAGCCAATGTTTTTAACCTAGGATTTCAATGTGTAGCACACACATTGATATCCTGGGGTGAGCATTGGGGTCTCCAGTAAGTTGAGTTGCTGTTTCCCTAAGGGTGTAACAGACTTCACCATTGCTAACACATGTCCACTTAGTCTGGTTGTTCGTTGATGTAGCCCATGTACTGAGATATGTCAAATGTGTTATCAAATATATCCTCATACAGACACAGATAGAATGGTGATGGTTCATCTTTATTGTGTCTCAAAGTACATTATAACGTACATGTGTCTTCTGTGTGTATTGCCTATATGCATTGAACACTTGTATGAGAACACTAAATGTACTTTGAAACTAAATCGTACTACTTTAGTAACACTGCTGCCCTGCTCATGTGTTGTCCACAAGGTTTGACAACTCTGTAGATGAGCATCCTAACTGTACAGGTTATAACACTCGAGAATTTGTGTTTTCTGTGTCTATATGAAAATGTTACAGTAGAGGTTTGTGTGAACCTCAGGTCAAACATTGTATCATCAACAACATCACCAGAAACAGCCAGGGGTGATCTTCATGAAGGTGTTGTCAAGACATCAATCCAGTCACATGGAAGATCTTCAGTTCAAGGATGGATCATGTTATGGATGCCTGTGGGACAAGAGGACAGGATTTGGAGCAGTAGACCTGAACTGATCATCAAGCAATAACAATTTCGACTTTTTAATCCCCTCAATTTTCTAAATTACAGGTGAGTGCACAAACCATTGCTTGACAATGTGTTGTGTACTCATCTGTAACCAATTATGTGGAGAACTAAGGACATGTGCACCAGCCCTATGGATATGTGCCCCTGACATGTATACACACATTAACAAGTGTTCTGAGAGCTCCATGGAAGTAATGACATTGTGCTGCCACTGTGAAAGTGACAGTGGGAGCCCAATGTCATTTGTTCCCTGGAACTATTAGGACATATTTGTTGATGTGTGTATTCATGTCGGGGGCACATATGTCTGCACACTCACAGGTCAGCATGGAGTCCCTGGTAATCTGATCTACGTTTCATGACCTCTACGTTGTGTGACAATACCACTGTACATCCACCCCTCTGCTGCTCTTCTCAGCTCTAGCACAGTACAGGTCCCATATTGAGTCCAATGGCCCTTTAACCCCTGATGTGCTGGAGTATTATCCAATGCATAGCATTGGAGAATACTCTTTCGCTACAGGCTATGATCATGGCATATCCATTTAGTTGCTGTCAATCAAGCCCTGTAAGGTGATGAACATGGGTTATATGTTGTTCCTTGTTTCTCCTGGGGGTGTGCGTGATATCCTTGGGGTCTGTATGTCAACGTGGAGAGTGGAATGGAGGATGGTTTTTGAATCCACACACACAATTTGCCACGTCCATGGTATGGTTGACGTTTTGGGCCATGCTGCTGCCAGTGCAGTGCTGTGTCAATGTTCCTGTGAGGTGAGACAGAACATTATGTGCAGTGTGGTTAGTGTCACAGGACTGACGGGGGACTTGCGTGGATTGTTGGCATGCCTCTGTTATACTCACAGATGAAGTGTTCCGTGATGAGCGTGTCTCTGATCTGTGCCCCTCTCAAGGTCTCCTCCACATGGCCGATGTCCATGGCCATTTCATGTATGGGGGGGTTCTGGATGTGATCCAGCAGCCTGGTGTCCACTGCGATGTTGTGCAGTATTGCGCACGCCACAATTATGTCGCACACCTTAGCAGGTGCATACTGCAGTGCTCCCCCAGAGTGGTCCAGACATCTAAATCTTGACTTGAGGAGGCCAAAGGTCTGCTAAGTGGCATTCTTCGTTCTGGCATGAGCCTGGTTGTACCTTTCCTGGGCATGTGTTTGGGGATTGGCCACAGGGGTCAGTAGCCAGGACTTGCAGCCATAGCCAGCATCACCTGTGTAATGTGAGTGACATGGTGAGACAGGGAGCACATGTTGTGTGAATGATGTTTTGTGTGGTGGACGTACTAGCTATGGGTCAGGTGCATGCTGAGCAGTGTTGTGTGTACGCCTGTGTATGTGGTGTGATTTTGTATTGTGAACTCACCCAAAAGCCATCCCCCTGTAAAAGTTCCATTCTCGAAATCTCTGTGGACTGAGGAGTTTTGGAGAATGTATGAATCATGTGAGCTGCCAGGATACTTTGCACAGACATTCATAATCCTCATGTTGCTGTCACACATCATCTGCACGTTGATGGAGTGGAAGTTCTTCCTGTTGATGAATAGCTGTGTGTCACATGCTGGGGCTTTAATACGGACATGGGTGCAATCTATAGCACCCATGACCCTGGGCATGCCTCCCCTTGCTTGATGTGTATCCAGTCCATGTCAGTGGTGGAAAAATGTATATAGGTACTGGCCCTGCTTTTGAGGGCTGGCAGGACCTGGGCCAGCACCCTGGATAATGTGGCCTGTGACATGCCAAATGCGTAACCCTCAGTGGACTGGAAGGCCCCACTTGCCATGAAGTGTATGACACACAGTAGTTTTTGCAGGCCAGTTAGGGCATGGTTGTGGATGTAGACGGGATCCACCTTATCTTTGATGACTTCATATAAGGCAATGATGCTGTCAGGCCTCAACCTGTAGCGATCAATGACCTCATCATCAGTCATTCCAAAGAGGGTGACCCTTGGGCGGTATACCCTGGGCCTTGGTGGTCGTCTATACATCCTCTGCTGCTGTGGAGCATCCTGTTGCTGTGGAGCATCCTGTTGCTGCAGCTGTGCATGTGCAGGCAGGTGCTGTCCTCCAGGTGGGGATGGACTCCTGTGTGGCTGCTGAGCCAGAGCCTCCTCACTTGCAACAGGTGAAGGCTGTTGATCAGGTGTGTCTGGAGGTTGCTGATGTTCCCTAGCTCTCTCCCTTGCACGCCTTCTCCGCAGTCTTCGCAACAATATGTAACCCAACATACTGATTGCGCTCTCTATCTCTCTCTATCTCTCTCTCTCTCTCTCTATCTCTCCCTCCCTGAGTGGAAAACAAGCCACAAGTGAGTGTGGTGAGTTGTCCCTTTAAGTACTTGATAGGGCGTTGTGTAGGTGTGGTGATGAGGTGAGTGCTGACCAATGGAGAGTTGTTTTTGTCCAGGTAAGTGTTTGCAGGTGTGTGTGTGTTATAAGATGTGGTGTGTTGTGCTTGGTATGTGTCTGCCATTTGCGGGTGTGCAGTTGTGGGGTGCAGGTCGCGTGTTGATGTTGCACAGGTGAGCTTATATTTGCAGGTGTCCGCTTTGTGTGATAAGCCCCATTATTCCGTGTCATGTTGTGTTGGTGTTTTTTTGGGGGTCCTTGTCCCTGTGATGTTGCTTGTTGTTGTGTGTGACAGTGATTTGTGTTGTGTGTCCATGTTTTTGTGTTGTTTTGGCATTGCACAGGTTAATTTTTCCATTTACATGCTTGTGTGGTAAGCATTTTGTGTATTTTCCTATGTAACGGGTGTTTTGTTTTGCCCGTTAAGTGTCTAACGTCTGAGAAAAGTGGGTCTTAACTTTTTGCCGTTAGGTGTGTCTTTTTTTCAGCCTTTACCAGTACCGCAAGCCTTTGAATGTCTCTGGGGTATGTTGTTCCATTCGTCTGAATGCACGTAATTGTATCGGCCGTAAGGATTCTGAAACTGCCGTTAGCTATTCTTTAGACGGATCTTTGAATTGCTACATGGAACTTAACGCACCCGTTAGTGATTTTTTTTACTAACCGCTGCCTTTAAATCTAGCCCTCAGAGTGCTCTAATCCACAAGCAGTGGCCACCCCAGCTCCTTCCTTGGCACCAGCAGTTACTGCCGTGTCTGATGCAGGGTTGATCAGTGGGTTGTCTGGATCCACTCCCACAATGTTATAGTGGGGAGCCTGAGCTGTGTTGCGGATTCCTGAACCAGTTGGGCATTTACCTAGAAATGCATGCCTTCCTTAATGAGTGCAGTAGGGTTGGGCTGATTATTTCACTCCTTTCTGGCAAGGCATTGGCATGGGTGAATCCTTTATGGGAAACGGACAAACCCATAATATATAACTTTAGTGAATTTATGGCTTCCTTTAAACTTGTATTTGATGTGCCAGGTCATGCAACCTCAGCTTCAAAACACCTTATGACCATCTGCCGGGGCAGTGGTATGGTGGCGGAGTATGCTTTTGAGTTCCGAAACCTGGCAGCTGAGGTGGGGTGGAACAATAAGGCTTTTGTAGCCGACTTTTCCCAAGAGCTTTGTGATTATATGAAGGATGAAATTGCTGCCTGTGATTTACCTAAAAGTTTGGATGAAGTGATATCATCCAGACTGATACTCAGGTCCAGGAGAGACTCTCGTTTAAGGAGCGCCTGTGGAGGTATTCCTGCTAGAATGACCTCTCATGTAACTTGCCCACCCAGTCTTCCCTCACCTCCCATGCCTCCTGGTTCTGACTCAATGGGTAGTGAACCTATGCAGGTGGGGGCTACCTGGCTTTCAGTGGAGGAGAGGATTTTTCGGAGGATGGAGGGACTGTGTCTCTACTGTGTTAAACCTGGTCACCTATTGAGATCTTGTCCAGTACATCCAGGAAAACGCTCGCACCTAAGATCCTGTCGGGGACAGATCTTAGGTGTCATCTCTCAGTCCCCTGAAGCTCTTCAGGATAAACCCATTTTGGAAGTGGCTCTTACATGGTATAATAAGTCTGTCTCAGTTGTGGCACTTGTAGACTCTGGTGCAGCTGGATATTTTAAGGACGCCGCTTTTGCTAACTGGAGCAGTATCCCATTACAATCACGCGCCTCTCCCTTGGCAGTTGAGACCAATCACACATTACACATGAGACGTCTCCGATAACCCTGAAAGTGGGAGACCTACATAAAGAAACCCTGAAGTTTCAGGTTATCAACTCCCCTCACTATGCCATCGTCCTAGGGCTTCCTTGGTTGCACATACATAACCCTAGGATTGATTGGAGTACATATGAAATGTTGTCTTGGGGACCACACTGTATAAATCCTGTTTATCACTCCCCATAAGATTGGCAGTTGCTGAGGCTTTTGGTCTACCGGAGGCCTATTCACAGTTCTTGGATGTGTTTAATAAAGTCCAGGCCAGAGCATTAACTCCTCACAGGCCCTATGATTGTTCGATTGACTTACTGCCTGGTACTACCACACCTAGGGGCCGTATATACCCTCTGTCTATGGAGAAAAACAAGGCTATGGAGGAGTATGTCACTGATGTTATGGAGAGAGGCATCATCCGCAAATCCACATCCCCTGTGGGTGCTGGATTTTGTTTTGTCAAGAAAAACGACGGAGAGTTGCTCCCATGTATTGACTTCCGTGTCTTAAACAATGCTTATCCAATACCTCTGATTACGGAACTATTTGACCTTCAAAAAGGTTCCAAGATTTTCATGAAACTTGACTTAAGGATGGCCTACAATCTGGTCAGAATAAAGGAGGGTCATGAATGGAAGACATTGTTTAAGACCTGGAGCAGGCATTATGAATATCTTGTCGTGCCCTTAAGTCTCTGCAATGCTACTGCTGTCTTCCAGGAATTTATCAATGATGTGTTTAGAGACATATTACAAAGTTGTGTTGTGTTCTATCTGGATGACATCCTCATTCATTCTCCTACATTGGAAACTCATCCAAAGTCATAAGTCTGTTAAGAGAAAACAACTTGAATTTCATAAACCTCAGGTTACCTTTCTGGGCTACATTATTTCCTCCTCTGAGTTGACCATGGACCCCCAGAAGCTGTCAGCTGTGCTGCAATAGCCCCATCCTGAGGGACTCAAGTCTTTACAAAGATTCCTGGATTTCGCTAACCATTACCGAAAGTTTATTAAGAATTTCTCGACTATTGTCAAACTTAACACCGATATGATCCATAAGGGTGCTAAGGTTACAGAATGGTCTCCCAGTGCATTACTTGCCTTAGAAAATCTCAAGGCAGCATTTGCAGCAGCTCCTGTTTTGGTGCATCCCAATCCCACCCTGCCCTTTACCTTGGAAGTTGACACATCTGAGATTGGAGTATGCTCTCTCCTTTCTCAACCCTCGGCTCCAGGTGAGGCTTTACGCCCATCTGGCTACTTCTCTAAGAAAGTCTCTAAGGCGGAAATGGTATATCAGATTGGGGACAGAGAATTATTGGCCATTATATTGGCACTGGAGGAATGGCAACACCTCCTGGAAGGTACCAGTTCCCCAATCCTGATTCTCACAGATCACCAGAATCTTACTTACCTGTCTGAGGCCAAATGCCTGTCTTCCCATCAAGCCAGATGGGCATTTTTCCTATCAAGGTTCAATTATGTGGTTTCGTATCTTCCAGGCAGATGCCTCATCAAGCCAATTTTGCAAGCTATCTAGGGAGGAGGTTCCTCCCACACAGATTATTCCAGCTGATCATATCCTGGCCAAAATACGTACATGCATTACATCTCCTCTGGGAGAACAGATATTGGCCTCTCAGACATCTGCTCCGGTGGAGAAACCTAGCGGGAAATGCTTTGTCCCTGCTCAGTTGCATAATAAATTACTTGATACGTACCATGCTGCCAAGATTGCTGGTCATATTGGGCGAGACCAATTGATTTGGTCCTTGTCCCAACTGTTCTGGGGGCCGAGCCTTGCTCAGATTGCGCTGCTTTTACCGCAGCAATCCCACCTTGTGCCCAAAACAAATCACTTCGACATTTGCCTGTCAGTCTCTTTCAACCTGTGGCCAACGGTGAACGTCCTTGGTCCCATTTGTCCATTGATTTTATGGTTGATTTACCAGCATCCTCTGGCTTCACGGTCATCCTTATGATAGTCGACAAATTTTCTAAGATGGTGCATTTTGTACCACTTAAAGGACTACCATCTGCACAGGAATTGTTAGTGGTATTCACGAGAAAGGCCTTCTGAGTTCATGGCATACCCAGGGTGATTGTTTCGGACAGAGGTAGCCAGTTTGTGTCTCGTTCCTGGAGAAGCTTTTGTGCTCAAATTCAGCTGGCATTTTCATCTGCCTACCATCCACAGTCTAATGGTGTGGCTGAACGGTCTAACAAGGCTCTTGAACAATTTCTCCGTTGTTACATCTCTGACCACCACGATAATTGGGCTACCTTGTTACCTTGGGTGGAGTTTGCCAGGAATTGTGCCATGAACTCTTCCTCACAGAGTTCTTCGTTCCTAATTAATTATGGGTTTCAACCCTCTGTTCTTCCCAAAGTCTTTCAGGCACAGGTGGTTCTGGCTCTTGATGAGCATTTGAGGGTGCTCCATTCCTCTTGGGTATGGGTACAGCATACCCACCATGGCTCCATGCAGTGGCAGAAGAGGCAGGCTGACCAAAGACCCTTGACAGCACCTACCTTTCAGGTGGGAGAGAGGGTGGCTGTCTTCCCAGAATCTTAACCTCCAGGTACCTTGTAATAAACTGGATCCTTGATTTGTTGGTCCTTTCCGTGTGTTGGGCAGAATTAACCCTGTGGCATATGCTCTGGAGCTTCCCACGTCCACGCACATTCACAATGTGTTCCACATCTCCTTGCTCAAACCTCTTGTTTGTAACCGATATACCACCAGTACGGTTGGCAGTCATGAGGAATTTGTGGTACAGAGCATTCTGAACTCCAGATGGGTCAGTGGGCGCCTTTAGTATTTGATTCACTGGAAAGGTTATGGTTCAGAGGAGCGCTCCTTGATACCTCCCAATGATGTGCATGCTCCTGTGTTGGTGTGCAGATTTCATGCTCGATTTCCTATGAAGCCCTGACCCTATCCATGGAGGAGGGTCCCTTTGGGGGGTACTGCCACAGTGCCTTAGCTCGGCCTGCACCATTCGGCCAGGAGCAAGGTTCTGGACTGAAGCTCCGGCGTCACTAGCCGCATCCCTCTCTGCCTGCGGCCTGGTTGCGTCTGGTTCATTGTACTGGCATCATGAATCAGGCACTTGCCTGGATGCCTGTTATAGGCCCAGCCTGGGGGACCTAATTGGTCCCATCTTCTCCCACTCCTTTATAAACCTCTATAGGCCTGTATTCTGTATCCTGTGTATGACCCGGCTTGTCTGACTATCCATTCTGGTGCTGACCTGTTGCTCTGTCTGACCATTCTTTCTGTGCGCTCCATTTGTCTTGACATCCAATCTGGTGCAGACCTGTGACTCTGGATGACTACCAGCTCCGTGTATGACCCTGGCTTGTCTGACTATCCATTCTGGTGCTGACCTGGGGCTCTGCCCAACTATCCTCCCAGTGTAGCTTACTCCTAGTGGACATCCTACCTGGTGCAGACCTGTGGCTCTGGCTGACTACCCACTCCGTGTATGAACCTGGCTTGTCTGACTATCCTAGCTGGTGCTGACCTGTGGATCTATCTGTTTACTCTGCTTTTGGCTCCGTTACCTACAGACACCCATCCTGGTGCAGACCTGGGGCTGTGACAGACTCTTTCTTACTGTCTGCAGGCATGAGTCAGTAGCCTCCATTGTTGCCATCAGTATTGGAGACGAGCTCTTCCATACCGACTGCAGGCATGAGTCAGTAGTCTCCTCTGTTGCCCCTTACAGGAGACTGTAGGTTCAGTGTTGCATTCTCTTTGATTCCTGAGACTACCAGCTGGCTTTGGCCTAGTTTCCAGCAGTGTGGTTTATCCATCGGCAGGCTCCTATTGCTGACAGAGTCTCTAGCCTTTCCAGTCAGCCTCTTCTTGTACTGTCATACTTACTTGCATTTGCTTATTATTATTTTTAATAAAGGTGTTCTTAACTATACCATCTGACTCCTTGTCTTGTTTTGCTAACTGTAACAATAAGTCTCAGCATTCTGATGCAGCTACTACCTTAAACATTGCATTCCCTGGATACTCAGGCTAAACATACCATTAATTTATGTCTGATTTATCTCTAATTTTATAATTTCATAAAGGCTAATTTTGGAGACCAATAAAATTTCAGTTATTAACAGCGCTCTACCAGAAATCAAATGTAACTGCTGATTATGGAGACACAATGGCAATGCTATCAGATCTTCCTTGAATCATTTAATATGCTAGAGGTGTGGGTATTGTTTATACTAAGCAGTCAGTACTTCAGCAACTGGGTACCATTTTCTGGAAAGCTTTTGTGACTGAATACTGTGAGGTCTGTAACATCTGATGGGCCAGTAATAATTTGATAGATCAGAGCGAATTAACTCATTAGTGGCTTGAAGCTACCAGACCTGATTTTGGTTTAAGTTACAACCTGGCCATGCCCCAGTATACATGTAGAAAGGAATAAATGCTACAATTAAAAATACTCTTTCAGTGTGAAAACTGGCAATGGATTATGCATAGCTGTGTGTCACTCTGTGGTGCTCATCCTTCTACTCAGAATAAAGTATAATATTGTAAGGTAGTCTTTGTAAACTATATCTCCTAGATATATTTTGTATAGAGAGCACAAACTGCTGACTAGTAAAGAGGCCTTGACTTAGGTGTACTCCTAGATATCTAGGAGTACTCCTAAGTCAAGGTAAATTATATGAGGTATGTAAATTTCTTAATTGTAACTCTGGGTATGTGGTTTATCTCCTCACATGCCAATGTGGCAAATAATACGTGGGGAGAACTACACGGACACTCAGAGTTAGGTTTGGGGAACATTTAAGAAACATAAAAAAATCAAATGCATACCCATAGTGTCCCAAAACATTTCTTGGAACACCCACAATGTACTTCTGAGAATATTACAGCTATGGCTATTGAGCAGGTGAAGGCAGAAGGGGTGGAGATAGGATGTTGCAGTTAAGACAAAGAGAAACACACTGGATACACCAGCTTAAGACTCTAAGCCCTACTGGTCTTTATATAGATTTAGATATTGCTGCTTTTATAAAAAGGATTGTAGGGTATAGTAGGAAATATTATTAATAACAGAAGTGAATACCAGTTGTAGATATAGATTGTTTTATTGGTAAATATACACATAGATGAATCAACTTAGAGTTACTTTCAAGTAAGAATTTGGAATGTACAAATAATATGAGTTTGCTATGTATCTAGTATAGCTCCTACAGAAATATAGATAGGTGGTTAGAGGTTTCCGTTCTATCCGGACTGGATGTCACGTGATATGAGGCAGGTATTTAGTCCGGTGGATTGTCTCCCTCTGTAAGCCTTGAGGAAGTGTACAGTGACGTCTGTGATACGCGTTGGCACCTCGTTAGTATTAGAAACTATATCTGATTTCCTCAAATGAACTGAGACTGTATAGGAGGAAGGTGAAAAACTGGCGGTACAAAAGGGGAAAGAACCCTACAGACTACAGAAGAGGGTGGAAGTGATGGATAAATATAGTCACGATAAGTGATCATCAAAGGGACATTACCCTAAGGAGTGAGCAGGGCACCGAACGGCACCTAGAAGTATCAGATAATCTAAAGTTTTTTGTTTTTTTATCCTGTAAGCCCAATAATGTTGTGTGCAATAGTTTAGATATAAGAATAAACACTGCTTTTATATGTTTTTGTCTTGTGTTTCTGTTTTTTAGATTATTAGTATTCTGTAATACTACTGCATCAAGCAGCAGACTGTTAAAGTAAAAGTGATACCTTTATTGGCTAACTGAATAGCTCTATTATGCAAGCTTTCTAGACAACTTGGGTCTCTTTAGGCATGTTTAGAATGAAGGCTGAATACAAAATACATAATAGGTTATAAAATCATTCAATTTGTTTTTTTACATTGAAATTCTACTGGAAATGAATCCCTTATAATTGTAGTCTGTGTAAATCATTCCCTAGGACTAACAAGTTAATATAATGTGTTGAAAGATTTTGACTGCATCCAAAGATAGCTAAGTCTATCAAGAGTTCATATGTTTTTCTATGGAGCAACATCTGCAGTCTAGATAGACCTTAGTGCACAAGCTGCATAGAATAACATAAGAATTTGAAGGATCTCCTTGGTCTGCTCGTGCATCTCATTCAAGTGAATCAAAGTCTAAGCATACGCATATGCATATATCCTTCAGCTCATGCATATGTGCATATGTAAAGAAGACTTTCTTACTCTGCGATCTCTGCTAGGCTGACATGATCATATGTAAGAAAAAGTGTATGAGTCTATCAAAATAAGCTGATCTCCAAACAAAGCAGATTATCTCATTCTCAAAAAAATATTAATTAAATATTAAAATCAATGGGAGACATTTATATTTGTCCCCTATTCTACAGGGGATTACTCCAGTTATTTTCAGTACATCATCTCTTTTACTTTCTGATTATTCAGTGGTTGTTCTTTCTTATATCCCAGTGGAGTTCAGGTCACTTATTGTTCTTTTTTATGCCTTTCCCTTGATCTAGTTAAGCATGTTTGTGTCATGTAGAAGCATGCAAAACCAAGTGAAATTAATTTGGATTATAGGTTGGCTTCAGGTTGTTTGTGTCACCTTTATTTATAAAGTAACATCATCTGGAGCATGGCAATCTATGCTTTGCCTTGCCAAAACCAAGTTGTATAAGACATTTTTATATGATAGTTTCCTTTGCTTGTAGTTTTATATTTTTCTACATATGGAAAGATAAAAAAAACACATACTTTGTAGAGCAATACTTCCCTCTAGTGGGAACTATTAGTCAATACAAGTGTGGGTGCTTTAATGGCTGCTTTCAGTAAGGATTGATAGAATATATTTCAGTTTTGTTGCCAAGAAATTGGGTTATTTTCCATGGATTGAATAAATAAAACTAAACCATTTGTGATTGACTATTATTATATTATATTTGTACCAGCTTTTTTTTTATAACTTGAAATGTAGGATTATTTTCTATGTAGCAGAGAGGGGAGCATACCAGAAGCGACAGTAAATGTTTGAGCAATTCTAAAGCAAATCAGCTGCACCATAGGGAACATATAAAAATTGCCATTGACTGAAATGGAGCTTTTTAGACCTTTGAATGCTAGAGATCTTTAAAAGGCATTGATTCAAAATGTAGTGGAGAACTCTATAGCATTGAAGAAGTTAAAAGTCCCATTTAACTTAATGAGAATTATTTGTCCACTATGGTACAGCTGGTTTTCCCCAGAACTGCACCATTTTATCTTTATACATAAGACTCTGTAGATTTGTGCAATAAGAAATTATTTATCATTCACGGTCACCACTAGGGATGGACAAAAAGTCCTATTTTGTCCCCACAAGAAGTTTTTGCAAAAGCAAAGAGGCTTTCTGCTTTTTCTGTTGGAAAATTAACTCATAGAGAAACCATTTCACTTAGACCAAAAAATATTTCACACGGTTTCATTGATCGCCTGTGCCTTTCACTGGGGAGAAACTTCCTGCACACATGCTATAAAAGCTCAGAATTTTCCTACAAAGCAGCGTGCTATAGAATAGGAAGTAAACAGAGTGGAAGGAGATAGACAGGCAGAGAGAAATAGAGAGTGGGGCAAAAAAACAAAACAAAATTAAAAGCAAATGATAAAGAAAATATTTTACTGCTATGATCAGCAGTAAAAAAAAAAAAAAGAGAAGCTGGCAGGATCCTGATGCGCCTTGTGACAAGGGGTGGGTGAAACTTGTCTCCGTGGTCCCGCGGGACATTTCTCAAAAACCATGTTGTTATCAACTTTTTTTGCGGGAAAATCTACTTTAAAACTGGCGGTTAAAATTTTTGCATCTTTCGCCCATTGACCAAAATTTTTTGCCATTTTTTCAATGGCTAAAAAGTTTCTGCCCATTGATTTACGTTGTTTTCGCACTTCCGCTATAAAAATGTGATGTTTTCTCTGAAGGAAGACACAATAGAAGCAGCTACAGAGCAAGATAGACGTGCTGTGCTGTTCTGCTGTGATATTTTGCAAAAATTGAGGCAAGAAAGGCTCATAGTGACTCCTATCACTATGGGCAGGGTGAAAAATAATCAGTGGAGGAGCTGGAAGGAGACTTATGTGTCCACTGAGTCTGAGGAGGAGGAGGAAGTGACTAGCAGTACTGAACCAATGCTGTTCAGTGCCCCTAAATCACCCCAAGGGATCTTGGGGATTTTAATGGGAAGGGAGGGAGAAAAGGGAATGGGAAGGAAGGGAGAAAAGGGAATGGGAAGGGAGGGAGAAAAGGGTAGTACTAGTGAGAGCAGGACAGGGCAGCTGCATGTGCCTGCTGCAAGATGTGGTGCCCCTTCTGCCAGTGCCACCATTGCTGTACCTGCAGCCACTAGTGTTGTCCCTGCTGCCAGATGTGCTGCCTCTAGTGTTGTACCTGCTGCCAGTGCTGAAGCTGCTGCCACCAACACTTTGCCTGCTGCTAGTGTTTCTTGTAGTACTCAGGGAGGGAAGGAGAAAATGATGCCAAGTATGACAGCAGGGGACCCTCTGTCACATTGCTCGTCACCTCCTCCAAGCAGCAGTGAGATGTCTGGAATAGAGCAGCATCATGTAGAAACTAGTGGTGGTGGTGGTGTTGGAGAAGCTGGGGTGGAAGAGAAATTGATGGCTTTTTTATCAGAAAGTGAGAAGGAATGGGAGACAGGGATGAGGATGGGCATCACCACCACCACTACCAATCAGCTTTTGGAATTTGTGGAAATTGCAAATGGTCTAATTCCTGCTGCTGCTGAGATGCAAGGGCAGCAGGGTGCTGAGGAGCAGGCTAGTGTGCCACAGACCACCATGGACACAGTGGGAATGGGGTCAACAAGTAATGCGGGACAAGGACAGGTTCCACTTGCCAGCCCCAGCAATACTCCTGGTCCTAATTCCAGTGCTAAATCTGAGGCAGTAGCAGCAACATTATCATCTGCCACAAAAAGTGAAGGGGAATGTGGAGAAGAAGAAGAAGAAGGAGATTATTCTTCTCCGCCTGTTGCCTATCCCTCCCCCCAGAAGTCATGGGTGTGGGACTATTATTCTCTTCCGGCAGGCACAGTGCAGTCATCATCAACAATGGTACAGTGCAAAATTTCTGACAAGTTAATGAGAAGGGGAAAGGAGGGAACACACCTTGGCACAAGTTTCCTGATAGCACACATAATTACAGAAATCTATCACCGCTGTTACTGTACCCCCTGACTCTCCAGAAAGGTGGAGATCAAAGAGGAGGAAGAATAAAGAAACCCAGACAGACACTGGAAGTTCCTTGACGAGCGAAACAACTAGCTCGCTATCAACATCACCTTCTTCCTCTAGGGTGACAAGTACATCTCCTGCCAGTCCATCTTGTTTATCGTTACCTCCCCCGCCAAATGATAGCCACTCTGTTAATGTTAGGATATGGCAGTTCATCTCTACCCATTGCACACTGTGTGGTGCACTGACCACATATGCCAGTGTGGTGGAGGAGAATCGATACCAGGTCATCAGGTGGCATCTGAGGAGATTCCATCCTGCAGAATATGCTAGGATTCTGGCAGGGAGGGTTCATCATTACTATTAAACTGTCAGCAAGTTGTCATGTGTCCTTAGCGGGGACTGGACAAAGGTACAGCGACAGCGACAGTACTTGGTTTTGGGTGTCATGGTGTTTGGATACAGTTGTGCCCCCAGATGTTATTTACCACATACACACTGTGCACATTGCAGTTGCTGATGGAAGCCACAGTTCCTGTTCTCATGGGAAAAATATATATATTCTAATAACAGCACACCCATGGTTTTGGAGGAGGGAGAGGTGGAGAATATTTAATGTCCAACTTCTTATTTTCTCCACATATACTGGGGGCTACTTATTCTTCTGCTACTGCCTTAGGCACATCACTGGAGTCAGTTGTGGCAAGTGGAACCTTCATCATCCATCTTCCATGTTACTGCTATTGTTGATCACATTCTCTTTCAACTGCCTAATCATCCTGCTGCTTAAACAACTCAGCAGCAGCAGTACGAACAGCAGTTGCAACTCAGGACTCAGGAGGACATTTGACAATGGCCAGTGGCTACTGGCCAACATGACCTGCTGGCACTAGGCCAATAGGGCATTTTTTTCCCTCAGGGCTTGTGCTTTGAAAAATAAAAAATAAATTAAAAAAAACTTAGTCCTACAAAAAAATAAACAAATTGGGGGGGGGGGGTTGTTTCTAACAAGCCTAAGTCCTACAGGGCTTGTACCAGACAAGGTTAAGTCCTAAAAATTAATGTTTCCTCAGAACTTGGTCCTCTAACTACAAATCTAACAAATCATGCTCTACTAAAAGCTCTATCAAGTCAAGTATCAGTCCAACCCAGTGGCAGCTAATGTCAAGGGGTTCCTGTCTCTATAACTTTAAATACACATTTCTTATTTTATTTTTTATTAACTGTCCCCCCAATAGCAGTCAAGAAACCCCCCCAAAACAAATTCCCTGTTCAAATGATTCATTCATTCACCAACACAGACACCCTCCTCAGACCCCTTTATACCATGTCTTATGGTTTTTATTTTATTTTATTTAGGATTTATTTTTATTAACTGCCCCCCAATCCCAGTAAACAACCCCCACAAAAATCATCCCCTGTTCAACTGATTCTTTCCCCACACCCCACCAACACAGACACCCTTGTGCCCCTTTTATATTGTGCCTTTGGGAAATTAAGTAATATTTATTTTACGTTGTGTGTAACTTCAATGTTCCCATTGATTACAATGGAATGAGCTAGGTAGAAAAAGCAGAAAAAAACAGAAAATCTGCACTTTTTGCAGGAATTTTTTTTGCCAAGTGGAAAGTGCCATTTTTCGCCGATTTCAGTTTCAGGCGGAAATTTTTGCCCATCCCTACTTGCGACAAGAGGAGGAAGTAACATCAATGCTAAAGGGACTGGGATCTCACATTTCTCTGACCCAGTGATGCACTTAGGATCTGGGTAAAAATATTAAAAAAGGAAGAACTGGCTAGCAGTGTGAGCAGCACATGTCAGCTGCCTGTGTCTGCTGCTACTTCTGCCAGTGTGCCTTTTCCTGAGGAGGAGTGGGAGGAGTTGGCAAGTGTGAGATAGGGGGGACTTTAAGCCACAATTGCACCTCCAAGCAATCCCACTACCACACAGTAGCTACAAACTGATGAGGGTGATGGTGGTGGTGGTTGAGGAGTGCTGGGTCTAGTATGATGGATCTAGATGTTGCTTCTGAGGTGGAAGGGGAAGTAAGCAGCCAGACCAGTGGTCAAAGGAGCCCACATACCCCTGACCATGTGATTTCCATTGCCCCGGCATTGTCCCTCTAGGGAATGATGTTGAATAACTGGCTAGCAGTATGAGCATCAGCACGTCAGCTGCCTGTGCCTGTTGCTACTGTTGCCAGTGTGCTTTTTTCTTAGGAGGAGGAGAGGGCAAGTGTGATAGCAGGGGGCTCTCTGTCACACTTGTCATCATCACCATACAGTCCCACTACCATACAGCAGCAAGAGATTGGTGTTGTCAGTGATTGGAGTGAGGGTCATGGTCGAGTAGCTGGAGTGGAGGAGAGCATGAGGGCATTTTTTGTGGAAAGTAAAAAGGATAAAGAGATGCAACTGTAGATGGGCAAGAACATCACCAAAAAAAGCCAAATAGAAGACTATAAAATCCCAGCATGAGCCTGGAAGTTCAATACTGATCACAACACCTGGGTCATCATCATCTTCTTGTACTAGGGGCCTAGCAAAGGAAAATGTACTGGCTGCCCCTGACCCAGCAACCTCAGGGTCCTCTACCTCCTTCTCTGGTGTACCACTTTGCCAACATTGTCTTCCTCAGCATCTGATAGTATTTCTATAGATGAGAAGATCTGGCGATTTGTGTCCACCCACTGCACATTGAGCAGTGCACTGACCATACATGGCAATGTGATAAAGAGTAATTGAATTCAGGGTGCTAACATTTTTTTTTCAAAGCATATGTTGCTGTTGGACTCACAATTTTTACTTTCAGCTGTGTTTTTCTCCACTTCATACCTCAGAAGAAACATTATTGTGGCAGGAAATCTTGCAGTTATAGAAAATAATGGCAACATTCTCTCTGGATATTTATGAGCAGTTGCAAAAAGGCTAAAATGTTATGTATTTTCTATGAAAAAAAGCGGAAGATTGTTATTTTTAGGGGAAATTTCCTATGGGAAATTTCTCTGACTTTTCAATCATCCCTATTTATGGCCCTGGGCAAAGGACAAAGTGGCTCAGCCTGCTAACAATTTCTTCAAGTTATAAGTTACTATAGCCTGCTAACAACCTTTACTCCACTTGAGCATCAGCTATCAGCACGGGCAAAAAATTGCAATAATCTTGTTAGAAATTTAATAGCAGTGGTGAAAAGGAATTTTAGGTATCTTCCATGGGGAGAATTTTTTTTAAAAAACTGAGAAATTGCTGGTTTCTGTGAAAATTCCCCCAGGAAAAAATGGCTTTTGCCCATCCTTACTTCACAAGGGAAGTAATGCATGAAATGAAAGAGCTTGAATTCCACCTATTTCTTTATCCAGCAGAATTTTTGTACCTTTAACTCCTTGAATGCTAGTCATGTCTCCAACATATTCCAAGGAAAATGTATTTAAGAAATTCTTAGCACATCAACCTCACTATTTTTTCATGATAGTTGCCTTGTATGGATTGATAACCACTTGGACTGAGGGATAAAAGTAGATCAGTTGTGCCAGCACACTGAGTATGACACTCTTTATCCCATTCTTTACAAATATGGAGCAAATAGCAGACTTGCCAACAAATA
Organism: Rhinophrynus dorsalis; assembly: GCA_037306005.1. Classification (NCBI taxonomy): domain Eukaryota; kingdom Metazoa; phylum Chordata; class Amphibia; order Anura; family Rhinophrynidae; genus Rhinophrynus; species Rhinophrynus dorsalis. The sequence goes on along the minus strand of CM074719.1, from coordinate 151,011,111 downwards.
GGAGTTTTGGCATTTATATTAGTGTAAACAAACTCACCTGGCATATGTGCCACCTATTACAATTTGTTATACATAGTTAGGCCCAGGAATGTCAGTATTTTCCTACACCAGAAACTCACAATAGTTATCTCTCAATGTTAGCAAATATTTGCAGTCAGTAAATTTACTGACAGTTGGCAGCCCTGGCAATTTCTTTGTGTGCCTGATTTTGAGGGGCACTTCACCTGTGCTTGTCATAGCCTCTGCATTTCACCATACACTTGCTCTTGATTTATGGTGGGTGATTTAGCATTGTAGTGCCACATTTATATACTAATTAAAGTACCATTGTATAGACCAGTTTATTTAACTGACTGGGTGTTTGCTATGTTTGTAGGTTATAGGTTAAGGGAGGTTATGGGAGATTTCTGTGCTAGGAATTAGTGAATAGAATAACAAAAGAACTGGAGAAGTGATATCACTAATGAAGTCATCTCTACTTTATCACCTCTGATTTAGCAGATATCTAACAATACAACCAGAGGCTGAAGTCATAGAAATATCAACAAACTTTAACAGTTCAAAAAAGGTAAATTATGACCTTCAACATTCGTGAGCATTGATATTGTAATCTGTAGTACATTGGTTCTCAGCCTTTGTACAGGGCTACAGAAGATGTGGTTGCACCAGGGACAACATCCAAGGGGCCCCATTTTCCCCCAGGTTCAATAGATTTTAGTTAATCACTGTAAAAATATTTTTGTGGCCCTTCAATGACTAGCTATACTACTGTCAACACTGGTCCTTGGGACATATCAACAAAGAAAGTTTTCAAAATATGATTGTTTGATCAAAGAGGAGTAATCAGAGTCTTAATAATTTTGATGGAACGTCTAATGTTTAGTTAAAGATGCCCTAAATCCTTAAAACATGATGGGTTGATGTGTCCCGAGCACTGGAACTGAGAATCTCTGCTCTAGCACACTCGTTTTTCTTTAATTTTTTGTGGCATCTTGGATAAAAGCATAATCAGACACATATGCTATTAACCATTTGTGTACCAGAGGGATATGCAGTGCATTGCTTTGCAATGTGTTGCATGCCATCTGGTGCGCACAAGGTTAAGAACCTGTGCTAATATATTGAAAAGAACCTCTGTTACATCTAGATTGTCAAGTTGTTTGTGTCTGTAAAGAAAAGCATTTATTTTATGTAACCTTTTTAACCCTTTGAATGCTAGAGTTATCTCCAAAGCATTGTACCCCAATGAGAATTAGTAAATTATTTTAAGGCTTATGTCTCATAGATGACTTGAAAATGCTTCATTTCAGCCTATGCCAATCCTTTGGTGCTGACTTTCCTCCAATGCCCCATTTCCCCCCCTCAGATTTCTTTACATGGGGGACTAGAGGAAGTGTAACACCAGGTGGATTATGCATTAAGGCACGATGAAGGGGTGATAAAGTGAGAGTTGACTTCTCCAGTAATATCATTCCCCAGTTCCTATGTTATTCTATAGAACCTTTGCACTAAGATATTCAAAGGTGGATGAATCTTCATGCATTGGCTCCATAGAATAACATAAGAACCGGAGAAGTTATATCACTGGAGAAGTCATCTCCACCTTATCACCTCTTTATCATGCCTTAATACATATCCTCCAATCTGTTGCATACCCCTCTGGATCTTAATGAGCTAAACAGACACTGTGCCTGCTTCAGTATCACAAAATTGCCAGCAGCTCTCATGTCCACATGACATCCAGAACTGATTGACAATGTTATTATTTAAATCAAGAAGCAAGGAAACAATTCTTAGCAGCCATTAGGAATTTCTGGCAACAGTGAGGAATTATTATTAAGAGGTTTTACTTCCCCTTTAAGAAAAAAATCAATATGTGAGTTTCAATTGCAACAGAGCACCTAGGCAGTTTATTTGTTTTCTACAATGTTATTTCACTTTTCTTCTCTGTGGTTTTATGAGAGATATATAGAGGGCAAAGGAAATAAATATAAATACAGTTCATTGGTTTTATATAGCTAAAAGGGTACATAGGTGTGTCTGGAGATTTATTGTAAAGTTTTGATAGCTAATGAAAAGCTTGGAAATGTAATGTATTTTTCAGACATTGAACAATGAGGTATTTACTGAACAAAAGAGTAAGAAAGAGAAGATAACAGAAAATGATAATAAAAAATAGAAGACCTGCAAAAGGACACATGGGAGCCTTGGAATCACCGAAGAGTGAAAGAAGCTGCAATCCATGACCAACAAATGTTAATTAACATAATATTAACTATGATGATTCATACACAACTGTAATTTTTTTTATCTGCCTTTGATTCAATTTGGTGCTGTATATTAACAAATGAATTTGTTTAGCCTTTGATGCAATTTGGTTGCTGCTTATGCTGTTCTATTTTTCTTGCACAGAGTCAACATTTCCTGAACATGATTCTTTATCAAGGCTCATACTGGATCTGAAACGTTTTACTTTGTGCTAGTAAAATATATCATTTTTCCCTCAATGAGTCTGGTGCAGTAGAATTTTACAGCATAAACAATGGCACTACAGAGGGCATCTAAGAATGTCATTGATCTAAATGTGACTTAAACCCAACAAATACTTTACAATGGGTTGGAGACCCATCTAGTGATCAAGAGATCTCTGGAGATAAAAGCAGAGCTAAAATTAGCACTTGCCTTTGAATCCAGCCCTAAAAGCCCCTTTTAAATGAAAGTGAATCTGGGGATTTTTTGTTTGTCCCTTGTGGAGTAGTTGCTTTGTTCCAAAATTGCTCCAGTCATTCTTACTACATCAGCCTCAATAATAAGATATTAAGGACTCGATTCAATTCAGCCCATTAAAAAAGCTTGTAGAGAAAAATGTATAACGACTGACAAAAATGACTAAGTCGGCATTCGGTTGTCCTACCGGCTAAAAGCACAAGCAACGTTAGGTCATAGAAAAGGTCTTGTGGCTAAACGTCCATTTTGTGCATTAAGTTCCCAAAAAAAGCTAAATAGCTGCAATATTGGGAACTTCAAAGGAAAAAAGCTAACGATCGGTGCCTGACATAGTGCCAAGCACCAATCATTAACTTCTGTGTTACACTTACCTGTTATCCAGTGTCCTTCTTCTTCTATCTCCGTTCTGTCTTCTCTTATTTCTTCTGTCTTCTTTCTTCTTGTCTTGTAGCTGTAACAAAAAAGAAAAGTCTATATAAATGTTTTCCTCTGACAATTCACACTCATACATAGTGTAACCCCTTAAGTGCCAGAGGGGTACACAACACATTGCAGAGCAATGCATTGCACACCTCTCTGGGACTCAAAGGGTTAAACTATGTATAAGTGTATGGGTGATAATCCAAAAAGATGCCTCTGGTTGTTAAAATGTTTCCCTGTTTGTCAAAATAAATATCCAAAATGTTTACAAAATAAAGTATACGTTCCTATTTCTCTGCCAGTATGTGTGGCCATGGAGGTGGAGAAATCTATGTGCAGCACAGACCCCTCATCCTTTATATATGGGCAGTCTCTGTTCCAATTCCCTCTCAGCCATTGGCTGTGATGTGTGCTTACGCACATCGCAGCCAATCAGTTTCAAGTGGCAATGCTTGAAGCTGATTGGCTGGGACATGAGTAAGCACATCCTAGACAATGGTTGGAACAGAGACTGCCCAAATATAAAGGCAGACTCTCGTCAAATTCCCTCAGTGTGGAACGGGCAATGGCCCATGAGGGAAGAATGGGGGGTCTTTGCTGCACATTGATTTCCCCACCATCGCACCTCTGCGGCTGTACACAGTCGAGGAGAAATAGGAAAGTATAGTTTATTTTGTAAACGTTTTGGATACTTATTTTGAGAAAAGGGGATATATTTTTATAACTGGAGGCATCTTTTTGAATCATCACCTGCACAATTATACATAGTTTAACCCTTTAAGCCCCATTGAGGTGCACAACACATTGCTCTGCAATGCATTGTGTATCCCTCTGGCACTCAAGGGGTTAAACTATGTATGAATATGTGGGTTATTTGAGGAAAACATTTATTTAGACTTTGCTTTTTCTTTACAATTACAAGAAAGCAAAAGAGAATTAGACTGTAAGCTCCTTGGGGCATGGACCGTTTTCCTATTGTTTCTATGAATGTGGCACTTATTTTATCCCCTCTTATTTATTGTAACATACGTCTGTTGTAAGGCACTGCGTACACTGTATGATGCCATATAAATAAAGATATACATACATACAAGAGAAGAAAGAAGACACAAGAGAGAAGAAAGAAGATGGACAGTAGATGACCAGGATGCTGAGGACTCCGCTGGACATCAGGATTAATGGTAAGTGTTACTTTTTTATATGATGTTGATTTGTACCTTAGTTGGCTTAACCTTATTAGTGCCGGTGGGGTGATTATACCCCACTGGCACTCATAGGGTTAATTCTACTAACACTGAACACTTTTTAAGTACTTTGGATGTATTGATATGGGTCTTAGGGCCCCATATCAATACATCCGCTGGGGACTTTTTTTTAACTTTCAATTGCTGCGTTGGCTGATTAAAGATCTGATAAGGGACTTCAGTCACAAAAAAACTAGGTTTTCATTTTTTTTTCTCAAAAAAAATTATTGAGATAAAAGGTAGTACAGAGTACATAAAAAGCAGAATAATCAAGTACAAATGTATAATAACGTGGAGAGAGTTGCACAACAAAGCCTTGAAAAGCAATACCGTCATCCTATTAGTAAAGTATCTGTGAGTAAGTGAAGAGAGACGTAAGAACAAAGTGGAGGGTGAGGTGTAGATGAAGATAAAAGAACAGAAAGAGAGAGAAAAAGAAAAAAAAACAAAAAGAAAAGGGCTGTGCAAGGCACAAGAAAAGGAAAAAGAGAAGGAGAAGTGGAGAAAGGGCGGGAAGGGAGAGAGGTTGTGGGTGTATATGAGTGCATAACAACATTCTACATAATGGTTGAAAATGGGTGTAGCCAACCCCTGGTACAACCATGTCACAAAACAAAGAGGAACCGATCCAAAGGGTCAGGAGGAAATTAGACAATATTTATAAGGTAATGTTATGTGCTAGGCACCACGGAGACCATATGTCAAGAAAAGTCATACCTTCAAGGGTCATGATGTCATTCACGTTCCGCAGCCAAACTGTAAGAGAGAGTGGGGAGGTAGATTTCCACAACAACAGAATACACATCCTAGCTGCAATAAGAAGATGAGAGTGGAGGGTTCGTAGATGTTTACACTTAGTGACATCAGATTAGCCAATAGAGAATACGAAGAGCAGTGGGATTAGGGGGATGGTAATAGCTAAGGAAGTAAAGATTTCCCTGTGGACAGCTTCCCAGTAGGGAGCAAGGAGAGAACAAGACCCCCAAGTGTGCCCCAAAGTGCCCACCTCAGTAGCGCATCTCCAACAGGTAGAAGTAATTGATAACCGAAGGAGTCCTGTACCAGTGGGTTAAAAGTTTGTTGTTGGTTACTACAGCAGTGACATTCCTAGAGGAGAAGAGGGAGCGACATATAGCTAGGTCCCACTCCCCACGGTGGAATATGTGTGCCAAGGTGTGTTTCCCAAGCCAGTAGCTGGGGATTCCAGTCTCCTCACTCCGAAAGAAGTAGCCTAGGAATTTTAGAAATGGATGAAAGGGAGAGTCATTGGGGGGGAAAGGAGTGTGACAGAGAGATTCGAAAGGAGTAACAGGGCAGAGTAGATGATCCTTAGAAGGATGGGAGGACAAGGAAACTGTGAATCTGCATATACTGCCAATACTCACTAGAGTGTAAGTCCCACCGCTCTTGAAGAGTCGAAAAGGGATTCAAGGCCCCATTGTGTAACACGTCAGTAACCCGAAGATCGCGGTTCTAAGTTTTAAATTTAAGTGCTAAAGTTAGTCCCTTATTGGATCTTAACAGCTAACACAGTCAATTAAATTGGAACTTGTGGTGTTTGTTTCATTTGTCAACGGGCCAAAATTCCTTTAACTTTATTGCCTGGCAAGGGGCTGGATTCAAATGAAGGAGATAAATGTTACTTTCTGTTTTCAAAAAAATGTCCTATTGAAGTCTATGGGGACACCTGGAGATAAAAGAGGAGAGAAAATTAGCACCTGTATTTGAATCAAGCTGCCGGTGAATCAAAAGAGATTCCTGGTTGGTTGAGGATGATGGGAGTCTCCAACTCCTGAAATACCAAAGGTTTCCCACATCTGATATAGTAGATATCTAATGAAACAACCATAGGCTGCAGTCATAGAAATATCAACAAACTGTAACGGTTCAAAAAGGTAAATTGGAACCTTCAACATTTGTGAGCATTGATACTGTAGTCTATAGTACAGTGGTTCTAAATGTTCGGGGGCATAACTACAGGGGTACAGAAGGTGCAGTTGCACCAGGGTCCAACATTCAAGGGGACCCCATTTGCCCCAGGTCCAATAGGTTCTAGTTAAATAACTGTAAAAATATGTTTGTGGCCCTTCAATGATACCACTGTCAACATTGGTCCTTGGGACACAGTAACAGAGAAGGTTTTCAAGATATGCTTGTTTGATCACAGGGGAGTAATCAGAAGCTCAATAATTTTGATGTATCTTCCAATGCTTATTTAGGGATGCCCTTAATCCATAAAACATGATGGGTTGGAACTGAGAATCTCCGCTCTAGCACACTAATTTTTTTTTTTTTTTTTTTTAATCATGGATAAAAGAATAATCAAACAAATATGATAGATATTAACCCTTTGTATGCCAGAGGGGTGTGCAGTACATTGCTTTGCAATGTGTTGCATGCCCTCTGGTGTTCACAGGGTTAAGACATGTGCTAATATATTGAAAAGAAGCTCTGGTAAGTCTATATTGTCAAGTTGTTTGTGTGTTGAGAAAAGCATTTATGTTATGGTACAGAGATCTCGAAAGTATCGCACCACAATGAGGCAGAGATGTTTTTAGCATTCAGGAGGTTAATGCTGTGAGAACCTGCTCCAGGCATGCAGTTTCTGGACTTATCTGTTTGTTTGTAAACTTATCTAGACATGCTCACTGCATTCACTCCTGCTCTGCAGTTATCTATGATCCTGATTGCTCTAACTGACCTTTATCTAGCAGCAGCACAAACACTGCAACATCATCACTGAATTACTGTGAGCATTCCTGGGCCTTATTCTATTACTGTTTTATTCATGTTGTGATCCAAGCCTGTTCTACACCCTGAGATTTCATTCCCACTGCATAAAACCCCACTGTGTGTCGCCGATCCAGTCCCAGATCAACCAGTGTCTGGGAATTCAACCACCTATGGTTGACACTGTTCCCCAGCGTCACTTGCTATTTTCTACCTAGCAATCATCACTGGTTCTCCAGACCAATCTATATTTAGCTTATCAACAGGTGAATAACCTGTTATTGTTTATATATACTGCTGTTTCTGTCCTGCACCCTGTTCCATTTTCAACTGCCACTACATAGATTATATTCAGCCCTATGCACTGATTGCAGTAGCCCAGGTTGGTTCTCTGAGTTCCTTTGCACTGCAGGTCTGTACTCTGTCTCATAGGATCCTTGGAACAGAAATAACGAGGCCTGGGACAAGAGTAAAGGACAGCCACTTAGCCTGCAATGTTTCATTGAATTTGCCTATTCTTTAAAGCCTCCATTCCTGTAATATTGGTGGCGTGGGGCAGCCAGAAGCAGGAGGCAGCAATGCCTTCTGTTTTGTAACTAAATTGAGTGGATGAATCACCTAAATATATGTTTAGATAATTTTAAAGAAAATGGAAAACTTTGCATGTGTTGTGTTATCCATTTGTTTGTAATATAAATATAAATCAACCTTTATTTACTGGTTTCACAATTAGGTACTTTATGCTGAATAGCTTACATTCTGAGCAAACATTACCACACACTGGTGTTAGGGATCTTGGTAGAGGCCCACGCACACTGGGGTAGTTTCTGGGTCAGTTTGTAAGCTGTTTGATATGGTAAGATGCAGAAGATAGGACTTAAATTTAAGTCGATAGACATTAGTATAGCAGACAAGCTTGAACATAGTTTAGCCAAATTATGTTACAAAATATATGGTAAACTTAAAGTACATGATTAAACATGTGAGTGCTATAGGTATTAATGTTTACTATACACAGATTGACATTGTAGTAATGCAGGTACTACTGCAGAAGGTAGTATAACTAAAGAGTACTGTATCAGCTCTGATAGCCATGAATTTTGGCACTAAAATGTTTAACCTTTTGAGTGTCGAAAAGGTATCCAATGCATTGAGCTGCAATGCACTAGAAACCTCTATGGCACTAAAAGGGTTAATACTTTTCGGAAATTCTCCTTGGAAACCTTTATGTCTAGGACTCTTTGAAAAAAGGTTATTAGCTTCTAAAGAAATAAATTAGCAATGGTATTTCATTCTTTCAGTGATTTTCTATTATGAAATTGGTAATATTCATAAGAAGTTAATTCCTACTCTTTCATGGCAGATGAGTTTGGATACAATTTCTTTAGTGTATTTGTAAGTAATTAATCACATTTGTTCAAATAAATGACAGGAAAGGTAAAGAAATAGCAGCAAAGAGTTGGGACTTGTCCATTTTAGGGATAGCATTGATAATAGCAGAAGAATTGTGTTTATCAAAATAATCTATTTTAAGCATGTAGTGAATAGTGGGGTGTGAAAAACAATGCAATCAATGCATTGCATACCCCCTGGTCCTAAATAGATTAGAATAAAGTAAAGATGTAAGGGAAGTAAACAAATATTTTTATATAATTTACAGTACTGTTTAAGAGCCTGCCAATGCCAGAGCTCTATTGGGATTTAATTATTTATTAACATTAATAACCATTTCTTCAAATATTTCTTTGCGCTTGTAGACATTTAGCTATACATTGTTTTCACCTTCAACCCCTTAAAGTAACAGAAATGTTCCATAAACATTTATTCTTGTTTTGTAGAGTTTAAAAAAATTAAATTATGTGGCACAAATCCTTAATCTCTTAAACCTTTATGGTTTGAGAGATAGTCGCATCTAAAGTTCCCTATCTCCTGATCTCAGCTATAAAGCTGACAGCAGGAGATTCGAGTTGGCCGACTCGAGGAGTCTCTTCAGCAGAGCTGAAATCACATTATATAAAAATTACTACTTAATTGGAACAGTCTACAAAGTGTGCTTGCAAACCAGGCACACTTTGTAGAACGTTCCAATTAAGTAATTCTTTTCCAATATCGTTATTTCGGCTCTGCTGCAGAGCCACCGGCTGGTCCCAGGACTGGGATGTACTGCTGTCAGCAGGAGAGACATCAGGAGAAGGGGAGGGAGGGGGGAACTGTAGATGAGAATATCTCTCAAACAGTAAAGGTTTGAGAGATAGGATTTGTGCCACATAATATATTTTATTTAAACTCTACAAAACAAGAAAAAAAAAATTATGGGACATTAGTGTATCTTTAAGAACCAGAGGGATTTGGAACATTGTGCTTCTAAATGTGTTATACACCCTTTTGCTCCTTCATGGGTTAATTAATGCTTTTTATGTTATAAGTGTCTGTGTAGTGAACGAAGTGTATTTATTTTTCTCCTATGCTTTGAATTATTACTTTTAAAACTTTTGTAGGCAATTTAAAAGCAAATGACGGTATCTCTTATTAGTGATTTATAGGCTTCCCAAGTAATAGGCATACAACATTTTTGATATAAACTGAGAATTTTAGGAGATCATAGCTTTGTGAGTACTTAACTTAAATAATGTGAATGTATTTGTTTCCTATGGGATATAAATCAAGGAGTAAGGCCAAACTCAAAAGATGTTGACACAGAACTGTTATCTATTCAGTTCACATGTAAAATGAATATAAATGTATTTGAATTACAAACAAAGATGAAATACACATCATGTCAAACCAAGAGTAAACACACTAATAGGAGGGCACATATAATCCTTAGCTTTATCATAAGAAATCCTCCAGGTGTCAGAAATATTATATAATATAAGAACAAATTCTATAGTTTTGGAAAAAGCTATTTGTTGTGGGATAATCTGATTAGGAGACGGATGGGATGTATCGTAGGACCCATTAATCTTTTCTACTTGTAATGGTCATACAGAAAGATAGTTTTGGCAAAAACCTAAACATGATTGTTGTTTCTTACTCGAGTAATAAATCACAGTAATTTTAAACTACTTCAAGAAAATCTTAATCATCATAAAGAAAACTTCTGTATGCATCATGTACCTGCTTTCCTTAGTAAACTGTGTTTTACCGTGAAAAGAATCCCCACCCTTTTTGTTTGCAAAATATGTTAAAGTGATAAATACTAATAATAAGTAGGGATGGGCGAAAGCTTTTGCCTTAAAAGAGAAACAGGAGAAAATGTCACTTTTCACCAAGCAGGAATTACTGTAAAATCTTGGGTATAATAGGCACAATTTTCCCCCACTTCACCTTATGTGAAGTGGGGGGTGCATATTATACCCGTAAAAAAAAAAAAAAAAAGCCTGCCAGATCCCTTCCCTCCCTCTCCCGGCGCTATCTGCTGCTAAAATACCATTTACTTACTTCAAAGTTTAAGTCCCCGCATTTTCCCCATTAGCAGGCAACATATAACAGATGTCAATATTCCCTGCGGGCGGCATACTTCCATTCGCTGCGCGCTTCCTTCAGGACCTACCGGCTCCAGCCAATGGTAATGCCCTGTGAGGATCTGAAGGTCCTTACAGGGCAATACCATAGCCGGAAGGAAGCGGGCGGCAAATGGAAGCATGCCGCCCACACGGAATTTTGACATGGGTTATATGTTGCCTGCTAATGGGGAAAATGCGGGGACTTGAATTTTGACGTAAGTAAATGGTATTTTAGCAGCAGACAGCTCCGGGAGAGGGAGGGAAGGGATCTGGAAGGCTTCATTTTTTTTTCTTAAGAGGGGAAAACAAGGGTGTGAATTATACATAGGCATGATTGTTTTCCCCTAAAATCTTGGGCATAATATACACCTGCATATTATACACAGGGGCGTATTATACCTGAGATTTTGCGGTATTTCACTAAAGTGACATTTTTTATTTTTTTCGGTTAGCTCATTGCATTGAAACCAATGGAAAGACAGTTTGTCCAAGGCAGGCAGATTTGTCTGGCTGTTATCTCTGTGTTAGGAGAGTCTGGGGGGTGAGAAGGAAGCAAAGGACAATTACCCCAAATACCCCAAAGTTCTGTGAGACTGAGTAGGAATACACAGTCATAGGTGATCCAAGTTTCTTCCTGCTCCAGCTGTTATATGTGTCCTAGGGGAGTCTATGGGTGTGATAAGGGAGAAAAGGAGATTTACCGCAAATTCCCCAAAATTTGAGCAGCTGTGATCCAAGTTTCTTCCTGATCTGCCCTAGTGGTGTCTGGGGAAAGGAGCAGTTGAACAGAGAGTGCGTTTTTTTTTTAACAGTGATAGGGATGGGGGGCTGTTAATTAAAATAAATACATAAAATATAAAAAGAAAATTCATAGATGACAGAGACAGGGACCCTGATGTGAGCCCTGACTGAAGCAGATACTAGAGAGATATTTTATTTTGTAGAGATCCAAAGGCAAGACATCGCAAACAATCAGTTCTATTGTGCATTTCACAATAAAAACACACACAGTATTTGAGTAATGTCAAGCTGTCACACAAGGGGTAGGGGAAGGGTGAATAAAGTGATCGTCCCAAAATTGATTGCAGCTATAGTTGCTGCTGCATGTACAATAAATGATGGTGAGCCCTTGCCTTCCAAGGAAGATGTAGTTTGTCAAAGCCTCACCAAAAGTTCCACCACCACCAACACCAGTACAATTAATAAACATCTAAAAGCACTGAAGATGACAATGAGTCACTCCAGTGTTGATGACATGGTGCAAGATGGTGTAGCAGCTCACCCAACTGCTGCATCTGACAGAGAGGCAAACAGTCACATAAACAACTGTCCTGAAAGTAATAGTGAACTTTGTGAAAATCAAAAAGGGGAAAAGTAAAACTGCATTATTTGAGTCCTCTAAAGGCTTAGAGGAATATAAAAGTAGTGGGGAAGAAGTGGAGGATGATGCTGAGGATGACCTAATGACTGATGATGATGATGATGATGATGAATATCTAGAATATATCCCTCTAGCATGCTCCTCTTCTTCAGATACAGGTGAAGTAGATAGTGAGAGAGATGATGCTGGTCGTGGTGGAACTTTTGGTGGGACCTTCAAAAACTGCATCTTCTGTGGGGGAGAGGAATCCTCATCATTTATTGCTCAATCTGCAACAACGATGGCTACAGGTTTTGTAATACCACTTTACTCCTATGTTCCTGCGCTGATCACCTTTTTCGCTCCCCCCTGCCACTTGTGCGCGTGCTGTACATTACACAACTACTGTGTGTTTTTACTCTTTACAGTATACTGATGGAGTGTGATGTTTGGGTTTAGTGCTCAACAAAACTCTAAGTGTTGACTCCCAGTCAGCTGTCTGTCATCTAATATATTTATTTGCTTATTTATTTAATTATTCTTTTTTATTTTTTTATATTATTTTTTTTATTTGTTTTTTATCTTATCACAGTCTGTCCAAAAAAACAAAAAAATGTAACTGAAAAATAAAATCAACAACTTCTTTCCCCAGACTTCTTAAGCACAGAGGCAATAACAGCAAGATCAGCAAGCAAATTGGACCCCAGCTGCCAGTCACAGTGAATTTTGCGGTATTTGTGGGGAACCTACTTCCTCTCTTCTTATCCAGACTCCCCTAATACAGAAAACAAATGCCCTACACTAAGCTTCAATTGGCCTTTATTTGCCTATCTTCTCTAGCTCAAAAAATGCTACTGTCTCATCTCACAAACACAGAATGGCATGCTGAAGATAAAATGTTCATTTGGTGGGTAAAAATGTTTCTTCCCATTGATTTCAATGCAATGAGTTAGGTGAAAAAAAGAAGGAAAATGGTTCTTTTTGACCATTTTTACTTGAGATGAAGATGTTCGTCCATCCCTACTGGGTAGTCTGGGGGTATGAGCCCAAATACCCCAACATTCTGGGTGACTGATTTAAAAGACACAGGCAGCTATGGTTATTATCTCTGTGCTGGGAGAGTCTAGAGAAAGAAGTAGTTGAACAGGATTTTTTTGTTTTATTTGTTGTTTTTTACAGTGATAGGGATAGGGGCAACAGTTAAAAAATATGTATATATATATATATATATATATATATATATATATATATATATATATATATGTTGTTTTTTGTTTTTTTAAATGAAAAAATTGATAGTGACTGTGACCCTGGCGTGAGCTATGTGAGTGAGACAGATTACCAGACCAGGCTGAGTATTATGTAGAGGGCCAAGGCAAGACATCACATTCCATTAGTTTTATTTTGTACTTTACAGTATAAACAAGCACACATAGTAGCTGAATGTCCAGAAAATGCACAAGGGGCAGAGGAGGAGAAAAGGAGTAGGTATACTGCAGGGATGTGTGAGTAAAGTGGTGGTCTGAAAACTGACTGTAGAAATGTTTGCTACAGCGTGTGCAATAAATGATGTGATACCTCTCCTTCCAAGGAGGATACAGTTTGTCAAGGTCCCACCAAAAGTTCCACCACCATCACCACAAGCACCAGTACATGTAAGAACACTGAATATGACAACATGTTGCTTTCTAGTGTTGATGGCACAAGAGGGCATAGTAGTTGAACCAACTGTTGCATCTGTTAGAGAGAAAAACAAGCATTCAAAACACCTGTCCTCAAATTAGTAGTAGACTTTGTGAAAGTAAAAGTAAAAATTAATTGTTTGAGACATCTAAAAGCTTAGAGGAATATAAATATAGTGGGCAAGAAGAGGTGGGCGATACTGAGGAATGGATGACCTAATGATGACTGATGATAAAGTAGATCTACAATATATGCCTCCTGCATGCTCTTTTTCTACAAATGAAGTTGAGAGTGAGTGAGATGATCATATGGTCAGAAAGTTAGCTGAAAGGGAAAGGCCTAATATTCCACCAATGAAAAGGAGCTCTGTGTCTGTCTATGAATTGATTGTTGAGTAACCAGAAGCAACAACAACACAGTTTATTAACATAAACAAACTTAGCTAGATGGACCTTTGACACTTTTGACACTACTAGTAGTAGTAGTAGTAGTACAATAGCACAAACATCTAGCTCTAGTCATAGTAGTAGCAGCCCCTCAGGAACCCCACAGTCCATGAAGTCTACAATATATACAGATACTTCACTAAGCATGTTATCTGTTGTCTGTGTAAGTGTCACTTGATCAGGGGGAAAACAGGCTCACACCTAGGAACCTCCTTAATGAGATCCTCAGCACAGCCTTTCTACACACAACAACCTCCCCGTCCCTGCCTCCATCAAATAAACCCACCACCAAGAGTGAGTTATCGGGTCGCTCGCTCCGACATCAGTATGTCACTTTCGCCCTGAATCTGACGACACTGACATGGGACCGCACATACCGAAGGCCACCTACCATTAAAATACATATAGATTGCCTAGGAAACTTTAATCTTTCCTCAAATGGGATCTTCATCTCTTGAATTACATTTTATTAAGCACAGTTAATCGTATCAAATCCTCAGTATTTGTGTCTTTGGCAATCTAAAAAAGATATATTAATAAAGAGTATATTAAAATCACAAAACAGTTGTATCTAAATATATAGCTATCTAAAGATGACCTTATAGTAATGGGGCACATATACAGTAGAGCATCCCAGCAGAAACCTAAGGTTTATAGATACCGTCCACATTTAATCCTCTCATTTAGCCCTGCTGATAAAACAGTGTTTAATCTATATGTCCACCTGGCCTACCTCTGTAACAGCAATCAATCCCTGTCACCTCCTCTTTTTAATGACATCACTTGTTCCAATACCTGGTACCGCATTTGTGGAACATTATGTCCCATCTGATTAAAATGTCTTGCGATTGAAGTATCTTTTTTTAGTCCTAATATAAGACTTATGTTGTCCAATTCTGTCCTTGTGTTGCTGTGTAGTTTATCCCACACTGAGGAGCATGGCTCAGGAATCATACCATAATGACAACACAGACTGGGACATGTTAGAATTCTTTGTGAAAGATCCTTGCATAGTGTCCAATAAAACCAATGAGGAATACAGTCTTGCCACTTTGCAGGACCCTCATTTTAAACACAAAATTACCGAATTGCTGCCTTGTGACAACAACGAGTCATGATAATCAGCAGAACCTCTCTGAGGAAATGGATACTGTCAATAAATATAGAGATATGCTTATTGATCGAGTGGAGGATTGCATTATAGAGGATGAGAGTGAGAAAGTTAGGGCTCCCAAAAAATGCTAGACAGCATTGTGAAAAAGAAGGCAGTAAAGGGTTTATGCCAGGAGCAGCAGGAGCAGTTACATCAATGGAACATCCAATTTCCATACTTAATACAGGGTGATTCATGGGTCTCTGCAAATATCCAACATTGGTGGTGGTGGCACTAGTGGAAGCTCCCTGAGTATGGGTTGGTGACTGAAACACAGGAACACCATGTAGGGCTTGTGTGCCAATTTTGTTTGTCCCCTCCTTTCCCTTTTTCACAACTTTGTCACAATCACAAATAGGGACTGATGACTGTACTGTACCTGATCCAATGGAAAAATATTTCCACAATCCTGATTTCAGGGAGGGGAAAGATGGAGATGAATTGCCTTCTTCTTCTCCATAATTACCTTCACTGGCTGGGGTAGGCGATGCTGCTGCCTCAACATGATCACAGAAGCTAAGACCAGGATTATTGGTGTCAAGTGGAGCAGGCCTGGTCCCATATCACTGCTTGAAGTAGCTAAACCATTGGTGGCCATGGTGCTCAGACTGTGGCACACTAGACTTCTCATTACCATCTTGCTACATAGACAGATGAAACAAGCCTACCTCCCCTAGATCAAAAGGGAGGGATGATGTTGGGGGACTCTGTCTTATTGTGTCTGGAAATGCATGCTCCCAGTCCATTTAGCATTGGTGGTGCCACTACTAGTGTTAATGATAAACATCTCCTCAGAGACATATTCACTAGCCTCAGGGTCCATCCAGCTTCCCTTAAACACTAGCGGTTGTCTGGGGAATGTGGGCTCCAAGTCACTTTAGAACCAGTGGTGCCACTGCTAGTGTTCGTGATTCCTCCTCTGTGAGTCACTAGCCATAGGGTACATCCCGCTTAACTTTTTTTTAACATCTAGCACTATGAATCACTAAATACCCACTTTAGTGTCACGGTTTGTTAAGACTCTCAGACTCAGAGTTAGGTAAAAACACAACTTTATTGAAAAGTTAAAGGAAACCCCATAGGGTGAAACACATTCACACATATATCTTTATTAACAAGAGAGCAACAATAATAATAGCAATGCAGGCTCTACCGGCCTTGCCAATATACCGGGCAAGGCAGCCAGGGAATTAGTACAATAAGAGATAGGCTCTACCGGCCCTGCCAATATTCCGGGCAAGGCAGCCAGGAAGTAGGTACTCAGGAGAAAAAGGCTCTACCGACCCTGCCAATATACCGGGCAAGGCAGCCAAGGGACAGGAGACTACTAAAGGCTCTACCGGCCTTGCCAATACCGGGTAAGGCAACCCAAGATGAGCAGGATAGGTTCTACCGGCCTTACCAATATACCGGGCAAGGCAGCCAATAAACAGAAGGCAAATACAGGCTCTACCGGCCTTGCCAATACCTGGTAAGGCAACCCAAGATGTAGTAGGATAGGTTCTACCGGCCTTACCAATATACCGAGCAAGGCAGCCTGGTGAGGGAAGATTGGTACCACTAAGCCTCAGTGACTAAAAGGTGGCAGAAGCAGTCACAGGAATGACAATGAGGCTAAGGTGACAGGTACCTGGTACCGAGAGTACATACAAAAATGTGGTAACAGCCGGATGGCTGTGGAGCGAACCAGTACCCCCATACGTGGAACGCAAATCTTATATATAATGACAGCCAGGTGGCTATTGAGCGAGTCAGTACCTTGTACAGAAAGTGCTATACATATACGTGGAACAGCCGGAGCTGTGGAGCGAACCAGTGCCCTCACACTTGGAACGCTAGACCTCTAGAAACATAACAGCCGGATGGCTGGGGAGCGAACCAGTACCCTGTATGTGGAACGCTAAATGATCCTGCAATACAGCCGGGTGGCTTGTGGAGCAAACCAGTACCTTGTACTTGGAAAGCAACTGATCGAGTCAATACAGCCAGGTGGTTTGTGGAGCGAACCAGTACCCTGTACGTGGAGCGCTGACTGATCGTGACAATACAGCCGGGTGGCTTGTGGAGCGAACCAGTAACCTGTATGTGGAACGCTGACTGATCGTGACAATACAGTCGGGTGGCTTGTGGAGCGAACCAGTAACCTGTACATGGAACACTGACTGATCGAGACAATACAGCCGGGTGGCTTGTGGAGCGAACCAGTACCCAGTACGTGGACACTTAACTGATCCTGCAATAAAGCCGGGTGGCTGGTGGAGTGAACCAGTACCCTGTACGTGGAACGCTAACTGATCGAAACAATACAGCCGGATGGCTTGTGTAGCGAACCAGTACCCTGTATGTGGAACGCTAATAGATCAAGACAATACAGCCAGGTGGCTAGTGGAGCGAACCAGTACCCTGTACGTGGAACGCTAACTGATCAAGACCATACAGCCGGGTGGCTTTGGAGCAAACCAGTACCAGCGTACTGATAACCGGCAGCGATAGAAATGTCGCCAAGGCGACACAGGAACATCCGTTATCTGCGGTAGGACTGGATGGAAACCAGCAGGTGGAAGCAGGAACCAGCATACAGATGATCAACCGGAATCTGGAAGCGAAGACTCACACCGGATCAGACGGAAGCAGGAACAAATGGATAGGTAACACAGGAACAGGATGAATACTGGTAGCAGGAACACAGCAACGGGCCCAGGATACACAGGAACGTAGTGTAGACTCAAGCAGCATAGAGACAACACGAAAGGGCACCTAAAGGGTACCCAGGCTAGGTTTAAAAAGGCAATGCAGGGCGGGCTGAAAGCAGACAGCCAATGAGAGCCCCCTACTGGTAACTGACATGAAAGGAAAGCAATCACGGGCACCGTGATATTTAGTTTAAGTTTTTATTTACGTGTATTTTTCTCTGTCTCTGTCTCTCTCTATCTTTCTCTCTCTCTCTCTCCTTCTACTCTACATTTCTCCAAAACTACACCATACTAGAGTGCAGGAAAGTATGCATGTGGGCAAGAAATTTCACCTCATTGAATATCAAAGGGGGTAAATAGAGCAATTTTCCCAAATAGTTTCTGTATTCCTATTGAAAATGTGACAGATCTACACGTTTCTATATGGGAAAATCTTCCTGCCGCAACAGAGAAAAACCATGCTTTTTTCATGAAAAAACACAATAGGACTTTGAACCCATCCCTATTCACAAGTTACTTTTTGTTGGACTGCCTGTGGACTGTTCAATGCACTGGAATAAAGTGTCTCATGGCTGACACAGAGCAGGCTAACTGTGACTGGTACCTTAGACTTTTTGGCAAAACTTATTGTTCTGAGTTATGGGAGTCACTTGGCCAAACATTTTCTCTGGTTTGTAAGGATCTAATTATTTACCAGATTATATATTTCTCTCTTATTTAAAGGGAAATGTTGACGTTTTACCATGTCTGCTCCTATGGAAACAGATAGGGATGCACTGTGCATCCCCAAAATGGTTCCAGTAAGCAAACTGAAGGGGTCAGAAAACATTGGAAATCTTGGGTTTAGAATGAGTTTTGAAAATTGGTTTACACTACGTTTCCTGTTACATTTTTCGCAATTACATTATAAAACAGGAAAACATTTTTAGAAATTGTTTTTACTATTCCAATCTCTGTTCTCTTTTGTTATCTGGATGTTTTCTACATTTGAGATAAAAAGTTATACAGAGTCCTATTGTGTGTGTGTGTGTGTATATATATATATATATATATATATATATATATATATATATCTCCTATATAATAATTCGCTAATGTATGTTTGTCAGACGCTGACATGCGCAGTACAGACGGCTGCATGCACTGTAGTCATGCGCAATACAAACTGCCCGTGCCGCAGCTGATAATGGAGCGGGGCACTCTGCATTCACACCGTAGAGGAATACGGTCTGAATTCGGAGCGCCCCGCTTCATTATCAGCTGCGGCACGGGCAGTCTCTACTGTGCATGACTGCACCACGGCCATTGCTGCCTGGCACTGTGGCCCATGTACACGGGCAGTTCAACTAGTATTTATGTGTATACATATATATATATATATATAGAGAGAGAGAGAGAGAGAGAGAGAGTGTGTGTTTAATTAATGTGATATTTGAAGCAATTAAATTGTAATAATTAGTTGGCTCTTTCAGTTTCCAGAATTATGATCTTTAATTTAACCTTAGCAAACACATATTGTAAAATCATAAATAATCAGGTTTCAAGCAAAGCTATTTCATTCACTTTCATGTGCCTTAAGGCAATTTTCACATAAAATACATCCTGTAATAGAATTAATTTGTAAATATTTGGCAATGTGTATTAATCTTGGAGAGTTCAATCAAATTACATAAACTTAGAATATAATTCAAGATACCATGAAATTAATAACATGGACTTGCATATAATAATGCTATTCTAAGACTTTCTCATTCATGGCAACATAGTAAGATTTGAACTATGACTTACTATTAGAACATATATTTGTTCATCTTTTCTCCAGAAAAATAAGAAAGCTTCTGTTCTGAATAACATAAAAGATCTAAAATGTAATTTCAAAAGCTGAAACATTTGCTTGAGTATTTCTTGGAATAAAAGGGATTGGTGGCATCTGTCTACAGAGTGAAAGACATTGTTAATATGTATTTCTTGAACAGTGTTTTGCTGTTAGAAGATGAACAGGACAGGGCCAAAAGTCTGCTAGACTGATAATACCCATCTGTATATATAAACTGCACAGGAGGTATTGGAAAAATGAAAAAGCTATGCTTGATAAGAGGAAATAAAATAAAAATGTTATGCTTTGGTTAAACCCAAAGAACAGATACAATAGTCTGGAAAGTAAAAATAAATCAGCATGACATGCTGAGGGAAATTATGGAGAACAGAACTAGCAGTTGAAGACTGTACAAGTAAAATATCTTTCCATGCTGTGTGAATTGTATTTATTTTATATAAAGGATAGGTAGCTGCTTAATAGTGGTGACAGGTGATCCACGCTACTAAAGATTAGATTTATGCAAAAATAAATCTACAAGTTCAAATTAAAGAATAATTTGTTAATGGAAAATATTTGAACTGTTAATTTTTCATATATAATGTTAGAATACATATTCTGAATAAATACAGTATACTGGATATATACTCACACATTTGTTTTTCTGGCAGCACTTCTGGAAGCACTAGTTTAATGCAACTGTTGGAGCCAAGGCAAGTAGTACTGATGTAGCACAAAAGACTATTATTTTCCCTGTTATGCAGTGAATGTATAGAGCACATATTAAAAGAAATTTCCAGGTAAAGAAATCTATTATTGTCCATCATCAGCTTTTACAACTCTTTTTATTTTCCCTAAAAAAGATAGGGTAGGTTGAACTGTATATATTTACAAGTTCAGGTTCACTGATTCTCATTTAAAAAAAAACCAAAATGAACTTAAAGGGATAGTAATGTTTCAAAATAAAAGCAGCTACAATTAATCTTCATAGTATTTGAGCCATAGAGAGTGCTATTTCAATACTGTAAGAGTTGTGGTTCAAGAGTAATTGAAGGATAAAATTTCCCCCTCCTGCCCCTTTTACCTAGTGTAAGCCTCTTCTCAGATGTGGAATCTGGTTGCTAGACCAGACAGATAACAGCAAGGGACAATCTTCTTGCTATGAGAACAATGAAAGCCCTGCCCCCCCTTGAAAAGTTTTTCAGGTTTTTCCCTTATCTTAATTGAAGATTGTCCCTCTCTGCAATCTACCTGGGCACCACCCTTCTGCTCTGGCTGAGCAGTGTTACATCAGTAAAAGGGGCGGGAGGGGGGTACTTTATCAATAAATGACTCTTGAACTACAACTCTGACAGAATTGAAATAACACTCTCCAAGGTCCAAATACCAGGATGATTAATTAGAGCTGCTTTTATTGTGAAACATTACTATCCCTTTAATTAAATATGTTAATAAAATTGAAGTACAGATTATGTCTGTGTTTCTATTCTAATAAATTGCCTATCCTTATAGTTCTGAATTCACATAGAAGCATTGAGTACTTCTAAACCATTAAGTTATAATTTGGAAAACAAAAATCTTGTGGTTCTAAAGAGCAGGGGTAGGCAAAATGTCCCGTCATTTTCCCTCAAAAAAAAATCCATGAAAACAACATGGTTGTCTGCTTTTTTCGTTTGAAAATCCTTCTTAAAAAAAAACCTTCTTTGCCTAATGCCAAACATTATTCACTATTTATGTCAATGGCTACAAAGTTCCCACCCATTTACTTATGTGTACATTGCATTTTCACACAAAAACTAAGCAGCAGGAGAGATAGGGTTCTAGGTGAATTTCTAGTGATCTATATAGCAAAATAAGGGCAGCAGTGGCCACACTGTTGACGGACAGTTTGAGCAGCCATCTAAAAAAAAGGAGGAGCTAGAGGTACCATGATGCACCCAGTGAGTCGGAGGAGGAAGTGACCACCACTGGCATAGAAGAGTCAGGGAACACTTATTCCCCAGATCCAATGATACCCAGTTCCCCTACATCATCTCTTGGGATCTAGGGGAAATTTGTGTCATCGCCAGCAAAGGCACATGAAAAAGTGGGTAGCAGTGTGAGCAGGACAGATCAGCTACCTGTGCCTGCTGCTAACTGCTGCTGTTGTGCCTTGTGATACTGAGGAGGAAGAGGAGGATATCAGGCATGTGTGACAGATTGGGACCCTAAGCACACTTGTCATTCAAGAGCAGTCCCACTACTACCAAGCAGCAGCTATAGAGTGTTGGGGGTGAAGGAAGAGGTGATGAAGGTGATGATAATTGTGAGATTAAGCAGCTGGTGATGGGACTAGCATGAGCTTTATAGATCCTCCTGCTGAGGTGGAAGGGAAAGTGAAAGTTATGATGCCGAGCAGCTAGACTAGTGGACATGAGAGCACACAACATCCCCCTGACCCTGTGATTCTCCTTCCCCAGTCATTGTGCCTCTTGGACATGATGCTGAAGAAGGTAGAACTGGCTAGAAGTATTAGCATCAGCACTGATCAGCTGCCTGTCCCTGCTGCTAGTGTTACCTACCAGTCTGTCTTCTTCACCTCAAGAGATGAGAAGTGTGACAGTAGGGGACCCTCTGTCACATGTGTCATCATTGCCAACCAGTGAAACTCTCATACAGCAGCAGCAAGGAGGGACTGGAGATAATGGTGAAAAAGGTGATGGTGGAGTAACTAAGGTGGAAGAGACATGAAAGGCCTTTTTAGCTGAAAGTGAAAAGGAATGAGATATGCAAATGGGGATGGGCATCACCACCACTACCAGCTGTAATTCATGCTGTTTCTGAGCTACAAGGACAGCAGACTAGGGTGCACAAACCACCATGGCCACAGTGGAAATGGGGGTCCAGCAGTAGTGATGTGGAGCTAGGACAGGTTCCACTTGCCCCCAATAATCCTGGTCCTAGTTCTAGTGGTGATTCTGAGGTACCAGCAGCAGCATCCTCCAGTGTTGGATAGTGGAGAAGCGAAAAGAAGCCATTCTTCTCCCCCTTTCTCCTTCACCCTGAGGTCATGGGTGTGGAGCTATTACTCTCTTGGGGCAGGGACAGTGCAGTCATCAGCAATGGCACTGTGTACTATATGTGTGATAAGTCAGGGAAAAGGGGAAAGGAGGGAACTCACATTGGCACAATCTCTCTAATGTCCCACATGAAATACAGACACTATAATAATTATGTGAAGCATGTTAAAGCCAAACCCCCACAAAAGAAATTGGGAGCTACTGTTGCTGTACCTCCTGTCTGTTTCCAAGGACACCAAGAATCAAGGCAGAAATTAAGGAGGATAAAGAATAGAGAAACCCAGCCTGAAAGTTCGATAGTGAGAAAAAAACTTGGTTAGCCATCAGCTTCTTCCACTTGTGTCCTGGAGAGGGAAGACGTATCAACATCTTCTAGTGATCCACCTCTGTCATCATTACTTCTCCACCAGCTGATAGGGATTCTATTGATGCAAGGATGCTGCAGTATATGTCCACACATTGCACATTGTTTGGTGCAGTTACCACACATGACAATGTGGTGGAATATAAACACAAGCATGGAATCAAGCAGCATCTGAGGAGATTCTATACCAAAGAATACACTAACCTGGTGGCAGGGAGGATTCATCATTATTAAGACTGCAAGTTGTCACATGTCCTTAGCAGAGGTGATAAGAGGCATAGTGACAGCAGCAGTACTTGGTTATGGGAGGATAATTGATTTGGCATTGTGGACTTACGCATCAAGGGATCTGCTTTCAATTGTGCCAGTTGGGTGATGTGAGTTCTGATGTGTCCATTGTCCCCAATCCTTCCCCTATTTCCTATACAAACTGTTCACATTGTAGTTGCTGATGAAAGGCACAGTTCCTTCCTGCTGTACTGTCAAGAGAAAAATTACTATACCAACACACCCATGATTTTGGATGAATTGCAGGAGGAGAAGCATTATTGGCCAACTTATTTTCTCCACTTATACCTGAAGTGCTGCTGTCTAGTTGTGGTGCTGCCGCTTCCTCAGGTGCATCACTGGAGCTAGTGGCAAGTGGAACCATGATCATCATCACTCATATCACTGCTGTTGATATCCCATTGCCTTGGAGCTTCCTAATCATTCTGCTGCTTAAACAACTCAGCAGTAGCAGCAGCAAGAACAGAAGTTGCAAGTTCAGCAATGACATCCTGGCAATTGCCAATGGACAGTGTTCAACATAACTTGACCTGCTGGCACTAGGCCGTTAGGGTTTTTTTTCACATAGTTTTTTTTATAATAAGTCTAAGTCCAACAAATCAATGTTTTCTCAGGGTTTGTGCCTCTAACAAACCTGAGTGCAAAAAAATCATCTTTATTCCTCAAGGCTTGTGCGTCTAACAACCCTGAAGGCCAAAAAGATTATCACTGATTCCACAGAGCTTATTCCTCTAATAAATCTGAGTCCAACAAATAACTGATTTCTCAGTAGGGGTCCCCCATCATGTTCCCATGAAAAAATCCGTGAAAACCACATAGTTGTCACTGTTTTTCAGTGGCTAGAAAGTTTTTGATCCTTTAATCAAGTTTTTTGCCTTTTCTCTATACAAGCATGTTGTTTTCCAGGAATTGAAACACAATATAAGCAGCTACAGAGAGAGAGAGAGAGAGAGAGAGAATGAGAGACAGAGAGAGAGAGAGGGAGGGGTGTGCTAGGCTGTTGTGCTGTGTGTTAATAGCAAAATAGAGGGAGGAGAGGCTCATAGTGACTGCTATCACTATGAGCAAGTTGAATAATAATAAAAGGAGAAGCTGGAAGGACTGTTGTGCATCCCGTGAGTCTGAGGAGGAGGAAATGACCACTACCAACATGAAAGGGTCTGGATACCCTGTTTCTCCAGACCCAGGGATGGCCAGTCCCACTATATCACCCCTAGGGATCTTGGGGAAATTTGTCTCATAGAAGAAAGAGGTTAGTAGAAGTAGTATAAGCAGGACAGGTCAGCTACCTGTGCCTGCTGCCAGTGCTGCACCTGCTGCAGGAGGAGAGGAGGAGATGATGCCAAGTGTGAAAGCAAGGGACCCTAAGTCACACTTGCCATAGCCAAGCAGTCCCTTAACTAGTACTACGTAGAAGAAGATCCAGCAGCTCATACATAGTGTTAGAAGTTAGGAGGGGTGATCATTTTACTAGTGAGGTGGAAGACTCAGGGACTGAAATTGATATGGTTGGTGTTAGTAGTAGTAACAGAGATGCAGCTGGTGGTACTAGGGTTAGGGAAGTAACTTTGTAAAATTGTTGATGAGGCTGAAAAAAAGACATACATCCATCAAGTCCAGCCCATGGCAAAGTACCCCTGTTGAGCCAGAGGAAGGCAAAAAAAACCCTCTGAAGCCATGTCCAGTTTAGCCCCAAGAGGATATAAAATTCCTTCCCGACTTCAAATGGCAGACAGATAGTTCCCTGGATCAACAACTTATCTTCATTGAGGCCATCTGTCATACTTTTCAATATTGTTCTGTGCTATTTAGGCATCCATTGCTTTTTGAAAGTAGTTGTATTATCTGCGAGTACAACATCCTGAGGCAAAGAATTCCATAGCTTTACCACCCTTCCTGTAAATAATCCCTGCCTTTCTTTTAGTTGAAAGAGCCTTTCCTCTAGTCCTAAAGCAGAACTGCCACCTTGAAAACACTTTATCTTCAATAACTCCCCATCTGGCGACTAGCTGCTTAGTAGCACTAGTCGCCAGAATTATGACCTTATTCAAAAGAAATATGCTTTCTTACCGGGGTGACAGCAGAATGGAGCGCGGACATCTTGCCATAGTGACATCCACATGCCTGTGCTGTCAGTCCCTTTTGGAGCCAGCCGGCTCCTAGCAACGTCTCCTAGACCCGGCTGAGACTGACAGCACAGGCGCGTGGACGTCACTATGGCAAGATGTCCACGCTCCGTGCTGCTTTTAGCCCAGTAAGAATGCATATTTATATTGAAGAAGGTCATAATTCTGGCGACTAGCACTACTAAGCAGCTAGTCACCAGTTGGGGAGTTATTGAAGATAAAGTGTTTTCAAGGTGGTAGTTTCGCTTTAATGGATGACCTCATGTTCTTAGCTTAGCTCTTTGCGTAAATAATTAATTGAATAGTTCTTTGTATTGACCTTGAATGTATTTGTAAATTGTGATCATATCACCCCTTAGATGTCTCTTCTCTAATGTAAACAAACCCAGTTTGGCTAGTCTCGCTTTATATTTCAGATCCTCCAATCCCTTATCAGTTTTGTTGCACGTCTCTGCACATTTTCCAGTTCAACAATGTTTTTTTCAAGAAATGACACCCAAAATTCTACTCAATATTCTAGATGAGGCCTAACCAAGGATTTATACAGAGGTATGATAATATTAGCATCCCTTGTATCTACACCTCTTTTTATGCAGGTGTCACAGAGTGACTGGGAAATTAACACACTGACAAGTACAAATGAACTTAATATAAAACTTTATTAAGTACAATAAATGACAGGAGATAAGGCAACAGGCAGGTGGCAAAAAATGACACAACAGTAGTATGGTAATGACACAAATGGCAGTAGACAGTGGCACACCTTCACGAGACCAGGAAGGAACAGTGAAGTCACTTTCCTCAGGTGGTCAGAAACAGAATGGCCCTGGGACTACATGGTAGATGTGAGGGCAGTGCAGGGCACTCCCATACCCGGATAGAATGGCACACCTTCACGAGACCAGAGAGGAACAGTGTGGTCACTTTCCTCACCCTTCACTAGACAGGTGGTCAGAAACGGAATGGCCCTTGGACTACACGGTAGATGTGAGGGCAGTGCATAGCACTCCCATACACACAGTCGACAGAGATAAGGAGCAGACCAATACCCTGACAGGGTATACTTTAGGCGGGTCGCCAGACGGAGGCTAGGCAAGGCAGCACAAACCAGTATGGCCACGGGAGGTCAGACACGAGTGCAGAGCGGAAGACACGGGCAGCACGGAAACCAAACTGAGGCACGGAATGGTAAAGGAGCGCAACAACGGAGAGTATACCAGGAGGCAGCCAAAGGTCATAACCGGATCGGATAGTCAGACGTCGCCAGTGGTCGTAGCTGGAATGGATAGTAAGATGAGCCATGGATCAGAACCGGAATGGGTAGTCAGATGTAGCCAGGAGTCCAAACTGGAACGGGTAGTCAGATGAGCCAGGAGTCAGAACCAGAACGGATAGTCAGACGTAGCCAGGTAATACACAGGAACAGTAATGGACCAACACAGCAATAAGCTCAGGTACACCACGAAAGGGCACTGGAAATGACACAGGCTGAGGTTTAAAAACCCTGACAGGTAGGTGGAGCGATGACCTCATCAGCATGATCCCCTATAAGAATAGCGACTCAGCGAGAGCGACAGCTGAGAAGTAAATAATGTCACACTATGGCAATATCTGCTATAGGCAATCACAGGGCACCGTGATAGCAGGCTTTTTAGCAGCTGAGTGACTCTGCACATTGCTGTAAAGTCTATCATCTATCAACACTCCTATTTTTTCTCTAATGAGGATTCCCCAAATTGTTTCCCATTTAGCGTAAAAGTAGCATGTTTTTCTATAGCCCACATGTTTAACTTTGCATTTATCTACATTAAATGTCATCTGCCACTTGTCTGCCCATTCATTTAGTTTATCTAAATCCTTCTGCAGAGAAAAACATCCAACTCTGCATGTATTTCTTTACATAGCTTAGTGTCATCAATTCCTACTTCTAGAGCATTAATAAACAAATTAAAAAGCATTGGGCCCAGGACTGAACCCTGTGGCACCGCACTTATAAGTTTAGACCAATTTGAAAAGGTTCCATTTACAACAACTCTCTGCCATCTATCATTTAATCAGTTCTCAATCCATGTATAGATAACACCGCCCAAACCAAAGCCTTTTAATTTATGCAGTAACCTGTTGTGAGGCACTGTATCAAAGGCTTTTGCAAAATCCAAGTATACTACATCACAAGCAATTCCCTTGTCCAAATTACTACTTACTCTTTCATAAAATGCAAGTAAATTAGTATGACATGATCTATTCTTCATAAAACCATGCTGATTACTACTAATAATATTGTTTGTCTTCACATAGTTCTGAATAGTGTCAGTTAGTAACCCTTCTAGTATTTTATCCACTATGGAAGTCAGGCTCACAGGTCTATAATTTACTGGTTTGGATCTTACACCCTATTTAAAAATTAGAACTACATCAGCTTTCCTCCAATCACAAGACACTATGCTTGATGAAAGTGAATCAATAAATATTAAGTATAATGGTCTTGCTATTACTGAACTAAGTTCCTTAAAGGGATAGTAATACTTCGTTTTAACTTTATTTTATTTTGTAGGCATTAAAAAAAACATGAAGAATGATATAAGTCTTATCTCTCAAACCTTTATGGTTTATGAGATATTCACAAGCAAAGTTTCCCCTCCCCGCCCCTTTTACCTAGTGTAAGCCATCTCTTCTCAGATGTGAATCTGGTTGTATGACCAGACAGATAACAGAAGGGGACAATTTTCTTTGTATGAAAACAATGAAAGCCCTTCCCCCCTTGACAAGTTTTTCAGCTTTTTCCCTTATCTTAATTGAAGATTGTCCCTCTCTGCAGTCTACCTGGGCACCTCCCTTCTGATCTGGTTGAACAGGGGGGGCGGATACTTTGTTTGTGAATATCTCTTAAACCATAAAGGTTTGAGAGATAAGACATATCATTCTTCATGTTTTTTTAATGCCTACAAAATAAAATAAAGTTAAAACGAAGTATTACTATCCCTTTAAGTACCCTGTAAGCAGCAATACTCCAGGTCCTAGTTGCAGTATCACGGTGCCCGTGATTGGCTGCAGTTACTTGTCTGTCACCAGTAGGGGGCTTCTATTGGCTGTCTGCAGATAGCCCGCCTCTTGTTGACTATTTAAACCTGGATTGGGCACCCTTTGAGTGCCCTTTCGTGTTGTTTCTGACCTTCTTGCTATCACTATGCTAGTGATAGCTGGGCCTCTGTTCCAGTGTTCCTGCGTTCCTGATCTCATGTGTTCCTGAGTTCCTGATCTCTACTGTTCCAGTGTTTCCTGCATGCTGAAGTACTTCCAGTCCTGGTTCCGGCCTAGTCTCTGGTGTTGCAGTTCCTGCTGATCTTCTCTGCTGTTTTCTGACCTGACTGATCGTTGCTGGTTCCTGTCATCTCATCACCTGTCTTCAGTATCCTGGCGACCTTCTGCCTGGTCGCGTTGGTGACATTGCTACAATTCCGTGTTGGTCCCAGCGTGCGGACGCTGGTTTGCTCCCAAGCCTTGCGGCTATACAAACTCGCTTGTTACACCAGTGTGCGGTCACTGGTTTGCTCCAAAGCCTATCAGCTATACAAATCTGTGTTGGTCCCAGCGTGCGGACGCTGGTTTGCTCCTAAGCCTTGCGGCTATACAAACTCGCTTGTTACACCAGTGTGCGGTCACTGGTTTGCTCCAAAGCCTATCAGCTATACAAATCTGTGTTGGTCCCAGCGTGCGGACGCTGGTTTGCTCCTAAGCCTTGCGGCTATAGAAACTCACTTGTTACACCAGTGTGCGGTCACTGGTTTGCTCCAAAGCCTTTCAGCTATACAAATCTGTGTTGGTCCCAGCGTGCGGACGCTGGTTTGCTCCTAGCCTTGCGGCTATACAAACTCACTTGTTACACCAGTGTGCGGTCACTGGTTTGCTCCAAAGCCTTTCAGCTATACAAATCTGTGTTGGTCCCAGCGTGCGGACGCTGGTTTGCTCCTAAGCCTTGCGGCTATACAAACTCGCTTGTTACACCAGTGTGCGGTCACTGGTTTGCTCCAAAGCCTATCAGCTATACAAATCTGTGTTGGTCCCAGCGTGCGGACGCTGGTTTGCTCCTAAGCCTTGCGGCTATACTCTCGCTTGTTACTCCAGTGTGCGGTCACTGGTTTGCTCGCTAAGCCTAACGGCTATACTATTCAGTGTTGTTTCCAGCGTGCGGACGCTGGTTTGCTCCAAAGCCTTGCTGCTTAACGATTCTGCTAATTTGCCAGTTCCATCTGACTGCTGCTATTATCTCTGGGCTGCCCTGCCCGGTATTGGTAAGGCCGGTAGAACCTTTTGCCACATTCCATCTGAGGTTGCCTTACCCGGTATTGGCAGGGCCGGTAGAGCCTACATTGTGTATCTATTGAGGCTGCCTTGCCCGGTAATTTGGTAAGGCCGGTAAACCGTTATGCTATTCCATCTGCAGGTTGCCTTACCCGGTATTGGCAAGGCCGGTAGAGCCTAAAGACTGTCCTGTCCGGTATTTTGACAGGACCGGTAGAGTCTGCCTTCTGTCTGTGCTATATTCTGTATATATATATTATGTATGTTATTGCCATCCTAAGTTATCATTTATTATTTCAATAAAATTGATTTTTTTTTACCTAAAACTTGTGTCTGAGAGTCATAATAAACCGTGACAGTACGAAAGGGCCATGACCTCAGACAGCAAGGGTGAAGGTAACGCACAGAATATCCATTGGAGGATGGATGTGCTCGAGCAACGTTTGGATCAGTTGGCAGTTGCAATTCAAACGATCCTTGAACGCACGGTACCTGCTGCCCAATCTAGCTCTAGCCCGGTGGTCTCGCCAAGTCAGACACCGGAAAGTGATACCAGACCCCTAGGGGGTACTGTTAAAGGGTTAACGGCTTCTGCACCCTTGCCGCTAAGATATGATGGTGACCCTAGTCTCTGCAGAGGGTTCATCAATCAACTCGAAATCTTTATGGAATTGACGGCACACGCATTTCCCAATGATCGTAGTAAAGTGGGGTTCACGATTTCACTGCTCACTGGCAGAGCATTGGCTTGGGCTAACCCCTTGTGGGAGAATGCTAAACCTTGTACTAAGAACTTTAGTGAATTTGTGCGTTCCTTTCGAAGAGTGTTTGAGCCTCCTGGTAGAACCACCTCTGCTGCCAAACGCCTTATGGAGATACAACAGGGCAGGCGTACAGTGGGCGACTATGCCATCGAATTCCGCACATTGGCAGCAGAGGTAGGTTGGAATAACGAGGCATTATTGGCAGCCTTCTCTCAAGGCCTGAATGACCACATTAAAGACGAAATCGCTGCTAAAGATCTACCTATTGATCTAGATGATTACATTGAGTATGTTATGATAATTGACTCCAGAATACGTGAGAGATCAATTGCCAGAGATCGTAAGTTACGGTCAAAAAATAATGAGCCTAGTAGCATGTTTTGCCCACCCATCCCTCCCTTGGCATTGAAGTCTAGTGAACCAGTACGGGAAACAAGTGAACCTATGGAAATAGGCTTCACTAGACTATCCAAGGCAGAGAGACTATATCGCAAACAACAAGGGTTATGTTTATACTGCGGTAAAAAAGGGCACTTGCTAAATTCCTGTCCGGTACGTCCGGGAAACGCACACACCTAGGGTATCTTGGGGGACAGGCCCTAGGTGGTGTACAATCGTCCCCAGTGTCGGGCATAATGAAACCCACCATACAGGTGGTATTGTCTTGGGCACAACGCTCGGTGGAGGTTTTGGCCTTGGTTGACTCCGGTGCAGCAGGGTATTTTATGGATGATACCTTTGCTGAATTGCACGGAGTTCCACGCATTGAAAGAGAAAACCCCTTGACTATTGAAGCGATTGATGGTAGACCCTTAGAACCGCCTCAGGTTATATTTGAAACTATGCCATTGTCTATGACTATTGGGGCACTTCACAGAGAAGAGCAGCAGTTTCAACTGATTAATTCCCCGCACCATGCGGTGATATTGGGATTTCCGTGGTTACAGTTACATAACCCACAATTCGATTGGAAAAAGTGTGAAATTGCTGCTTGGTCCCAGTTTTGTATGGACAAGTGCGTCATCCAGCCTATTAAGGTCATGTGCACCTCCTCTGCTATGCCGGATGTGTACCAACAGTTTGGCGATGTTTTTAGCAAAGGAGAGGCTAGTTTGCTACCCCAGCATAGACCTTATGATTGTTGCATTGAATTGCAGCCTGGTGCAGTACCTCCGAAAGGACGCACTTATCCATTATCTTGTGATGAAAATAAGGCTATGGAGGATTACATTTCTGATGCCCTTGCTAGAGGGATCATACGTAAATCTACCTCTCCAGCTGGGGCTGGGTTCTTTTTTGTAAAAAAGAAAAATGGCGAATTAAGACCATGCATTGACTACCGGGGCTTGAATAAACTAATGGCAAAAAACGCATACCCAATACCACTCATCACCGAGCTTTTTGACAGGCTTAAGGGCGCTTCGATATTTACCAAGTTGGACCTACGGGCCGCTTACAATCTGGTTCGCATTCGAGCAGGTGATGAGTGGAAAACTGCCTTTAATACTCGAGCTGGGCACTACGAGTATCTAGTAATGCCTTTTGGGCTGTGTAATGCACCCGCAGTTTTCCAGGAACTGATAAATGATGTTCTGAGAGATATGTTACAGACATGTGTTGTGGTGTACCTCGACGATATACTGATTTACTCCCAAAACATGGCACAGCACATCAAAGATGTATCCGCAGTATTGCTACGACTCCGTGAGAACAAATTATTTTGTAAAATGGAAAAATGTGAGTTTCATAGAACCAGTGTGCCATTCTTGGGGTTCATAATTGGCAATGATGGCATTGCCATGGACAAAGAAAAGTTGT
Source organism: Rhinophrynus dorsalis (assembly GCA_037306005.1). Taxonomy (NCBI): domain Eukaryota; kingdom Metazoa; phylum Chordata; class Amphibia; order Anura; family Rhinophrynidae; genus Rhinophrynus; species Rhinophrynus dorsalis. The sequence continues at coordinate 150,978,612 of CM074719.1, read as the reverse complement.
CAGCTGTCCTACAATGGCCAAAACCCAAGGGTCTTAAAGCCATACAGCGTTTCCTGGGTTTCGCTAATTATTATAGGAGGTTTATTAAGAACTTTTCTTCCATTGTCAAACCTCTGTCCGATCTTACGCACAAGGGTGCTAATCCTTCTTGTTGGCCGGTATCTGCTGAGAAAGCCTTTGAGAATTTGAAGCTGGCATTTGCTGCGGCTCCTGTGTTATCCCACCCCAATCCTTTACTTCCATTTACGTTAGAGGTTGATGCCTCAGATATTGGGGTCGGGGCAGTACTTTCGCAGCGACACGAGAAAGGTGGAACTCTCAGACCTTGTGGGTTTTTCTCTAAAAAGTTGACTGTCACTCAAAGCCACTATGAGATAGGTGACAGAGAATTATTGGCCATTATCCTTGCTCTTAAGGAATGGCGTCATTTGCTTGAAGGTACTAAGAATCCTGTCTTAATCCTAACAGATCATAAGAATCTGACCTATCTCTCGGAGGCCAAGAGATTGTCCTCTCGTCAGGCCAGGTGGGCACTGTTCCTGTCTCGATTTAATTTCATTGTATCGTATTTACCAGGGTCAAAAAATATCAGGGCTGATGCACTGTCAAGACAATTTGAGGCCGACAGTGACAGAGTGGAAGCACCAGCTCCTATCATCCAACCTGATAGAATACTGGCTACTATACGCACGAGTATCACTTCTCCTCTAGGGGAGGAGATCCTGGCCTCTCAGGGGTCCGCTCCCCATGAAACCCCAGTGGGCAAATGTTTTGTCGCTGAATCATTTCGTACTAGGCTGCTCGAAACCTACCATTCCTCTAAGGCTGCGGGACATATTGGTAGAGACCAATTGTTATGGTCCCTTTCTCAGTTATTTTGGTGGCCTTCCATGAGAAACGATTGTGCCGAATTTACGAATGCCTGTGCCACCTGCGCCCGCGCTAAGACCCCGAGACATCTCCCTGTGGGCTTGCTTCAACCGGTGCCTAATGGCGAACGCCCCTGGTCTCATGTTTCCATTGATTTTATGGGAGAGTTGCCTATGTCGAAGGGGTACTCCTTTATATTCATGGTGGTGGACAGGTTTTCTAAAATGGCTCATTTCGTGCCCCTCCGTGGTCTTCCTTCAGCGAAGGAATTGGCAATGGTGTTCGCCAGAGAAGTATTCCGGTTGCATGGAGTGCCTAGGGTACTGGTGTCTGACAGGGGGAGCCAGTTTGTGTCTAGATTTTGGAGGGCATTTTGCCAACAGATGGGCATACAGCTGTCCTTCTCCTCTGCCTACCATCCCCAGACCAATGGAGCCGCTGAACGAGCTAATCAGGGCTTGGAACAATTTCTCCGTTGTTTCGTTACTGACCATCATGATAATTGGTCCGACTTGTTGCCTTGGGCAGAGTTCGCCAGGAACTGTGCGGTCAATTCTTCATCTGGGAGCTCTCCGTTTCTGATTAATTATGGGTTCCAGCCCTGTTTGCTTCCAGACTCATTTCAGACGCAACAGATTCCAGCTCTGGATGAGCATATCGAGCAACTCCGTTCCACATGGGCACAAGTTCAGAGGGCACTTGGTCAGTCATTTCAGCGTCATCAGCGCCATGCTAATCGCAGAAGGCTTCCAGCGGTTTCCTTTCAGGTTGGGGATAGAGTATGGCTTTCCTCCAGAAATCTCAAGCTGCAGGTTCCGTCTAATAAGTTGGCTCCTCGGTTTATTGGTCCATACAGAGTTATTCGCAAAATTAACCCTGTCTCCTATGCACTAGACCTACCTGCATCCATGCGTATCCATAATGTGTTCCATGTGTCCCTTCTTAAGCCTCTGGTTTGCAATCGCTATACTACCACACCTGTGGTGCCAGGACCTGTTGAGGTCGAGGGCCAGGAGGAGTACGAGGTTCAGAGCATTATTGATTCCCGTAGGCTTAGAGGAAGGGTACAGTACCTGGTACATTGGAAAGGGTATGGTCCTGAGGATCGATCATGGGTGGATAGTACGGACCTTCATGCACCTAGGTTAACTAGGGCCTTTCATGCCAATTACCCGCAGAAACCTAAACCCTATTCTAGGAGAGGGGGTCTTTGAAAGAGGGGTACTATCACGGTGCCCGTGATTGGCTGCAGTTACTTGTCTGTCACCAGTAGGGGGCTTCTATTGGCTGTCTGCAGATAGCCCGCCTCTTGTTGACTATTTAAACCTGGATTGGGCACCCTTTGAGTGCCCTTTCGTGTTGTTTCTGACCTTCTTGCTATCACTATGCTAGTGATAGCTGGGCCTCTGTTCCAGTGTTCCTGCGTTCCTGATCTCATGTGTTCCTGAGTTCCTGATCTCTACTGTTCCAGTGTTTCCTGCATGCTGAAGTACTTCCAGTCCTGGTTCCGGCCTAGTCTCTGGTGTTGCAGTTCCTGCTGATCTTCTCTGCTGTTTTCTGACCTGACTGATCGTTGCTGGTTCCTGTCATCTCATCACCTGTCTTCAGTATCCTGGCGACCTTCTGCCTGGTCGCGTTGGTGACATTGCTACAATTCCGTGTTGGTCCCAGCGTGCGGACGCTGGTTTGCTCCCAAGCCTTGCGGCTATACAAACTCGCTTGTTACACCAGTGTGCGGTCACTGGTTTGCTCCAAAGCCTATCAGCTATACAAATCTGTGTTGGTCCCAGCGTGCGGACGCTGGTTTGCTCCTAAGCCTTGCGGCTATACAAACTCGCTTGTTACACCAGTGTGCGGTCACTGGTTTGCTCCAAAGCCTATCAGCTATACAAATCTGTGTTGGTCCCAGCGTGCGGACGCTGGTTTGCTCCTAAGCCTTGCGGCTATAGAAACTCACTTGTTACACCAGTGTGCGGTCACTGGTTTGCTCCAAAGCCTTTCAGCTATACAAATCTGTGTTGGTCCCAGCGTGCGGACGCTGGTTTGCTCCTAGCCTTGCGGCTATACAAACTCACTTGTTACACCAGTGTGCGGTCACTGGTTTGCTCCAAAGCCTTTCAGCTATACAAATCTGTGTTGGTCCCAGCGTGCGGACGCTGGTTTGCTCCTAAGCCTTGCGGCTATACAAACTCGCTTGTTACACCAGTGTGCGGTCACTGGTTTGCTCCAAAGCCTATCAGCTATACAAATCTGTGTTGGTCCCAGCGTGCGGACGCTGGTTTGCTCCTAAGCCTTGCGGCTATACTCTCGCTTGTTACTCCAGTGTGCGGTCACTGGTTTGCTCGCTAAGCCTAACGGCTATACTATTCAGTGTTGTTTCCAGCGTGCGGACGCTGGTTTGCTCCAAAGCCTTGCTGCTTAACGATTCTGCTAATTTGCCAGTTCCATCTGACTGCTGCTATTATCTCTGGGCTGCCCTGCCCGGTATTGGTAAGGCCGGTAGAACCTTTTGCCACATTCCATCTGAGGTTGCCTTACCCGGTATTGGCAGGGCCGGTAGAGCCTACATTGTGTATCTATTGAGGCTGCCTTGCCCGGTAATTTGGTAAGGCCGGTAAACCGTTATGCTATTCCATCTGCAGGTTGCCTTACCCGGTATTGGCAAGGCCGGTAGAGCCTAAAGACTGTCCTGTCCGGTATTTTGACAGGACCGGTAGAGTCTGCCTTCTGTCTGTGCTATATTCTGTATATATATATTATGTATGTTATTGCCATCCTAAGTTATCATTTATTATTTCAATAAAATTGATTTTTTTTACCTAAAACTTGTGTCTGAGAGTCATAATAAACCGTGACATGCAGTGCTGATTCTGAGGCAGTAGCAGCAAATATCCTCTGCCCCAGCCAATGAAGGGGAATTGAGAGAAGAAGAAGAAAGAGGCCGTTCTTCTCCACCTTTCCCCTCCCCACTAAGGTCCTCGGTGTGGGACTACTTTTCTCTTGGGGCAGGCACAATGCAGTTATCAGTGAAGGCACTGTGCACAACCTGTGACAAGTCAGTGAATAGGGGAAAAAATGGAACGCACCTTAGCACAACTATCGTAATAACACACATGAAACATGGACACCATGATATTTATGTGAAACATGTTAAATCCAAACACCCAACAAAGAAATCGAACACCCTTGTGCCATCAACTTGTTGCCCTAGGGTAATTACATCTGCCGATCCACCTCATTTATCTTTTCCTCCCACTTTGGTTCATAGTCATTCAGTAGATGTCAGCATGTGGCAGTTCATGTCCACCCATTCCACACTCTGTGGTGCACTGACCAATCATGGAGGATAATCAAACGCAGGGCATAAAGTGGCATCTGAGGAGATTCCATCACACAGAATGTGCTAAGCTGGTGGCAGGGATGGTTCATCATTATTATTAAACTGTCTGCAAGTTGTCAAATGTCATTAGCTGGGAGTGGACAGGGGCATAGAGACAGCAGCAGTACTTGGTTTCTGGTGGGATGATTTCACATTGGGGACCCTAAGCGTCATTGGGTTTAGTTACAGTTATGCCAGGTGTTTATAGTGAGTCCAGATGTGCCCATTGTTCCCAGTCCTTCCCTTATTTATAACATTGCAGCTGCTGAAGAGAGGCATAGTTTCTGCTCTCAAGTGAAAAAAATTATTTTATAACAACACATCCATGATTTTGGAGGAGGGGCAGGTGGAGAAGAATTATTGGCCAACTTCTTCTTTTCTCCACATATATCTAAAGTGGGGCGGGGGCTAGTTATGGTGCTGCTACTGCCTCAGGCGCATCACTGATAGTAGTGGAAATGGAATCTTCATCATTCATCACCCATGTTACTGCTGTTGTTGATACCATTCCATTTAAGCTTTGTAGTCATCCTGCTGTTTAAACAACTCAGCTGCAGCAGCAAGTACAGAAGTCGTAAATTCCACAATGACACTGGGGCATTTGACAATAGCCAGTGGCCAGTGGCCACGACACATGACCTGACCAGTACAGCATTTTTTTCTCAGGGCTTGTTCTTTAAAAAAAAATAAACCAGAAAAAAAAATTTGGGGGGGCTTATTTCTAACATGCTTAAGTCTTGCAAATCAATGTTTCCTCAGGGCTTGGGCCTAACACAAGTCATATTGTCTACAACTAAGCAATGTTTCCTTAGGGCTTGTGTCTCTAATAAGTTTAAGTCCTAAAAATCATAATTTCCTCTGTTCTTGGGCCTCTAACACAAATCCTACGAATCACCCTCTACAAAATACTCTATCCTGTCAAGTATCAGTCTGCACCAGTAGTAACTTACATCAGGGGGTTCCTGTCTCTGTCACGTTAAGTAACAATTTCTTATTTTATTTAATTTCTACTTTTTTATTTTTCCTTAACTGTCTCCCAAATACCAGTCAATAACCCCCCCCCAAAAAAAGAACTGATTCATTCACCAGACTCCACCCACCAACACAGGCACCCTCCTCAGATCCCTTTTATACCATGTCTTATGTTTTTTTTATTATTGTATTTATTTTTAATTTTGTTTTATTAACTATCTTTCCCAATCCCAGTAAACAATCACACCCAAAAAAACCCTGTTCAATTGATTGTTTCCCCACACTCCACCAACATAGGCACACTCGTACAGCTTTTAAACTATGACTTTGGGAACTAAAATAATAAAATAGCATTTGTTATTAGCTGTGTGTAAATTCAATGTTCCCATTGATCTCAATGCAACGAACTAGGCAGAAAAAGCAGAAAAATTGCACTTTTCTCAGGAAATTATTTGTCAAGCAGGAAGTTCCATTATTCACTGATTCTAGTTTGAGGCGAAAATTTTCGTCCATCCCTATTCCTCAGGGTTTGTGTCTCTAACAAACCTAAGTCCAAAAAATCAATGGTTCCTCAGTACTTTTGCATCTAACAAACCTGATTCCAACAAATCTCTGATTCCCAGGGCTTGTGCTGCTAACAAACCATATTCCTACAAATCGATGTTTCGTCAAGGCTTGGGCCAAAAAAATCAAATTCCTACAATTCAATGTTTCCTCAGGGCTTGTGCAAAACAAGTGTAAGTCCTACAAATGAATGCTTCCTCAGGGCTTGGGCCTCTAACAACAAGTCTAACTCCTACAAATCAATGTTTCCTCATGGGTTGTGCTTACCAAGTCCAGTACCTACAGATAAATGTTTCTCCAGCGCTTGGGTCACTAACAATAAGTATAAGTCCAAGAAATCATTGTTTCCACAGGGCTTGGGTCTCTAACAAAGAGTCTAAGTCCTAGAGATTATTGTTTCCTCAGGGCTTGGATCTCTAACAACAAGTGTACAGTAAGTTTTACAAATTAGTGTTTCATCATCTAAGTCCTACAAATCATCCTCTACAACATACTCTATCCCATCAAATATCAGTCTGCCCCAGCCGCAGCTAAGTCAGGGGGGGGGTCCTCTGTCTCCTCTGTCATGTTACGTACCAGTTTTTTTTTTTTTTTTAATTAATTGTCCCTCAATCCCAGTCAACAACGACCCCCCCAAAAAAAATTACCTGTTCAACTAATTACTTCCACAGACACTACCAACACAGATACTCTCAGATCCATTTTATAGTATGCCTGAGGGAAATAAAATTAAATTGCTATGTGTTGTGTGTAAATTCAGTCTTCCCAATGATTTCAATGCAATGAGCTAGGAGAAAAAGCAGAAAACTGCACTTTTTGTAGGACATTTCCTGTTAGACTGAAAGTACCAGTTTGCACTGATTTCAATATTGATGCGAAAACTTTCACCCATGCCAACTAAAAAGGTGGTTTATAAGCTGACAGTTCCTGGAATGCCCATCTAAGAGCTGGGACACCACAAAAAAGTGAAGCCAAAGATATGAGTGGTCCTAAAACATCAACATAGACTTCCTTTGACTAAGAAAGTGATAAACATAAAAAAATTAAATTTCTCTAAATATGCTTCTACCTCAATACTCTTATCATGCATTCACCAGCTTCATTGGTCAGTTAATTTTTGATTTGACATTTACTAAGTCTCTTGTGTATAGATTAGAAGACCTATGGATCAGTTTTAGTTTGAGTTGAGAGGATTATGGTCCTGTTTTTGTTATAGTTGATCAGTTTTTTCAGTATCTGTTGTGATTGTAAGGTTATGTAAGTCAGTGCAAAGAAAATGAATGCTATGGCATTCACTTTTTTATCACACTAAATGTGTGTATATATATATATATATATATATATATATATATATATATATATATATATCAAAGAAATGTTGAAATTCAGAGGTCAACCCTTATTCAAAACTCTGGCTTAACTATTTTCAAAATGCCTACAATATGTCTGAAACATGTAAAATGCAGAAGTCATCCTACTTCACAAAAAGGTGATAAGATGGATCTAAAAAACTACCGTCCAAGTGGGGTGGGCAAAAAAATCAGAAAAAATTTCTGCATGACTTTTCTTTTTTGCAAAAGTTTTCTCTTTTCCTCCACTGCAAAAGTTTTCTCCTTTTTGCCATTGCCAATACATTTTTCACCTATACTATATTTTCTATGACTGCAACATTTTTCCACCACAATATTACTTCTTCTGAGGGCTGAAGTGGAGAAATAAATATTCGAAAGTAAAAGTTGTGAATCCTGCCTTAAATATTGTTAGCAGGCTGAGTGCCTTTGTCCTTTGATCACAACACTAACTTCCTGCTTAAGTAACATTGGCCCTAGAGTCCCAGAAAAAAATGTAAGAGCTTTTCTTCTGCTGGTAGTTGTGGCACCCCTGACTTGTTGATGACATGTTTCCCAGTCATCATGCTTTCCCCATGCTCACGTGCGTCTTACACACACAACAGATAGAAACATTCTTAGCTTTTGGATTGTGAGTGAATTTTATCCATACTGCCTAGAAAAGGTTTTTAGCAGGCTGAGTGCCTTTGCCCTTTGCCAACAACACTTACCGTAAAATCTCAGGTATAATACGCACCTGTGTATAATACGCAGGTGTTTATTATGCCCAAGATTTAAGGGAAAACAAGAGTGCCTATGTATTATACGCACCCTTGTTTTCCCCTTCCTAAAAAAAAAAAAAGTTAGAGCTTCCAGCTCCCTCTCTCTCCCTGCGCGATCCGGTGATAAAGAAAGACTTTTTGAAGCTGTAATTCAATATTTGTATGGTGTACCAGTGTCTGAAAAAAGATCCCTCTCTCCCATCTTCCCTGCTAGCGGCACGCTTGCATCTGCCGCCCGCTTCCTTCAATCGGTTTTCAGGACCTTCCTCCCATGGTATTGCCCTGTGAGGATCTCAAGGTTCTGAAAGCCGATTTGAAGGAAGCGGGGAAGATGGGAGAGAGGGATCTTTTTTCAGATACCGGTACACAATACAAATATTGAATTACAGCTTCAAAAAGTAAGTCTTTCTTTATCACCGGATCGTGCAGGGAGAGAGAGGGAGCAGAAAGTGCTAACTTTTTTTTTTTTTTAAAGTCTGGAAAAAAAACTCTCGGATATAATACGCACCCCCCACTTCACATAAGGTCAAGAGGGGTAAAATTGTGCGTATTATACCCGAGATTTTACGGTACTTCTTTCTTATGTAACAATGGAATAACCATCCTTTAAAAAAAACCTGTGGCTTAGGACATTCCTGCAGGATGAAACACATGACATGGAAACATTTAGGAGTGCTTCTGCTGCTGCAAGATGTGGCACCTCTGACCTGTTGATGGTGTGTCTCCCAGTCAGACCTCTGGTTTTGCTTCAGGTGGGAACTCATTGAGAAGGTGCCTAGGTGAGAGTCTGCTCACATGCTTCTTGCACAGACAACAGATAGAAACATGCTTAGATTTGGATCGTGAGTGAAGCATCTCCATACTGTGGGCTTCATAGACTGTGAGGTTCCTGAGAGACTACTATCACTACTACTAGGGCTAGATGTTGATGACTTTGTATTACTTCTAGGTGTCACAGGTGCTGCACTTCCAACAGCAGCAGAGGCACTCAAAGCTAAGCCTATAGATGCTGATAAGTTATGATAATCTGTGTTGTTGCTGGTTACCCAAGTGGTGATGATGCTGAAGATGACTGACAGGATAACTATGTACTTTCTCTGCTAACACTCACCGGTTGTTCATAGATCAGATAACAGAGAAGCATGCAACAGATTTGACTGAATGCTTTTAGGAAAATACAGATACTGCAGCACAGTAGGTGATTTGGGAAGCTGTGGAAGTGGTGGCTTGGAGGTCACTAATATCACTTGCCTTGTCTCACAGGAAAAAGACAGGGGAAAGGATGAAGCAATGGGAAATGGAGCCAAAGTATGCAGAAAAACAGTATATAGATAATGTTGACACAAAATCTTAATAATTATATATCTCTGCTTCTTCATCATATAATGTAGAAATGTCTAAGCTGAACCACATACTCTATAGACAGCAAAATTTGTTTGAGAATGAGACAGGGAAAGGAAGTTGATGAGACAAAAAACACATAAACGTGGCTCAGAAGATTTTCTGAGTGTAGTATATAAGACTGAAATGGTACTTCACCAATACCAAAAAAATGGAAAATTACTCAAAATTACTAAAATCTGCCTCTCAGTTTAGACGATTGAAATGGCTCACACCCCAGTATGGTTTATTTAATTTGTTATCTGGATATATCTTTGCTCACCAGCACTCCATCAGGGAAAGATATATATGGATTCAGTCACTTAAAGGGTTACAACACACCCAATATAATTCTGGCTGAACCTTAGTTATTCTTTCAAATTATTTTTAAACACAAGAATGCAGACCTATAAGAGCTAATAACTCTTCCAGAGAAGTAAGTAAGTCAACAATTTATTTAAAATATAATTAAAAAAATGATTATCAGGTTGAAAAATGTATATAAATACCAAATACCACAAGAATAGCCTAACACCTTTCATGATGGTAAGGTCACTTCACAAGAGGCTTTCCGATGGAAATAATTGGAGTGAGATAGTGAAGGATTGCCAAATGCAGGAGATGAGGAGCTTATCTGTGGGACTACACAAAAATGAGGGAGAAAGTCTGGGATTAGCAAGCACTGTGTGGCGATGGACTACAGATAACAGACTCCATGTGGCAATGAACAATAGACAGCAGACTAGATGAAGTGATGTATGCCTGACTGCAGTATGAAGTGGTGAAGAACACCAAACAGATGACTAGCTATGGCAATGTTATGGCCGAACAGTAGACTCAATGTGGTGCTGAAAACAAGACAGCAGATATACAATGGTGATGAATGCCAGAAAGCAGACTGCAGGAGGCAATGTACGCCAAACAGAAAACTAGAGAAGGTAATGTACGCCAGAAGGCAAACTCAATGTGGTTATGAAAGCCAGACAGTGGACTAAAGGAGGCAATGTAAGGCAGACAGCATAGAGATATGGTGATGAAAGCCAGGCAGCAGACTCAATGCGATGAATGACAAGACAGCAGACTAGAGGAGCTGATGTACTCCATACAGCCAACTCAATGTGGTGATGAATGCCAGGCAGCAATCTCTGGATACTATCTAAGTAAGAACAAAGAACTCAGGAGCCAGGTACTAAATTCTTGGAAATCCATATGAATGCATGCCAGCAAGGGAAATAAGAGAATAAAAAGTTATGGGGCAGAAGGAAAAAGCCAGGACAAGATAGAACAAAAACTTGGAAAATGACATTACCCCTCCCACCCAGGAGCCATCCCTGAGAGCCATAGGATGGGCTGGAAGGATTGTGAAGATGTAAGTCTTGGATCAAAGAGAAGGCATGCACATCTGTAGCAGATACCCACATTCTCTTCCCAGGTCCATAACCCTTCCATAAGACCAGGTACTGAAGAGCCCCATGAGAGATACACAAATCCAGAAAGTCATCAGTTTTGTACACCTCTTGAGTTAACCTTGTGAAAGCACTGGATGAAGAGGTTTCAGAACTCGGTGAGAAACAATTATTGGGAAACAATTTCAAGAGGCAGACATGAAAAATGGAGGAGCTCTTTAAAGATCTTGGAAGGTTTAGAACATAGGTCACCAGATTGATCCAGTGGCAGATGGTAAAGGGCTTGATAAATCTGGGAACCAACTTCTCAGTTGAAGGAATCCACCTGAAAGAATCCACAGACATAATAGTCTCAATGGTGCTACCACCGGAATGTCACTGGATACAATCCCAAAAGGGAGGCCCACCCAATGTTACAGTTCTCAAGCAAGATAAGGAGTCAGACGGTATAGTTAAAATCACCTTTATTAGGTTAACAAACAATAGGCGATAAGTGAATATACAATAAGCAGAGGGTGACTGGAGAGGCTAGCGACTCTATTAGAAATAGGAGCCTGCCGATGGGTCAGCCACGTCTGCTGGAGACTAGGCTGAAGCCAACTGGGAGTCTCAGGGTAGTAGGTGGAATGCACACAGAACCTACAGTCTCCCGTAATGTAGCAACAAGGGAGACTACTGACTCATGCCTGCAGTCAGTAAGGAAGAGCCCGTCTCCAATAAGGAGGGCAACAATGGAGACTACCAGGATGGATGTCTGTGGGGAACGGAGCTACACAGCAGAGTGAACAGAGAGAGCCACAGGTCAGCAACAGCTAGGATAGTCAGACAAGCCAGGTTCATACATGGAGCGGTTAGTCAGCCAGAACCGCAGGTCTGCACCAGATAGGATGTCCAATAATAGTAGGCAACACTGGGAGGATAGTTGGACAGAGCCCCAGGTCAGCACCAGGTTGGATAGTCAGACAAACCAGGATCATACACAGAGCGGGTAGTCAGCTAGAGCCACAGGACTGCACCAGTTTGGATGTCTAACGTACAGGGTACTGGTTTGCTCCACAAACCACCTGGCGGTATTGACTCGATCAGTTGCATTCTGGTATAGGGTACTGGTTTGCTCCACAAGCCACCCGGCTGTATTGCATGATCATTAAGCGTTCCACGTACAGGGTACTGGTTCGCTCCCTAGCCATCCGGCTGTTATGTTTCTAGAGGTCTAGCGTTCCAAGTGTGAGGGCACTGGTTCGCTCCACAGCTCTGGCTGTTCCACATATTTGTATAGCACTTTCTGTACAAGGGTCTGACTCGCTCAATAGCCACCCAGCTGTCATTATATATAAGATTTGCGTTCCACGTGTGGGGGTACTGGTTCGCTCCACAGCCATCCAGCTGTTACCACGTTTTTGTATGCACTCTCGGTACCAGGTACCTGTCGCCTTAGCCTCATTGTCATTCCTGTGACTGCTGCTGCCACCTTCCAGTCACTGAGGCTTAGTGGTACCAATCTCCCCTCACCAGGCTGCCTTGCCCGGTATATTGGTAAGGCCGGTAGAACCTATCCTACTACATCTTGGGTTGCCTTACCAGGTATTGGCAAGGCCGGTAGAGCCTGTATTTGCCTCCTGTTTATTGGCTGCCTTGCCCGGTATATTGGTAAGGCCGGTAGAACCTATCCTGGTCATCTTGGGTTGCCTTAGCCGGTATTGGCAAGGCCGGTAGAGCCTTTAGTAGTCTCCTGTCCCTTGGCTGCCTTGCCCGGTATATTGGCAGGGTCAGTAGAGCCTTTTTCTCCTGAGTACCTACTTCCTGGCTGACTTGCCCGGTACATTGGCAGGGCCAGTAGAGCCTATCTCTTATTGTACCAATTCCCTGGCTGTATATGTGTGAATGTGTTTCACCCTATGGGGTTGCCTTTAACTTTTCAATAAAGTTGTGTTTTTACCTAACTCTGCATCTGAGAGTCTTAACAAACCGTGATAGTGCCTGATTCATGATGCCAATAACAAGAAACGTACGTAGCCAGGCAGCAGGCAAGATGGATGCAGCTAGTGACGCTGGGGTGTCAGTCCAGAACCCTGCTGCCGGCCAAATGGCAAAGGCCAAGGTAAGGCACTGTGACACCCAAAAGGAAGGAGAAATGTTTCCCTGGAATACAGAGGGAGGAGTCTATTGGAAACACATTTTATTTTTATGTTGGTGTTTGATGTAAGTGAGCCAGGTGAAGAAAACAAACATAGTGTGGAACATGAATGGTGATTCCTTATAGGCAGAACTGGAGGGAAGTTGAAGCACAAGTAAAAGGTAAGAGGCCGGTAAAACAGCGGTAGGCTAACGGCCCCTTAGCAAAAACTGCTAAAGTTTCAGTTCAATTGCCCTAACAATTGAAACCACAATGGACATTGGGCCACAGAAACTGACTTATGGCCAAACTTCTTCCATGTGTAACCCTCCCAAACACTAACCCTATACTACTTTTTTTTTGGCAGGGATTTTTTTTTAACTAGGTTGGATTAACCCTATGCGTAGATAGAATATGCATACCCCAATGGCCCACATAGGATTCATTCTACTAACATTTTATATAGTTTTTCATACGCTGGATGTATTGATATGGGGTAAATGGCCCCATATCTATACATCCACTGGGGACTTTTTTGCCTTTCATTTCCTGCATTGGCAGGAGTAAACATGCTTTAAGAGACTCTGCTCCCAAAATAACTGGGTGCAGATTTTCAGCCATTAGAGTGGGTCCCTTAACACATGTTAATGTATGGAACTGAATGGGAAAATGGATAATGTTGAAATGCATTTTAAAGCTGAACTATCACATTGCTATAAGTGCCCTCGAATGAACTGTTAGTATGGCGGTATAGCGGTAATAATTGAAATATTTTATAATGTTTATTAAGTGCTGGCATTATTTGGAAATATAAGTTCATATGAGACTCACCTCAAGATGACCACTCAGTCCATTCCTGACTGTTCCGTGCTGTATAATGCAACTCCCCCTTTGCAAATAACCTATCAGTGTGGAGACAGGGATGTGCAGCAAAGGTGCACAGATCCCTCTTCACTAAAATGTCTGCGCTGTTGTCTTGAAGTGAGTCTCATACAAACTTATGATTCAAAATAATGCCAGCACTTAATAAACATTATGACATGATTTCAATGCTATACTAAGAATTAGTTTAGGGGCACTTATAGCAACATGATATTTATGCTTTAATGGGTTTAAATGGCTACTAACTTTAGCCCCAGATGTGTGTATTTTTCTGACAGTATTTTTTCTTAGCACTGGCAATTGAATTGCCATGTCATAGGTGAAAGGGCTTGTGTCCACAGCACAACTGGAAGAGGGTGTTAGTACCTCATGTCAGGATTCTCCTGTTCACCCTTCTGGCCAGTCTCTGTCTGTTTTTCCATTTACACCTATTTTTGTCTGTCTCCCCTTGCATCACTTCCTCCTACTACTGGGATACTATTGGTCAGCTAGAGTCTATAGCCTTAAATTGCTGTATTCTCCTGGCCTGATTATTCAAGTCTGTTTGTGGCTTGACTTTTGCTTGTGTATTTGGATTGTCCTCCCGGTTGTTTACTCCCTGGCTTACTTTTACTGACTATGGGTTCTGCTTATCTCTTATACCCCATACTCTCCAGATGACCTCAGCTTGTTTTGATTATTCTCCTACATGATTCTGTCTACTCCATCAGGTACATTCATAAATTTGGGCTCAGGGCACCGCAGGGGAGGTTGACTCTGAGCTGAAAGACCCAACAGAGTCAGTAGGGGAACAGGATGACTGGACAGAAGACATAAGAGACTGATTGTTGGGAAGAGACTTAGAAACTGCAAGCTATAAAACAAGTGTAAGCAAAGGCCCCCTTGGCCTACTAGGTGAGGGTGGCATAGGAACACTGAGAGATTATAGATAGTACATAGAAGATTTGCTGGAAATAACTGGAACAAGGTAGTGAAGAACAAGGTAGTGAAGGATCACCAGGTGCAGGAGGTGAGGAACTGAAATTTGCTGGGAAGCAGATTAGAAGCAGCGATAGTTTGCTGGGACTACACAGAAGACGTGGAGCCGATAGTCTGTGAGCAGCACCATGATGTGGTGATGGATGCCAGACAGCTGACTCTATATGGTGATGAACACCAAATATCATACAAGTTGTGGTGATGTACACTGGGCTGCAACACAAAGTGGCAAAGAACTCCAGACAGCTGACTAGATATGGTGATGCAAGCCAGATAACAGACTTGATGTTGTGATAAATAGCAGGCAACAGACTTGATGTGGAAATGAACTAGAGACAGCAGACTACAGGAAGCGATGTACTTGAGACAACAAACTCGATGTGGCACTGAATGTCAGCAAATCATTTCATATTATCAAAATGAGAACAAAGAGCTCAAGAACCAGGTACTAGACACTTGGAAATCACATTGAACATATGCCAGAAGGGGAACGAAGAGGAGAATGAAAAGGTATGGGGCAGCAAAAAAAAAAAAAACTGTGAAAAGATTAATAAAACCCCAGAACATCACACTCTCCATGCCATCTGCATGCACTCGAGATCCTGCAGTCCCTCATGTTTGTCTGACAAGCACTGAGTTTGTCAAAGCTAGAATCAATGTGCAGCAAAGGATCACATGGGACAGCAGGCATTTCAATGTGTACAGATGGGATGGAGGGGGCAGCAGCACAGAAAAGCTTCAATATACATATACATTATGGCCTGGATTAACCCCTTCTGTCTTCCAATACAATGATAAACAATCTCTCCAGACAAGCATGCTAACTTTGCTCTCTGTCACCCTGTTCTCATTTAACCCCCTTGATTTTCCGTAGGATATGCAGCTCTGGTCCTCAAGTGGGTTGAACCATGATGGTATTAGAGAGCAAAACATAAAGTCTCCTGATGGTGCAGATTTTCATAATGTGGCTTTCCTGTTGGTCTGAAATCAAAACACAGTTAATCTTTGTGCCATGGGATAGACAACACTCAAAACATTGCTCGCCTAATGTATTCAGGTTGTTAACTGTGTACTGATATCAGACTGACTTTTTCTGTTCTCTCATCCTGACACTGATTAACCCAGTGGAACCCAAACCTCTGCTCAAGGGTGTCTAACAGACCATGTTTGTTGGATTTCCCTGCTTGTACCCAGGTGAGTTATTCAAATGATTGAGCATCCCCTGATGAGAAGAATGAAGTCCCTTGAGGATCAGAGGATTATTCAACATATTGCCAAGTGATAAGTTGCATGACCCCATGGACATCAAGGGTTACATTTGTATAGAAAGGAAGTTTTTGCACATCTATCTATCTATCTATCTATCTATCTATCTATCTATCTAATTGAATTTCCATAGTCAGGTAACTGAATATTATTTTATACATTTATCTGCAACTGTTTGAAACACAAAAATGGGCATAGTGGAAGCTTGATATATATTCTATTATTATTTACATTTATCACCTTTATAATGCATATTATTATACTTACTGCAAGTTGGCCACCAATACATTGGTATACTTTGTGAATTATTTTTACATCATAGCACATATATTTATCAGAAGGTATTCACGACTTCCATAAAGATTATGTATAGCAATAGGACATTTACATTTGCTGTGAGTAAATGAAAAAGGAAAGTTAATTGAATTAAAATTGAAGAAATAAATGAATGCAAAAAAAAATCAAAAAGATAAGTGACTTGGAAAAAGTCAATGACTAGAAAGCTGATATGCCAGGAGAACATTGGCAAGCAGTGAAATTGATGAAATAGTATGTAGTCTGTTCTGGCATTCAAAGCATACGTAATGAATTTAGCAATCAGCACACATTAGGGGCTTAGCTATTAAGGGCCATAAATATTATGCATGGATAGAGTGATGAATACTTTATTGCATTTCTTCCTTGCAGTGAATGTAAAGGAATAAAATGCTGTAATGTTAAATACATTATGATAAAAATTACTTTGTAGAATATTCCAGTCCTTTGTATTACTCAACCTTAAACCTCTGAACTTAAAGCAAACATTTTTCAGTGTTCAAAAATAAATCTAGTGCTATGTTAATTGCTTCACAAATTATCTAGTAAAACATTTTAGCACTTTGTAGTAATTGGCCTTAAACCTTTGCATTTGTTTAAGATATGAATTTGTGGAAATGTAATCTAATCAATGGCTACATTAAGGAGCCAAAAGCTACCCTAATAGTAAAATAGGTTACTTCACTGCCTTATTTTCAAAGTTCACCTCTAAGAAATGTCAAAATAGATGTAGAAAGGCTGATATTTTCACATATGCAATCTTTAATCTTCATTAGTAGAACATTCAACAGAATTATATAGCAATGGCCAACAAAGGCTTAAAGGTCAGTGTGTGGTACTAGCAGCTAATGAAATCAAGAGATCTAGTTGTTCTACGTTATACAATAATTTAGCTTAAATTCACTATCATCATTTTTAAAAAAGATTATTTGTTCAATCTACAAAATGCAAAATGTGTCATTACATTAGTAAATATTAAAAGAACATCATTTTCCTTTAGCTTTTTAAATACAGCAATTGAGGGAGACACCCAGAAAGCTTTAATGGTAATTTTCATTGTAAATTAAAAAATGCAATTAGAATTTAGATAACTGTGCTGCAATGAAGAGTAAACATATTTAGTTTAAGTAGAAAATATGTTTATTGCCTTTCAAGAGAAAGACTTCATTTTATGCTCCTGCTTCCTTCTTTCCTCCCTCCAAAAATGTACTATGCTGATTTGCTGAGCTGCTAACTCCACCCCAAGCATAATGTCATAGCTTGACTGCATATTGGAACCGGAGGTGCAGCTTTTATCATTCATTACATTGCAAAATGAGAGGTAGGAAACTCCAAACCAGTGAGCTACGGCAGGGTCCACTCAGGGTGAAGCCATATGCCCAATCTCTGAGGGATCATTTTTTCAGCAGCTCCATCTGGCTAATTGCTAAGTAAAACAACATTTTATACTGAAATCTATTTATGCTCACCCTCAGATATGGCACAGAAACATGTATAGCAATTAAAATTGTGTTGTCTGGTTTAGTGTTGCTGTAAGAGCTGTATCTGCACCTATATGGACTTTAAATTTTAAAAAAAACTAGACTTTAAAGTTTTTTCATTTGTATAACACAAGGACTTACCATAGCAATCATCCATATATTTTTATAAAGTGAAACTCAATGTATCCTATAGATTATGCCTTTAATTTAGTAACCTGATCCTGCTACACAACTCTGTAGAACTATAGATGAGGTCTTTTTTAATATATAATCTTATATGTCTTTAATGTGTATTTAAATTCAAAGAAGCATATGTATCACAAAAAATGTTTACTAAATATGGTAGTAAAAAAGCATGGTAACACTATTTTCTCATCTTCCCTTTTTTAAAATGCTTATGTCCATGACAGTAAGTTCACTGGATCTCTGTTTCCAAAGAGTTTTCTTATCACTCACCATTAAAACAAAGATACCCTGGGGAAGATTCACTAAGAAATGATAAAGAGGTGATAAAGTGGAGATGACTTATTCAGTGATATCACTTCACTTCTCCAGCTCCTATGTTATTCTATGGATCCTATACACTAAGATTTTTTCAACTTTAGAGATCTTAGTACATAGGCGATCTTGCTTCTATTGTCTATGTGCTAGAGAAGTCCACGGAAAGAAGATATTGATTTTGTTTTTTAGTTATCAATTTTTTTTTTGGACTGATTGTGATGCGATAGGGCGGACAACTTAAAATAAAATAAAAAAAGTAATAACAAGTAATAAAAAAGTAAATAAAAATAAAAAATTCAAAAAATGTATAGAGAAATAATTCAACAAATAAATATATTAGGCAACAGTCAGCTGACTGGGAGCCTGATGTGAGCTCTGTGACTGAGGCAGACTTTATAGACAGCCGACGACATTAAGAATTTTGTTGAGGCAAGACATCACACTCCATCAGTTGTGTACTGTAGAGAGTAAAAACACACACAGTAGTTGAGTAATGTTCAGCAAACACAAGGGGCAGGGTTAAAGGTGGAGCAGTGCAGGGGAATGGGAATAAAGTGGTGGTTCAAAAATTGACAGTAGCAATGCTTGCTGCAGCGTGTGCAATAAATGCTGATGATACCACTCCTCCCGGGGAGAATGCAGTATGTCAAGGCCCCACCAATTGCACCACATCAGTCCCCCACCAGCAATACCTATCACAGTGCCTGTGATTCCTGTCAGTCTCAGCTATGACAGATACTGATTTGCTTTGTTGGTTTGGCCCGCCCCCTGGTGACCTTTTTATACCTGGCTAGCAAGACTGTCAGGCGCCCTTTCGTGGTGTCTCTGTGCCAGTTATTGTGCTGTGTTCCTGTGTTCCGGATTCCTGTGTACCGACTTGGCTTGTCTTGACTATTCTCCTGTGTTCCTGCTCGTGTATGACCCGGCTCGTCTGACTACCTCCTCTGGATCCTGACCTGGTTTGGCTGACGTTCCTGCTTGTGTATGACCCGGCTTGTATGACTACCTTCTACGTGCTCCGACCCGGCCTGGCTGACTTCCCGCTCCGAAGAACGACTCCGGCTTTCTACAGTGACCTGTGTTCCAGTTGTCGCCGCCGCGACATTTCTATCTACTGTTCCAGCTTTTGGTGTGACTGCCTTGCCTGGTGTACTCCGATCAGTGCTGTGCTTTTACCGTTGCAGAGTTGGGCGTACCCGTGCCTCCCTCAGACTGCAGAGCCTTGCTTTACCGCTGATAAGCCTCGAGTAAATGTGCTAATTAACCCTAGCAGTGCCGCTGGGTTCCACTCTATCGCTAATCCTGTAAGAGTCTCTTTCTCAGTGAATACTACTGCTGAGCTGGCCGCTCTTCGTCGGCAGCTTCATACATCCTTGCAGAGTATTTACATCCATTTAGGCCGGTTGGGCGCCTGAGACCCTTTCTCTTGTTCAGTAGCGATCACGCTTTCCCGAGTGGTGGCAGGCACAGGCATCAGCATTCGTATTCCGGTAATCACGCCCGTGGGGGCTGTCGGCTCTAGCGTATGCTTTCCCATTATCCGGTTTAGTCTGAGGAGGCTTGGTAGCTATCGCCTTGAAGGCCGGTTCCAATTACGCCCGTGGGGCCTTATGCACTTGCACTAGTTGAAGCAGTTCCAGTAGGTACGCCCGAGGGGGCTACGGGGACTTTGGTGCTTCTTACTAAACACTGTGGCGGGGCAGTCCAGTATCCAGCCGGTGATAGTCTTGGTCTCCAGCATCAGCCTTATAACACCCAGGGCGTTCCAAACATTCACATCTGAGACTGACTGTTATCAAGGACTTAACCCCTGAGGGGTACACGCTATCCTATTTCTGTGTAATTGTACTTATTGGTCATTTGTGCATTTACCATTATAAATATTTATATATTATCTGTATATATTTACCACCACTAGAGGGCGTGTTATTGCCTTATCTTATTTTAATAAAACTGTGTTCTTATTCACCCAATGGTCTGAGTGTCTTAAAAGAAACCGTGACAATACCCTACACATCTGACACATTGTAGGTTGGGCTTAATTTTTATTTTTTTAGCACTTGACATCATCATGAATATATGCCAGTGTCACTTAAGCAGGAAGTTAGTGTTATGGGCAAAGGTCCAATGCACTCTGCATGCTAACACATTTTTCAAGGTATATGTTGCTGTAGGACTCAAACTTTCATGAAAAAAGAGAAAAATTGTTTGTTTTTCAGGAAAAGTCATGCAGGAAATGTTTCTCACTTTTTTCCACCCCTAGATAAAAGCCCTGTTTAAGTCAAAGTGTACTTCTACTATTCTTAATGATACAGTTTATTTGATGGCTACACTTTTCCTACAGTTTTATATTAGCCCTGTTGTTCTTCACTTACCAGGATGAAATTGTATCAGCTTAAAAATCAATATTTGTAAACGTGAGTTAATTATGGGTAAGTAAAAGGAAGAACACTGGGAAAAAATACATGTACCATATTGTAATAGCTATAACTTTATAACTAAGAAACAAAGGGCGAATTTATAAAATTGGAGTAATAAAGAAATGGACTGTAAAATTTTTGCAAAGCTACATAAAGATTTGTATAAACATTTAGTGACATTTTCACTTAGTACTAACTGTAGTGAATAAATGTTATTTGTACATCTCCCCCGAAGGTCCGTATGTATAATAACAAAGTGGGACAATTTTTGGCTAAACCAACTTCACCACAGGAAAGAAACATTTCCACTGATCTGTGTGGGTCTTTAAACCCCTTAAATGCTAGAGAAGTCTCCAACACATTTCAAAGTAATGTGCTGGAGACCTCTATAGCATTCAAAGCCCCAATTTAAATCAGAATTTATGGAGGGTTTATTTCTCTCATATGGTACAGTTGATGTGCCACCCAGAATGTATCCATTTTGCACTAATACCCAATTCCTTCATTGGCAGGAGAGGGTTTCCCAATCTGTCCCACTCCTACCCAGTTGTTTGGCTGGAATAGAAGCAGGGGAGGCCTCCCCATGTCACCTCTATTGATCTACCAGCCAAACTGTGGGAATCAGGAGGGGTTCTAATGCATTCCCTTTTCACCACTGTGAAGTTTGGGGCAACAATGTTTGCTGTGGTGAAAACAATAGGTGATTCTATTCCCCCTGGTGAAGGGGAGGGGGCAGGGGAAGGGACATGGTGGCCCCTCCACTTCACCAGGGCTAACAGAATAGCCCCTCCCCTTCACCAGGATGAACAATATAGCCCCTCTCCTTCATCACAATGAACAGAGTCACCCCTCCCCTTTACCGTGGTGGAGGCAGGAGAGTGAACATAGAGGTTGGTTCAGGAAGCTTTATCCCATGCCTCCTCCTTAATCAAGCATGGTGTCAAGTGGCTAAGAAGCTAGTTGAAGAGGGAGAGGGCTTTGCCCCCTGCCTCCTCCTACTCCAGTATGTGCATTGTGTGCATTTCGTTGTGCTCCTCCATGCCTCCTGACAATGAACCAGAAATACTTAGACTTTTATAGCTAGATAGCAGCAACTGGTCAGCAAACAAACACAAGGACAATGGGGAAGTGAGCCAAGCTGCTATAAATACCCTGAGCGGTTTGGCTGATAACAGTCAGGTGAGTAATCAGAGAGATCAGCTGATGCAGTCTGAGCCAGAAACTCAGAAGACAGCAGCAGTGGATAGTGGCGCACTAGATTAGCTCAGACAGCAGAATCACTAGGCAGAACGGGAGTAGCGCAGCAAAACCTCGACAGATAATTTCTTATGTTATGGTCCATCAGTTCTCAGACAAATTACTGTAATTTTTTGCATCCAGCTCTGCCATCTCTGTCAAATGGAAAAAGCTGTTTATTTTTAATGTCAGAATTTTTAAGGGCAATATTCATCAAGATCATCTTACCACCATTTTTAATTGTTTACGTTTTCAAGCATGATCAATTTACCTCTGAAAATATTGTCCATCCTCTACCACCAACTCTTAATCTGGCAATTTTTTTATCATGATGACTTTTTGAACAATAGGCCCATTGTGACATTTTGACTAAGTACTAATGTCCATCAGTTGCCTGTTTTGGTAGAAATTGATGTAGTCCAAATAAGAATTGTGGCACAACATATGTATAAAGAAATTCATTAATAGCACCAAAAATAAAGGTAGTTTTCTTGGTTGAATCTTGATACCTGGTATAACGTGTCCTGGAAATACAGCAATACAGTTATGTGGCAAAAAAGTACGCAAAAAAATTCTCAGTAGCAGATTTTATGGAATAGGCTACCTTCACCATAGGGTACAAGTTAAATTACTCCAATTCCTATTGACTAAAATCAGGCTTTTAAGCCACTGAATGCTAGACATATGTTTAAAGAACTAAAATGGCAAACACTCAAATCTAGACATATACTTCATCTTTCTAGACTTGTTTGTAACCACTTCTATGGAAATCTACCAGACAACCTGTACGATGTGTTCACTCTAGCTCTTCGTACTTCCTATTACTTCATATAAACTCACTGAGTTGACTACTACAAATAAGAAAGAAGCAGGTCAGTCTTCTCCTACAGATATCCAAAAGTCTTGTATAAACTACCCAAAAAATGCCTTTAAATGCCCTAAAAATAACTGCTTTTTTTTCTTAAAAAAGTAACTTTATACAAAAGATAATGTGTTATTTTTGTTATGTTTTGTTCATGTGTATCTAATTGTATAAATATGTAACTTTGTATTGTAATTTGCATTGTAATTGCTCTCCAGGATGTACTTGAAAACAGGAAGAATCATAATGTTTTATTCCTGGCAAAACATTGAAATAAATAAATCCATCCATCTATCCATATATACACACACATTATATATATATATATATATATATATATATATATATATATATATATATATATACACATACATACGTAAATGTTGCTACTTGTATAAACTTTAAAATTGTTTTAAATTTCCCAACAACAGAATATTTACCTTGATTCCCTACCAGGCAACATTCATAAATCACACAGTGTGTAAACATCAAATGAAAAATGTGCTGTTTAATAACATAAATTATGGTTGCTAACACAACTATTCATGTCAAGAATTGCTCCCTAGAGGATGTATAAACTACAGTAGCTCCCAGCAGTTAACTATGGAAACAGTCTTAATTAATATGAAATAATGTTACATGTCAACAAAATCTGTAATGTCAAATTACTCTAAAATGTTCAAAATGTCAAAGAAGGATTCCATGCAACAGAGAATCAACATTAATTGCATTCTTAAATCTTATCAGCGGGGACTCTTAAAATGAAATGTAATAAAAACTATTTTGAAATGTTACAGTATATTTATTATAAATCACTTCCCGTCTAGATCCTACTGTGCATGCTACTCTTTAACTATTCTGTTCATTATTTAAAATGATAAATAAATAAATCTTTCAATATAATTCTATAATTGTTTCCAAAACATCCCATCTTCAAATAGCTATCAGTGTGAATCGCAAAATATAACGTAACCTATTTTAGAGAGAAGTAAAGTGCACTATAAGCATCAATAGAAGCCCATTGATTCTGTTCAAATCATTAAAGGCCCCATACTCTGGAAGGAGAATAGGACTAAAGCAAACTACATTCAGAAAACAAAGATTACCATTGTAAGTGGGTGCTACTTTCTCATTTCTATCTTGTTTTAACCCCAACCACTACAATAGCAATGATGAAATACCTCCTACTGTTTATTGTTATATTTGCACTCCTCACTAAAATGTCTGGCACCTTTGACCTTCCACCATCCATTTCTTTCTTTGTTCACATTTCTTTCGTCCACACTCATCACTGCACACCAACTCCTCACTTTTCTCCACTCTTTTACTCCCCCACTATACACAAATAGGAAAGTGTGTGAAAAATTATACAGGAGAATAGTAGAGTAAAAGTCATATCTTTATCGGCTGAGTATTTGTACCATGCAAGCTTTTTACTCACTTAGCCAATAAAGGTATAACTTTTCCTGTACCAGTCTCTTTTTTCTATGGCTAACACGGTACTTCCTTTTACCTAAAAAAACATCTCATTCCCTGTCTTTCTCTCTTCTCCTGCTACTTTAAACTGCAGATATCGCACCAAAATCCTGGCCCCTTGTCCTTTTGGAAACATTGTACCTTGTGTCAATAGAGGAACAATTTAAACCTGCACTCCTTGTCTTCAACCACAATTTCTTCATTTTCTCTGTGCTCTCTGGAATGCTCACTCCTTTATTAACACATATAACACTATAATGGCAACAATCTCTTATGGTGATCTCTTCTTCTTTCACACTCTACATAAAAAAATTGTAAATTACTGTTTACACTCAGGGTGCTATATATATATATATATATATATAAATGTATTCATTCAGTCATGCATTTATATCAATGGAAATTTAAGGAATGTTTATGTTTCCCTTATGATTAGGGATGTATGAAATTTTTTACCTCATAAGCAAAACAGGTAAAAAACTGAACTTCCCACCAAGTGAGAAATTTCCTGCAAAAACTGGCAATTTTATACGTTTTTTCCACTGCAATCACCCACTGCATTGGTAGCCATAGAACCACATATATTGCCACCCTACTTTTTCCCACTATAGCTATAGAATAACAGATAATACCCCCCAATCATGTCCCACTGCAGTGGTAGCCAATGTAATCACACATGCCCCCCCCAGCCTTGTCCCACTGCACTGTTATGAAACCAAATACTGACACCCCCCCCTCCAGCCTTGTCCAACTGGTAGATACAGAAACATGTATTGAACCCCAACCCTCCAGCTGCTGCTACACTACAACTCCCATCATTCCCCACCAACCATATAGTAGCAAAAAATGATTGGAGTTGTAGTCTGGAAACAGCTGGAGAGTCTCTCATTACCCCTCACCGCAGCCTTGTCTAGTGGTAGCATTGTACCACACACACTGACTACCAGTGTTGACCCACTGCACTGGTTGCCACATAACTTCACACACTGACCTTGTAGCCTTGTTCACTGCATTGGCACCCAGAGAACCACAGATGCTGACCTCCCAAGAGTCCCAGCCATGTCCAACTGCACTGGTAGCAAAAGAAACATACACTAAGTCTGTATGGCTGTGAGACCTTTTTGGATTTGGGTGGAAATTGCAAAGTTCTCATGGGAAAGTATTGGCAGTGGGAAAAAGGTGAAAGTTTTTTTGTATTTTCAATGGGTGGGAATTTTAATGGGAAATGTTGTAAATTGTTGTTTTACATGAGTATTTTTTTTTGTTTTTTTACTTTTTGCTCATCTGTACTTCTTAGTACATCAGCTTCTAATACAGGGGTGGAAAACCTGAGTCCATCTAGCTTTTGAGGACTACAATTCCCATCAGTGACTGACTGACTGAAAGTAAAAAAAATTACAAAAGTAAAAAAGTAGTAATAATAAAAATATTTTCCATTAGTCAGCAGAGGAAAGAAAGCAATGTAATAAAGAAATATTTCCTGATCTGAGAAAACAAACTAGTTATCGGTTATAACTATAACTTTGTTGAATGACTTTTTACTGATGGAGGATCTGCAGGACTTGAAAGCGTCTAGGCCTTGGAAAAAAAAGATGTCCGGAAGCTTAGGCTGCAGAATGTCTATAAAAAGTTATACAAATTAGTATGCAGCCTTGTATTAGTCATCATCTGATTTAAACATGCTTACCACAATTTCTATGTAATCTATTATGACCAACCATACACAAAACACACTGGCAACGGTTGGGATATCTCTCTGCCACTGAAAAGGGAGAATGCCAAATGACAAAAGCAAGCATTTTGTGCATAATAATGTCACTCAATATACATCTGAAACTCAGCATTCACATTTTTTTCAAAATCTGTATAGAAAAATGAGGCACCTTAATTTGATGATCCTAGGCTAGTGGTTTTCAACCCGGGTGCCGTTAGCTCATGTTACAAGTTGAGGTACAAACTGCATATCCTTAGTCTTGTCTTAGTTTTGTGGTGATTCAGACCCTTCAAAATTATAACAATTAACTGGGTATCATTAGCATTAATGTTACTGACCCAGGAGATATATTGTAGCACCCATTTTGCGATATGATTGAAGTCTAAGGCAGTAGCCTGGGCAACATGTGCTTGACTCATTTCAGATAGTAACTGGTGGGCATCAGGAAGTTTAATTGCGAAGTTGTTATTACTTTGACTACAACCATACAGCCCTGGCACGTCAGTGACCACATGTGCCAGTTGAGCCAATGACAAAGGCAATGTATACTATACATTGCCTTTGTCATTGTTCTCTGCCTATCTTCCTCTCTGTGATTGTGAGGAATAGAGAAGCAGAAAACAGAACTACAATAAATAAAAAGTGGCCAAAGATGGGTGCAATTTTATTTAAATTAGTGGTGCTAGGGCATGACTAGGGGTATGTCACTTGTTGACCTGTTGCTACACCTTTGTGTAACTAAATAAATGATTTAGAGCAAATCATTATATTAACACAGACTAATTATAAACATATATAATTAATTTTAAAGAAACATTCAAGTTTTATAACTGTGGACTGATGTAAATCATTTATATACATACAACAAACTCTGATCTTGAAAAAGTGGCTGAAAGAAGGAGAGTTGCTACAATTGGAAGTACATGGGATTATATAAACCACACATGCAAGGACATGGTTGAAGATGCTTGGGAATTACAGCTACAAATGTCACATTTTATTTGTGGGGTATAGTTTATATAGAGATGGGGATTTCCACTCACTGGTGTTAGCATTGTCTCATTTATGTATCTGACTCATTGCTTGTATTGGTCTGTGGCGATTTCCCACTCAATTTCATAAAGGCGCGCACCTTCCTCATCTCATGTGTTGATATTATTATTTTGATATTATTAAGGGTTCTTTATTACCACCAGGTGTACTGTTTATCTCTTTGATGCATAGGAGACTTGATTGTATTTTGATTTATTCTCTATTTACCTTTTGTTCTGTCGGGTATATTTGATAAAGCGATGGGGATTCCTAGTGTTGGCATTGTTGGCATTAATATATATGATGTGATGCTTGGATTGGTCTGTGGTGATTCCCCACTCTATTCCACAACAGTTTGTATTTTCTTTATTGCATGTGTTGATATAATTTAGGGCTCTTTATTGCCTGCACCTGGCATTGTTTTATTCATATACTATACATTTCTTTACCATATAGGTTGTATTTGAGTTATCACTTATATTTACTTTTATCCTGATTGTGTTATTTTGAGCCTATTTGATTATAGCACATCAATTGTTTTTCCATATATTTATTTGTGATATGAGCCATATCATATATATAAATCTAAGTGAATCTAGTTTGCTGTCAGGGGCATAGCTGTAAAATGCTGATTGGTTGAGGAGGAGGCGGGAGCGTCCCTGCTGCCACACTTTAAGATGGCTTAGGCTTCACTCCCTGCATCCTCAGCCAACCACATAAAAAAAATTCAGACCTTGTGGTGGATCATCAGGATCCCTCCCTCACTGAAGTAAAAGCTTTTCCTGATCCTGCCCACTCCCACACAAAGCAGGGGAGTGCTCTTGCTCCCCTGCATCACAACTATTAACTACTATTTGTTTACTATTTCACCTTCCACTTGGAGTTTAGGCTTACACATTGTTCACTAACTGTCTTTTTTACTACATATCTATGAACACCAAGGGTAATTCATAGCTTGAGGACATAGGTTCAGATGTGTCATCATGCGTAGCAGTGTTACATACATTCCAGACATGATGTCAACATAATTCTTGTTTGTGAATGTTTCTATTTTTAAATAAAAAAGTATACTTTTGTTCATTTTATTTGGTGTAGGGATATTAAGTGCTTTGATTATTATGCATATGTATTGTTTGTATCTCTTGTGGTGCAGGTATGTGCATCAATATAGCAGCCTAGTTTCAGAGTTTTCATTTCAAGGTTACAAATTGGAGTGCAAAGGAATGTGTGTATACAAAATATTCGTTATGCAATTCAACATCCTCCCTCAGTAACCAACTCTCCCTCTTTGAGCAGTTTGGGGTTTAACCCTGGTTAGTGTGGAACAGCAGAGTAAATACAGTCGCTGTTTCTCCACCTCAGAAATGTGTTAGAAATGTTACATCCCTAAGGTGCATACAGATCAATAATATTAAGCGGAGACTCTTTATCTACATATCTGGTGAGGCTTGTCATTCCAAAAGGTGGTTGTTTTACTCCACATATTCTTAGTATTAGGTGGAACAATCCTTTATAATAATTCACTAGGATGCTTGTCAGAAGATTGCCCGAAAGCACAGAATGCTGGGAGTTCTGTGCTGGGAGCATTCTGTGTTTTCAGGCAGTCTCCACAGTGCATGACTGCGTTGGCGGCAGGACGCAGATCAGGACCGGCCTCTTAACCCTTTGAGTGCCATAGGGATACACTTCTGGCACTCAAAGGGTTAACATCACCGAGACCTTGGCCCCTGAACTTGGGCTTTTACACTAGTAAATATATATACTCTGCTACCTTTTACAAAACCACTAACCATAACAACTGATAGCTGAGTCAATGCATTTTGCAAAGTATCAACATTTTCCCCCCAAATTAGCAAAATCTCCTTTAACCCTTTATGTGCCAGAGAGGTATCCAATGCATTGCAAATGCTAAGATAAATATAAAATAATAAGCTATCAACCCTATATGTAGGAGGGAAAATGTTCACCACAGAAAACAGATGGTTTCCCCACCTATGGTAATTCCCATGAGAAGATGGTTCCCAACAATATCTTCCAGTGGCCAAATGGAGTTAGTGTGTTTGTGTGTGTGTATGCGCATTATGTTATATCCATACATGCATGATGTAGTGTGTGTGTGTGTGTGTGTTGGTTTCAACATGGTTAAGCATATTGACATCAATGGGCTTAATCTTCTGGGCCTATACTTTACAGCTTTCAATTTGCTTTCTCATAGGAACTTCAGAAAGAGGTAGAAACCTGTTTCTTATTCAGTGGAAATTCCAATAAGATGAAAAATTACATTTTCGCACATCTCTACTGTCCTGCTTTTCTTTTGCCAAATGTTGCATTTGTTTCAGATAGCCTGTGAAGGAGGTTGTTGTAATGTGTTAAACTACTGCTAGGTTGAATAAAAGCTTCAATAATGGGATCAAATCCATGTTTCAACATTGTTTCCATGATAAAAACAAAACAAAAAAAACCCAATATATTTTATAGAAAAATAGCAGTGTTGTAAGATACAGAACCTAAAAAATGTAAAATTAATATGTACAAATAAAATGCAATGGGTCTTACATATAAAACTTCAGCATGGCAATTTGGGGACATACCAACTTCCCCACTGGGGACAAATACAAATTCCACTTCATTTAAATTTAACTTTAGTTCCTTGAATTCTAGAGAAGTTTTCAGTGTACTGCAAAACAATGCATTGAAGACCTAACAGCCAACAGGTTAAGATTTCCCTGGATACATTTTACATGCCCCCTATGGTACAGTTGGTTTGCCCCTGAATTGTCCTGGCCCACGTTTATACATAAGGTCCAACTGGCTTCATAAGAAGACCAAGTGGTGCAATTCTGGGGCAAGTAACTGAACCACACAGAGTGAATAAATTCCAACTGATTTAAATGCTAGCATTTAAGCCACTGTAAATATCACCCCCTCCTCTCATGGTGCAATTGGTTTACTTCAGAATTGGTAATTTCTCACTTTCAATTTATACTTAATTTTGCAATGCTTTGGAGACTCCTCTACTATTCAAAGGGCTGTTTAGTGGGGGTGAGGAATTTGTAATTCCACATACGGTGCAGTAGGTATTTTCCAGAATTGTTGTTCATTTACTTTCTATATAAGGCAATTTCAGTTAAAGTAGATATATGTTATGAACTGGTAGGAATATATATAGCACTCAAGCTAATTATTAAGAGTTACACATACAATGACCCAAAGAGATAAAATATTTAAGAGTGTTCCAGTCCCAGTGCTCAATCTCGAAAACAAGCTGTGCCTGCTTGTAGATAGTAACCAATAGGTACTGCAGAAAACAAACAAAAAACAAGAGAGCACAAACAGGATACTCTCTGAATGTAGTACTTTAATTATAATCACAAAAATACATAAACACAAAAAGACCCCCTTCAGGGTATCTACTCACAGAATTCTCTATTAAAAACAGCCAAATAAGTTCTTAGGTCGCTCGATGTGGTGTGTTGATCTCCCTCGCACCAGCCTTAGCGTCCTGTACGCTTTTGGGCAGCCTGTCTCCTCGCGGTGATGTCAATCCAGAAGGATCCTGCAGCCTTGCATTCCCAGCTTCAGTTTTGTGCCGCTTCACGTTCCCACACAAGTTCTGACCTACGATTTGTTCAACGTAGGTTTTTTGTCTAGAACAAAGAGCTACCTATTCACTCATACATTCAATATTTATATACTCTTTGTGTTATCATTAAATAACATACAACCTTCTCATAATACAATACATTATAATAAATGTACATACACACTATACACACATTAAAATAGCAAATACATATTAATAAATTAAGTACAATTTATAAATCTATACACAATATATAAAGGATATATTTGAAAACAAACCTGAACTCCAAAGTGATCAAAATCTGGAAAATATATAATATAATAATATAATAAGCCAAATAAATATTAATAAATATTGAAACAAATAAAACCATCATTGCATATTAAAAACAATGTATGTCTATCTTGTCATTAATACCATTTGGAGTCATAGTTTGTAGCATGTATATCCAATAAGATTCCCTCTGGCAGAGATTCTTAAATCTATCTCCACCGCTTATACTCACTGGTATTTGTTCAGTTCCTACTATTCTCAGACCTATTACACTTCCCATCTGGCATTCCAAAAAATGTCTGGATACTGTATGTTTTTCAATCACTTTAATAATATTCATTCTATGTTCTCTAAAATGCCCCTTCAAACTGCGAGTAGTGCGTCCAATATATTGTTTCCCGCACTTACAGCTCAATAAATAAATAACATATTTGGAGCAGGAATTTATCCTAAGCATATTCTAAGCTTCTTTTTCTTTCTTGCGATCAATTACATATAGAACGTATTGAGATTTCAAATACGTTTAAAATACTAAATGATTTAAAAGATGAAAACAATAAGATGATGTGTGAAGATCTAGGTTCCAGTGATCATACAACAGAATGTAATGAGAGGAATTTGTTAAGGATTCCACAATCATTCTAAATGATGAGGTAGAGGCTAGTGAAATTGGATATCCTCTTAGTCCTGGGATTATAATTTTACTTCCTATTGAAAGTAAAGAACAAAGTAAAGGGACTGAATTTAATGAAGATAGACAAAAAATAATTATAGATTATAAAAAGATGAACACTATGGGGAAAGGGAGAAAGAAGAAAAACAATAAAAGAGATAGAAAATTGAAAGTTCAAAATGTGGAGCAGTTATCTTCCACTCCTTCCTCTACATCTCCTTTTTTGGGACCGAATCATCAGTCCCCGTTCTGATTGCGTATAAGGAGACAACTAAAGGATTCAGGGGGGAAATTTGTAGATACCCCTGTATTCGATCACAAGAAAGGAAAAAGAAGCTTAGAAGAGGAAGAAGAGGGGAAAGAGAAATGCCAAAAAAGAAAAAAGTGAATTGGGAAACAGAGAAGAAATAAATAATCTAGACATTTTTTATCTTTCACATAGAACTTTGAATATATGGGACATTAATCTTTTATGCAAAGGTTTGAGCTTTGCACCTATTATTAAAACCAATAGATTTTACTTGTTTATTGATTTAAATAAATGTATAAGGAATTTGACCTTAAAAAGGCATTTTTTAAAAAAAGAGGAGCAGGTAAAGAATTCTAAAAAGGATGAGATAGAGAATGGTGATCATGAAGATATCTATATACATACTGATTTTAGAAGGAAATCTACTTTTTATCCTGTAGAATCAAAAGGAAATTATATCAATTCATTTTATTCTTTACTTTTGGAGGATTTTAATTCATTATGTGATAGGGCTCAAAATAATCTTTCTATCCATGAAAAAAGATGTTTGAAGGAACTAATGGAGGATAAAAATATTGTATTTAGAGCTGCTGAGGGAGTAGGTTTCAGAACAAGGAAGATTATTTGAATGAAGCTAAGAATATTGTGAAAAATACATCCTATTGTAAGAAATTGAGTAAAGATCCACCAGTGGAGATAAATGGCAGATTATTAAATATGCTAAATAGGGCTTATCAGGATAATATAATAAAGTGGAAAAAATATTTTTATAGAATCAGTATCCAGTAACACCAATCATATACCATTTACCTAAAATTCATAAAGTTAGATGCAATCCACCAGGATGTCCCATTGACGCAGGGATCGATTCAATCACATCAAATCTTTCCCAATATGTAGATTTTTTTTTACAACCGTATGTGGTGAGTTTATTATCATGGTTCCCGTGATTTTCTGTCACTCTCTTGTACCATTTAGCTCTCTGCTGTGGTGTGTTCCTATTGGTGGAGCTTGGTTATGCCCGCCCAGTGTGGCCTTCTTATACCGGGCCTCTGGCACCTGTCAGGTGCCCTTTCGTGGTGTTCCAGTACCAGTGCTTCCGTTGCTGTGTTCCTGTGTACCGATTTGGCTTGTCTGACTATTCTACTGGTTCCTGCTCCATGTATGACTCGGCCTGGCTGACGTTCCTGCTCCGTGATAGATCCGGCTTGTCTGACGCTCCTGCTCCGTGTATGACCCAGCCTGGCTGACGTTCCTGCTTCGTGACTGGTTTCCTGCGATCCTGTTCCAGCGAGATCTCGTCTATGTCGCTTGATGACATTGTGAACTGTTTATCTTGAGCAGTATTTACTGACCTCCCACTTGCTGAGCTTGTTGCCTCCGTTACCGAGCCTGTCCGTTAACAGTTGCAGGGCTTGTTGCCTCAGATACTGGGCCTATCCGTTAACACTTGCTGAGCTTGTTGCCTCCATTACCGAGCCTGTCCGTTAACACTTGCAGGGCTTGTTGCCTCAGATACTGGGCCTATCCGTTAACACTTGCTGAGCTTGTTGCCTCCGTTACCGAGCCTGTCCGTTAACACTTGCAGGGCTTGTTGCCTCAGATACTGGGCCTATCTGTTAACTGTGATACCGATAGCTCTTTCAATACACTCGCTCCATCTATGCACCGGAAGGGTGCTACTGGCTCTGGTCCTACTCAGCTCTGGCAGTGTTGTGTATCCGTTAATGCACCAAGGGGTGCTACTGGCTCTGGTCCCATTCAGCTCTTGCAGTGTGTGTATCTGTTGACACACCAAGGGGTGCTACTGGCTCTGGTCCCATTCAGCTCTCGCAGTGTCATTAACCCGTTCAGCACCGGAAGGGTGTCGTTGGCTCTGGTCCCATTCAGCTCACGCAGTGTGGTTAATCCCGTTACGCACGGCAGAGTGCTCTTGGCTCTTGTACCATTTAGCTCTAGCACAAGTGGTTGGTCTTGCCTATTGCCAGTTCTTTGAGAACTACTGCCTGCCACCTCACACCTCAGTCTCTGGCTGCTCTTGTCATCTACTGGGCGTTGTCTTTTCAATTTTTTTTTATGATGATTTTAAAATTCAGAGTAAGACCTATACAAAAATGTGGATACTAATTCTTATTTAGATCCAAATAGGGGCCACCTAAAGAAATTGATTAATAATATTCCCTATGGGCAATTTTTAAGATTGCAACAAACTGTAGTAGAGATATAGAGAAAACTATGGAGAAACATTGGAATATTCTAAAATGTGACCCCATCCTAGGGGTTAAACTACCTAAGAAACAGAAAATGGTATTTATAAAGGCAAAAAACTTGAAAATTATGTTAGCACTGAGTTTTTTAAGAAAAGAAACTAAAATAAAAGATTGTTTTGGTTTTCTACATAATAGATGCCTAACATGTCGGTTTATAGAAGACAAATTAATTTAAATCTCATATAAGTAAGATTAAAAATAGGATACATTGCTGCTCCAAATATGTAATTTATTTATTAAGCTGTAAGTGTGGGAAACGATATATTGGACTCACTACTTGCAGTTTGAAGGAGCGTTTTAGAGAACATAGAATGAATATTATTAAAGGGAGTGAAAAACATACAGTATCCAGACATTTTTTGGAATGCCAGATGGGAAGTGTAATAGGTCCGAGAATAGTAGAAATTGAACAAATACCAGTGAGTATAAGGGGTGGAGATAGATTTAAGAAACTCTGCCAGAGGGAATCTTATTGGATATACATGCTACAAATTATGACTCCAAATGGTATCAATGACGAGATAGACATACATTGTTTTTAATATGCAATGTTGGTTTTATTTATTTGTTTCAATACTTATTAGGCTTATTTTTAAGTAATATATTTTTCAGATGTTGGTCACTTTGGAGTTCAGGTTTGTTTTCAAATATATCTTTTAAATATTGTGTATATTTATATATATTGTATTTAATTTATTATATATACAGTATATGTATTTTTTTAATATGTATTTGCTAATTTAATGTGTGTATAGTTTGTATGTACATTTATTATAATGTATTGTATTATGAGAAGGTTGTATGTTATTTTATGATAACTCAAAGCGTATATAAAGATTGAATGTATGAGTGAATAGGTAGCTCAAAGTGGTTCTAGCCACGAAACATACGTTGAGCAAATCAGAGGTCAGAACTTGTGTGGGAGCGTGAAGAGGCACCAAACTGAGGCTAGGAACGCAAGGCTGCAGGATCCTTCCAGATTGACATCACCGTGAGGAGACAGGCTGCCCGTGAGCGTACAGTACGCTAAGGCTGATGCAAGGGAGATCAACACACCACACAGAGTGACCTAAGAACTTTTTTGGCTGTTTTTAATAGAGAATTCTGTGAGTAGATACCCTGAAGGGGGTATTTTTGGGTTTATGTATTTTTGTGATTATAATTAAAGTACTACACTTAGAGAGTATCCCGTTTCTGCTCTCTTGTTTTTTGTTTTTTTTTTTATATATATATATATATATTATGAACTGGTTTATCTAACAAATTCCCTTTGAAGTCTATGTTGAGATTTGTAGATAAAATCCTTGACCTATTAATGTTACCAACTGTAATCCATGTCTTAGTCTGTAACAGGAGTACATTGTTTGGTATTTACCTCTTTCTTCATTCATCATACACATCAGACACAGGACTGGATTCAAATGCAGGAGATAAATGTTACCTCCCATTTTATCAAAAATATTCCTGTTGAAGTCTATGGAGATACCTGGAGATAAAAGCAGAGATAAAATTAGCACCTGCATTTGAATCCAGCCCACAGTGTGCCCATTAAGTACATTTGTAAACATATTTCTCTTTCATTTGCAATTCTGTTTGTAAGTAGTTATTCTCACATTTCCTCACTTTGTTTTTATTAATACAAAACATACTTGAAAGTGAGAGTAATCTCAATGCATTCTTCCTTGTAAAACACTTTCTAAATAAATAAATAAATAGATTCATACATAAATAAAATGTATTTGTATGCTAATATGTTCTTTTCTTCTTAATAACAGATAAAACCTCAGACATGAAGATTCTTCTCTTAAAGGGATAGTAATACTTCGTTTTAACTTTATTTTATTTTGTAGGCATTAAAAAAACATGAAGAATGATATAAGTCTTACCGCTCAAACCTTTATGGTTTAAGAGATATTCACAAGCAAAGTTCCCCTCCCCGCCCCTTTTACCTAGTGTAAGCCATCTCTTCTCAGATGTGAATCTGGTTGTAAGACCAAACAGATAACAGAAGGGGACAATTTTCTTTGTATGAAAACAATGAAAGCCCTTCCCCCCTTGACAAGTTTTTCAGCTTTTTCCCTTATCTTAATTGAAGATTGTCCCTCTCTGCAGTCTACCTGGGCATCTCCCTTCTGATCTGGTTGAACAGGGGGGGATCCTTTGTTTGTGAATATCTCTTAAACCATAAAGGTTTCAGAGATAAGACTTATATCATTCTTCATGTTTTTTTAATGCCTACAAAATAAAATAAAGTTAAAACGAAGTATTACTATCCCTTTAAGTGTTTTTATAGTTATTTCACAGTCTTGTAAGTCCAAAATCAGTTATTGGGAAGGAAAGATAATGCAGGCAATAAAAGAGCAATAATTGGGTGGATACTATAGGGCAGGACTGTCCAAGTTCAGTCCTCAAGGGCCACCAACAGGCCAGGATTTAAGGATGTGCAATAAAGGTTTAAAATGTACTTTGCTATGAACAGCAGCAGAAGAAAGAGACTTGGAAGTTATTATTTCAAATTACTTGAAGTTAGGTAAACTGCAGCATAGATGTGGGAAAATCTATAAGGGTGCTGGGTTGTACATAAAAGGGTATTAGCAGTGAGTAGAAAGAGGTGTTAGTGCTATTTTGTGGATCACTGCTAAAGCCTCACCCCAGTGGTTATGCACTGAGGAGTATTAAAGCGGTAATAAAGAGGAGATCACTTCTCTAGAGTTATAAACTTTCTACATACTGTGTTATTCTATGAGGTAATTCACCAAGATTTGGGGAAATCTTAATGAATGGCTCCCGAAGAATAAAATAGAACTTGGAGAGTTTATCTCATTAGTGATATCATCTCCACTTTATCACCTCCTTATCATACTATAGTCAGAGGCGCAACTAGAAGCCTCCAGGGCCTGGTACAAGAAGTGCCACAGGCCCCCACCACCACACTGGCCCCCCTGACCACATTGACCCCCTCCACAATAGCCCCCATCTCCTACCTGGAGCTCCCGCACGGTCCTTTTAGTAATGCAAAAGCGCTGGGAGATGATGTAATCTCTAGGCGCTCTGCATTACTGGAGCGCTGGTGGGAGATTGCGGGCGCCAGGGGGAGGGGTCACAGTTACTCCACTGACTATAGTGCATAGTATAGTTTGGGAAACCACATCACCAGAAGGCCATTAATACATTGGAAGTAATTTAAGTAGTCCAAGAAAGAATCATTAAAATTGTACAAGGTATTCATGGCAAAATATACATGGATAGAATCAAAGACCTTAATTATTATAGCTTGGAAGACAAAAGGGATGCAATAGAAACCTTTAATTTTATTGACGAATTTAATACGATTCTATAGGGGAGAGTAATAGTAGAAATGATAGCATGGTCAAAAGTTAAGGGATAAGATACTCAAAAATAATTTAAGTACTAATTTAGGGAAAATGTGATGCATTCTTGGAACATCCTCCAAAAGAAGTGGTGTGGGCTAATACAGTGAAGGAATTAAAATGCTTATGATAGACTTAGTCTGTTCAGATAAATATTATGAAGGTGCATTTATCTGGATAGGAAAATTGTCAGACTTTGTGGGCCATTAAAATCTAAGTTTCAATGACTATTATTTTTCTTGTACAAGTAGAGTGGTACATAATGGGTAGACTGTACCAATACACAGCTCTTTTTTTATTATACATTGGCATAAAAATGATGCACATGTTCTTCTGGGTATGTCCTAGTTTATTTGATCACTTTAGCACATACCAACACACCCCTAATGTCACTACTATAGCATGAGCAGGAAAACTGCCTAATGTTAGTAAAGCATCCTCTGTTACCTGTTAGTACATAAAAAGAAACAAGACACATAGGAACAAAACTCACAAAAATGCCCATACACTTCCACACTGTACACCCCTTGGTACAATTGTTTTAAAGTGAGACATTTTCCATATAGACAGCAGGGTAAATTAAATAGTGTTGTGTAACACAAACAAACTGGTCCCAGCTCCTAATTTAACCCTCTGAGTGCCAGAGAGGTATGCATCGCATTGCAAAGCAATGCGCTGCATACCCCTCTGGTGCTCAAAGGGTTAAAGATGCATTGTATCATTACATTCACCCTATTGTGTTTTTGTGCTAATATAAAATGCTCTGAAGAAAACATATCACGCACAATTTGCAGATATTATGAATCATCAGAGTCTACAATAGGAACAATCTGATTCAGCATAATTATTATGAGCTGTATTGACTGAGTCATGCAGGCATTATCTATGCTACTGTATGCCACGCATAACAGCAATAATCCACCATAATGCTTAAGGTAGATGGGATTATCTGTCTATCTCATTGAGATGTTTTCCAGCAGTCTCTTTAACACTTTGGGTGCCAGAGGTCTTTCCAATGCATTGCAACATGTTGCAATGCATTGGATACCTCTCTGGCACTCAAATAATTAAAATGTGTGGTGTTAAATTTGATCATTTTAAAACTTCCTGCCTACACTGTTGTTTGGAAAGCTTATAGAGCTCATCAAACATATTCAGCAGGCTATAGCCGAATGAGTAAAATTACAACATACAGTACATGCCACAGAACCTTCTTTTTAGAGAAAATGTATAAAGATACTGTGTACACAAGTAATGCATTTGTACATTCTCAATGTAGATCACATTTTAGCCCCATTTGCTTCATTTTCTGACTCCACAGAACCTGACTGAGAGTCCAAGAGGTGTACAAGGACAAGGCACTGTTTTATTTTTCCACCAAGCAGAATAAACAGATTAACAGCTCACAAATCATGACTGGACATGATGGACAGTCAAAGTGATGTGTATGGTGGTGAGGGGCGAGTGCCTAATGTACAATAAAGCAGAGATAAATTCTCCAGTGTGATAAACTCTCAGTTCCTATGTTTATATGAAGACTATGCACTAAAATATTTGAAGCGTAAGATAGGCTCCATAGGGGGTTATGCACTAAGGCAGGTGGAGATGTCTTCTCTAATGATATCTCTTCTCCAGATCCTATGTATTCTATGGTGCCCAAGCACTAGGATCTCCAGAGTTGGAGAAATATTAGTGCATTGGCTCCGTAGAATAACATGGGAACTGGAGAAGTGATATCACAGGAGAAGTCATCTCCACTTTATCACCTCTTTTCACACCTTAGTGCATAATGCACCTAGAGTGTTTATCACACTAGAGAATTACCTTTCCTTTTATCATGCTTTTATCTCACCTTAGTTCACCTCTTCCTGTTGATGTTTTACTTTCAATTAAGTTAGATTTAAAACCCTTTGATTGCCAAAATGGAATCCAATGCATTGGACAGAATAAATAGAATATGGGGTGAATGATAATATATCCTTCTTTACCGTATATTGCATTGTGTAACAGCTGGAAGTTCTCTTTCCAACTTTTATTATACTTGACATTGTCAAAGGATTGTAGAAAAATAATGCCCTGAAAAATTATAGCAGTATTAGGTCAAATAAAAAGATCTTATATACTTATGACAGTATCCTTCAGAGTCATTATTTTGTTGCTCCAGCAACGGCTTTAGCTGCTGTGGTATTACTGAATAAATTAGCACTCAGGAGAACTATAACTGCTGTTGAGGAGATTAGTCTTTTTATAGGGAACAGAGAGCATTTCAGTGCACTTTCACTTAATATGCTCTCATAACATAATACTTAATTCAGATCACAGCAAAAATATAATGTTTGCTGAGTTTATTTCTGTGTGGGATACTGATAATGCATTTGCCATTAGGAAATCTGGATTCTCAGCAAGGAGAAAGCATTTCCCATCTAGGGATGGGGGAAACTTTCTGCCTCAAACTGAAATCGGCGAAAAATGGCATTTTCTAATTGGTGAAAAATTTCCCGTGTACAGTGCCGATTTTCTGCTTTTTTCCACTTTTTCCACCCACTGAAATCAATGGGAACATAGAAGTTATACACAGCACATTACAAATAATATATTATTTCCCAAAGGCACAATATAAAAGGGGCATGAGGGTGCCTGTGTTGGTGGGGTGTAGGGAAAGAATCAGTTGAACAGGGGATGATTTTTGGGGGGTTCTCTACTGGGATTGGGGGGCACTTATAAAAAAATAAATCCTAAATAAAATAAAAACCTTAAGACATGGTATAAAGGGGTCTGAGGAGGATGCCTGTGTTGATAAATGAATGAATAATTTGAACAGGGAATTTGTTTTGGGGGGGTTATTGACTGCTATTGGGGGGACAGTTAATAAAAAAATAAATAAATAAAATAAAATTAGACATTTGTATTTAAGTGACAGAGACAGAAACCCCCTGACATAAGCTGCCACAGGGGTGGACTGATACTTGACTTGATAGAGTATTTTGTAGATGATGATTTGTTTGATTTGTTGTTAGAGGCCTTTGTAGGACTTTGACTTATTAGAGGCCCAAGCCCTGAAGAAACATTGATTTGTAGGACTTAAAGGGATAGTAATACTTAAGTATTACTAATCCTTGTAGCAAAGTACTACTTAAAAAAATGTATTGCCCCCAGTGTCATCTCTCAAACCTTTATGGTTTGAGAGATGAACTCTTCTAAAGTTGCCCTCTCCCTCCCCCTTCCCCGTAGTCAGCATTCTAGCTGACTGAAAGGAAGAGAGTCGTACGACTTTCAGGTGGCTCTCCAGCACAGCCAGATCGCGTTACTAAAAAAGAAAACTTTCACTGAAATGGTCTTCTACGTGTGCTTGGCTTGCAAACACACATAGACGACCAGTTTAGTGAAAGTTTTCTTTTTAGTTAACGTGATCGCGGCTCTGCTGCAGAGCCGCCTGATGATCTCTGACCGGATTTCCCTTCAGTCAGCTAGAATGCTGACTACAGGGAAGGGGGAGGGTAACTTTAGAAGTGTTCATCTCTCAAACCATAAAGGTTTGAGAGATGACACTGGGGGCAATACATTTTTTTTAAGTAGTACTTTGCTATAGGTATTAGTAATACTTAAGTATTACTATCCCTTTAAGCTTGTTTGGCACAAGCCCTAAGGAAACATTGATTTGTAGGACTTAGGCTTGTTAGAAACAAACCCCCCAAAAAGTGTTTATTTTTGTAGGACTAGTTTTTTTTCTTTTATTTATTTTTTTTTTTCAAAACACAAGCCCTGAGAAAAAAATAAAAATGCCCTACTGACCTAGTGCCAGCAGGTCATGTTGGCCAGTGGCCACTGTAAATGTCCTCCTGAGTCCTGAGTTGCAACTGCTGTTCATACTGCTACTGCTGAGTTGTTTAACCAGCAGGATGATTAGGCAGCTGAAAGGGAATGGGATCAACAATAGCAGTAACATGAAAGATGGATGATGGTTCCATTTGCCACGACTGGCTCCAGTGATGCGCCTGATGCAGTAGCAGCAGAATAAGTAGCCTCCAGTATTTATTTGTGGAGAAAAGAACAAGTTGGCCATTAAATCTTCTCCACCTGTCCCTTCTGCAAAATCATCATGGGTGTGTTGCTATTAGAATATATTTTTTCCCTTGAGTGCAGGAACAGCAGGTCTCATCAGCATCTGCAATGTGCACAGAGTGTGTGTGGTAAATAACATTTGTGGGCACAGCTGTATCCAAACACCACAACACTCGAAACCAAGTACTGCCTCTGTCACAGTACCCCTTTTCCACACACATGACAACTTGCTGACAGTTTAATAGTAGTGATGAACCCACCCTGCCACCATCTTAGCATATTCTGCAGGATGGACTCTCCTTAGATGCCACTTGATGCACTGATTGCGATTCTCCTCCACCACACTGGCATGTGTGGTCAGAGCACCACACAGTGTGGTGTGCAATGGGTAGAGACAAACTGCCACATCCTAACATCAACAGAGTGGCTATCATTTGGCGGGGGATGTAATGAATGAGAAGGATTGGCAGAAGATGTAGTTACCCTAGAAGGTGATGGTGAGCTAGCTGTTTCACTCATCCTGGAACTTACAGTCTCTGTCTGGGTTGTTTTATTCCTCCTCCTCTTTGATCTCCGCCTCACTTCTTATTGCCTTTCTGGAGAGTCAGGGACAGCAAAAGTGGTGCTTGATTTCTGTGGTGGGTGTTTGTCTTTAACATGTTTGGAGTAAATAACATGGTGCCTGTGTTTCATGTATGATATCAGGGCGCTTGTGCCAAAGTGTGTTCCTTCCTTTTCTCTTTTCACTGACTTGTCACAAATTGTGCACAGTGCCATTGCTGATGACTGTACTGTGCCTGCCCCAACATAAAAATAGTCCCACACCCATGATGACTTCAGAAGGAAGGGGAAAAGTGGAGAAGAATGGCCTCTTTCTTCTTGTCCTCCACATTCCCCTTCATTGTCTGTGGCAGCGGATAATGTTGCTGCTGTTGCTGC
This sequence comes from Rhinophrynus dorsalis, assembly GCA_037306005.1. NCBI lineage: Eukaryota > Metazoa > Chordata > Amphibia > Anura > Rhinophrynidae > Rhinophrynus > Rhinophrynus dorsalis. Next base: position 150,936,231 of record CM074719.1, on the reverse strand, counting down.
TACTGCCTCAGAGTCAGTATTGCAACTAGGATCAGGAGTATTGCTACTGCTGGCAAGTGGAACCTGTCCTAGTCCCGCATCACTTGTTGACCCCATTCCCACTGTGTCCACAGTGGTCTGTGGCACACTAACCTAAAAGGCCATCAATGTCTCTTCCACCCCAGCTTCTCCAGCATCATCAACATCACCACCACTAGTCCCTACATGCTGTTGTTGCTGCTGCTGCTCTATTCCAGACTTCTCAATGCTGCTTGGAGAAGGTGATGAGCAATGTGACAGAGGGTCCCCTAGTGTTACACTTGCCATTGCCTTTTGTCCTGAAGAAGAAGGCAGACTAGCACTAACAGAAGTAGCAGCAGGCACAGGCAGCTCATCTGTGCTCCTGCTGGTGGTGTTGGTATTAATTCTCAGCCTGCTCTCCTTCCCCAACACCAGTTCTGGCCTCTTAAGGATCATGTTCCACCTGGACACTTTAGTGAAGAGAAGGAGAGGACTCCCAGTCCCAGGGTCAGGAGAATGGTGTGGGCTCCCTTGACTGCTAGTCTGGATGCTGTAAAATGTTTCCCCTACCACTCCGGCTGCTTCACCATTACTGCTACTACTAACACCAACCACATCAAGTTCAGCCGCAGAGTCTTCCTCCTCAGTCTCACAGTCACTAATAATATCAGGATATTGTTGATTACCCACTCCTTCACTTCTAAGGCTAACAAGCTGCTGGACCTTAGTAGCAGTAGTACTAGCACTGGCAGGACTGCTTGGTAATGGCAAGCGTGATTTAGGGTCCCTTGCTGTCACACTTGGCATCAGTTTCTCCTTTACCCCATGAGTACTACAAGAAACACTAGCAACAGACAAAGTATTGGTGACAGCAGTTTCAGCACTGGCAGCAGGTTCAGCACTAGCAACAGGTACAACACTAGTGGCTGCAGGATCAGAAATGGTGGCACTGGCAGCAGGGGCAGCACATCTGGCAACAGGTACGACACTAGTGGCTGCAGGATCAGAAATGGTGGCACTGGAAGCAGGGGCAACACATCTTGCAGCAGGCACAGGCAGCTGACCTGTCCTGCTCTCACTATCCTTTTCTCCCTTCCTTACCATTCCCTTTTCTCCCTTCCTTCTCTTTCCTCCCTTCCTTCCCTTTTCTCCCTTCCTTCCCTTTCCTCCCTTCCTTCTTTTTTCTCCCTTCCTTCCAATTTCCTTTTCTCCCTCCCTTCTTATTAAATTCCCCAAGATCCCTTGGGGTGATTTAGGGGGACTGGACAGCATTGGTTCAGTACTGCTAGTCACTTCCTCCTCAGACTCAGACTCAGTGGATACATAATAAGGGTCCTTCCAGTTCCTCTTATTGCTGCTCATAGTGATAGGAGTCACTATGAGCCTCTCCCGCCTCAATTTTTGCTAAATATCATAAGAGAACAGCACAGCACATCTATCTCTCTCTGTATCTGCTTCTATTATGTCTGCCTTCAGGGAAAAAGTCACGTTTTTATAGCGGAAGTGCGAAAACAATGTAAATCAATGGGCGAAATCTTTTTAGCCATTGAAAAAATGGCAAAAGATTTTGGCCAATGGGTGAAAGATGCGACAATTTTAACCGCTAGTTTTAAAGCGGATTTTCCTGTGAAAAAGCGGATAACAACGTGGTTTTCATGAAATTTCTCACGGGAACACGGCGACAAGTTTCGTTCATCCTTATTCCCAACCCTGACCTGGGCCCATTGATTTTTTTTTTTTATTAATGATCTAGAAATGGGTATTTAAAGTAATGTCTCAATCATTGTTTATGACACTAAGGGGTACATTGAAAGGCAGCCATTAGCAAAAAAAAGCACTAACGGGTATGCTAACATGTTGTAAGCCATTCAAAGGTCTGTCTTAAGAACAGCTAATGGCAGTTCACAAATCCTTACGGCCGATAGACTGACGTGCTTTGAGGCACATAAAACAAGATTCCCCAGAGCCATTTAAAGGAGTGTGGTACTGCTAATGGCTGAAAAAAAAGACCCAGTTTTGTTAGCTGTTAGACACATAACAGTAAAAAAAACACTGTTAAATCCTCATACCGCACAAGCATGTAAATGGCAAAATTAACCTGTGCAATGCCAAAATAACACAAAAACATGGACAGACACCACAAATCACTGTCACACACAACAAAAAGCAACACCACAGGGACATGGACCTCCAAAAAAACATCAACACAACATGGCACGGAACAATGAGGGTTATCACACAACATGGACACCTGCAAATACAAAAAAAGCTCACCTGTGCAACATTACCACACAATCCAGATGCAACCTGTACCCCAAAACTTTACACCCGCAACTGACAGAGACACAGTAATCAGAACACACCACATTTTAAAACACAGACACGTCTGCAAACACTTACCTGAACAACAAACACCTTCCCATTGTTCAGCACTCACCTCATCTCCACACCTACACAACGCACTACCAGGTACTTAAAGGGACAGCTCACCACACTCACTTGTGGCTTGTTTTCCACTCAAGGAGAGAGAGATAGAGAGAGAGCAATAAGTATGTTGGGATACTTAATGATGAGAAGACTGCGGAGAAGACATGCAAGGGCGAGAGCTAGGGAAAACCAGCAAGCCCCAGGCACACCTCATCAACAGCCTTCACCTGTGGCGAGTGAGAAGGCTCTGGCTCAGCAACCACACAGGAGCCCATCCCCACCTGGAGGACAGCACCTGCCTGCAGATGCACAGCTGCAGCAACAGGATGCTCCACAGCAACAGGATGCTCCCCAGCTGCCACAGGGACCCCTGCAGCAGCAGAGGATGTATAGATGACCACCAAGGCCAAGGGTATACTGCCCAAGGGTCATCATCTTTGGAATGGCTGATGATGAGGTGATTGATAACTACATGTTGAGGCCACACAGCATCATTGCCTTGTATGAGGTCATCAAGGATCAGTTGGATCCCATCTACATCCATAACCATGCCCTATCTGTCCTGCAAAGACTCCTGTGTGCCATATGCTTCATGGCAAGTGGCGCCTTCCAGTTCACTGAGGGTTACGGATCTAGCATGTCACAAGCCACATTTTCCAGAGTGCTGACCCAGGTCTTGCCAGCCCTCAAAAGCAAGGCCAGTACCTACATACATTTCCTCATCACTGACATGGAGTGGATACATCTCAAGCAGGGCTTTTACGCAAGGGTATTCAAAGCTCCAGCACTTGACGCACATCTATTCATCAACAGGAAGAACTTCTACTCTATAAACATGCAGATGGTGTGTGACAGCAACATGAGGATTATGAATGTCTGTGCAAAATATCCTGGCAGCTCTCATGATTTGTACATTCTCCAAAACTCCTCAGTACACAGAGACTTTGAGAATGGAACTTATACAGTGGGATGGCTTCTGGGTGAGTTCACAATACTACATCACACCACATCCACAGGTGTACACACAGCACTGCTCACCATGCTCCTGACTCACAGCTAGTAGGTCCACCACACAAAACATCATTCACACATGTGCTCCCTGTTTCACCATGTCACTCACAGGTGATGCTGGCTATGGATGCAAATTCTGGCTACTGACCCCGGTCGCCAATCCCCAATCATATGCCCAGGAAAGATACAACCAGGCTCATGCCATTGAGCTGACATTTGGCCTCCTTAAGTCTCGATTCCAATGTCTGGACCACTTGGGGGGGAGCACTGCAGTATGCCCCAGGAAAAGTGTGTGACATCATAATGGCGTGTGCAATACTGCACAACATCGCAGTGGACACCAGGCTGGTGGATGATATCCAGGCTCCCCATACCTGAAGTGCCCATGGACATTGGCTATGTTTAGGAGACCCTGAGATGGACTCAGATCAGACACAGGCTCATAACGGACCACTTCATCTGTGAGTATAACACAGGCATTCAAACAATCCATGCAAGTACTCTATCAGTCCTGTTAATTGGTGCCAACACACTAACCACACCGCACATGATGTTCTGTTTCACCCCACAGGATCATTGACACAGCACTGCACTGGCAGCAGTATGGCCCCAAACATCATCCATACCATGGACGTGGCATATTGTGTGTGGGGATTCCATAACCATCTTCCATTCCCTTCTCCACGTTCACATACATACCTCAAGGATATCACACACACCCCCATGAGAACCAAGGTAAAACACATAACCCATGTTCAGCATGTTCCAGGACTTGATTGACAGCAACTAACGTGATTTGCCATGATCATAGCCAGAACAACCATGGTAGCCTTGTAACGAAAGAGTGTATACAATGCATTGGATAACACTTTGTCCCATCAGGGGTTGAAGGGCCATTGAGTCAACATGGGACCTGTACTTTGCTAGAGCTGAGAAGAGCAGCAGAGGGATGGATCTACAGTGGTATTGGTACACAACATAGAGGTCATGAAATGTGGATCAGATCTCAAGGGACACCATGCTGACCTGTGTGTGTGCAGTGATGTGCGTGTCCCTGACATAAATACACATCAACAAATATGTCTTTATAGCTCCATGAAACAAATACATTTGGCCTGCCACTGTCACTCTCACAGTGGCAGTCCAAATGTATTTGTTTGATGTAGCTATTAGGACGGTATTTGTAGATGTGTGTATACATGTCATGGGCACATTTCCCTAGGGCTGGTTGACATCCCCTTAGTTCTCTCCATAATGGGTTACAGACGAGTACACAACACATTACAAAGCAATGGTTTGTGTACTCCCCTGTAACGGAAAAGATTAAGGGGATAATAATGTGGAAGTTGTTGCATGACGATCAGTTCGAGGATGCTTCTCCAAATCCTGTCCTCTTGTCCCACAGGCGTCCATAGCATGATCCATCCTTGAACAGAGAAGTTTCTCATATGACTGGACTGAAGCCATGACAACACTTCCATGGAGCTCATTTCTTGATGTTTCAAGTGATTGTGTTGGTGATGCAATGTTTGACCTGATGTTCACAGCAACCTCTACATACCTCTACAATGTTTGACCTGATGTTCACAGCAACCTCTACATATCCACACAAGAAGACACTAATTCATGTGTGTGCTAACATCGAGGTATCAAACCTGTACAGTAAGAATGCTCATCTGCAGAGCTAACAAACCTTGTGAACAACACATAAGCAGTTCAGTAGTGTTTCTAAGGTAATCATATTCAGTTTAAATGTACCTTTCATGTGCCCATACAAGTGTTCAATGCATATATTGGCAATATACCCAGAAAACACATGTATGTTTTACTGTAGTCTGAGACACAATAAAGGAGAACCATCACTATTCTATCTGTGTTTGTATGAATAAATGTTGCATTAGACATGCCTCAATGTGGAAACACACCTTAGGCTAGAGTATCCCTCATACATGGGAAGGCATGACCCACATCACAGGAGTCCACTACTTGTTTGGCCGTGAGTGGACTCAGTGATGTATTCATGCAGACAGATGATGGTAGTGATACACTAATGTGTGTTGGGAGTGATGAAGAGGTGATACAGGGGACATACTTCCAGAGTAATTTCATGTCCATGGCTCAATATAATCAATGTCCTGAGACTGCTTTAGTTTGACATATCTCAGTACATGGGCTACATCAACAAACAACCAGACAAAGTGGACAAGTGTTATCACTGGTGAAGTGTGTTACAACCTTAGTAAAACAACAACACAACTTAATACATAACCCAATGCTCAGCCTAAGATTTCAATGCTTGTGCTACACATTGAAATCTTAGGAAGATCATTGGGTTATCCAGTAAGTAAGGTTGTGATTCAAAGTGTTATTGTGAAACTGACTTACTGGAGAATACAATGCTCACCCTAGGATTACAATGTGTAGCACCTAGGGTGAACATTGGGTTCACAAGTAAGTCAGTTGCACAATAAGACTTTGAATCATAGACTATTTTGCTGCATGTCACATAGCTGTTTGTTTGGTTTTCCCCTTAAACACAACAATTGATGCTGACGAATGTTCAGTGTTGCACCAGTTGTGGTGCTAAGGGGTATGTTTTGTTCAAATTCAACCAACACCATGGCCATATAACACTGTTGTGTTATATGGTTCCAGGGATGGATTGCCAGTTGAATTTGGACAACAGTGTGTGTGAGAACCCATGTTGTAACATCCCACAAACATTTTACCAAGGCAGAAGTTGTGTTCACTGCATTGCTTGGAAATGCATTGGAGACAACTCTGCCACCCAATCTATAACTGAATTCAAAGCAGATCAGACAGGATTCAAAAGCACAATGTTCTTTTATTAAGGGGGAAGATAACAAGTTGGGCATTTTATTTCTTTTTTTTTTTGGGGGGGGGCTTTCAACTGGGTGCCAGAGATGGATGCCCTGGCTGATTGCCTGGTCACCCTTTGCCCCCTAGGTGTGGCTTCAGGGATCACACTGGAGGGAGTGTTGGGTGCAGTGGTCCCCTCTGTAGAATGCAGCTCCCTCTCTACACGCAGGTTCTCCCTGCGGTTCTGTTCTCTCAACTCCACCAGCACCTATGCAAACATGTCCATCATCCCCATGTGGTGCTGATGGAGTTGTGTGTTGAGCCTTATCACCTCCAACTCCAGGGCATGGATCCTTGCCTCTATCCTGGAGGTGTTCCTCCGGATTCCTTCCGGCTCCTTGATATATTTTCATCTGTACTGCAGCTGGACCGGAATAGTCACCTCTGTAGGGCCATGCACTCCTCCTCCATCTCTGTGGGGAGTGCAGTGCTGGAGGTGGATGTGCCCGGTGATTGTGCTGCTGCTGTGTCCTCAGCTGCTTCTGTGTATTGAGCTGCTGTGTCCTCAGCTGCAGTGTCCTCAGCTGCCGTGTGTGCTGTGCCCTCTGCTGCTGCTGAGTGTGCTGTGGCTACTGCTGCTGTGACAGCTGTTGGACTGGCTGGTGCAGAGGATGCGCATATGCCCACCACATCAAGTGACTCACTGCTGCCCAATGATATCTGTCCTGGTGGTGAAGTGAATATTTCCCTCAGTAGAGGGTGCTGGGGCTCCCCAATCAGGCCCAGGGGTTGGTAGTCGTGTGGCCAAGGGTCATATCTTGGCCACTGGTATGTGCTTGGATGCCACCTGGGATCATACCTGAGGCCATGCTGGGGAGCCATCCAGGAGGGTATGTCCATCTGGGTGGAATAAGGCACATATTGGGTGGTGGACACAGTCCCTGTCAGCCATTGCCTCCCTGGTGGTGGTGGTGCTGCTGGAGGGTAATGTCTCCTGGAGGTGGAAGGATGCACTCACCTCTCCTCCTGTTGCATCCAGCCTCTGTACTGGGGTAGAGCAGCCAGTTGGGGATCAGCCAGTTGGGTAACAGCCGGTGGAGGTGCAGCCAGTTGGGTAACAGCCGGTGGAGGTGCAGCCAGTAGGGTAGCAGACAGCTGTGGAGGAGGTGTGGGTGGTGAGTACGGTGGCCAGCGGCTGGTCCCCTCCTCTGTGTACTCCTTACTGGGTGGTGAGGTAGCCTCCTCCACTGGCTCCTGCTGTTGTGGAGGCCCATAAGCTGTGTAGAGAAATGAGGTTGTGTGATTAGTAAACATAACCATGATAGGATTAAAGTGATATTAGTACTTAAAATGTGTAAAGAAAAATATATGTTGTAGGGTTTATCCCCCTGAGTAAAACAAGGGTACTCTCGCTGCTGCAGGGTGTTTCATTCAAATTGTATCACAGCTCAAAGTTGAATTCCTTTGGTGCAATATCCCAGTGGCCTGAAATTGTACAGGGGCGCTGTTGCTACATCATGGTCCCGGGACCAGAGCTGTCCATTGGATGGTGTAGAAACAGTGCCACTGTACAATTTCAGGCCACTGGGATATTGCCCCCAAAATATTCAGGTTTGAGCTGTGAGACTTTTGGAATACAACACCTTTCAGCAGTGGGGATACTGTTGTTTTACTCAGGGGATAAACGCTACAACATAAATTTTTACTTTAACATTTTGAGTATTACTATCCCTTTAATGGGATGGCAATGGTTAATTTCACCTTGATGTAATATTGTAGGCATTGTAAAAAGATGTGTATCAATGTTAGTCCTATCCCTCCTACCCTCATGGTTAGACTGATATTGCTCTATGTGACAGCTGGAGATATCAGTCATTTGACCATAAGGAGGCTCTTCAGCAAAGCCAAAATTGACCCATTTGGAAATGAATATTTCATTGGAATGGTCCACAGAGTGTGCTTGCAAACCAGGCACACTTATTAGAGCCTTCCAGTAAAGTATTTATCTCTAAATAGTGCAATTTTGGCTCTGCTGAAGAGCCTCTGTGTGGTCAAATGAGTGAAATCTCCATCTGTCACATAGAGCAATATCTGTCTAACCATGAGGGTTTGAGGGATAGGACTAACATCAATCCACATCTTTTTCCAATGCCTGCAATATTACATCAAGGTGAAATTAACCATTGCTATCCCGTCCAAGGTACACAGAAAGAAAAATGGTCTGATATGTATGTGGATATGTACCTTTCATATGGGTACAAACATATCCTTACAAGATATGAACCCATAAATCAGTTCAGTACATGTGATTACCTTACTGGCTATAAAAGTGAACCCATCACAAACTGACTTTTATTGATATCATAAATGAAAACATACCTCATATATCCCATCTAAGTAAGGTGGAATGTACTAGGTATGTGTATTCTGATGATATCAATAAGAGATAGTTTGTGATGGGTGCACATATATGGGCATTAAGGCAATCACACATAGTGAACTGATCTCTGGGTTTACATCTTGTTGGGACATATTTGTGCCCATTTGAAAGGTACCTATCCACATACATATCTGACTGTTTTTCTTTGTGTACATATCTTTTTTGAGCAGATCTGCAATGTGATTCAAGTGTTATTCATCCCTATGTTATCAGTTTATCATGTACAATGTAAGCTTTGTCTGATTTTACATGTCACTCTCTGGTTGTCATGATGGTATCCTATGCATTGCATTGTGATGCATGGGATACCACGATGGCAATCAGAGATTGATGTACTTGACAGGATCCTGTCCATGAGGTCTGTTCCAGTTGAATCCTGAAGGGCAACAATCAAGCCAGTATTGAAGGATATCTTTGATTGAGGCCTGTTTTTTTTTAGGGATGAGCCCATCCATTTTTCTGAGTGAGGCAGCCGTACTCAGTCATAGATATCCATAATTTATGGCCTGTTGTTGACCAAACTGCAATGGTTCATATTTGGTTCACATATGTATCCTGCAAATAATGGCTGGTATACCATCCATCCATGGCATCAGCACTCCTGAGGATCCATGTGTGAATCAAATATGTGATATATAATTTTAAATTAGAGTAAATGATTGCATACACAACACCAAGGCCTACTTTTTCCCCTTTAATTCTGTGTAATTGGTTTAGGCCTGTGTGTTACACATACAACCAGTTATTCTCAGTGGCACTGTGATTTGTGACCTGCTCCATCCTTTTTGTGATTCAATAAGTGGTGAAGTAGACCTGGTGAACTGAACATGATGCTGACTTCATCAGTGATCTCATTTCCCCATTTGCAATGTTTTCTATGGAGTCTATACAATGGGACCTTTGCAACTTGATTCATGTTATTGAATATTCTCCATAGACTAACATTGGGATTGGTGAAGTGAGGGTATGTAACTGTAAATTCCTCTCCATCATCTATTTTTCACCACTTAGTGAATGTCCCCTGTGTGGCATTTAATTATCAGCCTATTGACTTGTGTTTGTTGTCTGGTTAACCCTTTGAGTACCGGAGGGGTTACCAAAGCATTGTTGATCAATGCATTGATAATCCCTCCAGTACTCAAGGGGTTATCTGCTGGTTTGCCTGTGGGGACATGGGTGACATTGTGTTGGAGCAGTTCTGATGTTTAACATACAATACTTTTATGAGCATGGTTTGTGTGTGTTGTGTGTGATCAGCACATGAACATGAGGCTTAACCAGGGAGTTGGACAGGTTTGGGCCTTGTTGAACCTTGATATTTGTCCTTGTCTTGCATCCTTTTTTAACCCTCAGGGTGCTGTGTTGGTGCAGTTGTGTGGATGAATGATGAGCATATGTTGGGATGTGACTGTGTTTCTGTGTGATGGTTTTGTGGTTTGATGTGGTGTGTGGTTATGTGATGATGCACTTACCAGTAGTGTGGAGGCTGCTCTCATCCACAGTGTCCAATCCTCCAAGGATTCCCTCAATCAGCATGGATGACAAGGTCTGCCGCAGCCTCTCCTCCCATCCGCTGAAGGTGATAGGGACAGGAGGACCACCTCCGGTGCCTTGGATGTGCAGGGCAGCATCACCCATCTTCTTCTTAACCTGCCTCTTGCAGTTGCCCCATCTCTTTTTCACTGAGTCCACGTCCCGTCTGCAGCTGGCCACTGCATTGACCTGGCTGCAGATTTGATTCCAGGCAGCCTTCCTCCTTGCAGCCAGGCCAGGGACCCTCTCCCTCAGGAACAGGATGGTCTCCCTCTCCAGCACAGCCTCCACAAGGGCCCTGTTCTCCTCCTCAGTATAACGGGATCCCTGATCCTCTCCTCTTCTCCGTCGGCCTGTGAAAAGTCGGAATCTACGCTGCCCCTACCTGTGTATGGCGGTCCCCACCATGTACCCCTCGTCACACTGCAGGTTCTGTCCCTGTCCTTTGTGTACCTGATCTTCTGGGCTGGCTCCCTATTCACGCTGCAGATCTCCCTCTCCCACCCCTACTCTCAACAGGGATGTCCTGCTCTCCTTCCTCCTCCTCAACTACTCCCCTCATCCCTATCTCCTGTCCTCCTCTCCTAGCCATCACTCACCCACTCACACCCAGGTCCTCACACAGGCCCTCACAGACATACTCAATCCCACTAACTCTCTGTCACTCACAGATTCACAATGAGAAAATAAAGTTTAAAAAATTTGTTAGGTGTTATTAAAAAAAAAAGACTATGTATATGTATGTGTATGTGTTTGTATGGGTGTATGTAATATGTGCAAAAGTGTGATATGTGTAGAATTAGTGCACCTCTCTCCAAACTCAAAAAAACTCCTTCTACCTCCAATGTCAGCTCCTCTCTCCCTCGCTCTAATCACTATCCTCCGCTCCTGGGTCCTGGGATCTAGCTCGCCAAAACTCGAAACACAGACAGGGTGTGACCGTTATTTTGGGGTATATATAGGTGCATGTGAACATTTTTTATACTTTGGGGCCTTGGGATTGGCTGTAGGTTTGAATTTTGTTTGTGCATCTATCAGGGTTGCAAGACAACGCCAGCCTTAATGTTACATTTTGACTTAAGTTGTGTTTTAATAGGTGTTTAGGACAAAACAGGTGCGACACAGGTTTTTGTGTTACGTGTTTTTGTTATGCCTACAATCGTTAGCTATTCTTGTACACTTACTTTTAAATCCGCCGTAAATCATGTGTTATTTGTGGCCGATGTGCCTGTTTTACTTAGCGGCTGGTTTAACATGAACCTTTAAATCTAGCCCTAAGACCTTGATTCAAGTCCCCCTGATGCCAAAAAATTCCAACGGAATTTTGTCAAGAATGGTAAGCTATTCAATTACCTGTGCTGTGAAAAAATACTGGTAAAAAAAGATGTTGGGAGATAAATGTTGTGGCATTTTTGACCACTGAAAAAACAATATACTCCAAAATATGGCCTAATCCTCATATCAATACATCCAAAGCAATCCCCAAAATGTGTCAAATGTTATTAGAATTAACCCTGCTTACCCCACTCGCAGAGGGTTAATCTGACTAAGTTACAAAACAGACCCTGAAAAGAAACACTTACCATTAATCCTGATGCCCATTGGAGTCTTCAGCACCCTGACCAGTTACGGTTCGTCATCTTCTGTTATCTTCTCTCTTAATTTTTCTCTCTTCTTCCTCTCCATCTTCTTTCATTTTCTCTTCTGTCTTCTATTCTTCTGACTTCTTCTCTTCTTCGTTTCACTCATGTTCCTGTAAAAAGAAAGAAAAAAAAAATGACATATGTGCCACAAATATAACTCGGACATATGTGCATAGTTTAACTCCTTGAGTTTCAGAGGGGTATGCAACACATTGCATACCTCTCTCTGTCACTCAGGGGGTTAAACAATGCACTTATGTCTGATTTCAACTTGGCAAATGAAAATACAAATATACCAATTGTTTTTGCTAATATAATATATTATTGTTCCAAGTGAAAAAGAATCATGATCGCAAAAAATAGATATAGTATTAATAAGCCCCCTTTACGGTCTCCACCACTGTCAGTGGCATTGGGGGTGGCAGGAATAAGAGAAAATTTGTGGTTACGCACCTCCCAGCCAGTCAGCTTCTATGGTGGCTTAGCATCCTAAAGCCTTCATTATTCTAGTCATGTGCTTTATGATAAAATGTATCATTCTAACCTCTGCAGATAAAGCCAAAATTAATATTTTCTCAGTAAAGCAGGATTGATGATAGTCACCTGTACATATTCTGTTTATTTATTTTTTTATTGTTCCTTTGTTTTCTGTTTTCTGTATTTATCTCCATATTTGCATGTTAAAATACTGATTACTCATTTTTTAAATATAATATAATATATAATGCATGTCATGAGTAACGTTTTGGATCTGCATTGTTGCTAGGAGGTTTTTGTTTGTTTTCTTTTAAGCTCATTTTACTCTTATTTTATTGTTTAGCTTTATTTATTTTCTTTGGGGGTTTTTTTCAGTTTATTTTCCCTTATGTTTTTTCTCATAATTTTTATATTGATTTTTCCTCTGTTCCTTTACCTCATTTTTTAGTTTATTGTTCTTTAATTTATTTTTTCTTTCTTTTTTAGTTCTGCTTTTTTGTGTATGCTAGCAACTAGAACTGCAAGAAGATATGGCTTAATGTACCTTTGTGTTTGCCTTTTTTATTGATCGTCTCCACGAGACCATATGCTTAAAGGTGCACCATACTTCTGGATGATGTTACAACTCCAGTGTGGTTCCTCATGGAGGCGATCAGCATTCACATGACTTCAAAAATATTGCAAAAAAGCTTTAATTACTGATCAACATTTGGATTCCAAACCAGGATCTTTGGTACTCACCCTTAAGTATGATTAAAGTATGATTAAATGCCCAGATACAGAAAGGTCAGCTTTTGATGGAAACCTTGACCTTTTGTAAGACAATCTGAAGAATACATCACCATTCACCTTATTAAAATCTCACTTGTGCTGTCCTCCTTTTGTTCTAGATTATATATACATATATATATATATATATATATATATATATATATATATATATATATATTCAACAAACGGATGGATGCATGCACTCACTGCTAAAAGAGTCAATGGCCTTGGTGCACATGCAAATTAAACATAAATACATACAGTTCTCTGGGTAGTAGAAAGCACTTGCATGCTCTTTTAGTGATGAAAGCAAAGCTGTGATTTAATGTGTAGATGTTTTGGCCGGCACTAGTGGCCTTTATCAAGATGTGCTGGCCGAAACATCCTATATAATAATTCGCTAAAAAGTGTGTAACGACGCAGTCAGGCGCAGTAGAGACTGCTGTGCATGCTGCAGTCATCCGCAGTAGAGACTGCCCGTGATGAGCAGGGCTGGATTTACATTTCAGGAGCCTGTAGGCACAGAAATCTGAATCGCCCCCCCCATTGGCCATCTCCACTGGACACCTCCACAATGCTCCTAATGTCCACATTGCCCCATCATCTCTTTATTGTCCTCACATTGCCCCATCAGCTCCAACTTGCCCCCATCAGTTCCACATTTCCCCCACCATCTCCATATTGTCCTCACATTGCCACCCATCAGCTCCAACTTACCTCCCGTCAGCTCCATGTTACCCTCACATTGCCCTCCATCAGCTCCACATTTCCCCCACCATCTCCAAATTGCCCCCCATCAGCTCCAACTTGCCCCCATCAGCTCCATGTTACCCTCACATTGCCCTCCATCAGCTCCACATTGCCTCCCAGTGCTCTGCATTCCTACAGAGCTGACGAGGGAGCTCAGCACTTACAGGACTGTGCCAAAGGAGGCAGCGAGGTGGCTAGTTTTTTTTTTTTTTTTAAAGAATAAAAAAAAAGAATCCCATTGGCAGGCGCCCCTCGGTGGCATGCGCCTGTAGGCAGGTGCCTACTTTGCCTTATGGCAAATCCGGCCCTGGTGATGAGGCTGATACAGAGACACTCTGGATCAGCCGTGGCATGGGCAGTCTCTACTGTGCATGACTGCCCTGCGACCGGCTGGCAGTGGCACTGTGGTCCGTGTAACAGGCTCTTCAACTAGTTGATAGAATAAAACACAGCTTTGCCTTCATCACTAAAAGAGCTAGCGAGTGCTATCTACTACCCAGAGAACTATATATAGAAGAAAGTGTTACAGAACAAACTACACTTCCACTCTAAATCCTCTCCCTTATTTGAGACCAAATTATGTAAATTACTTTGGGTAAGGTACAGTCTAGCTATAGACCTGATCCTAACAGAGTGTGAACTGTGGTTGTCAGGATAGTATGTGATGTTTTTTTTTAAATACACGTATTTTAAAGGAGAAATTACATTTCTGTTAACTGAAAGAAAGGAATGAAATGATAAAGCATAGCTGTGGGATATGTAGAGTCATTAAAGTAAGAGTAATAAGAAGCTATGAAAGAAGGCTAGCTGACTGAAAATGTAAAGGGGAGAAGATAGGAAAATATAGAAAGAAAATTAGAGGTTGAGAAGAAGAGGGAATTATGTGACAGAGTGAAAATGGACCAAGAGGTGATTTATTAGAAGAGGAAAATGAGATTAAGGGAGGTGGTAATGAAGAAATATAGAAAGAATTTCAACACATATTTTTCTCATGTATTATATCTTTGACACTGAGGGCTCAGTGTAATTAAGGGAGGTAAAGTCCTCCATAGAGCATTAAAATTACTGAGTGGAATTCATTCTCATTGCATTCTATCACTTGACCCACAGATTGAGATGCAGGCAAAGGTTGAAAATATGCATGCTGACGTTTACCATATTTAATAAGATGATTTTTCCACAATGCGCACATTTTAGCCACCATCTGTCTCATGTCTGATTCCACCAACACAGTCTGTAGAGATGAAAATGATTACATAGGTACAAGAGACAAAAAAATAATCTTATATAGTACTAGACCCACTGTCTTATGTAAGCATCAAAGGATCACTGAATAATAAAAGGAGGTGTGAGTAATCTAAAACATAACTTTTATTCATCTCTAATATAAGAAAAATAATTGTAAATTAAAATATAACACAATTGAAATTTAAAAGCAACCACCAGTATCAGCCTGATCATAGTTAGGCTAGACACGTTAGTAATCAAGAAAAAGTTCCTTAATTGTGTAATGGTGATGACTGAATTAGTATCTTGTTACAGGGTTAATCTAATAATCTTAAAATAAAAATAAAAAACATAAAGAGGCAGTAAACATGTTCTCTAGGAGTATTATCTAGTGATGAGCGAGCACCCCAATGCTCGGATGTTCGGGTGCTCTGACCGAGCACCCCCTGAGGCTCGAGTGCTCGGCCGAGCACCGAGCCCCATTGAAGTCAATGGGAGGACTCGAGCATTACACCAGGCACCCCCTGCTCTGATGAGGGGAGGGTGCCTGGTCCATAGGAAAAGGGCAGAAAAAGATGGAAACACTACAGAAATGGTTCAGGGACAGCATAGGGAGGATGTCTGGATGCACCTTGGACTCCAACATCGCTGCTGGGAACGATCTTTCGCCCGTAGTACGCCATTTTTACAGACTGACCGTAAAACACACAAAAAGGAAAATAAAAACGACTTTAGGCGAAAAATTGTTACCAAACAGTATTTGCTGTATATTTACTTGTATATCATCTGCAAATTCTCCCAAAAATTTCCTTGATTTTCAGAACTGAGGCCATGATTAAGAGGGAAACGTGCGCAGAGGCAAATTATCCCAAAAATTTCCTTGATTTTCAGAACTGAGGCCATGATTAAGAGGGAAACGTGCGCAGAGGCAAATTCTCCCAAAAATTTCCTTGATTTTCAGAACTGAGGCCATGATTAAGAGGGAAACGTGCGCAGAGGCAAATTCTCCCAAAAATTTCCTTGATTTTCAGAACTGAGGCCATGATTAAGAGGGAAACGTGCGCAGAGGCAAATTCTCCCAAAAATTTCCTTGATTTTCAGAACTGAGGCCATGATTAAGATGGAAACGTGCGCTGAGCTGACCATCTAAAACATTATGGGTGAGGGTCTGCTGCAGAGCTGACCATCCTAAACATTATATGCGAAGGCCCGCTAGTGAGCTGACGCTATAAAACATTATATGAGAAGGCCCGCTGGTGAGCTGACCTATATAAAAATTGGCAAACAGGGCCCGCTGGTGAGCTGGCCCTATATAAAAATTATATCACAGGGCCCGCTGGTGAGCTGGCCCTATATAAAAATTATATCACAGGGCCCGCTGGTGAGCTGGCCCTATATAAAAATTATATCCCAGGGCACGCTGGTGAGCTGGCCCTATATAAAAATTATATCCCAGGGCATATGGAAGAGGAGGAGGAGGATGAGAAGATTAAGAGTCAACCATATACCCGTTTTTGGGGTGGAAGGGGTGAATGGGAATACAGAGTATTCCCATCATTGTAAATAACATATATAAAGTGAGTTTATGTTCCCCCGGGGCTTTCCTCCAGTGGAGTGGAGAAGTCAGGGGAAATCCAGGCCTTGTTCATTTTTATAAGTGTCAACCTATCAGCATTGTCGGTGGAAAGGCGGATACGCTTATCTGTTATGATGCCACCAGCAGCACTAAATACCCGCTCAGA
Organism: Rhinophrynus dorsalis; assembly: GCA_037306005.1. NCBI lineage: Eukaryota > Metazoa > Chordata > Amphibia > Anura > Rhinophrynidae > Rhinophrynus > Rhinophrynus dorsalis. The sequence goes on along the minus strand of CM074719.1, from coordinate 150,919,390 downwards.
CAGAACGCTGGCGGCAGGGCAGGCCAGCACCTCCAAGGCGTAGAGTGCCAGTTCATACCACGTGTCCAGCTTGGACACCCAGTAGTTGTAAGGCACAGAGGGATCATTGAGGACGCTGACACGGTCTGCTACGTACTCCTTCACCATCTTCCAAAACTTTTCCCTCCTTGTGACACTAGGCTGCGCATCAGGGTGAGGGTGCTGGCGGGGTGTCATGAAGGTGTCCCACGCCTTGGAGAGTGTTGCCCTGCCTTTGTCGGAACTGCTGTGTGCTCCCCTTTTCTCCCCTTCTCGGTTGGCCAAGGTAGCACGTACTCTGCCGCCAGCGTTGTCAGATGGAAAATTTTGGAGCAATTTTTCAACAAGAACCTTCTGGTATTGCACCATTTTGCTTGTCCTCTCCACCGGAGGAATGAGAGATGAGAAATTCTCTTTGTAGCGGGGGTCCAGAAGGGTGAACACCCAGTAATCCGTGTTGTCTAAAATGCGTACAACGCGTGGGTCACGGGAAAGGCAGCCTAACATAAAGTCAGCCATGTGTGCCAGAGTACCAACAGGCAAGATTTCGCTGTCCTCACCAGGAGGCTGACTCTCAATATCCTCATCCTCTTCCTCCTCTTCTGCCCACCCACGCTGAAGAGATGGAACTAAAGTTCCATGGCTACCCTCTGTAGCGGAGGCAACCGTGTCTTCCTCCTCCTCCTCCTCCTCCTCCTCCGCCTCCTCCAATTGTCGCTGAGAAGACGAAGTGAGGGTGCTCTGGCTATCACCTTGTGTAAGCTCTTCCTCCCCCATTTCCACCTCTTCCACATGCAAAGCGTCGGTTTTAATTGTGAGCAGCGAGCGTTTCAGTAGACACAGAAGTGGGATGGTTACACTGATAATAGCGTTATCGCCGCTCACCATCTGTGTCGATTCCTCAAAATTGCGTAAAACCTCGCAGAGGTCTGACATCCATTCCCACTCCTCACTTCTGATTACAGGAAGTTGAACGGAGAGGCGACGACCGTGTAACAGCTGGTACTCCACTACTGCCCTCTGCTGCTCACAAAGCCGGGCCAACATGTGGAAGGTGGAGTTCCATCGCGTGCTCACGTCACACAGCAGCCGGTGAGCTGGCAATTGTAAGCGCTGCTGCAGCTTCAACAGGCCGGCTGAAGCTGTTGATGACTTACGGAAATGTGCACACACGCGGCGCACCTTGGTCAAGAGATCATGCACATTGGGGTAGGTTTTTAGAAATCGCTGCACCACTAAATTAAATACATGCGCTAGGCATGGTACGTGTGTGAGCTTGCCGAGCTCCAAAGCCGCCACCAAGTTACGCCCATTATCACACACAACCATGCCTGGTTGCAGGTTGAGTGGCGAGAGCCACTGCTCGGTCTGGTGACTAATCCCCTGCAACAGCTCTGAGGCCGTGTGCTGTTTGTCCCCAAGGCAGATCAGCTTCAGCACGGCCTGTTGACGCTTCCCCACTGCAGTGCTACACTGCTTCCAGCTACTGGCTGATGGGGGAGTGGCGGTGTGTGTAGAGAATTCGGAGGTGGAAACGGAGGAGGAGGAGCCAATAACGTAGGTGCTGGTGGAAACCCTGATGGAGGTAGGGCCCGCAATCCTCGGCGTGGGTAGCACCCGTGCCATCCCAGGGTCCGAGTCGCTCCCAGCCTCCACGACATTCACCCAGTGTGCCGTCAGGGAAATGTAGCGTCCCTGGCCACAAGCACTTGTCCATGTGTCAGTCGTTAAGTGGACCTTCCCAGTAACTGCGTTGGTCAGGGCACGGGTGATGTTACGGGACACATGGTGGTGTAATGCGGGGATGGCACACCGGGAAAAGTAGTGGCGGCTGGGGACCGCGTACCGAGGGACAGCTGCTGCCATCAGGCTGCGGAAGGACTCAGTGTCCACAAGCCTAAATGGCAGCATTTCGATGGCCAGTAATTTGGAAAGGTGTGAGGTTAGTGCTATGGCCTGTGGGTGGGTGGCTGGGTATTTTCTCTTGCGCTCAAATGCCTGGGGTAACGACATTTGGACGCTGTGCTGGGACAGGGAAGTGGATGTGGTCGCTGATGGTGCTTCAGATGCTACAGGTGCAGGGCGGGAGGTATGCGGGCCTGCGCCTTCGACAGGCGATTGGCCGGCACCGAAAACAGGGGAAGAGGAGGCAGTGGTGTGGCCTGCAGACACAGATGGGCGATCCAGGCGTTCCTCCCACTTACTACGGTGCTTGGATGCCATGTGTCGGATCATGCTGGTGGTGGTGAGGTTTCTAGTGTTCATGCCTCGGCTCATTCTGGTGTGGCACAGGTTGCAAACTACAAATCTTTTGTCGTCCGCACTTTCCTTAAAAAAACGCCATACCGCGGAACACCTACCCCTTGGCAAGGTAGATTTACGCAAGGGGGTGCTCCGTGGAACATTTGCGGGCCGGTTTGGTGCGGTCCGCCTTCTTTCTGTAGCCACACCACTGCCTCTTCCAGCCTGTTGCGGTGCTGCAGATGGCTCACCCTCAGGACTGCTGTCATCGCTCGGCTCTACACCTTCCCAGGTGGGGTCAGTCACCTCATCGTCCACCAAGTCCTCCTCCACTTCCTCACTCTGATCATCCTCCTCAAGTCTTGATCCCACCACATACTCAGTCATTGACAACTGTATAACATTCTCCTCAACAAGGTCTTGAGACGGAAATAGTGGTTGATTTAATGGCAACTGTGTCTCATCATCATCATCATCATCATCCACTACTTCCTTTGACCTTAAATGCCGTTCACATCTGTCATCTTCTTGTGATTGGGTAGCCTCTAGAGGTTGTGAATCAGGGCACAAGATGTCATGTTCCTCTGCAAGCGTGCTTGGAGAGAGGGTCAAATGAAGGATTGGTGATGAGACGAGCTCATCACTATATCCCAGTGTGGGATCACTTCTTTGACCAGACCGTGTATGGTGGGAGGAAGGATGATCAGAGTGAGGATTATGTTGACCAGACTCTTGGCTACTGAGAGTGGACTTGGTGGAAGACAGGGTGGTGCTTAACCGACTGGAAGCAGTATCAGCTGTCATCCAACCGACCACCTGTTCGCACTGGTCGGACCTCGAGAGTGATGTCCTGCGACGCCCTGTGAAATCAGACATGAAGCTAGGTATGGTGGATGTCTTTCTTTCTTGTGCTCTGGCACCAGGCACAGTTTCTCCGCGTCCTGACCCGCGCCCTGAACTTTCAGGATCACGTCCACTTCTCCGTCCCTTTTTACCCGCCTTCTTCATCTTACACGATATATATGACTTTAATATATATGAGTTTGAAAACTTAACAGTATTTCTTACTATTCTGCAACTCTGCAGAGTACACAGAATAGGCTGCTAAACTGCGGTGACACACACTGAATGGAATATGTGACTTTAATATTTGAGTTTGAAAACTTAACAGTATTTCTTATAATTCTGGAACTGTACAGAGTACACAGAATAGGCTGTTAAACGGCGTTGAAACACACTGAATGGAATATGTGACTTTAATATTTGAGTTTGAAAACTTAACAGTATTTCTTACTATTCTGCAACTCTGCAGAGTACACAGAATAGGCTGTTAAACGGCGTTGAAACACACTGAATGGAATATGTGACTTTAATATTTGAGTTTGAAAACTTAACAGTATTTCTTATAATTCTGGAACTGTACAGAGTACACAGAATAGGCTGTTAAACGGCGGTGAAAGACACTGAATGGAATATGTGACTTTAATATTTGAGTTTGAAAACTTAACAGTATTTCTTATAATTCTGGAACTGTACAGAGTACACAGAATAGGCTGTTAAACGGCGTTGAAACACACTGAATGGAATATGTGACTTTAATATTTGAGTTTGAAAACTTAACAGTATTTCTTACTATTCTGCAACTCTGCAGAGTACACAGAATAGGCTGTTAAACGGCGTTGAAACACACTGAATGGAATATGTGACTTTAATATTTGAGTTTGAAAACTTAACAGTATTTCTTATAATTCTGCAACTGTACAGAGTACACAGAATAGGCTGTTAAACGGCGTTGAAACACACTGAATGGAATATGTGACTTTAATATTTGAGTTTGAAAACTTAACAGTATTTCTTATAATTCTGCAACTGTACAGAGTACACAGAATAGGCTGTTAAACGGCGGTGAAAGACACTGAATGGAATATGTGACTTTAATATTTGAGTTTGAAAACTTAACAGTATTTCTTATAATTCTGCAACTGTACAGAGTACACAGAATAGGCTGTTAAACGGCGGTGAAAGACACTGAATGGAATATGTGACTTTAATATTTGAGTTTGAAAACTTAACAGTATTTCTTATAATTCTGGAACTGTACAGAGTACACAGAATAGGCTGTTAAACGGCGTTGAAACACACTGAATGGAATATGTGACTTTAATATTTGAGTTTGAAAACTTAACAGTATTTCTTATAATTCTGGAACTGTACAGAGTACACAGAATAGGCTGTTAAACGGCGTTGAAACACACTGAATGGAATATGTGACTTTAATATTTGAGTTTGAAAACTTAACAGTATTTCTTATAATTCTGGAACTGTACAGAGTACACAGAATAGGCTGTTAAACGGCGGTGAAAGACACTGAATGGAATATGTGACTTTAATATTTGAGTTTGAAAACTTAACAGTATTTCTTATAATTCTGCAACTCTGCAGAGTACACAGAATAGGCTGTTAAACGGCGGTGAAAGACACTGAATGGAATATGTGACTTTGATATTTTAGTTTGAAGACTTAACAGTATTTCTTCCTATTCTGCAACTCTGCACAGTACACAGAATGTGCTGCTACACTGCGGCGAAGCACACTGAATGGAATATGTGACTTTGATATTTTAGTTTGAAGACTTAACAGTATTTCTTCCTATTCTGCAACTCTGCACAGTACACAGAATGTGCTGCTACACTGCGGTGACACACACTGAATGGAATATGTGACTTTGATATTTTAGTTTGAAGACTTAACAGTATTTCTTCCTATTCTGCAACTCTGCACAGTACACAGAATGTGCTGCTAAACTGCGGCGAAGCACACTGAATGGAATATGTGACTTTGATATTTTAGTTTGAAGACTTAACAGTATTTCTTCCTATTCTGCAACTCTGCACAGTACACAGAATGTGCTGCTACACTGCGGCGAAGCACACTGAATGGAATATGTGACTTTGATATTTTAGTTTGAAGACTTAACAGTATTTCTTCCTATTCTGCAACTCTGCACAGTACACAGAATGTGCTGCTACACTGCGGCGAAGCACACTGAATGGAATATGTGACTTTTAAATTTTAGTTTGAAGACTTAACAGTATTTCTTCCTATTCTGCAACTCTGCACAGTACACAGAATAGGCTGCTAAACTGCATCGAAGCACACTGAATGGAATATGTGACTTTGATATTTTAGTTTGAAGACTTAACAGTATTTCTTCCTATTCTGCAACTCTGCACAGTACTCAGAATGTGCTGCTAAACTGCGGCGACGCACACTGAATGGAATACGTGACTTTGATATTTTAGTTTGAAGACTTAACAGAATGTGCTCTAATCTGCAACTTTGCACACTAAACAGAATGTGCTCTAATCTGCAACTTTGCACACTAAACAGAATGTGCTCTAATCTGCAACTTTGCACACTAAACAGAATGTGCTCTAATCTGCAACTGTGCACACTAAACAGAATGTGCTCTAATCTGCAACTTTGCACACTAAACAGAATATATATATTTTTTTTTTTTTTTTTTTGTTTTTTTCCCCCCACACCAAATAACCTGCTGCCCCCACACACAGTAGTCCTAAAAAGGACTTTTGGTTCTTTTTTTTTCACAATTTTTGTTTTTTTCCTCCCTACACTGCCTTTCCCTTCCTATCCTCAGCTCTCCCTGGCTCAGACTGAGCCGAACTCGATGGTCAGGTGCTATACAGCACCTGACCACGGGTTCTGGCCAGCCAATCAGTGTAATGCCAGCAGCCAACATGGCTGCTGGCATTACACCGATGTCAGAGCCTCCCTGCACGTTTATTGGCTGCGCAGCAGGCGCAAAATGTGCGGGGAGGAGACCCGAACATGGCGGGCGAGCACATGCGGTACTCGTACGAGTACCGCCATGTGCCGAGCAGAGCGATGCTCGAGCCGATCCGAGCATCGGCCGAGCATGCTCGCTCAACACTAGTATTATCCATTTGTTCTTTTGACCTTCAGCACACAACTAAGGTAACAAGTAGGGGTGGGCGAAAAGTGAGAAAAATTTCCTGCGTGACTTTTCACAAAAAAAGGCCGATTTTTCGCGAATGTTTTCTCTTTTTCTCCAATGCAAAATTTTCCTCCTTTTCGCCTATTCCAGCAAATTTTTCACCTATTCCAATACATTTTTCTCCTATTCTAACACATTATTCTCCTATTCTAACATATTTTTCTCCTATTCCAACACATTTTAATGTTTAATATGGTGCAACATTTACCAGCATAATATTACTTCTTCTGAGGGCTCTAGGAGAGAAATAAGTAGTTGTGAGTCCTACAGCAACATATACCTTGAAAAATGTGTCCTTTGCCTACAACACTTACTTCCTGCTTAAATGACACTGCCATGTATTTATGATGCTGTCAAGTGATTAAAAAAAATAAAGTACAACCTACAATGTGGCAAATGTGTATGGTAGTGGTGGTGGCGGACTGGTGTGGTGTGATTGGTGGGACCTTGACAAACTGCATCCACCCTGGGAGGAGAGGTATCATCATCATTTATTGCACATGCTGCAGCAATGATTGCTGCAGTCAGTTTTTGCACTAACACTGTTTATCTTTTTATTTTGTTATTTTATTTTAAGTTGTCTACTATATCTTAACACAGTTAGTCTCAAAATAAAATATATAAGTAAAAAACAAAATCAACTTCTTTCCCCAGACTTCCCCAGCACAGAGACAATAAAAGTAAACTCAGTAAGCAATTTGAACACCAGCTGCCTGTGTATTGCCTGTCAATCACATCGAATTTTGGGGTATTTTGGGTCAACCTCCTTCCTCCCTTCTTATCCCCACTGTGCTCCCTAGACTCCCCTACTACGGAGAACAAATGTCCTATCTAAATGATTCCCTAAAACTAAGCTTCAATTCCCCTTTATATGCCTGTCTTCTGTAGCTCAAAAACAAAGAATGGCAATCTGTGAGAGCCTGACAGTCTTTTATATGGCTGTAGAAAATGTTCGTGAGGTGGAGAAAAAATTTCCTACCCATTGATTTCAATGCAATGAGCTAGGCGAAAAAGCAGGAAAAAGTGGAAAAAAACACTTTTTGCGGGAAATTTTTTGCCAAACGGGAAAGTGCCATTTTTCGCCTACTTCAGTTTGAGGTGAAAATTTTCACACATCCCTAGTAACAGAATGATACTCACTTTTTTAAGAGGCACTGAAACTGGCCTCCACAGTATGAGAGCAAGCATTGGATTACCCCCCAGTGCTGGTGAAGCACAGATTTACTGGTTCCCACTTCCAATATTCTTCCATCAATTGTACAGTCATATCACCAGGGGATTCCTATAATGAGTACTTAATTATACAAACAACTGAAAAGATGTAAAGATTTTGCTTTTTCATTAAAATATAAAGCAAACTAAAAACAATTAAATATACCTCTGATATTACATGACACAAATTATGAAATGCCCATTTCTCAGCATAAATATCTTTCATGCAACGTTACTCATTTACTCCTTATGCAGAAAAACAATTACTGGAGTAGTGCACATATTGGACACTGAAGGCCAGCAAAAAATAATTTGGTAATTAGCCAGCCAAAACACCAAACATTTTTGGGACATGGAAAATCATAAGTGCTATATTTGTTTGGCCATAGTAGTTAGCAGTACTTTGGAAGTTAGGTGAGAATTAGCCTCCTTCCTCACCCTGATGTACATTTTGCTTTTAGCTATTTCAAGGTGTGCCACCATATTGGCACAGGTTTTACATTCTTATTAAGAACACCCTAATATGTGTATGGACTGTTAATCCAGTAAAATTAATATTGACAGGTGAATAGTATATCGTTCACTGAACTGTAAAAGTGGTATGGATGGGAGTGGTCTTAAAAATACAGTAAAATGACCCATTTTCTGTATATTATGTTATAGAGGATGATTATTTAAGTCCCAAAAGTAAAGATAACCATGGTGTTAGAAAATAAAGAATATAAAGTTCCAAAATAAATTGACAATAAGCCAATAATTTCCTTTAAAATATCCAAAAATGTTAAGAATCTAAGTCCATACTAATACAGTAAGTCAAAATAACATTGCATATATAGTGCCTGGATGTTAATAGTCATTGATACATATAGGTAGATAAGGAGTCAGGGAACTAATGTGTGTGTAAAGTGATGGTTTTAATATAATATTGTAATATATAAATTATAAAGGTACCACTTTAAGATATATAGTGAGCAGCAATAAATAAGGCCCAAAATGTAATACCTGACCAAAGTACCATTAAGTGACAGTTTCTGAAGAATGTAAAAAATTACATATTATACTGATGATCAAATTAAGTTGTTAAAGCAGAACTACCACCCTTAAAAATGTTGTATCAAATAATCCCTCATCTGGCGACTATCTGCTCAGTAGCGATAGTCGCCAGAATTCTTACCCATTCATGAGAATGAGCCTCTACTCCGGGACTGACAGGCAGGATGGAGCATGGACATCTTTCCCTAGTGATGCCCCCGCGCCTGCACTGTCAGTCCCTTTTGGAGCCAAACATCTCCTAGCAATGCCTCCTAGAGCTGGCTGGGACTGACAAAGCAGGCGCGCGGACATCACTGTGGAAAAATGTCCGCGCTCCATCCTGCCTGTCAGTCCTGCAGTAGAGACTCATTCTCATGAACGGGTAAGAATTCTGGCGACTAGGGCTACTGAGCAGCTAGTCGCCAGATGGGGGATTATTTGATACAACATTTTTTATAGGTGGCATTTCTGTTTTAAAATGAAGTAACAAATAAAATGGATATGAGAGTAGTATATAACATCAAAGACAACCTGATATTATGTGAACAGGAGAAGGTCTTGAAGTTCCCATTGGCTACACTGTTTTTGTAGCTGAGGCCAATTTAATCAATAGACTGCGTATAAAGCACTTACTGGTTTGCCAAATGACCGGTACAACATGTCGGGTGTAGTACTGAGTGCAAAAAAATTCAAAATATGTGAGTCAATCTGAAAGACAACATCTGTATGCGGAAGAGATAGGGTGAGGCATACTGGGGCATGGTCTAAGATAGAAATAGAGGCTATTTCAGCTTGGGTGACTTTTGGTAGGTATGGTAAGGTCCCACACTTCCAGGAATTGTTTCTAAATTTTAGAATTGATACCATTATTAAAGGCTTCAGGATGATCTGATTGTAACTAGCCAAATATTAAGCAATAGGGTTGGAAAACAATTTCTTAAAACAGTCAGTATCTGCAAGGTATGAGGTATTAAGTAAGATCTAGGGGTGGGTTAAAACAAGTTCCCATGAAAAATCAGTTTTCCGCTTTAAATAAGCATTTGACCACATGGCAAAATTTGTTTGCTATTTTTTCAATGGCTATAAAGTTATCGCCACTTTAATCACTTGTTTTTTTCCTTTTCTCTATGAAAAATTGCAGTTTTCCAGGAAATGAAACACAATACAAGCAGCTACAGAGCGAGAATGAGGTGCTATCAATTAATAGCAAAATTGAGGCAGGAAAGGGTCAAAGTGACTGCTATTACTATGAGCAAGTTTAATAACCATAAAAAGAGGACCTAGAAGTACAGTTATGTGTCCAGTGAGTCTGAGGAGGAGGATGTGACCACTACCACCAATATGAAAGTGTCTGGGTGCCCTGGTTTCCCAGACCCAATGCTAGCCAGTCCCCCTACATTAGCTCTAGGGATCTTGAGGACATTTTTGTCAAGGGAAGAGGAAGAAGAGGATAGTAGAGTGAGAAGGATAGGTCGGCTACCTGTGCCTGCTGACAGTGCTGCCCCTGCTGCCACTGCTGTGCCTGCTGTACTGACAGCAGCCCCTGGTGCCAGTGCTGAACCTTCTGCCAGTGTATTTTATAATTCTCAGGAGTGTGAGAAATCGATGATGCTAAGTATGACTGCAGGGGACCCTAAGTCACACTTGCCATCCCCAAGCAGTCCCGCAACTAATACTACTACTACTAAGAAGGTCCAGCAGCTTGTACAAAGTGTTAGGAGTGAAAGAGGGAACAATCATATTACTAGTTAGGAGGAAAACTCAGGGACTGAAATTGATGCCTTTGGTGTTAGTAATAGTAACAGTGATGGTGAAGCAGCTGGCGTAACAAGTGTTAGGAGGGTGGTATGGCAAGTAATGCAGAGCATCCAGACTAGCGGTGAAGGGAGCTCACACCATTCCTTTGACCCTGGGAATCCAATTCCACCACAGCACTGCCCCCAGTGCCTGCTGCTAGTAGTGCCCCTGATACCACCAGTACTGTGCTGCTGCCAGTGTGATGAACCTGCTGCCACCAGTGCTGAACCTGCTACCAGTGTGTCTTGTAAATCTCAACCAGGGGGAAGGAGAAGATGATGCCAAGTGTGACAGCAGGGGACTCTAAGTTACACTTGCCATCCCCAAGCAGTCCTGCCAGTGCTAGTACTACTACTACTACTACTACTATTAAGAAGGTCCAACATTTTGTTAGCATTAGGAGTGTAGGAGGAGGTAATCATCATATTACTAGTGACTGTGAGGAGGAAGATTCAGGGGTTGAAATTGATGTGGTTGGCGGTAGTGGTAGTACTAGTAACAGTGATGCTGAAGCAGCTGGTGGGACTAGTGTTAGGGGAGTGGTAGGGGAAGAAATTTAGAGTGTTCATACTAGCAGTCAAGGAAGCCCACTCCATTCCCCTGACCCTGGGAGTCCCCTCCCCCCCACGGCATTGTCCAGGTGGAACATTATCCTGAAGAAGCCAGAACTGGTGGCTAACAGCAATAACAACCCCATGACCACCAGTCAGGGCAGATGGGGGCTAGTTATGGTGCTACCGCTTCAGGAGTATCACTGGAGCTAGTAGTGGTAAGTGGAACCTTCATCATCCATCACCCATGTTATTGCTGTTGTTGATCCCATTCCCTTTGAGCTGCCTAATCATCCTGCTGCTTAAACAACTCAGCAGCAGCAGGAAGAACAGCTGTCTTAAATTCCTCATTTACATCAGGGCATTTGACAGTGGCCACTGGCCAATACATGACCTGCTGGCACTAGTCCAATAGGACATTTGTTTTGCTTAGGCCTACAAGAAAAAAACAATTTTGGGGTCTTGTTTCTAACAAGCCTAAGTCCTACAAACAATGTTTCATTAGGGCTGTGTGCTAAACAAGCCTAAGTCCTACAAATCAAGGTTTCCTCAGGGTTTGGGCCTCTAACAACAAACCTTACAAATCATCATCTACAAAATAACCTGTTACGTCAAGCATCAGTCCATCCCAGTGGCAGCTTAGATCAGGGTGTCCCTGTCTCTACCAGCACAGGCACCTTCCCCAGACCCCTTTTATACCATGTCTTATGGGGTATTTTTTATTGTATTTAGGATTTATTTTTTATGACCTGCCTTCCAGAGTTAAACAACCCCCCCAAAAAAAATTCCCTGTTCAAATCATTCTTTCCCAACACTCCACCAACACAGGCAGCCTCATGTCCCTTTTATACTATGCCTCTGGGAAATAAATGAATATTTGCTATGTGTTGTGTGTAAATCCACTATTTCCAATGAGCTAGGCGAAAAAAAAAAAAAAATCAATAAAATGGCACTTTTCCCAGGAAATTCTTTGCCAAGCTGGAAGTGCCATTATTCGCAGATTTTGGTTTGAGACAAAAATTTTTGCCCATCCCTAATCATCACCCATATCATTGCTGTTGTTGATCCCATTCCCTTTGAGCTGCCTATTCAACCTGGTTTTTAAACAACTCAGCAGCAGCAATAACAGCAGTCGCAAATTCCGCAATTACACCAGGGGATTTGACAGTGGCCAGTAGCCACTGGCCAAGACCACATGACAGGCTGGCACTAGGCCAGTGGGGCATTTTTTTCTCAGGGCTTATTCTTTAAAAACAATAATAAACACAGCCCTACAAAAAATAAAAATGTTTCTAACAAGCCTAAGTCGTACAAATCAATGTTTCCTTAGGGCCTGTGCCAAACAAGTCTAAGTCCTACAAATCATTGTTTTCTCAGGCCTTGGGAGTAACACAAGTCTTATTTCCTACAATTAATCAAAGTTTCCTCAGAGCTTGTGCCTCTAATAAGTCTCAGTCCTACAAATCAATGTTTCATCAGGGCTTGGGCTTCTAATAAGTCTAAGTCCTACAAATCAATGTATCTTTGGGGCTTGAGCCACTAACAACAAGTCCTATAAATCATTCTCTATAAAATATTCTATACCATCAAGTATCAGTTTGCCCCAGTCATAGTTTATGTCAAAGGGTCCTTGTCTCTGTCATGTTATGCACCAATTTTGTATTTTATTTTATTTTTTTTTTTTTTAGAATTTGTTCTATCATGGGGGAGCTTGTTTACTAGTCTAAACCAGGTTCCATATTCAGGAGATCTGTACGTCAGCCACACTATTCTGCACCATAACCCATTACTCCCTTACCAATGCTCTGTTGGTAAATGGATGCAGTTGGTTGGGCAATATAGACAGGCACAAATCCAGGGAGTACGAGGCACCTCCCACTGAACCGTATTCGAGATGGTTTTCATTACATCACCCCAAAAACTTTGGACCGCTGGGTAGTTCCATAAAAAAATATATAATTGTATTTGTTTTTAATTTTTTTATTAACTGTCCCTCCAATCCCAGTAAACAAACATCCCCCCAAAAAAATCCCTGTTCGACTGATTCTTTCCTCACACACTACCAACACAGTCCCCCCATACCCCTTTTAAACTACACCTTTGGTAAATTAATTTGCTATGTGTTTTGTGTAAATTCATTGTTCCCATTGATTTCAGTGGAATGAGCTAGGCGAAAAAAGTACAGAACTTTTCATAGGAAATTATTTGCCAAGTGGGAATTGCCATTATTTGCAGATTTTGGTTTGAGGCAAAAAAATTGCACATCCCTAGCCATATTATTACTTTTCAACCCTCATTAGAGAGTTTTAAGAATGCATCTTCCCACATCTGCATTTCTAACAAAGATTTATTTTGTGAGTAACTGAGGTTGTTGGGCCCTTCTCATGACCAATTCTCCAAACACCATTATGGGGGCAAATGTTGATTGATGGGGTGAACATGGATTTTGATTTAAAGTTAAAATGATTGAAAACACTACCTCAACCTTTACTTCTAATCATGGTAATGGTGGACAGACTAATCCTTTCACATCTGAAGCACACACTCATCATCAGGAGTTAACTTAGAAAACACTGTAATGTCATAGTTGACATAATGTTCTAGCCCACTGGTAACTTGCCTTGCCATTGGCAAGGCATGGTAGTACAAACAATTATTTCAAGGATTGCCTTGCTAAAAGTCTGTAGTAATTTTTTCAAGGATTGCCTTGCTAAAAGTCTGTAGTAATTTTTTCAAGGATTGAAAAGCCTACTAACATTTTTTCAAGACTTCTCTCGTTATAAGCCTGCTAACATTTTTATCAAGTATCACCTTGTTGTAGTAAGCTATACTAACATTTTCTCTAAAGATTTTACTTTTAATTTTAATTATTTTTGCAAAGACTAACCATTGTGTAAGCCAATATTATACTTTGAATTATTTACTTTGCCTGTAAACTAACTGTAAATAATGTTTTGAAAGGATAGATGGCTTAACGTTCTGTAAATGAATTTCATGAAAAAAAATAAAAAAGGTTTGCTAAGTTACTGCTCTTCAGTACACTTCCAGGATACCTCTTTTCCCTCTACCACCATGCTGCTGTTGTAGGTATTTTTTTAAACATACCTTCATACTGTGTCACATGAGTGTGAGTATACTTTATTGCTATCTGAATCAAAATATATAAACTTGATAATGTAATGTAATTTTAAAATGTTACTAACAGAATAAACACGGGGCTGGTGCTAGCATAAGGCCGGTATTTGTGTGCGTCCAGGGAGGGGAGTGATATGAAGCTTGGTGTCCCCTCCTCTGACAGCAGTGGGGTATCTTTTTTTTTCCCTCTCTGGTTCCTGAACAGTGACAGCTCTATGGTACCTGCCTACACTCAGCTGATGCCTTTGTCTAACGTTGTGACTCCCGCACATGCACATTAGCTCGGGCTCTGCTGTGCTGTGTGGGCCTTCGTACGTCGCGACACTCTGTTGTCAGTGTAGAGAAGTGAACAGACTTGATATTTTTATTTTTTCAGACAGGTAAGCTTTGACAGCGAGAGAGTGAACATGGGTTGACTCTACCAGGGTTGGTTAGAATGAGAATGTGGCTTAGCCTTGAGGGTTAGCTTTATGCAGAAGACCTTGATACTTATGTGCTGCCATTTATAACTAAGCTGTTCAATAAGGGAGCTTAAATGGTGCTTAAATGTGAGGAAGACCGGCAGTAAAAAGTCAGAGCACACTGTGATGGGATCATTGTAAATATTTTACATCAATAAAGCTGTAACTTATAAGTGTGTGGCATAGGAATATAATTGTCAAAGCTTAGAACTGCCCATCACGATAGCCTTTGAAAAAGATAATAATTAAAAGGTGTCTAACTGATAAGGTAGCTACAGGTATACTCTGATGGGATTATTGTAAATATCTTACATCAATAATGCTGAAACTTATAAACATGTGGCATGTGAATATACTTATCTAAACGTAAATATTTGAGTGCTGGAGTGGTACGCAAAGCATTGCAATGCAATGTGTTGCAAACCTCTCTGGCACGCAAAGGGTTAAAATTGCCCATCGCGATAGCCTTTGGACAAAACTTCAATATGAAGGTCTCCAGTTGAACACAAATAATAGAGCTTCATTATCCAAGTCCAGTGCAATGGGTTTCTGGTCCCCAGCCCTTTCTGAAACATCTCCCAGATGGCAGTAGGTGTACGTTTTTGCCAGGGCATTTTCGTTTACAATCTCATCCACTGGAATACAGCAATTTTCTGGATACTGCAAGTGTTATGAAGATCTTTGTTTATACTTACATGGTGTTGATACCTATGCCCATATTGGTAATATATAATTTTCATGTTGTGTGATTAAATGTGACAGCAATATGTGACACTTTTGTTGAATTAAGTCAATATTTATCGACATTAGCCCTAAGAGCAGACATCAGCTTTGAAAGTTTTCAAGATAGACCTGTTTGTTAATCCTTTGAATGTCAGAAGGGTATGCAACACAATGATAAGCAATATATTGCTGTCGACCCCTCTGGAGCTCAAAGGGTTAAGAGGTGAGTAATCAGTGGGTCAGTCTTGATTATACCAACTGTGCTTAATCAGGGATATCCTTACTACCTGGCCTGGCACCACCAGAGCCGAAAATCTCTGAAGTAAGTTCAACATAGATACAGTGTTGCTTAGTCTGAGAGAGTGCTTAGTCGGAGAGATCGAGTGCACTTAGACTGAGAGAGTGAGTGTGCTTAGTCTGAGAGAGTGCTTAGTCGGAGAGAGAGAGTGTGCTTAGTCTGAGAGAGAATGAGTGCGCTTAGTCTGAGAGAGAGAGTATGCTTAGTCTGAGCGAGAGAAAGTGTTTCGTCTGAGAGAGAGAGATAGAGAGTGTGTGTTTCGTCTGAGAGACAGAGTGTGCTTAGTCAGAGAGAGAGAGAGAGAGAGAGTGTGCTTAGTCAGACAGAGAGAGAAAGGGTGTGCTTAATCTGATAGAGACAGAGGGTGTGCTTAGTCTGAGGGAGAGAGAGTGTGCTTAGTCTGAGAGAGAGAGAGAGGGTGTGCTTAGTCTGAGAGAGAGAGAGTGTGCTTAGTCTGAGAGAGAGTGCATAGTCTGAGAAAGTGCTTATTCTGAGAGTGGTTCTGCCTCTTTGGTGGCTCCTCCCTTTTGTGGCTCCACCCCCACCGACCCACAACTATGGATGGTATTTTTTTAGGAAAAGGTGGCAACCCTAGCGCCGAGACGGGGGAGCTGGGGCCGGGTCGGAGGATGTTACAGTTATAGTCAAACTTCTAATTAGGCAGAGTAAACAGCCACTCAGAGTGCGGAATTTTAGGGGCACTTGAACAATGCTAGCCACAACCACATTGTTATAGGTGTAGCTAGATCAATTCTAATGCATCTGACACATCTTTACCTTGTTTATTTACCATTACTGACCATTATTTAACTCCTTATTATTGAGAAAAAAATGTGTCTTCATCTGACATTTTTGTCCATTATAGGGGGCATGTACAAGTGGAGGCATGACCATAGATCTGGCTAAGGTCACTTAGAGGTGAATTCCCTAGGAGCATCTGAGATGTAATTCAAGTTCTTGCATTTATTTTTGCTTGCTCCAGAATTGCTCCACTTTAATACATCCCAAAATTTTTTTACTAGATTTCTCTTTCAATCCTAATAAGTAGCTACTTACACATTAAATTCTAAATGATACCCAAATAACTAGTATGATATTACAGTGCTTTTACAGAATAACATTAAAATTGTCATCTAGAATATGAATTGCTGTTTCAAATGTTCCTCTCTTTTATTTAGTTGTGATTATATTTAATTAGAAAATGTGTGCCTAGCATGTGTCATTGTCATAAGAATATTAAGCATGAAACTCGCCAAGCCAAGCTAAGAAAGTTGCTAATTAAAAAGCCATCTTATGTGCTATTTTTAGGGGGTAAAAAAAGTCCAGTGAATTACAAAATAAGAATAGCATACTGAGGATTCTCTGTAGGTCATTGAAAAATACAGACAGAAGAAAACTTAATGAAAAAAAAATGAAGAAAGCAATATATGAATATTAAAATGCATTTGCTGCCCTCTTGTGGAAAACTAGGGTAAATTAAAACATATATTTACATATAACTACAATTAGAAATTAAATGAACTTCAGGATCTAGTGTTCAAAATAGGTTGACAACATGTCCCAGAATGCCCAGGAGAGTCTTGGATTTTAAATGTGTGTCTCATGCCCCAGGCAGCCCTCTTCTGGAACAATACAAAGTCCCAGAATAAAGACAGCACAGCACAGAATTCTAAACAATAGGAGAACTTTCCATTCCCTACTATGACAGAAAGTGATGCTCCTAATGAGTTACATGGAAATGGCCTCCAGACAGAGGCCTAAACACTAGACAGAGAACTAAACATTATTTCCCTACATCAAATAGGAGCTACAGTGCAATATTTGTTGTAGTGTAGTACTAATCAAAGGACTTTAGCTTGATATACATTATATTGTAGTCCATCACAGACATGCTTTAAGTCACAGCATGTAATGGGCAGTGTTCCCTCTAGAGTTTAGAACTCTGTGTTGTGCCAGAGAAAGAACAGATTGTGCACTGATGTCCAGTGATGTATAGTGACCCCTCCTATATCTCTGTTCTTGTGCCAAGGACATGTACTTTGTTACTTTTATCTCCACTCTGTCACTGAATGACAAAATGGAAATAAGGTAGCCCTAGTTCAAAATTAATGTGGTGTAATAATAGGGAAAACCATCTGCACCATAGAGGACAAATGCTAATTCCTACAATTCCCATTGAGTGAAATGGGACTTTTAACTTGAGTGCTATAGAAAGCTCCAGTGCATTGGAGACTTGTATTTGTGGTCCATGGTTCAATTGGTTTACTCCGGACTTCCTGAATTTTTCTTTTAACATGAGACCCAACAATAATTAAAGCAGAACTTTCACCCGCTATAAAGTCTCCCTGCAATAATTAAGCAGGTAGCAACTAGCTTTATAATAGATATGTTACTTCTGAAATGTAGCTGATTATAAAGAAATCCTTTATTGTAGGAGACTGATGGGCAGGTTAGTGCAGTCTGCGCACCTGCGCCGTCAGTCCCTTCTGGTTACCATGTGGCACACTGCAGTGCTTCTCAGTGGAGACCGGGACTGACAGTGCAGACGAGCAGACAAGATGTCTGCGCTGATGCCTGGCTTCCGGTCTCCTACAATAAAGGATGTCTTTATAATGGGCTACATTTCAGAGGTAACATATATTGTAAAACTAGTCTCTACCTGCTTAATTATTGCAGGGAGACATTATAGCGGTTGAAAGTTCTGCTTTAAACAAAGGAGACAATGACATATCTAAATAAAAATTATATTTTTAGTTTTACTAAAATTGTCATAAGTAATTGCATCTGTGATAAGTTTTAACATACTTTTCCATGATTTTATTATCATGATTAGTGAATTTTTTATTATGTATGTTGTAGGGGTTACTGAAATGTAAAATCACTAGGTTACATACACAAATACAAACTAAACTGGGACAATAAAATACTTAAGGTCAATGGAGACTACCTACATAACTTACACAGGCAATATCATACTCTTTGCCAGTAGTCCTGAAGAACTGCAAGAACTCACTGAAGAGCTACAAAATGCAAGTCATCTAACAAATTTGCCCCCTGGCCATTCCTGTCAAAATCTCTGCAAGGAGATGCAGGATCTACAATGAACACACACACAAAGACACACACATTTGACAGACACACATAATACACAAACACACTATAGATACACAAAATACACATACACTCAACACAGAACACAATGCTATATGCACAAAACAATACGCACACTATACGCACAATGCAAAATGCTATATGCAAATACTATAAGCAAAACCCTATTGTAACGGTTTTGTAAGACACTCAGACCAGTAGGTTAGAATAAAACACAGTTTTATTAAAAGACAAGAAAGACTGCCCCCTATAGGCAATATAATATGACTGGAAATAGACAAGGAAATACAGGTGCCCTCTCAGGCCCAGTATACAGGGAAATTAATATATACTGTCACAGGACAGGCATAAGCAAGCATACAGGTAACCCAAGGGTTAAAGTGCATAGAAATCAATCAGTCTCTGTTGTGGTGTGTTTGACAACACCCAAAGATGGTAAGGAGCGATACTGTGGTGCAAGATGTAGGAGCACCAGTAAACAGAGCAGAACTGAGACTACTACCTATGCTGAGCAGGGAACTCAGGCCACAATACTCTGCAAGAGCTAGCACACGTTGACCCATGAGCACCCGACCGGTGCGGTAACGTAGAATATTTGTACTGCCAGAGCTGAGGTGTTAAGAGCCAATAGCACCCGACCGGTGCGGTAACGGAGACCAAGTACACTGCAAGAGCTGAGGTGTTATGAGCCAATAGCACCCGACCGGTGCGGTAATGGAGACCAAGTACACTGCAAGAGCTGAGGTGTATAGAACCACTAGCACCCAACCGGTGAGGTAATGAGATCACTGCGAACAGCAAGGGTTAACGGATGCGCAGTGTCAAATGGAGGCCAGAATGCTCAGCAAGTGTAACAGGAGGCTCTAGTAACGAGGGAAACAATGCTCTGCAATTGTAAACGGAAGGCTCAGGGTTAACGGAGGCAACAGTGCTCTGCAAGTGTAAACAGAAGGCTCAATGTAACTGAGGCCACAGGGCTCTGCAAGTGTTAACGGAGGCTCAGTGAATGGAGGCAACAGTGCTCTGCAAGTGCAAATGGAAGGCTCAATGAAACAGAGACCACAGTGCTCAACAAGTGTTAACGGAGGCTCAGTGTAACGGAGGCAACAGTGCTCAGCAAGAGTAAATGGGAAGGCCCAGTGAATCAGAGGCAACAACTTAGTTTGCCCTGCTGTAAGCACAGCAGAAGTCACAATGTCGCCCAAGCGACACAGGATCAGGATCACAACTGGAACACAGGCAGGGTCATGCGCATAGCCGGGTCAGGTCACGGAGCAGGAATGTCAGCCAGGCCGGGTCGAATCATGGAGCAGGATCATCAGACTAGCCGGGTCAGATCACGGAGCAGGAACGTCAGCCAGGCCAGGTCAGATCACGGAGCAGGAACCAATGAGAGTAGTCAGGAACACAGGAACGCAGGAACACAGCTACACAGCAACACTGGTACTGGAACACCACGAAAGGGCACCTGACAGGTGTCAGAGGCCCGGTATACGAAGGCCATTCTGGGCGGGCCAAACAAGCTCAGCCAATGGGAGCGCACCACAGCAAAGAGTGACAGAGTAGATCACGGGAACCGTGATACCTATACACAAAACTCAAAACTAGCTATGAGTCAAAATTTTCAACACAAATCAAAACTGGTGAATAATGGCACTTCCCACTTGATGAAAAATTTCCCGCAAAAAGTGCAGTGGTTCCATTTTTCCACCTAGCTCATTCCATTGAAGTCAATGGGAACATTGCATTTACACACAATACATAGCAAATGTTATTTTCTTTCCCAGATGCATAGTATAAAAGCGGCATGAGGGTGCCTGTGTTGGTGTTGTGTGGGGAAAGAATCAGTTGAACAGGGCATGTTTTTTTTTGGGGGGGGTGTTTACTGGGACTTGGGGGCAGGTAATAAAAAATAAATGCTAAATACAATTAAAAAAAAAAAGACATGGGATAAAAGGGATCTGAGGAGGATGCCTATGTTGGTGGTAGGAGTCTGGGCGAAGAATTAGTTCAACAGGAAATTTGTTTTTTTTGGGGTGGTTTACTGGTATTGGGGGACAGTTAACAGTTAACAAAAAAAAAGAAATGTGTATGTAATGTGATAGAGACAAGGACCCCCTGACTTAAGCTGCCACTGGGTAAGACAGATACTTTACATAACAGATTATTTTGTAGAATATGATTTGCAAGACTGATTTATAAGATTTGTTGTTAGATGCACAAGCCCTGAGGAAACAATGATTTGTAGGACTTATGTCTGTTTGCCACAAGCCCTAAGGAAACATTGATTTGTAGGACTTAGGCTTGTTAGAAACAAGTCCCCAAATATTTTATTTATTTGTAGGCCCATGTTGTTTTTTGTTTGCTTTTTGTTAATGCACAAGCCCTGAGAAAAAAATGCCCAGTGCCATGATCATGTGTGTTGGCCAGTGGCCATTGTCAAATGCCCTGATGTAGATGTGGCATTTGCGACTACTGTTCTTGCTGCTGCTAAGTTTTTAAACAGCAGGATGAATAGGCAGCTCAAAGGGGATGGGGTCAATAACAGCAGTGATATGGGTGAATATAATTATGGTTCCACTTGCAACCACTAGCTCCAATGATGTGCCTGAGGCAGTAGCAGCACCACAATGAGCCCCCACCACTTCAGGTAGAGGTGGAGATAATAAGAAGTTGGCCAGTAATTCTTCTCCACCTGCCCCTCTTCCAAAATCATGGGTGTGTTGTTACTAGAATATAAATGTTTCCTTTAAGAGCAGGAACTGTGCCTCTCATTGGCAACTGCCATGTGCACAGTGTGTGTGGTAAATAACACCTGGCAACGCTATCCAAATACCATGACACCAGAAAACAAGTACTGCTGCTGTCACTATACCCCTTGTCCACACTCCACTAAGGGCACATGACAACTTGCTGACAGTTTAATAATAATGATGAACCCACCCTGCCACCAGCTTAGCATATTCAGCAGGATGGAATCTCCTCAGATGCCGCTTGATGCAGTGCTTGTGATTATCCTCCACTAAACTACCATGTGTGGTCAGTGCACCACACAGTGTGCAATGGGTGAACATGAACTACCACATCCTAACATCTACAGGGTGGCTATCACTTAGCGGAGAAGGTAACAATAAACAAGGTGGATTGGAAGAAGATGTAGTTACCATAGCGCAAGAAGGTGATGGCAAGCTAGTTGTTTCATTCTTCATTGAGCTTTCAGCTTCTGGCTGAGTTTCCCTATTCTTCTATAATTCTATAATTATGCACAGTACCATTGCTGATGACTACACTGTTCCTGCCCAAAGAGAAAAATAGTCCCCCACCCATGACTTCAGGGGAGAGGGAAAAGATGAAGAAGAATGACCTCTTTCTTCTTCTCCTCCACATTCCTGTTCACTGGTTGGGGCAGAGGATGATGTTGCTGGTGTTGCTGCTACTACCTCAGAATCAGCACTGCAACTAACACCAGGAGTATTGATGCTGTTGGCAGGTGGAACCTGTCCTAGTCCCGCTTTACTTGTTGACCCCATTCCCACTGTGACCATTGTGGTCTGTGGCACACTAGCCTGCTCCTCAGCATCCTGATGCTCTTGCAACTATGCAGCAGCAGCAGCAACTAGAGAAGTTGCAAATTCCACAAATTCCAAAAGTTCACTGCTGGTGGTGAAGTCTGTCCTCATCCCTGTCTCCCATTCCATCTCAGTTTGGGCTAAAATGACCATCAATGTCTTCCCAGCTTCTCCACCATCATCACCACCACCACTAGGGGTGGGTGAAAAGTGAGAAAAATTTCCTGCATGACTTTTCACGAAAAAACAGAAAAATAGTTTTTCGCGAAAAGTCATGCAGGAAATTTTTCTCCAATGCAAAATTTTCCTCCTTTTCCAGCAAATTTTTCACCTATTGCAAGACATTTTTCTCCTATTCTAACACATTTTCTACAATTCTAACACATTTTTCTCCTATTCCAACACATTTGTCTCTTATGTTTAATATGGTGCAACATTTCCCAACATAATATTACTTCTTCTGAAGGCTGTAATGGAGAAATAAGTAACTATAAGTCAAAGTTATGAGTCCTACAGCAATCTATACCTTGCAAAATATGTTAGCATGCAGAGTGTGATTGGTGGGACCTTGACAAACTGCATCCACCCCGGGAGGAGAGGGATCATCATCATTTAATGCACATGCTGCAGCAACGATTTCTGCAGTCATTTTTTGTATTAAACACTTTACTCCCACATCCCTGCACTTCTTCCACCTTTCACTCTCCTGCTTGTGCAGTTACTAGACATTACTCAACTTCTGTGTGTCTTTTTACTCTCTACTGTACACAACTGATGAGTGTGATGTCTTGCTTTGGCCCTCAACAAAATTCTTAATGTCGTCTGCTGTCTATCAAGTCTGCCTCAGTCACAGTTAGCTGTCTAATATATTTGTTTAATTATTTAGGTATTCATTTATTTTTTATTTATTTATTTTATTATTTTTAAGTTGTCCACCCTATCTTATCACAGTTAGTCCAAAGAATAAATATATATAACTAAAAATAATATCAACAACTTCATTCCCAAGACTCACCCAGCACAGAGACAATAAAAGTAAAATCAGCAAGCAATTTGGACCCCAGCTGCTTGTGTCTTGCCAATCAGTCACATCAAATGTTGGGTTATTTTGGGTCAACCTCCTTCCTCCCTTCTTATCCTCATTGTGCCCCCAGACTCCCCTACTACAGAGAACAAATGTCCTACCTAAGTTACTCCCTAAAACCAAGTTTCAATTCCCCTTTATGTTCCTATCTTCTCTAGCTGAAAAACATGCTTCTCTCTCTCCTCTCACAAACACAGAATGGCATGCTGTGAGAGCCTGACACCCTTTTATATGGCTGTAGAAAACTTTTGTGTGGTGGAGAAAAATTATTCTACCCATTGATTTCAATGCATTGAGCTAAACGAAACAAGCAGGAAAAGTAACTTTTTGCAGGAAATTTTTTGCCAATCGAAAAGAGCCATTTTTTGACAATTTTAGTTTGAGTCTAAAATTTTTGCTTATCTCTAACAACCACCACCAGACCCTCTGTGCTGCTGCTGCTCTATTACAGACATCTCACTGCTGGTTGGAGGAGGTGACAAGAAATGTGACAGAGGGTCCCTTAATGTCAAACTTGCCATTTCTTGGGGACCTAAAGAAGGCAGACTGGCAGCACTGGCAGCTGATCTGTGCTCCTGGTGGTGGTGGTATTATTGCTGCTAGACACAAATTCTACATTTTTCAGGATCATGTTCCACCTGGAAAATGCTTTTGAAGGAAGGGAACTCTCAGGGTCAGGGGAATGTTGTGGGCTCCCTTGAACACTAGTCTGGACACTCTGCATTACTTCTCCTACCACTCTTCTAACACTAATCCCAACAGCTGTTTCACCATCACTGTTAATACTACTACCACTAACACCAACCACATCAATTTCAGCCCCTGAGTCTTCCTACTTACAGTCACTAGTTTTATGATGATCACCCCTCCTTCACCCCTAACACTAACAAGCTGTTGGACCTTCTTAATAGTAGTACTAGCACTGGCGGGGCTGCTTGTGTATGGCAAATGTGGTATAGGGTCCCCTTCTGTCACACTTGCCATTATCTTCTCCCCCCCCCCGAGAATTATAAGACATACCGGCAGCAGGTTCAGCACTGGTGGCAGCAGGTTCAGCCCTGGCAGCCGGCACAGAATTGGTGATAGCAGGGGCAGCACATCTGACAGCAGCCACAGCACTGGTGGCAGCAGGGGCAGCACGTCTGACAGCAGCCACAGCAATGGTGGCAGCAGGAGCAGTACGTCTGGCTGCAGACACAGGCAGCTGACCTACCCTGCTCTCACTACTACCCTCTTCTTCCACCCTTGATATTAATTTTCCCAAGATCTCTAGGGGTGATTATGGGGGGCTGGCCAGCACTGGATCTGTAGTGATTACTTCCTCCTCAGACTCATTGGACACATAAGGGTCCTTCCAGTTCTTCCATTTATTATATTTAAACTTCCTCATAGTGATAGCAGTCATTATGAGTCTCTCCTGCCTCAATTTTGCCTCAAGATCACAGCAAAACAGCACAGCATGTCTATATCACTCTATAGCTGCTTCTATTGTGTTTCACTTCCTGGAATACGTCACATTTTTATAGCATAAAGGTGAAAAACAAGTTAATTAATAGGCAAAAACTTTCTAGCCATTGAAAAAATGTTGAAGAAGTTTTGCCAATGGGCAAAAAAATGCAAAGATTTTAATCTGATATATGCAAAACAAAATACAACAAACATTATACTCGAAATGTTATGCGCAATATTCAAAACACTATACATCCAACTCTATAGCCAAACAATGTACACACAAATATATAGCAAAACACAGTACATTAAACACTAAATGCTATATGTCAAACAACATACACCAAACACGATAGGCAAAACGCTATCGTCAAATGCTATAGGCAAGATGCCAAAATGCCTAACGCACACAGTATGCAAAATGCTATATGCAAAGCACAATATGCATAAAGCTATACACAAAATGCGATGTGCAAAACACCAAACATGTTATTTCATATGCCAAATGCTATAACCCAAACTCTAAATTCAAAGCACTTTATGCAAAATGCTATACACACAACACTATATGTGAACGCTATACACAACATACGTTATAGGCACAACACTATACGCAAACCACTATATGAAAACCACTATATACAAAGCATTCTATGTCATACTCTATATGCATGACTCTCTTTGCAAAACACTATACTCAAAGTGCAATACAAAAAAATGATATACAAAAACACTATATGTTATACACAAAAAGCTATTATGCAAGATGCCAAAGGCTATACGCAAAATAACAAACGCTATATGACAACCATTCTACACCAAACACGATATGCAACACCAAAAGCAATATGCCAAATGCTATATAATATACACCAAATGCTATACTCACAGATATACACAAAACAATATATATGCAATACCCAAAATGTTATTTGCAAAATGCAATACATTATATGCAATACATTATACGCCAAACGCTATATGCCATATGCAAAATTATGTGCTCAATATGCAAAATGCTATACTCCAAATGCCATATGCTATACACAAAATGCTATATGCAATAAGCAAAATGCTTTATACAAAATGCTGTACGCTATTCAAAAAATGCTGTACGCACCATGCTATAGGCAAAACTCTATACACAATATAAAATGCTATAGTGTGATGTAACGCAACAGCTGGCTCTTGAGTCCAAAAGTCTACTGCAGAAGGGAATGGAGCACTAACCTTGCCTAGGGGATCTATAGGTAATGCCCAGAGTGAATACTGCAACTCCCACAGGAAGTGAGCCCAGCTAAGACATGGAGGAGGACACAGATGGAGATCAGAGTAACTCAGTCAGCGCTATACAGCACTGCACCTGTACTTCGCATGTGCACACCGCGTGAGGTGGTTATTAAGTAAGCGGCTATAGCACGAATGCTCAGCCTACGGTCGGCAAGAAAATGAAAGCACCAGGCGGTGCACTATAGACAAGCGCAAAAGGAAGGCAGCAGAGTGTAATGCTAGCCAGACAGAGGCAACCGAGCGGGTTCAGCCAGGCCCGGATGGCAATGGATAGGGTTCTCAGCCAGAGACAGTCAGCAGCGTAGCGGATACTCAGCCAGATACTGTCAGCAAGGTAACGAGTTGACAGCCAGATCAGTCAGCAATGGAGTGGGTTCTTCAGCCAGATCAGTCAGCAACAGAGCAGGTTCTAAGCCAGATCAGTCAGCAACGGAACAGGTTTTCAGCCAGATCAGTCAGCAACGGAGCGGGTTCTCAGCCAGATCAGTCAGCAATGGAACAGCAACACAGGATGCCCAGGAACGTCGTCAGGCAGGCCAGGTCATACACGATCAGAGTAACACAGGAACAAACGTCAGCAACAGGTACACCACGAAAGGGCGCCTCAGTATAGACATGACAGAGTCTATAAAGGCTGGCCCTGGGCGGAGTCAGGATCGCAAGACCAATAAGAGAGAGGCAGACAATAGGAATAATAATGTCGCCGCCTGCGGCCTACAGCATGGGCATCGTGATACTGTTGTGATGTCAGATGTACGGAGACCTATATAAGCCAGAACTGCATAGGTCTTGGTGCTCTCTTGTCGGGCTCTCTTCAGCTTCTTCGCTTGTGTGCATTTATAGTTGATTATTCGGTATTTTGACCCTTGGCCTTTTGTTCACCTTGCCTCTTCTTACTTGTCCAGTTTTTGATGCCTGCCTGACCTATTCCATTGTCTCTTATTTGTCAGCAGCCTGCTGTTGACCTCAGCTTGTCTTATATGAACCATATCAGCCTGCTGCTGACCCCGGCTTGTCTTTTCCGTTCTTGAACCTTTGCTGCCTGCCTTAGTACTGTTTTTTACCTATCTTTGTCTTATTCCTCCGGCATGTCATCTCTCGGTTGGTTCCTTCCACTTAATCAGATTAACCAGCTTTTTGCCAACCTCTGTGCTTCCCCATTTGCACAGAGATAGTTTTCAGGAAGCTAACATATATACTCACTCAATCACAATTGCGCTCACGTATATACATACACTCACATTCTTACATACACACTTACATGCTCGCATACACAAACATACACACACTCACTCACTGATGCAAAGTTGTGTAACACAGTGCTTTGCAATGCGTTGCACACCTTTTTGGAGCTGAAATGACTAAGAACTGAAAATTCAACATGACAGTCATTAAAACAGTCATTGTTTTATTAACTGCATGGGCAAAGCCATGCCAATATTGCTAGTGTATATATAAATGTAAAAAACTGAACTACACTCAAGGATTTATATATAAAAAAATGTATTTAAGCCAGATAAACATTTTGACCCTTACTCAGGTGTTTATCAAGGTCTTAGCTAGGACCTTAGCTAGGCTTAAATCATTTTTTTTTGTTGTGACATTAAGTTTCCTATATTGATATCTATATACTCAGGTATACAGGTGATGGAAAAAAGCGGAGTGCACTGAATATATGAGAGAAAGTATAAATACATATATCACAAAATATAGCTTGGGTACTAATGCTATAGGCAAACTTATAATGTGACACAGTTCTAAAAGCACACACAGGACTTCAAAATAGTGAAAAATCAATAACTTTAAGTATCACCTTTTCTGCCACATTATAGAGACCTTCCTCAGGAGTAAGGACAGAGTACCCTCTTAAGATAAGTTTCCTTACAGCTACTAAAAACTAAATGCTCAGGTTAAACTATAGTGAGATACATGCAAGTTGATGATGGAAATATTCAGTTACGAGGTGGCTGTGTAAAGATGTTGATGTGACATCTCTATTAGGGTCATATGGAGAAAGAGGAGCTGTAGCAATGATTATTATCAACACATTGATCATATGCCATAGAGACATGCTTTCACATACCATTTGGAAGTAAGGTACATCTGTACCAGCACTTTGATTTCCTCATAATTTATTGATGTGGCCACTAATTTACTCTGCTTAAATACCAAAGACCTATACTAAGTACAAGTACATATATTACCTTAGTTTTTCATCAGTACTACCACTTACTGTGTACTGCCATTTTACTTCTACAGTTCCACTGGTTGTATACTTATACATATTTATTTTTCTCCCCCAGTTCCACCCTAGAGGTTATATTGTTGTAGCCAGTGTTTGATATACACTATATTTATATAGTTTTGCCTATTAGCCAGCTGGTATAAATTGATTTTAAGCTTTTTATTCTTATTGTTCACAAATACTAAACTTAAATTGTCTCCTTGTTCTTTTTTCCTTCTCTTTTACTCCCTCTTTGTGCTGTCTATTCCCCTTTTTGGTTTTTCATGACATTTGGTCTGCATATCTGAGACTTCTTCAGACAAGCTGCACTGAAGTTCAGAACTAGAGATACAAGCACACTGGGGTGTCTTTATATGGACAGAGAGTCCTTCATTATATTTATTTGAAACAGAAGCTAATATTAACCCTTAATGTTGTCAATGACAAAAGCATGTTTTATGAATTTCTTCACTGAGAACATGTGGTCCTAATTTAAACAGAAATTAACCTGAAAAATGCAGTACTAAATTTGTTTCATAAGGATACATATGTCAATATCAGTGGGTCACATTGTATAACTAATTTGCCCCTCCCCTTGCATGTTGTGTGCCCATTTGGCACCCAGGTTTATACAATGTGATAAGGATGATGATATTTAGAATACTTTACCTCAAATATCATCATCCACACTACATTATATAAATCTGGGTACAAATGGGCACAAATATCATCATCCACACTACATTATATAAATCTGGGTACAAATGGGCACAATTCAAGTGGAGTGGCAAATTAGTTAAAGAATGGGACCCACTTCTCTTGCCAGATGCACCTTAATGAGTATAAAATGCCCCACTTTGGCATTATTTTTGAATTATAATGCTTTCATGGGAGGCAGTTGGGCACTGTGGTGGCATATCATCCTGGATTGCTCTGGTGATGTCATATAATGGAATATTACTCTGGCAGTGGCATATAACTCTGTGTATTACTCTGGTGGTAGTATATAACTTTGTATTGCTCTGGTAGTGGCAAATAACTGTGTATTGCTCTGCTTGTGGCATATGATGGCGTACTCTTGTCAACCTGGCATGACCTTGTTGAAAATTCACCTTTGTTTTTTTCTATTGATTGAAATCCTGACTTGTAACCCTTTGAATACTAGAGGTCTCAAACAAAGTGACAGTTTTAATTTAAATATTTAATTTATAATAAAAAATAAGCTTTATCTTTAATTGCCAATATGTTTGACCATAAACAGTTAATTAAAATATACTGTTGTGATTATTCCATTATGTGGGGAGGACGATGGGATCCAAAGCCAGTATGTCTTCTGTATTCCAAAAAGCAATATAGTTTGGGTTTTTTTATGTTTTGTTTTTTTATGTTTTATTGAGTTTTTCAAAAATATCCATTAGATATGTACAGGTAAGGTAACATAACGAAAGCTGAAGACAGGGATACAAAAAGACCAGTGTTTTTTTGCTAGAGCTTTAATCTGCTCGGTATGTTCCCAATCTACAAATGTTTTGCATTGATATAATGTGTGCACACACACAGACACACTGGTGTGCACTATGCATGTCATTATTTTAGGTGTAGGATGTTGACATTGTACATTAAAAAGACCCCTCCATTGCCTGTGGTCCTATGTGTGCCCCCCAGATATGATTCTTGGAGATGTCACTACTAGGCTGCAAGTATGCTGAAACTATATCACATTCAGTATGACCACTCCTAGGAGCTACAAGGTGTTGGTGTTTATCAGTTACCAACCGATACACTGGAAGCAAGTCCCATTCCCATAGATAAAGCCACCACTGCCCCAAGTGTTAGATTGCCACTCCTGAGACACATGAATTGCTGTCTGTGAATATTATGATTATGATACATGTTCAGAAATATGTTTGGATGTAGTTATTGAAGTTGGTGCTGCTGCTGCTGCTTCTATAAACTCTTTGCTGACTTCACTATACTTTCTACCAGTTTTTTTGTCCCTAGATCTCTCTCTCTCAGCCTGCACAATCAACCCTCCACTTGATATATAAGGATATCTTTATAGTCTTTGACAGAATCTGATTCATCAGAGAGATATTGCTAATCATCAAGCCTTGGCAGAAATCGATTATGCTTTGGCATAAATTCAGATTTTGACAGAGATTTTAATTTTAAAGTGGGGGTCCAGAAAAGTAGCAAGATCACCTCTCTATTTAATAATGTCCAGCAAATGTACTATGGGTATGGGGATGGTGAAAGGAGTAGCAGAAGTTCAGGGGCATGTTAGTAAGTGGTAGTCCAAAAACTTGCTGCAGCCATGGTTGCATAAGCACAGATGCAGATGAAGTTAAGAGTGAGAGATATGATGACATGACAAGAAAATTAGTTCAAAGAAAAAGGCTCAGTTTTCCACCAATAAAAAGGAGCACTATACCTGTTAATATACTGTTTGAGAGATCAAATGGAACATCTGACCAGACAAGAAAAGATGCCCAAAAATACACTATCATCTTGTAAGCAACACAGGTTATCAGTAACTATTGCCCAAGCTATGATGAATGCTTCTGTTGAAAATACAGTATCTTGGCCCTACATGTAGTACAATTGCAGCATCGAGCCCCAGTAGTAGTAGTAGCAATGGTAGTAGCCTTGATGAATCCCTACAGTATAGACATACTACAAGCATGGCCCAAAAGCAAAACATGTTGCTATCTGTTGTATGTTTAAGAAGCATATTAGCAGAGGAAGCATGATCACACCTCACTGAGATCCCATCTGAAGCACAACCACAGGTCTGATTGGAAGACACAGCATAAACTTGTGACAGGTGCCATGAATAGCAGTAGCATGAGCACACCTAAAAGTTCCCGGGGCTCTGGGGCACACACAAGTAATGCTGATGTGTCAGAGGGTGTGACAATATTTCTCTCATTTAGAGTAACACTTATGGCCCTGCTGCTGTGCTTCAAATTCCAAACACAGAGAAAGAATGACTCTAAGGCCTTGATTCAAAGAAGTACATTAAGATGGCGTAAAGGCAAAAAAGTTCAACGATCGTTAGACATTACAGACTTACTTAGCATTCATTAAGAAGTATACCACAATGTCTAACGAGTGTAGGCCAAAAAAATTAATGTAGCTCCAAAACATGCATTGCACCTTTTTTTGTTCTCATCATGCATCAAAATCAATCAATAATTAATGTACGATATGTCAACTTCAAAGGTCAATGTTATCTAGCAATGCTGAATGTTGTCAACATAACTTCAATCTCACAGCCAATCACAACACACCAAAGTATCAACTATATTCAAATACACCTATATATCCCCCCAAATAACTGACATACCTTGTCTGTGTTTCAAGTTTTTGAGAGCTAGAAAACAGGACCCAGGAGCAGAGGTTAGCCATAGAGACTAAAGTACATTTGAGCAAGGTAGAAGGAGTTGGGAGCAGAGAGACTTTGTACATCTATATTGACATGTAATACACCTTGGCACATCTTGCTTACATGCATACAAAAACACACACACATATCTTTTTTGTTCCTTACACAAACATTATCTTTTATTTTGACAGTGTGATTCAGTGATTGCAAAGGACTGAGAGTGAGTGTGATCAAGTGTGTCTGTGAGGGCCTGTGTAAGTGCCTGCATGTTTGTCGGTTTGTGATGGCAGGGAGAGGAGAGGAGGATACAGGGATGGGAAGAGGAGTAAGAGAGGAGTAAGGTGAGCAGGGCATCCCTGGTCACGGAAGGAGTGGGAGAGGGAGACCAGCTGGGTGGAGGGGTACGTGATCAAGGAGAGGCACACAGAAGCCAGGGAGAGAACATCAGTGGGACGAGAGGTAGATCTTTGGGAGCACCCCACACAGTCAGGGTCAGCATAAACAGGGCCTGAAAGCCACAGCTCTGACACTTTCCAGGGTGGTGCTGCTGAGGAGAGCCTGCGGGACCCCAATTACTCCTATGAGGAGAATAGGGCACTTGTCCACAGTATTTTGGAGAGGGAGAGTATCCTGTACCCAAGGAACAGGGTAGTGGTCTGGTTGCAAAGAAGGAGGCAGGTCTAGAGTGAGTTCCTCAGCAGGGAGAAGGCAGTGTTTAGCTTCAAGAGGACCCTGGAGTCCATCAAGAAATGATGGGGTGACTGCAAGAGGTGAAGCAAAAACAAATCTTGCCATGCACGCCCGAGGGACTGGTGATGGGCCCCCAGTCGACATCACCTTCAACACAAAAAGAAAAAAAGTGTATAATAAGGTGGCACTCAATATACTCTATTAATAAACAAAAATATATACCACATACACATATTAATAAATCAATATAAAAAATTAATTGAGTACCATATATCAATAAATACCTCCCCTATAGAAAATATCAGGACACATCACACATATATAAATATATTTATTTATATATATATATATATATATATATATATATATATATACATACACATATATATATATATGACAGCCCATGGGTACATAGTATCCAAATCTAGTCAATGTCCGTATAAACCATCAGCTGTAACATCCAGTGATAGTAAACTGAGAGTAATAGCACTGTCAATCGCATATGTGGATGAAAATGGCCATAAAGAAAAGATGATGATGTAACTGATTAGTCCCAATGGTAACACAAACAGTTCCAATGATGAATGGTGAAATAACCTTGACAAAGTCCACGAATTGCAGGCAAAGCGAGTAAGTCTATCCTGAGTTTATCCACTCCTCTGCATATGTATCACGCTATCTGCTTGTCTATGTTACCGTCAGCTCTATCGTGTAGTGTGATATATACTGGTATCAGATTGGATGAATGGTGATTGTAAGCTACAATCCTGGTATAAGTTAGACATACAGGAGTATGGAAAGGTGAATTCAAGGTGAATTCAAGGACTCCAACATGAAGTTTGGTCACAAATAATAATGGTATTCAGAGAGCAAGATCATCCAGAACACGGTAAGATCTATGCTTGTATGCAAAGATTGGATGAGTGTATAAGCTATTATATTGATCCACATCTTTATTCGTTACTATAAATGTCTATTCGAGCCAAATTTTCCAAGGTGTGCATAGAATCCTATGACAACTCCATCTGATGTCTAAACAGTTATGTCAGATCATCATTTCATTCATTACTGGAACTGTTTGTGTTATCATTGTGACTATTCCATCTGTTACATCATCATCTTTACTTTATGGCTATTTTCATCCACATATGAGATTAACAGTGTGATTACTTTTAGTTTATTATCACTGGATGTTACAGCTGATGGTTCTTATGGACATTGACTACATTTGAATACTATTAACCTCTGGGCTGTGATATATATATACAGTATATGTGTCCTGATAGCTTCAGTAATCAGAGGGTTGATCCTTTGGTGTAGTGGTTAGGTCATTTATTTTTAACCACATCTTGTTTTTTTATGGATTTGAGTTTTGTGGGATCCATGTGGCATTGTGACCATGGTCTCTATAGGGGAGGTATTTATTTATATTTGGTAATGAATACATTTTTTATATTGATTTATTAATATGTGTATGCGGTATATATTATTTTGTGTATTAACAGATGATATTGAGTGCCACCTTATGATCCACTTTTTTCTTTTTGTATCGTAATTTTTGGATCTGTGGGCACCCCATGTGTGATACACATGGATATTATCCCGTAGTCACATTTGTCAAGTGTGTTTCAGGTATCTATATACTGGCATCACCTTCAACCCCTGGGAGGAGATGCTGAGGCAGATTCTGTTGGCAACTACTGTTGAGGGGGTCCCTGGAGGATGTGACACTGGTGAGGACAGCACCTTCCACATTACCAATAAGTGCATCATTCCATTACTATAAACCACACAAACCCTCATATCTAGTTAAGCCCAACACAGTGCAAGCTGAACTCATGGCTAGCATTGATTCCCACAAGTTCTCCAACACAATTCTGAGAGGTCCAAACAAGAACATAATACTGTACAATCCAAGCAGAAATACAAAGGGTTAAGTATAACAAATCCTGTCCAAGTCCAGGTTGAACCCCCATGTTGCTGTATTGATCAACATTCATTCAATTTTTGGACATCCCTAATCCTGAGCAAGGTCTTTATAATGTGACTCAAACATTGATAAATAAAATTATTTATTTTGTATTAGTTAAAATGCTGTGTTTGCTTTTGGGACTGTATGACTTATGCATGACCTTTCTCCATACGAAAGACAGGCTAAAATAGAGTTTGGAAAAAACAAGCAACTGTGTAATATAGACAGACAGACAAGTTTTCTGCTGCCCTTTAACCAGTTCTGTATCCATTTAACAATGATATAATCAAGCCCAATCAGCCCAGTTGTAATGAAATAACTAATTATACTGTTTATACAATTCACTCATATTCTCAGCTAAATAATTGTTTTTATTTATATAGTATTTATGTATATAATGTAATATGTAATATCACATTTGTAAGCTGTATTATTTAAAAATAATCAAGAACATACGTCATCTGTGTAGCAATGAAGCCTCCCTTCCATTCTCCAGAAGAGGGCAGCATTAGCTAAATACAAAAAAACATACATAAACTGTATTTGGAAAATATTGAAGGAGTAGACTACAATACTAGATAAACTGCTTGAAAATGTAATTATTTAAAATGCATATGAACACATATATACAACATCTTTTATCAAGCAGCAACATCAGCCAGTGCAGAATTATTTTCTTTTCTAGGTTCATATTAAACAATGTATAATATGTCACTATATAGAAAATTGAATGGTAGATCTCACAAGAATGTGTGCATTAACAGGAATAATACCCATTGCTGGGCCTGAAATATCCTGCTCCTATTATAGTTGGAATATCAGAAGATATTTTCTAATGGTGAGTTCTGTAATCAAATTCTGCTTTGAAATTATTTGGGTGTCCTGAAAAGCACTCCAAAATTAATCCAAGGCAAGGCTCATGTTTAAAAAACAAACAAACAAAAAAAAACTACTACCTCAGTTTATTATCTGAACATATACTTAAAGTGTTAGCAATGTTTCACAAAAACAGCAGCTCCAATTAATCTTCATAGTATTTGAGCCATAGCGAGTGTTATTTCATTACTGTGAGCTTTGTAGTTCAAGAGTAATTGAATGATAAAGTATCCCCCTCCCGCCCCTTTTACCTAGTGTAAGCCCTCTCCCCTCAGATATGGAATCCAGTCCATAGACCAGACAGCTCACATCAAGGGTCAAAATTCTTACTCTGAGAACAATGAAATCCCTGCCCCCCTTGATAGGTTTTTCAGCTTTTTCCCTTGTCTTAATTGAAGATTGTCCCTCTCTGCAATCTACCTGGACACTCCCTGCTGCTCTAAGCTGAACAGTGTTACATCAGTAGAAAGGGCAGGAGGGGGATACTTTATCATTCAATTACTCTTGATCTACAACTCTGACAGAATTGAAATAACACTCTCGAAGGCCCAAATACTATGAAGATTAATTAGAGCTGCTTTTTATTATTAAATATTACTATCCCTTTAAGCCCGTGTTTACTGGTGCAGATAGATAGCCATGCTGACAACAGAGAGATAAATTAGTACGGGCATAAAACTATATCTCTCCATATGAGAAAAAAAATATATCAGATTCATTCACCCCGTATTATTTTTAATAATCAATTATGTCAATAAACATTAAAAAAATAAATACAGGATACAGAACCTCATATTAACTTAAAAGGCAATCCTTTTTTAACTATTTTCCCATGCTCTGGCTGGTATGGCATTGTATATTGTGTCAAGGTTTTTTAGATAAATTATTCATTTTTTTAAGTTTATTGGTTTACTAGGTTGTAAGGACAAGGCATTACAGACACCGCTGGACTTAATTTATTTTCATACATCCTCTCCTTTAGTGAGTGTAGAAAAAGGCATCCCAGACCCTTTCCTTTGACCAAACTATGATTAATATGGGATTGAAGACTAGGGATAGGCAATAAGTCTGGCTTTCTATTCATGGGAACATTCAAAGACAAAACACTACTTTTCTCTTTTTTGTGGAATTTCGCAGTAATAAAAAATCCAGTAAAATTTCAGGTTATTTGCTAATGCTAATGAAATTCACAGAAGAACATGGTAATTTCCAGTTGTGCTTTTATGGCTGCAAGAATTCCCACTTCAGTACTAGTTGCTGCTGCTGTTACTTGGAGCACTGCAGCGCTAGTACATAGTATGGTGTCATAGCATCCTCAGGGACCTGGGAATGGGAACATACAATTCTTCCCAGGTGGCTGTGTGGTAGCAGAACAAATACACATAGATATAGACAGACAGATAGATAGATAGATAGATAGATAGATAGATAGATAGATAGATGAGTTTTTTACATCATTAAAATATTTTTAAGCGACACATGACAAACTTCTTCCTTTTGCTTCCAATATAAAGCTTTTTCTGCAGCCGTTTTCAGTTATTTAAAGCATGTGGTGGATTAAAAGCATTGCAATTAACAACACACTGCTTTATTACTCCATTCCTGGCCTAATCACAATTTTATTACTGTCCAAAGCTGTTATTCAGTAATAATCATGATTTCTATATTGAGCACTAATCATTGATTAAAAGCTTTTCCTGGCCAAGAATGACTGTTTGAAAAATATAGGAATAAGCTTCTCATAATTATTTTAATGGGCAACTATCAAGTAATAGTTGTGTCACTGCTAGTCTGCACCCAGGAGAGTGGACCTGTATATGACACCCTCTTTAGCGCTTCTTTTGATCCATCAATGGAATCTGAACTGTGAGGCGTCAAGCCTCCTGTTTAGCTTCCTGAATACAACCCCATAGTTTCTTCCTTTTTATCTAACTCCACAAAAACATAACACAAGTTGCCAAAAGTGCAAAGTAACCTTGGAAAGGAGGTGACTGAAATAGATCATATTGGGTCCTATTTGTTATATTCAGAAAGTATGTTTTTCACAGCAGTGGTTTCAAGAAAATGGTTATTATGGTCTAAGCAGTCCTGAATTCTCAGGTTACAACACAAATAGGGTAGGAAGAGTTGTGCATTAGCGCACTATGGGTCAAATGTAAAAAAGCAAACTGGAGTAATTCTGGAACAAAACAACTGCATCAGAGAAGATAAAGAAACATTTCCATTGATCTAAATGGGCTTTTAAGCACTTGAATTTATTGGAGATAAAAGCCCCATTTAAAGGAACAAGATTTGAGTAGCTGTTTATTTGTCCCCTGTGGTACAGTTGGTTTATCCCAAGATTGTTTACATTTGCTTTTATATATATAGTCCTGTTGGTTTATGCAGAAAGAAAAAGGTGAGCAAGTTTGGAGCAAACCAATAGCACCATAAGGGACCAAAAAAATCACCATGTATCCAAAGGGGTTCAAAGCCAGCAAACTGTTATACAGTATAAAATGGTAAATAACCAGGAGTTGTGTCTGGTGCATGAGCATTAAAATTACAATGGTCACACATATAATTCAGAATATATGGGAGTGGTCAGCACAGCTGATTCACCCTGCAAATTTGTTGCTCCAAGCCAGGGATTCTTGCTCCTCATGGCACAAAGCGGTAAAGTGTAAAGCTACCCTACTTAAGCTTGGGATGATCAATCACAATAAATGATCCACTGGTTAATCAGCAGTGATTAAACAGGCATATCCTGAAAACCTGTCCTGCTGGTGTGTCCTGAAGACTAATTCTAAGGAATACTGATCTGGGGTGTTGCCGTTTTAGGTGAAATCCATCCCTGTAGCTTCCCTTTAGAAGGCAATGTTTTTGAAAAGCCAGATCAGAACATATTATTCACATATGCAACTTTTCCTAACAGCAACTAGCCAGTCTCCAACTTGTAAAAATAGTGTGCATTTCATACTTAAATGTATTTATTGCCTTTTAAATGGGAATTATAACATTTAGTGTGTGCTCCAAAAGGGGCAGACTTGATAGAAAGTCTGGGGCTGCACTCTGTAATTCCAAGATGGCTTCTATCAGCCATTCATGGAGTCAGAACATTGACCCCCACAAGTCTTTGGATTGTGGCAACAAATTCCTTAGTTGTGAAGGCAGTCCTCCTAGGTCATCTGTATCGTTCTTTGAAGCCCAAATACAGAGGGTCTGTGGTAGGTCCATGGTGCCCCTCTTTAGAAACATGGCGATGTACTTCTTTGAAGTCATTGTTACATATTATACTACTTTACCAGTGCACTTAACAGACCCTCATCCCTCACTGCTCAACATATGCTTCTTTATATTGCCTGTCTACATAGAATAAAATTGAGCCAAAGCAACATGTACAATAGGGTACAATTCTGGCTCAAACCAACTTTCCATAAGGAACATGGGTTGTACTATGATAAAGGTTGAACTTGATGGACTTTCTCAACCTAATTTATAA
The DNA here is from genome assembly GCA_037306005.1 of Rhinophrynus dorsalis. Lineage (NCBI taxonomy): Eukaryota > Metazoa > Chordata > Amphibia > Anura > Rhinophrynidae > Rhinophrynus > Rhinophrynus dorsalis. The sequence continues at coordinate 150,880,755 of CM074719.1, read as the reverse complement.
TGTAACTATGTAAATATAGAACTCTCTAAATGTCAAATTGATTTAAATGTGGATTTTAATCCATTGAATGCCAGAGAAGCCTCAAATGCACTGTGAAGAAATACACTAGAGATATCTTTAACCTGTTTGTTTTTTTTTAAAGTTTGCCTTACCTGTACTAAAATGGTCAAAGCTATTAGCGATACGAAGGAAAGGTATGAAAGGTACACCAATTTCAAAGGTAGACATTCACCCACATCAAATGAGGGATCACTTGCTTATTTCCAGAAAGTGGTGTTATAGGAAACAATTGAACTATTTTACATTTCTATCTCTTCAATGATAGCTTTGAAAAAACATGGTATTTTGTACTGTAAACATTAGCTGCTACTCTTCCAAGAAACAGTACACCCTGTTGGTATGAATTGGCATACTGTAGGGGGTAACAGCACTTCACTAATGGTCAAAAAGCTGAGCATGTTGCTATCTTTTGTCTGTGTAAGAAGTATGTGAGCAGGAAAAAAAAGGTTCTCACCTAGGCAGCTCCTCAATGAGTTCCCACTTGAAGCACAACCACAGGTGTGACTAGGAGACACACCATCAACAGGTCAGAGGCTTACCACTAGCATCAGCAAAAGTATTCCAAAATTTATCCAGGGCTCTGGAGTACATAATAGAAGTGCTGTTGATGAGTTAGAGAGTGTGCCAAGATTTTCTTCTCCTGCTGCAAAGGAGTAAGACTCTGAGCTTGTTTTTGGAGATGACAAGATTCATAAAATGCCTACACTTACCACCATCAGCCCCACCACCTCCATGAGTTATGTCATTAAAGTAAAAAAGTTACACAGTTTTTCTACTATTTACTGTCAACCCACACTTACTAAGCTCTTGGAAATAAGTCAAAACCTGCAACAAAAACAATGCAAACATATGCCTATGGAATAGTAAACTTGCCAACATATTGGCTGTTGCACCCTGCTGGAATATCCTAAGCCACAGATATTTTTGAAGAATGGTTATGTCAATGTTAAATAAGCAAGATGGAAGTTAGGACAAAGGCAATCAGCCTGCTAACAACCTTTTCAATGCACATTTTGTTGTAGGACTCACAACTTTTGACTTTCAGCTATTTATTTCTCCACTTCAGCCCTCATATTAAATAATATTATGGTGGTAAATATTGCTGTCATAGAAAGCATAGGTGAAAAATATACTGGTAGTGGCGAAAAGGAGAAAACTATTGCCGTGCAGAAAACCTTTGCAAAAACAATAAATAAATATTTTTTTTTTCATGAAAAGTCATGAGGGAAATTTTTCTGACTTTTTGACCACCCTAGTTATAACAAAGAAAGAAAGAAATTAAGCATTGGTAGATAAAGCATACAATTTGGAAAATAGGCAACCAGCCATATCAAACGACGGGTCACTTATCTTTCTGCCTCTAAGTTAGTGTGCACAACTATTTCTGAATATGGTTGTATTAGAAATAAGCATGCTTTTTTACATATTAGTCACTAGATACTAAATCTATTTCAACACCAAGGGATTTCCTAGTGTATTCAGGATCTACTACCAGCCTATGAAAAATAGTATCCCAGTGGTATGGGTTACAAGGAATTGGGTGCCAGGAATGTGGCTACCAGTGGAACAAGAATGGGGAAGCAAACAGTATATGTGATCTTCTATGGCTACTAGATGAAACAGGCTATGGATCCGCCAGTGTTTGTGTGGACCTGTGACTGCCACTGGAACTTGGGGGTGTCATGTAGTGTATATGAGCAGCAAAACAAGGCTGGGGGTACCAGTGAGCAGCAGAACAAGGCTGGGAGCTCAGGTAGCACATACTGGTGGTATATGACTGTTTGTACACTGGAATCAAACTGTGAATCTGTATATATCCCTATTTGTTTCCCAGCCTGACTCTAGTGAACACTGGTGGTCTATATCTAACGGTGGGCTGTAGAACCAGGGGGAGGGCTAGGCTGGAGGAATGTGATTTCCAGTGGGCTGTAGAACCATGGTGGGGGGTTAGGGTATGCCCCCCACATACCCTAACCTGCAGCATGCTTCTACAACCCCCCTAGATTGTAGGGAATTTGGGCCTCAATTCAATTGGCCCTGTCACATTAAAAAGCATCCAAGTGTATTATTTTCAAGCACAGCAAGTCATTCAGTTATGGTTAAAATTGTTCCGAGTCTGTAATTGGATGAGATTTGTGCTTACACATGTCCCAGCCAATCAGCTTAAGGGCAGGGGCATAATGGAAGATGAAAGCAGTAGACAGACAGTGAATGACAGGTAAGTGTTAGACAGCTCAGGGTTCTGAGTGTTAGGCTAGTGTTAGGGCACTTCACTGTTAGGAGTAATGTAGGGTTAGAGTTTTGGAGGATGACTGTGTTTGAGCTCACACTCGGTGCTTGACAGTGTGTCAAGCAACAATCATTTTCCCTTTTCATTTGATGTTTTGGGAATGTAAAACATATGATGGATGTTTGGCCAAAAGTCAGATTCTTTCGTCCAAAGTTTGTTGTGGTATCAGTTTGTAGGACAATTGATAAAAAATAATGCCCTCTTTGGGGGGGCATCCCCAGTGAGGTCTGAATATAAAAATAATGGAACAATAAATAATCCTTTGTGTATCACATGCAACCAGTGAAGTGGGGAGGCTTACCCTGATCCCACTCACTCCTACCCAGAAGATCCAGTAGGAGTGAAGCAGGAGAACATGTTGCTCTCCTGCATCCCCAATACTAATCTCCACAAATGATCAACTGCGAGATCAATAGCTGGGGGGGTGCATCAGGAGGGGTGGGACATGGACTTGGCCGCATGGGTACACGTGGCCAATAAGGTATCCTATGCAGACCCATTTAAATCAATGGGAATTTATTTCTCCCCTTTTGTGCACTTGGTTTGATCAAGAGTTTCTCCAACTCTAGAATGTTTTAATTTAAAAGACCCCTAAAAGTGAACCCACCACAAATCAGTCTGTACACACAGTAATTATGAAAATCTATTAATCCTTTGAAATAACTTTTTGAAGAGCCGATGTGGTATTCTTTGTGAGTCAAATAATTAACTCTCCTGTGATATTTGTATTCAACAAGGGAAAATGAGAGAATGCCACGTGATAGAATCAGATCACATACTTCTTCCCTATAGTATTCCCTTTCAAGATTAGGAGAGCTATGACAATAAGCTTTAGTGTGAAACAAACAATTGTTTACAATGCAAGAATCATGTTTTCAGACACTTGCAAGGTTAACAAAAAAAATCATAACTGCTAATACACAATAAAGGACAGCCTCAGTTCATATGTAGCCCAATCATAATAAATAAGTTGTGATAAAGAGGTGATAATGAGGAGATAAGAGATGGTTATGTACTATGGTAGGATAAATGGGTGATAAAGTGGAGATGACTTCTCAAGTGATATCACTTCTCCAGTTCCTCCAGTTATTTTATAGAGCCTATGCAGTAAGATCTCCAAAGTTGGAGAAGTGATATCACTGGAGAAGTCATCACCACTTTATCACTTCTTTATCAAACCTTAGTGCATAACCACAAACATCCCCAATCATATCACTTCTCCAGTAGCTATATTATTCTATGGAACCTATGTACTAAGATGTCTCTAACTTCATAAATCTTAGTGCAAAGGCTCCATAGAATAACATGGGACTTTAAGAAATGATCTTACTGGAGAAGTTATCTCCACTATATTACCATTTTTTCACACCTCAGTTCATCTCCCCCATTGCATTGGAATGTGTTGGATATCTCTCTGGCGCTCAAAGTTATAAGACAAGCAAAAATGTAAATCTCATTTTTTTTTATTACACAAGAAAGTAATATAAAACGCATGGCATAGATTAAGAACCAACCAGGAAGCACATCAATTTGATATATCAATTAGATGAGAACCAGTAATAAAGTATAACCCTAAGGGGTGGTCAAGAAAGACCACATCCTAGGGGAGATCCAGATCTATAAAGGCAAGCATAATTATCAGTCATAAATTGAAGTGTAAGGGTAAAGTGCATAAATATACAAAAACATCAGATCACAAATATAAGATTTGATACTTCACACCACCCATGAACAGAATGCAAATCAAATCAATAAATAATCCTTTAGATAAAACAATCATGTTGTGTGTTGGATGAACACTATCCTGTGTATGAAATTATAGATATCTGAAGTATTTGTTGTTCCAGACGATTATCACATGATTCAGAGAACTGCTGCCCGGCTTGTTTCATCTAGATCATTATTTATTGACTTGAAGGACTGCCTGCTTGCATTCCATTACAATGCATTGCAGTAAAGTAAATAAACCACTTCTATATATTTAAAGGGATAGTACTGTTTCATAATAAAAGCAGCTCTAATTAATCATCATAGTATTTGGACTTTGGAGAGTGTTATTTCAATTCTGTCAGAATTGTAGTTCAAGAGTAATTCAATGACAAAGTGTCCCACTCCCACCCCTTTTACTGATGTAACACTGCTCAGCCTGAGCAGAAGGAAGGTGCCCAGGTAGACTGCAGAGAGGGACAATCTTCAGTTTAAGATAAGGGAAAAACCTGAAAAGCTTGTCAAGGAGGGCAGGGCTTTCATAATTTTCATAGGAAGAAGAATATCCCCTGCTGTTATCTGTCTGGTCTTACAACCAGATTCCACATCTGAGAAGAGATGGCTTACACTAGGTAAAAGGGGCAGGAGGGGAAAATTTGCTTGTGAATATCTCTTAAACCATAAAGGTTTGATAGATAAGACATATCATTTTTCATGTTTTTTTAATGCCTACAAAATAAAATAAAGTTAAAACGAAGTATTACTATCCCTTTAAAGTCAAAGGTCCACATTATTTATATACTTAGTACAGCAATCTTGAATGGTACATAACAGACATGATGCCTATAGAAATGCAGTATATACACATCTGTCATATTTCTAGTAGTGAATATGTCAATAAATTAGATTTTAAAGAGATTAGTGTCTCAATGCTTTTCTCCTCTATCACATACATTAGATATTTAAATTATACCATATCCATTATTTAGTAACTGGATAACAAGAAAATGACTAGTGCCTAAATATGAAAATAATTAATATTTGTAACAATGCACACAAATCATCTTAGATATGTATAAAAACTTCCAAATTATAATATATGCATAGGTAAAAACAAAAACCTTACCTGGTTAAAAAAAAATGGCAATAAAGCTCCAAATTTTGGTCAATTACTAAATGAAAAGAAATACATTTAGAGTAAAAACCTTAAATATATTGGGGAAAAATGCACATTATCTCAACCACTATGATGGATGTATTTGTGCATACTGGCCAGTTATTAAATGCACTATGATTCTATATTTTTGTTTAACCCTTTTGGTGCCATGATTTATAGGTAGAAAATCTAGCAGTTTTCTTGTGTTACTAACATTCTCAAATGGTTAGCCTCTCTGGGTTGAGGGTAAAGATGAGCGAAATCACTTCTATACATCTTTTGGATAGAGGAGAACATTTTGAGTCTAACTAAACTGATCTGAACAAGTCAGAGCTGAGAGAGGGACAAAGGTACAGGGGTAGAGAGAAGATGCTGGAACATACCACAGAGGGCAATGGGAGGGTAGCATTCTAAGAAGGGGAGGCAGAAGCAGAAAGCCTGAGTAGAAAGAAGGTGATAGCTGGGAGCATGGTGATAGGGAACACCGAACTGGGGAGTCTGGGGAGAATTCACGAAGCAGAAAGGAGCATGGGGAGAGAGGAAATGATCATTGCAAGTGATTTCAATGTTACTAGCTAGTGAAAAGACTGCAGAAAGCAGAATAGTGACTGCAGAGAGTTAAGCACTTAAGTCTAACTGCCTTGTGACCCCCACCCCAAAAAAAAAAAAAAAAAAGCATCCACCCTGTTCAAGCAAATGACCTGGACAGGGTCCCCTGTCATTGACATATGTAAGAGAACTTACTTTTATATTTCTGGACATGTAGTTGCATTTCCTGCTAACTACTTTGTTAAAGGGGCTAAATGAAATTTTATATAAACACCCATCTCACAGCATGTTTCTGTCTTGTGAACACAATATATTTTGAATGTATGACGAACTTACAGTTTCTGAACTCTTACATTTAATCACTGGTTGTGTGAGAACTCTTTAATAATTATCACATTTGGATAATGTGTCAATAAGAGCAATGAGAGAAAAGTCAATTGTTTTTCCTGATGGAATTTTTGTGGAAAATCCACAATTTGACACTTTTTCAGCAGAAGTTCCTGAACATAAAAAGTCCATAAAATGTCTACCTTTTTGCTAACCCCAAAAAAATTTCCCTTGAGATCATTGCCATATTCTGCATATGCTTTTTGTCATGGGTAATCACTGATTATGATTAGTCTGATATCGGGTTCAATAAAACCAAGTTTTGGGTATACAATGGTCAAAACACAATTTGCCTTTGAATTCCCTTCACGATAGTCAGGGACCAGGTTCAGACTCACTGTGTGTGGTTACTAATGAAGAGGGAGAAGGATGAGGGATTATGATGTGCGATTCTATGGGTACCCATTGGAATAAGGCTGGAGGACAGTATGTGTGATTCCATGGTAATGATAGGACATGGCTGGGGGGTTTTATGTGTGGTTCTATGAATACCATAGGACAAGGCTGGGTATCAGTATGTGTGGTTCTAAGGCTACATAAGACAAGGCTGGGTGATCAGTATGTGTGGTTCTATAGCTTCAAGTGCAGTGCAACAAGGCTTGAGCGGGGGAATCTGTATATGTGGTTCTATGGCTACTGTGTGGCAAGGCTGGTGAGGTTAGTATGTCTGTTTCTATGGTTATCGCACATAAAAATTCCTAAATTCACATGCACTTGACCAGAGCCTTTTAACTCCTTGAGTGCTAGAGAGGTCTCCAATGCATTGTTTTGCAATGCATTGGAGACCTCACTAGAATTTAAGGGATTTAAAAACACAGGGATTTTCAAAAAGGGATTTGACAGAAATATTTGGGCTCGATTGTAATAGCCCCGGCATTTAAAAAAAAAAAGCGGTAGGGGTTTTGACAGCACAGTTTAAAATTCTATAAACTGTGCTGCCAACACCACAAAAAATGTCCAAAGGGTACGCAGTTTTCACCCATTGGACATCACTTAAAAATAGCCTATCATATCCCATGTGATGGCTTTACCGCATGTTTAGGACCACACTTTTCATGGCGAAAATCCTGCACCATGAGAAGGCAGGCACAGAGTCCCAAACAGCATTGCATACCCCACTGGCACTCATAGAGTTAATCTAGAAACAGTTCACACATGTCCCGAGAATTAAAAACTTACCAGTAATCCTGATGTCCAGCTGAGTCGTGAATGGTTTCTTCTTCTTTTCTTTCTCCTCTTCTGTGTTATTTCTTGCTGTAATAAAAAAAAAAAAAATACACGAGAGTTCTTTGATGTACAAAAAAATAAGCTCCCAAACATGCGACCATCAACCCTTTGAGTGCTGGAGGGCTAGACCTCTGGTGCTCATTGGCTTACTTTATGTGGCATCTTAAAGTCTGCATGAAAGAAAAATATGAAAAGTTTTTAAACTGTCCGTATAGTGTAAATGTTGTAAATAATTTACTCCCTTTGTCTCTGCTTCCACCTCCGCTGGCGGCAGATGCCATTTTGAGCTGCACAGAGACCCCCCATTCCACCTCTTGGGCCAATGCCAGAGTCAGACTGCCGGGATTTTTAACCGTGACTGGCTTTTATATGCCAGTCTCGGTTCAAAATAAATTGGCAGTCTCCAGTTGGCTGGGAAGTGCTTACGTTCCTCCCAGCCAATCAGCTTCTAGCAGGGTTTGTCATTCCCCTCCCCCCACTAGAAGCTGATTGGCTGTGTGGTGCATAAGCCAGTCTCCGTTCAAAATCCCGGCAGTCTGACTCTGGCTATGGCCCGAGAGGTGTCATGGGTGCCTCTGTGTAGCTCAAAATACCTTCCGCTGCCAGCAGAGACACCAGCGGAAGCAAAAGGGGTAAATTAACTACATTTACTCTATATGGACAATTTTAAAAACATTTCATATTTTTATTTGATGCAGACTTTAAGATGCCACCTATGGTAACCCTTTGAACACCGGAAGGCTACCCTTCTGGCACTCAAAGGGTTAACGGTCTCACCTTTGGGGGCTTATTTTTTAAAAGTTCAGTGAGCAATCATGGATTTTTTTTCATAGCAAGAAAGAAAAGAAGATAGAAGGAGAAAAAAAAACAAAAAAACAAGAAGAAGCCGACTGTGACCCAGCTGGACATCAGGATTACTGGTAAGTTTTTATTTGTCGGGACATATGTGAAATGTTTCTAGATTAACCCTATGAGTGCCAGTGGGGTATGCAATGCTGTATAATGCATTGCATACCTCACTGGCACTCATAGGGTTATTTTTCTCTGTTTCAGTTTTCCAGCACATACCAGGGGTTTTCACTGCGCTTTGGCACTCTGCACCTGCCTTCTCACGGCTCATGATTTGTGCCATGAAGAGCGCGGTCCTAAACATGCGGTCAAGCCACTGCATGGAATAGGATAGCAAAGTCAGCTATTTTGAAGTGATGTCCAATGGGTGAAACTGTGCACCCGTTGGACATTTTGTGTCATTTTTTGGTATTGACAGCACAGTTTATAGAATTGTAAACTCTGCTGTGAAAACCACCAACGCTTGTTTTTAAAATTTTTAGAATTGAGACCCTAGTCCCTTATGGAGCATCTGGTTTACTCCAGAATAATTCCAGTTTTCTTGTATAAATATGGGCTTTGGGACCTTATTTCCAAAATAAAAAGGAGCAATTCTAGAGAAAACCATCTGCACCAAAAACAAACAACAACTACCCCGCACTTCGTTTGCTCTAATGGAATGCTAGAGAGATCTCCAACACATTACAGAGCTGGGGTTAAAAACACCACTTCAATCAAACGTTTGTTTTTCCCCTATGGTGCAGATGGTTTGCTCCAGAACTGATCCTATTTTCTTTTGTGAATAAGACCCTAAGGCCCATGTTTATAAAAAACTGGACTTATTATGGAGAAAACCACCTGCAACACAGGGTACAAATACAAATCCCTGTTAAATTAAATCTAGCTTTAAACTTCATGAATTCTAGAGTGATCTCTACTGCATTGATTCAAAATTCACTGGAGACCTTGCTGATATTCAAGGGCTTAAAGAAAAGCTCCATTCAAGTGCATGGGAATTTAGGAAATGTTATTTGCCCCCTATGGTCCTGTTGGTTTACTTCAGAATAACATGGAAATCTCTCCAGATAACTCAGGATATTTCTCTAGCAACCAATGGGACAAACCATTTTTGTCCTTGTTATAGGCCAGGAAATAGTAGATGGGACTGGGGATGGGATAGTGCGAGTACTGGGGGTGTGACCATAAGCAGAGTTAAGGGAGATTGGAATGCATTGCCTAGGGGCACCTGGGATGTAAATCTAGTCATGCTTCTCTACCATTAAGAAGCAAATAACCCCACATGTATGCCCATTGTTGGGAATGGGTTAAGGACCAGAGGGGTGAGCAATGATTGCAAAGCAATTAACTGCACAACCTGCTGGTCCTTAAAGGGTTAAATTAAAATAAATCTTTAGATCATAGAGGATGCCATATTAAGCATGGTGTTACATACTCTTCAAAATACATATTAATTTTAACAATGTCAATGTTTGTTTTTTCCCCCCACTTTACTTATTAACCTTAACTTGAGTTTCATTAGTCCTATATAAAACAATATTCATTCTCATAAAACTGAGGTTACTGACTATGCAAACAGAGATGACTACCAGATAAAATAGGTACCGGCTGATTTAGATCAACAGGACTGTGAAATAAATCAGTTAAAAGGGATGACCATGAAGTGTATGTCAAACGTTTGACGATCGTCATTTCATAGATCTTTTTAAAAGTTTTGGATAGATTCGGACAGAACAAAAACTATTTTAAATGAATGACTACAAGCAGATGGCTCAAATGAACATTCAGCTTCAGAACATCTGTAAAACAGCAAGCACAATTACCACAAACCAAAAACACAGCAAAAAAAAATTTCAGTCCATAATTATGAAGATGAAGTGACCAGATTCAGCAAAAGCTTTCAGTTATTCTCAGCCAGACTGATTTGATAAAAACAAAATCAATACTTTCAAGAACAAAATACTATATTTCTGTAACTATGCGACTAAAATGACAAGGCCACCTCAGAATATTCTGTCCAATCAATTCACAGATTTAGACTCCAGCAACAAACAGGAAGTATTAGTCATACAAATCATGAATAAAAAATAATGCTCAATCGAACAGAAACACCACCATTTTTAATAGTCAAAACAGCCTAAAGTCAATAAAAATGTGAGAAAAAATGTTTCCTCTAGTAATGTCATTAAAATAGTATTGCTTCTTAAATAATCCTGTAAATAAAAATATTGTATAGAAAGAGTAGAAGAGTCTGTTTCGTGAAATGGGCCTGGATTTGGTATCAGCACTCCCACTGCCATCCCAGCCACCATTTTGTAAAAATTGTTTTCTATCTTTTTACTTAGGATGTAAACAGTGAGGGAGTTAAACATCTTTCGAAAAGGAGTTAACAAATATTATAAATGGATTGCATACCTCCCTGGATCTTAGAGGGTAAAAACACCTCATAACCTTGCAGAAAATTAGCAATTTAAGGTGAATATAACCCTTTAAAGACTAAATGTGTGTGCAATAGTAGATGGGACTGGGGATGGGATAGTGCGAGTACTGGGGTGTGACCATAAGCAGAGTTAAGGGAGATTGGAATGCATTGTCTAGGGGCACCATGGCCCAAATATTATGAAGGTAAATTGAAGCTGCTTTTATTGTGAAACATTACTATCCCTTTGAGTGCAGGATTACTTTCAGTAATATAACTGTGTGTAGAATTTCCTAGAAAATAAGTAAAAAAAAAAATGAATTGCACATATTTCCAGGCCTTTGTATTGTCCATTTTGCAGGCAGGCATGCATGCCTCCTCAGAAAAAAAGCTTCTTTATTGGTATTCACATTAAGAAACAAATCGTAAAGTAATTTCAGTGACCAGACAAAGCAAAAAGCCTAGAGTAATAATTGCCTATCACTTTAAAAAGAGAGAGATTCGCCACCAAAACTGTGACATTTTATATAAAACTAGTGTAAAAGACTGTGTACACGGGCCAATTTCTGGAAGATGTTAACCCTTTGAGTGCCAGAGGGGTACGCAAGGCATTGCTTTGCAATGCCTTTCATACCCCTCCAGTGCTCAAAGGGTTAAAAGGCTGGTCCTGCTCTGTGTCTGCCTTCACTCACGTGATGTACTGTAGAGACTGCCCAAAAGTACAGAATGCTCCCAGCATGAAACTCCCAGCTTTCCTATACCTCCAAGCATTCTGGGCTCCCAGCATTCTGTGCTCCCAGCATTTGGGCAGTCTCTACTGCGCATAACAGCTTCTGACAAACATCCTAGCAAATAGGACATGCAATAGAAAGTTAAGATGCACGCGTGTACATCTTGAGTCAGGCTTTGATAAATATAGATAATCCACTCTAAAAACAAATGCCAGTGGCAAATAATGCAAAGCAAAGTAATAAGCACAGAAAGTAGGGTGTAAGGCTGGTAAATGGAGCTTGATAAATTGAAAATAATGCTCACCAGTAGCAGATCTAAATTCATCACTGTGGCTTACAAATTACCTTCGTAATGGTGTCCCATTTCAGTACAACCAATTCATTTTAGCAATATTTGTATTTGTAAAAGCTAACATATAAAGAATCTAAAATTGAAAATCCAAGTTGGGAAAGCTTTGTGCAAAAGCATTACTTAGATGCCAATCGTTCCTTAGGTAGTGAGTAGCTTTTTGTTTCCAGGGCCCACATTGTTGCATCATGAAATATCTTACAAACAAAAAAGCAAATTATGTTCTTTGACTTATACTGCCCAGCAGCATCTTTCTAGTACAAGGGAAATGTTCATCGGAGTGCTCCAACGAAAGCAGTGAAGCTACACAAGTTATCAGACTAATCAAGAAGTGTACGCAACATCTAAAAAGATTTTTCACTCAATTGCCTCAGGAAGAATCTGCCTTTGCCTACTACAAATTAGAGAGCACTTAAAATGAAAAATGCCTTAAAGAAAAAAAGAACTGTATAAGTTTCATTTATTTGTGTTGTAGTTGCTGCATGAGGTTTATAGTACTATAGGCCTTACAAAGACAAATGGAGATATTCTGGGGATCATTACATTTGCACTGTAAAATACATGAAAATTCTCAAAATTCACATTTATTTAATTAGGGTTTTTAACCACTTGTGTGTTACATAGCAAGCAATATGTTGGGGACCTATCTAGTATTCAAGGGAGTAAAAGACTGGGTTATTATTTATGTTGCAGTTTGTAGATAGATAGATTGATAGATAGGTAGATAGATGGATAGACAGATAGATGGATAGATAGATAGTAGATCAATAGGAACTATAGGTGGAATGCAAGAAACTTGTGCATGCACTGAAGGCATTTTTACTGTGCTGATAGATATTGAGCATGTTGTAATCCAGGAAGTTGTATAATGAACGCTTCTTGAATTGCGCATAATAAATTAGCTTTTAAGACAACACTACACAGATGTATAAAATGGTTCGCAATAGCACTTCCTGTATCACGTGCATTTTCTATTCCACACAGACAGATTTGTTAATCCTGGCCACGCCAACAAGGAAACCAAATATGCACAGCTGTTCACTAATCTTGATGTTTCATGCTCAATTCAACAAAATCATGCACAATCCTATTCCCTAGATTTTTTTCACACTGTAAATACCGCATGCACATGTTTCTTGCATTCCGTCCTATCCTATAGTATAAAAGGCTAGATGTATGTTTGTCTGATGTAGTCATGTGCAGTAGAGACTGCCCGAACGCACAGAATGCTGGCCCATGTAAACGGGCTTTTACAGTATTTCAATAATAGAAAACCCATAACAGAGAACTAACAACTAACATTTTTTTTGTTTTTGAAACCTAGAATACATAAGTGAAGTATCAAAGGCCCAGACACAATTAATCTGCTATCAAAGGATCAAAGGATAATAGAATCAGAGGTTTTCATTTATTTATTTATTTATTTATTTATTTAGGTTTCATGGTAACTACTTTAGGATTAACCCTTAATAGTTTTATTGAATCTTTTTGTATTATTATTGTATAGTGTTCCCAAAGAATTGTATATTTTTTATTGAGGATGAAATGTTTTTTCATTAATACAAGAGATGAAATTCAAGTTACTTTAAATTTTTTGTATATTTTCATTTTTTAAGTGAATGTGTGTTATAATATCCAAAGACATTGAGTACCCAGTCTTAACCCCTTGATTGCCAGAGAGGAGTTCAACGCATTGTATTGCAAGCCATTTGTTACCTCTCTGGCATTCAAAAGGTTAATATTTAATGACTCCCCTGTGATGTTGTTACCACACTGAAATCAAGCATAGTGTGGCCTCCCTTGATGTTAATGGATATCTAACCTAAGCATTTAGCCCATACACATAGTTTAACTAAAAAACTCTTATGTTGTGTTTTCCCCAAGCCCTCACTCAGTTAAAACATAACCAGTGGATTGCATTTTATTGAGAAGGATGGTGTGTTATGTTTGAGGGACTTCAAGGTTCACAGATGTGATTTGTAATTTCCACCTCAGTAAATAACAGCAATTACAATCCAGGGAACGACTCCATTTCTTTCCCAGCTGCACACTAACTAACAGCCAAAGCTGTCACACTTCATTGATGGCAATAGTGCTATAAGTGATGACTTGTACACATGTGCATGATATGACATGAAGCATTTTAAAGTAATTAAAATTACTTAGTAACAAAATTATCCACCTGATACATGGTCAAATGTTTTTTTCAGAAGTAAATTTGTATTCCACAGTAACTAACATCTTTGGTTTTACAAGTGAATATCATATGACAAAAATAATACAGGTATCTCTGACTAAAAATAAGTATTGACAAGAAAAAATTAAAAAAATACAAAGTCTGAGAAAACATTATTGAGAAATAAAAGATGTGGGCTGGCCAATTGAAGCTCATCCTAAAATGCTCCATATGTCAGGTGCCTTCTTTCCAACTATATCTTTTTAGTAGGAACAATATTTTTTATTATATTTACTTTATAAAACTGCATGAGCATTTTGTATCTCTTTTTCAGCACTAATAGAAACTTCTGATTCATCTTGCAAGTAACAGAAAGAAACCCTGCACATGCAAACAAACATATACTTAACAGTGCAGGTACACAATCACATATACTTAAAAACACATGCACACATATGCTTTCTACTGTATGCCACTGGCACATTTAAAGGGATAGTAATGTTTAATTATTCAAGTAAAATTGAGTCTTCTCTATTCTTTTTTATAATGATGTGTAGCAAGAAAACGTTTTTAAACACTGCCATTTTTAATTTACAGTCTAACAAAGTTTTTAAAAATATATATATAATTTTTATTTTTTTTAAATAAAATCTGATTATTTACTGAATTTTAGGTAGATTAGATATGTAGTTGGGTAGGTTTAGTCTACGTGTGTTAGGGAAAGGTTTAGGGTAAGATTTAGGTTTAGGAGTAGAGTAGGAAAAACCCCCCACAAAAAAATATAATAATTTATAGTTTAAGGTAGTTGACTTGGGTTAGGTAGGTTCAGGGTATAAGTGGGTTAGGGTAAGGTTTAGGGTTAGATTTAGGTTTCTGAGTAGCATAGGAAAAAAAAAAAAGTTTATTTTATTTAAAAGTTGATTTTATATTATAAGCTAGTTTAGATAGGTAGTTGGGTTGGGTAGGTTCAAGGAATACATGTGTTAGGGTAAGGCTTAGGGATAGAGTTAGGTTTAGGAGTAGCATAGGGAAAAAATACAAAATACAAAAAAAAAATTCAAGTGGATGTGGCAGGATTTACCCATGTTCAGTTTTTTTAATTTATTTTTGGGGGAAGAAATTTTGGGGGAAATCGTGTCTCAAACAAATTTATATGCAGCCCAATATATTGCCGCCAACCCATCAGCGTTCATTTCCAAGGAAGAACTATGGCAACCCACAGATCTTTTAGAATTTAAGAAATTCTGGGCCCTTACAATGATAATGGGAATAGTTAAAAAAACAAGTATTAGATCATACTGGAGTAAAAACCTCATATATGATACCCCTATATTTGTCAAAACAATGAGCAGGGCTAGATACAAAATGATTTTGCAATTTATGCACTTTAGTGATAATACCCTGTGCCTCCCAAAAGAACACCCCCAGTATGACAGACTGTTCAAAATTTTCCCCCTAATAAATAATTTACAGGAAAAGTTTGCCCAAGTATATACCCCCAAAAACACATAAGAATAGATGAATCCCTTATGAAATATAAAGGCAGGTTAGGTTTCAAGTAATTCATCCCCTCCAAGCGATCCAAATTCGGTGTTAAAATTCCAGAAATTGTGCGAAAGTGCCACAGGCTATACCTAGGCTTTTTGAATTTAAGAGGGCAAGGACAGCCAACTTGAGCCCCCAGGTTGCCTCGAATCTCTGGGAACAAATGGGAAAATTGTTTGGGATCTAATTTACCCCTTATTAAATAAAGGATATCATTTATTTGCTGGCAACTACTACACCAGGCCCCTTTTATTTGTCACCTTTTTATTTTGACACTGTGGCCTGTGGCATTGTCAGGCACAATTGGGAGATGCCTAATGAACTGGTAGCAAAAAAACTAAAAAACGGGATGTCCTCAGCTTTGTGCCAAGAAGAGCTGCTGGCATTTAAGTTTAAAGGGGAACTACCAACCCGCAATAACTTAACCTGAAATGAGTCTTCATCTGATGACTATCTGCTTAGTAGCGCTAGTCGCCAGCAATATTAACCGGTTCCAAAGATTTTTAAGTTTTTCCGACAGTCACAGGAGCAGGAAGCACGGACATCTCGTCACAGTGATGTCCGTGCTCCTGCACTGTCAGTCCCTTTTGGAGCCAAGTGGCTCCAAAAGGGACTGACAGCGCAGGCACACAGACGTCACTGTGATGAGATGTCCATGCTTCCTGCTCCTGTGACTGTCGGAAAAACTTAAAAATCTTTGGAACCGGTTAATATTGCTGGCGACTAGCGCTACTAAGCAGCTAGTTGCCAGATGAAGACTCATTTCAGGTTAAGTTATTGCGGGTTGATAGTTCCCCTTTAAAGACAAAAAAAGAAATATACATGCTTTCCACCATGCATGAGGACAAAACTGTGGCAGTCTCTGTTTGTGGCAAAAGGGGGGGGTACTAAAAAAGCCAGTCTGCATCAAAGACTACAATAAGCACATGGGAGAGTTGATATGTGTGATCAACTCATGCAGCCGTACCTCACCATGTAAAAGTATAGGGCATGGCACAAAAAGGTTGCCATTTACATGATGCAGGCTGCAGTATACAATTCTTTTTTAATTTTCAAATTGGCAAACCCCACTCTAAAATGTAGTTTTCTGCAGTATCAGCTCCAACTTATTTCGCAATTTTTATGTCAAGGAGCAACAGAAATAACTCCACAAAAACCCAGAGTAGTATACTTTATTTATAAAATCCCCCCAACCCCCCAAAAGAAAAACCCACAAAAGCGCTGCAGGGTTTGCTACAGCAAGGGAATACGGAGAGAAACCCCAACTTACTGTCCTGATTGCCATTCCAAACCTGGCCTCTGCATTATTGACTGCTTCAAGCAATACCATGCAGGCACAATGCAATAGTGCTGTAAAGTTTATTTTATTATTTGGCCACTTTTCCCCCTGAAATATCCTGTTTTTTATTTTTCAAAACACATCCCACCTTAGATGTAACACTATCAAAATATAACGGGAAGCAAAGCACCCTAAGGTTTTTTCCATCTCTGATAATGGAAACACACATTTTCCCTACTGGGCCCAGTATCTCCCCCAAACCCTGACAAACCTATGCATATGAGATGGGGCATTGCCGTACTCAGACGATGTAACTCACCACTAATGTAAAGCACTTAAAAAATCTGCAAATATTATCCGATTGAAATCCAGAGCAACACTAAAATATTTGTGAAAAAATTATGCTTCTCTGCCGTACTACAGGTTTTGGGAGGGATTGGTGATGGAGTGACAGCGAAAAAATAGATGAAATGCAAATAGAATGAAAGCCAGGGTTGTCAACTCTTCTGCAACATATACTTTTGGAGGTAAAATGAATTGCAGCATTGTCAAACAGTCCGAAATGAGACAAGGCACCAGCTGTAAATATGGCATGTCTGTAAAAGGAAACTAACATGTTCCAACTGGGCTCAGTAGCTCCCCATACGGGAGCATATGGGGCATTGCCATACTTAGAAGAAGGAGTCAAACACTAATGAATGCAGTTTATAAAATCTTAACCTATTCTGTGCTTGAAATTCACATCAACATTGAAGTCAAAGTATGAAAAATGCAGAATTTTTTTACTTACGTCAAGTTTTCACAAGATTGGTGGTAAAATGGCTGTGTAAAAAATTTGAAAACACACCTAAAATGAAAGTCTGGGGTGTCTACATTCCAAAAATATACACTTTTGGGGGGAAATCTTAAAGTGGTCAACTGTTACACAGCCCCAATTGAGACATGGCACCAGTAAAGCAAGATGTGAAAATTCAATATTTGTTCAAAATTGGGTCCTGTAGCTCCCCCATACCTTGATAAACTTATGCATATGGGGTATTGCCATACTCAGAAAAAGGAGCTGAACACTAATAAAAGCAGTTTATAAAATCTTCACCTATCTTGTGCTTGAAATCCACATCAACATTGAAATATAAGTGTGAAAAATGCTGATTTTTTTCCTTACGTCAACTTTTAGGAGGGATTGGTGGTAAAATAGCTGCGTAAAAAATTTGAAAACATACATAAAATGAAAGCCTGGGGTGTCTACTTTCCAAAAACATACACTTTTGGGGGTAAATCTTAAAGTGGGGCACTGATACACAGCCCCAAATGAGACATGGCACCAGTGACGCAAGCTGTAAAAATTCAAAGTGTGAAACTGGAAACGTGCATGTTCCAATTTGGGCACGGTACCTCTCCCAGACCTTAGGAAACCTATGCATATGGGGTATTGCAGTACTCAGAAGAAGGAGCTGAACACTAAACAATGCATTTTTAAAAATCTTCACCTATCTTGTGCTTGAAATCCACATCAACATTGAAATATAAGTGTGAAAAACTCTGATTTTTTTTACTTACGTCAAGATTTACGAGGGATTGGTGGTAAAATGGCTGCATAAAAAATTTGAAACCATACATAAAATGAAAGCTTGGGGTGTCTACTTTCCAAAATTATACACTTTTGGGGGGAAATCTTAGAGTGGAGTACTGTTACACAACCCAAAATAAGACATGGCACCAGTGATGCAAGCTGTGAAAATTCAAAGTGTGAAACTGGAAACGCACATGTTCCAATTTGGGCCCTGTAGCTCCCCCAAAAGTTGAGAAACCTATGCATATGGGTTATTGCTGTACTCCGAAAATGGAGCTGAACACTAATCAATGCATTTTTTTAAATTTTCAACTATTCCGTGCTTGATATCAACAGTAATATTGACACGTAAGTGTGAAAACTGCAAAAAAAAACAAAATATTGCCACAATTTTGAAAAATATTTCTGGAAAAATAGCTACATAAAAAACTCCATAATTCTCCTGATTATTTACCTTATGTTGTCTAGTTTTCAGAAACATATACCTTTGTGGGACATTTTTGGTTCTGGCACCATCAACGAAGCTATGATGCTCACATGCCAATTGTTGAAAAATTACAGGTTGGAAATAATGACATCCATTTTGTAATATTTTTCTTGTAAAAGGGATTGAAATACTAGGCATATGGGGTACTCTTATATTCAGGAGAAGAAAATACTGCTGGTTTGCTCTAAATTATTTATTCAGTAACAAAAAGAGGGGTCAAGCTGTCATACTTTTTTATTTTTTACATCCCCCTCACCCACAGTCCTCCTCTCAGTAATAATAATAATAATCCTTTATTTATATAGCGCACACAGATTCCGCAGAGCTTTACACTCATATTGGTTCCTGTCCCCATTGGGGCTCACAATCTAAATTCACCTATCAGTATGTTTTGTTTTTTTTTCTCAGTACCTCAATTGTCTCATGTTTGTCCATTTGAAGTACTGGAATATCTGTTCTCTGCTTCTCTCTTCCTCACAATCACAGCAAGAAAGAGAAAAGTGACAAAGGCAATGCATATTTTACATTGCTTTCATCATGTGGATCTACAGTCACATGTAATCACTGAAGCAGCAATCACATGTGCCAATCCCCCTGCATCATAGCCCTGATGAAGGTCTGATTGCTGACTGAAAACGTTTGGCATGGATTGAATAAAGCCATTTATTACAAGAGACTTACTTTGAGTGCTGTCTCCTTGGCCTGTGGAACTCCTGAGGCTGAGTATATTTGTATATTCATTCATCTTATGGGACGTGCACCAATTGCCATCATGTATTAGCAATATGAGTTCCACTATGATATTAAATGTATTGTGGTATAAGTTGGTATCCAGAACTAAAGGCTTATACTAGAGCTAACATGACTGGATAAGAAGTGTCACATAATTCTACCTGATAATATTGTTTTCTTAGAAGAGAGTAGGGTATAGTGCTTAATACAAGCGCAATTAACAAAAACCAAAATAGCCTCCTACCTATTCAGCAGCAGTCATAGACTCATACATACACTAGCTAACACCAAAGTCTCATTTCACTGTCACTAATTACTTACATTTGCTTTAGGGAACCATGTCTACTTTTTTCAAGGAACACCAGGGTTCCACTGAACCCAGTGTGACAACCACTGGGCTAGATAATTATATCCATGTGATACTGATAATCTTAGCAAGGAGCATGTACTGTAATTCTAGCCTTGAATTTCTCATAATTATGTTTGTGAACACCTTCATATTATGTCAACCAAATGCAGCCCAAACAATCAGAGACCACCCTGCCTAAACTTATATCAACCTTGACCAGCATAGCCCACAATCTCACTAATCAGCACAGCATACATACACAGAAAATGACCTGTATTGACCACATCACATACTAAGACACAATGGTTGACAAAACATACTCACTGAGGGATCAATATACTGAAAAACAAACACTGATTAGCTGAAACACAAACTGATTTGTACATGTCCTGAAGGAAGGTCATCCAAATGTCTACACAGAAATATGTAATCGACAGAAGCTGTGCCTAAAATATGAAGCATCAGATTCAGTGAGGTAGTTGTACTAAGAAGAACTGAATCAATCCTGAGGCAAACCAATTGCATCAGAGGGGATAGGTATACATTCCCAAATGTTCTATTGATTTAAATTGGGGTTTTAACCCTCTGAATGTTAGAGAGGTCCATAGTGCATTCAAGGGATTTAAATTTACATTTAAAGCAAAAGAAAATTGTATTTTTCCCCCATGGTGTAGTTACTAATTTGAAACAGAATTGCTTCACATTTGTTTACATCTGGCTAATGCTAATGATTATAGTGAGTTATGATAGCATTCTATAATCGTAAAAAGGGGGAGTGCAGCCAGCACACCAACCCCTGATCCTTAAAGGGTTAAAATATAATGCTAACTCATGAAAAACTGCATGAGTCTGATATAATTATGGTGTATGAGGCTGTTCACATTAGTAATTTTATCAGTTCATGTTGCAACTTTGGTCCGACAATGCAATTATGGATCAGGAAATTTGTAGCTTGGATTTTACTGGAATAACAACATAATCACAGAAATATATCAGGCAGAGATGTTTGCCAAAAGACTTGTAAGTAGGGGCCAATATAATGCTTTATTGGTTAACCATGCAGCTCAGTTGCATTACTAGTGGGGAGATTAGAACCATTTCATGCCTCAAGATTGCAATGGCAACAAGAGCTGGAGCTTTAAAGGAACAGTTACAATAGTTCAAGTTGTCAGGCAGTTTATTACAGGGTGAGTACTTCCTGAAAGTTCAAGCTGACAGTAAAACTCAGAATTTTCTATCAAATTCTATGGAGAACCATGTGTCAGTGACTCACCTCTCCCAGAAAATTAAAAATAATAACTATTTGAAATCTGACCATTAGAGCGCATTATTAATATAAAAAACACAAGAGTTTCAAATGCAATAAATGTTATTATGCAGCTCCCAGCAGTTACATTACCCTTGCTAACTCAACAGGAAACAGCCTACAACATATATTATTTCATAAAAAAGTTTACTGCTTCTCTTAGCATGAGAACTGGGGCAAAAGCCCCCTCAGCCATTACCTAGCAACACCTGTGCTCTCTGGCAGCTGCAGTTGCTGTGTGATTTTGTTGTTGTTGATAATATTGAGAGAAAAAAATGCAGTATAGAAGAATAATTCAAGGAAGGACCCAAACTAAAATATGAAGTTGTATCATGTTCAATTTGAATTAAAATTGCATGTTTTTGACAAAGGTCTTCAGATGTTGGGATGCTTTCTTTATATGACCATCCTCTACCTAAAGCACCAGCATATTTTTTGATGTTGCTAGTAGCAATATAACATAGTAAAATATTGACTTTTTTGCCTTTCACTTATACATGTGCAATTCTATTTGTTCATGTTTTATTGTTAATGCCTACTGTATTCAGTTTTTGCAAAAGAATATGATTGCTTCGAAATGCGTAAAACCATAGGCTTCCAACCAGTGTTTCTCATTATCAGGCAATTTTTTATATTAAAATGTTATCTAAAATTGGTGGATTCATTTTCTCTTATTTTGGGAGAGTGGCTGGAGCAGGGCGGCATTGATATCCCTGAATTAATTCTGCCGGTTGTCTTTGCAACCGGCAACCAGCAAGATAGAGTCTGAGTATTGGGCTATTGAGTAAACATCTACAGTTTGATATACATCTGGTGGTTTGCGCCCCCTTCTGTTTCTGTATTCCTGTGTTACAAGGGTCCTGATTGTCCTCCTGGTTTGTTGGGAAGCAGCATCCATTTTCCATCTTGGGGGCAGTCTGAATCCCTCATCCGTGATACTGACCACTTGTAGTGGACATATATATTGTGAGTACCATGGTGTACTCAGTGTAGAAGAAACCCGGTTTGTCAGACTACAGAACTGGTATAAAATTCACATGGTACTATATTCCACCCTATAAAACCTTTTCTATCTGTCTCTCTCTCTCTCCATTGTATCAGACATGTGCATTGTGGTAAAATGTATAATTGTTCCTATGCAGAGAAGGTCAGAAGTGCTCTCTATGTAGGATCCCTGCTGTATGGGTACAATAAGAAAGGCTAAAGGACAGGATAAATTGCCCTGCAGACTGCATTTTGTCCACATCTTGTGTTCAGTCTAGTGGATGTGCCAGATTAAAAAATTATTCTTGAGGCTGGTGGGCTACAAAGAACCTGAATAATTCTAGGGTAAACCAAATGTACTCTGTGGGACAAATATATATTTTATTTAATTGGGGATTAACCACTAAGATGCTAGAGAGGTTGTCATTAAATTGGAATTAACTCAAGCAAAATTTGGGGAATCGATATTTGTCCCCTTTGATGCACTTGGTTTGCTCAAGAACTATTACAGTTCTTCCTAGTACATCAGATTCAAGGTGTAGGTCTTCTACCAACTAAAGGAGACTTGGAAATGCAATAAATATTATTTTAATTGGTTTTGATTTGGTTAGTACATGCCCTATGGTAAAACACAGTTTAGCAATGCGTCCTTTTTTAATGTTTCCATGTTTATTTATTTATTTATTTTGATATTTTATTGAAAGGATAATAAAACAGTACAGTATTTTACTTAGTACCAGAGAACATAAAGCATTGTGTACATATAATAAATACTATACATGTAGAATCTGTAACAGCTGTAAAATTAAACCAAAGTGTACATGGAACACCTGAAAGAATCACAACAGTTAATGAGCAATAAGCCATGGCCCATTAATGTTAAAGTAATTAAGATACCTCTAGTCGTGAGAGCGATATTCCTCTAGACAGGTTATTCGTAAGACAGTCTTATAAAGAGGAAGAGGATGGCGAAAGAAATGGAAAATAAACTAGAAATGCAGAGAAGAAGGGCACAAGAGAGATAGAAAGAAATAGAACCATAAATAGATGTGTGCACTTGAACTTTCCACTAGGACTAAGATGTACGGGAGAGAAGAATCTGAGAAATAAGCACGGGATGGATGGGCAGGAAAACCACCCCACCATCTCCACATACAGGACAAACCAAAAGCTCTCAAAAGCTAATTATCCCGTAGATTGTAATCCAGTAGCTTAAGTGGTTTGAGTAGAGTATTAGTTTACGTATTGGGAGTGGCGGCCAATGCCCGGGGAACCAATGATGATATAATGAAGGCATACACCGAACTTAGGGTAAATATGATTAGATTAGAACACCCAACCACATACTCTACCACAATCCATCAGAGACCATCAAATTCCCAAGGTCATAAAACCAGCACCCGCGATCTTGGAGAAAGCAACATTTGGGTTACGAATTTTAGACCCAAGACCAGGGCGATAGCCATAGACCATAGTCATAGACAGGAGACTCACCCATCAAGTAGTAGACTGTGTATCCCAAAAAGACTTCCAAGATGACCAAGTAATGGAGAAAGAATCAAGGGATCCTGTAGAAGAAGCATGCAGTCTTTCCATCTCATAAGTGCCATTCACCCCAGCCAGCCACACTTGAATTGAAGGAGATACAGTCGATTTTCAGTGTTTAGGAATCATATGTCTAACGTGATAAAGTAAGAAATGTAGCATAATCTTGGAGTTATAGGGACCCAAAGGGGCAGTAGGCACTAAGAGAAACAGACACATAAGGAAATTTAAGTGCAATGAAAGAGAAAGGATTGAATTTTAATTAATCCATGTTTAATCAACATATCCACAATTTACACATAACTAATTATACTCACACAAGACCTTCAATTTTTTTTTTGTCAGCGATGAAATGGGAATGTTTATCTGTAGCTATATGGCACAACTGATTTGCGCCATGATTTCTGCAGTTAATCTTTGTCATCAGTCTCAGAGCTCAATATTTATATTATGCTAGATCCATAGTACTAATACTTCCTAATATTAACCATTATTTATGTTAATCATGATGATCACTATGAACCAGTTCTGCATGAACTAGTTCACTAGAATTAATTTTAATTAAAACTGGACATTGAGTCTATGGAGGAGGACATGAATATGTGTTGGCAAACTCTGAGACCATAAACTCCTCCCATTAAGTCTTTCTTCCATCCTAAGAATACAGCAGGAGGTGTTTGGGCTCCTTATGTCCAGGAAAAAAGAATCATGTCTGCCTCTATGGACATGTTATCCAGTCTACTTAGAAATTAATTCTGGAGAATAAATCTACTTAAAATTAATTCATAGATGTCACTGGGATGTATTATACACACTAAAGTAAGTGGGTGTTTATTATTAGACAGTGTAAGTATTCCTTTAAATATAATATTCTTGTAATAAATATTTTTCCTCAAAATGTTTAAAACCAATAAACCTTTGGATCTCAAACAGCAAATTCAGAAACATCATTTGACATCTGAGCTAATATTTCTATCAAATTGGGGAATTTTTTGAGAGGTATTTTTTTATAATATTTTAATTCAAACAAATAATATTTCACTAATCATTATCACCACTTTGTAGTTATTCAAAATGCATCCTATAGCTGCTTAATGTGTCCATAGATATAGTATTATAGTCCTCCTCCTTTTAATATATTGTATGTTATCCTGATTTCACCCTGCCTAGTCCCCCATCCTCCAGCTGTTATGCAGCTCTTGTTTCATACTGGTGTAAGTAATCAATATCTCAGAACACTGTTGCAGCTGATATGCCTTTATATTTAGTTACAGAAAAGAGTCCATTGAAATCGCACAGCTGCTGTAGTTTGCAGACTTGTGGCAGTTCACATCCCGGCACATTGAGATTATAAAACAGATGACTCCCATTGTGATGAATAAGCAAAATGAGAGTCCATGATAAATAGTTTGGTTCATTAATTGCTACTGTTTACTTAAAGCTGTGTCTTATATAGTAACAAACGTTTGTATCATTTTTAGTACATTGTCATGAGCAATGCTATTGCAGAAATTCTGGTTAGATCTGCTGTATGAATGTTCTTGTGTTTGCTTTTAATTTACATTATAGCTTTTTGGTGTTAAAACATGAAGAACACAAATTAGTAAATTACTTTGGAAAGTATTGAAGTATGGAAGCTGAAATTTCATACAGAAATGAATTGCAAAGAATTTAATCCATTCACATTTTCTCTTAAAATGTATCTAAATCCACAAACAGCCACATACGACAAAAGCATTCAGTCTTGGATTGCTGCTTAGTATTTTGGTAACATGGAACATAAGGTAGTAACTACAATGGATGCAGTGGGGGAAGTTATCAAAGCAGCTCATTGGGCCCACACTATCCTGTGATGTTACACTGTTTCTTAAACCCCTATAGTTCTTGGAGTGTGATGCTGGGGATCAATGCTTGAGAGCATTGATGTCACCAATCTACCCTTGCTGCAGCCAAAGTCATCTAAAGTTAATGACCTCAAGGTCAAATATCCACCCCCAGTTGACCTGGCAAGCAGGTTAGGATGGGTACACTGGTCTGTGGACTTAGATAATTTCAGGCAGAGCAGAGAGGAGCAAACAGGTGGGCTGTGAAAGACTCTGATGAAGTAGAATAAGAGTCATGGAAAAGTACTGGCAAATGCACACTCTGGCAAATACTCGTTGGATGTCTGGAGGAGAACTGGCAGACTGTACGGATGGCTGACAGACTGGAAAGATGACAGTTTGCTTTACCAAGCAATAATCCAAAGATGAGCTTGTACTAGCCAAGGTCAGGGTGGGAAGAACAGGTTCATAATTGTCACGGTTACCCAGAGAAGTTCAGGAGTCAGTACACTTTAGTTAATGCAGATTATTAACAAATGACATAAAGAGGATATATACAATATATACAATAGGAATAAGCACAGGGTAATAGCCAGAAAGCCTGCTATCAGAAATAATAGGTTGCAATGCTAAACCACTGTGCTGGAGACTAGGCCTTAGCCACTGGAAGTCTCAGCTGGAACCAGGAACAGGAAACCAGGATCTTGATCCGATGAGGAATGAGGTCTGACTCACCCTGCAGTCAAAAGGAAATATCACTGACTCACACCTGGAGACAGTAAAGGTGAATACTGACTCACAAGAAAAAAGCTTCAAGCGCTAACTAACCTTAATAGATCCATGTGATACATATAGCATAATTAATAACTAGTGTATATAAGGCTGCAAGGACTAGAAGGGTTCTCCAGCCTCCAGCCAAGGCTTAAAGTACAAGTACAAACAAACAGAAAGAAGCCCTGCGCTACTCCACACAATAGTGCTATAATGTGCCCTGTGCTAAGAATCTTTAATAACTCTATATAAATAAAATGGAGGATTTAGTTATGTTTTGGCCAAAAGATATAAGCTCACCAACCCCGTCACGATACCTTAATATATGGTGAGTACCTACACTAATATACTGAACAAACCTATCTAAACTAAAAGTGGAATTAAAAACAAGCCCTGAAGAAATATCATGAAACTAGTTGGTAAGGACCCTACGAGACATACATAGACCATATAGGGACTTATAGGTTCCATATCAACTAGTTTCATGATATCAACATGTGTAGGTTCCTTGTTGCCATCCTGGTCAGAGAGGAGGAACATGGTGCATCTTGCCGCGGCCTTGCACCCATCAATAGTCCATTCCAGAGCCTGAAGTATCCCCAATCAGTATGTATAGTCAGTTGTACTGAAAATGATGGAGAACTGTGACGATGGGAGGCAAGATCAGGAAAGTACACCAAGAGGTCATCAAGATAAATAATCACAAAATCATATCCTGACAGATGTCATTCATTAGGGCTTTACAAATGGCAGGAGAGTTACACAGGCCTTAGCTACAATGAGATACTCATTGTGGCCATAGTGTATTTTAAACACTGTTTTTCATTCATCCCCATGTTTGATCTGGACCTAACTGTAAACACCACAAAGGTCTAACTTAGTGAAATCTTTAGAATTATTTAGTAAATTTAACAATTCAGTGATGAGAGATAAAATATACACTTTTCAGATTGTTACCTTACTGTGTCCTTGACAGTGTATACATGGTTGCAAAGTTCCATCTTTTTAGTGACAAAGATAAAACCCACCCCTGGGGTGGGTGAGGTGAACCAAATTCTCTTGTGTGTATTTGATCAAGGCTTGATTTTCCGGTTCAGATTGCTTGGAGGGGTAGTACCAGCATATACATCTATGATGTAATCGTATGGACTGTGCTGAGGCAAGACAGGGGGAGAGACATCCAAAAAGTCACAGTAAGGTCTTGTTATATAAACCACACAAATTGTTGTAGCTGGGACACTTTAGATAGGCATTTTTGCAAGGGTTTCCCCAGGCTGCAATTTGACCTCACACCCAGTTGATGACCAGTTTTTGCCTGCATAGCCTAATCCTAGGACTATAGGAGCTGTTTTAGACTTGAATGACATCAAATGTGATTGAATCAGAATAAAGGGGACCAAAAGACAACTGCATGGGAAATATTTCCTGAGCAACAATCACTTTCCATAGTAGGACTACCATTGGCTAGGATGTGCTTACGCTCTTCACAGCCAGTCAGCTTCAAGCACTGCCACTGGGAGCTGATTGGAATGTGCATAAGCACACACCCCAGCCAATGGCTGTGAGAGAACTGGAACAGAGACTGCCCATATATAAAGGCAGTCTCTGTTCAAATTCCTTTTGTGTGGAATGGGCATCGGCCCATGAGGTTATGAAGAGAGGTCTATGCTTCATACAAGTTTCCCCTCACCACCGCAGCATCCTCTGTCACACATAGTGGTGGAGAAATAAGAAAAGATACGTTTTTTTAATAAAAATCGGATATTTATTTTAAACACAGTGGCAACATTTTTTATGCAAAAAAATATGTAATATCTTAGCGCTTATTATCTAATCCAAGGTGATCAGTGACCAATAAACCATAAATGTCACAAAAGGATATATGTATCAAAGTCAAGAGAATTAATTGTATCAAAACAAGGAATTAGAATATACACTGTAATAACATAGCAATATTATTCCATTACATCCATGTAGACTAGTGTGTCAATACGCCATATAATAGCACAAAAGGCACACTGACAGCACGGAAGAAAAAGAAATTAACGCAACAGAGTAATTGCCCAGAAAACCACAGATAAACCCACTAGTTAAGGTGTCTTTTGGGGCCCCTACAAAACACCCAAACACTAAGATAAAATATAATAACAAAATCAAATGGACTGCTGAACAATCCTCCAATATTACAATATAATATTGCAACATAAACACTACTGATACTTCGTAAAACAATATTACAATATCACATATAAAATATCTGTGTTATAATGATCATGAGGCGAAAAACTCTTTTTCATCAATAGTTAGACATCTAATGTTGTGTTCTGTATTTCTGTTAAACAGTATGTTATGTAGTCTTAATTTTCTACAATGTGGGAAACCGCCAAGATTTTTTAAGGCCAACGGGATATGTAAATCTGTACACTTATAAAATGACTTCCTCAAGATGACAGTCTGTTTTATATGTAAGTGTACAGATATACATATTCAGTTGGCCCTAAAAAATCTTGAAGGTTTTACACTTTGAAGAAAATTAAGACTACATAACATACTGGTTAAAAGAAATACAGAACACCACATTAGGTGCTAGATTTAAAGGTTCACGTTAAACCAGACGCTAAGTAAAAAAGACACATCGGCCGCAAATAACACATGATTTATGACGGATTTAAAAGTAAGTGTACAAGAATAGCTATCGAGCATTGGCACAACAAAAACACGTAACACAAAAACCTGTGTCACTATCACGGTGCCCGTGATTCTAGCTGCAGGACGACATTGTTACTTCCAGGTTTTTCCCTTGCACGGTTCTTATTGGTTATTGGGCTCTGGCTCCACCCAGGGTTAGCCTTTTTAAACTCTCTCCTGTCATCTTTTCAGCGCCCTTTCGTGGTGTACCTGTACCTAGTGTTTGAGTTGCTGCTTGTTCCTGCTCCGTGTATGACCTGGCTTGCCACACTACGCTCCTGTTGCTCCTGTGTTCTAATTCCCATTGCTGACTAGGACTGGCTGACTATCTCCATGTGTACCAATCTGGCTTTGGTTGAGAACCCGCTCCTTTGCTGACTAGGACTGGCTGACTACCTCCGTGTGTACCGACCTGGTTTTGGCTGAGTATCTGATTCCATTACTGACTAGGACTGGCTATTACCTCTGTGTGTACCGATTTGGCAGTTCTGGCTCCAGACCCATCAGGGTGTGTACCCTGTGCTCCGTTCCACCTACTCTCACTTGCAGTAATACCGCTACAGCACCTGCCTGGCCTGTCACTCCCGAGGTCATCTGGGAAACTGTGTTGTGAGTAGCTCTGGTCGCTTGCCAGTATTCTTTGTGCTGCCTCCACTATCCCTAGCATTCTAGGGACTTGGTCACTTGCCAGTGTGCTATTATCATGGTGCCCATGCTTCCTTGTTGTTGTTTTGGTGTCAGTTATCCTGTGTAATGCTCTCATTGGTTGTCCTGTGTTGAGCCCGCCCAGTCTGGCCTTTATATACTGGGCTCCTGCACCCACACAGTGCCCTTTCATGGTGTTCCTGTACCAGCGCTAACAGGCAGTGCCTGCCTGACTACTCTTCAGTTCCTGCACCTGTGTACCGACCCGGATTGCCTGACTACTCTTCTGGATCTGCTCCTGTGTTTTGACCCAGCCTGGCTGACGTTCCTGCTCCTGTGTACTGACCCGGACTGGCTGACGTTCCTGCTCCTGTGTTTTGACCCGGCCTGGCTGACGTTCCTGTTTCTGTGCACCGACCCGGCTTGATCTACGTTCCTGCTTCCTCATCCTTGTCGCCTCGGTGACATTCTTACATCTTACCATTGGCTTGTCCTCCACTACTGATCCGGGAGGTTGCCAAGTGTTGTCTCAGTTACTGCTCCGGCAGAGCATCTCTGGCCTAGTCCTCCGCTACTGTCATACCGGTTGCAAGTGTTGTCTCTGTGATTGCTCCAGTAAGGTGCCATTGGCTTGTCCTCCGCTACTGCTCCGGCAGATTGCCAAGTGTTGTCTCAGTTACTGCTCCAGCAGAGCGCCTCTGGCCTAGTCCTCCGCTACTGTCATACCGGTTGCAAGTGTTGTCTCTGTGATTGCTCCGGTAAAGTGCCATTGGCTTATCCTCCGCTACTGCTCCGGCAGGTTGCCAAGTGTTGTCTCAGTTACTACTCCGGCAGAGCGCCTCTGGCTGAGTCCTCTGTTACTGTCATACCGGTTGCAAGTGAGGGCCTCCGTGATTGCTCCGGTAAAGTGCCATTGGCTTGTCCTCCGCTACTGCTCCGGCAGGTTGCCAAGCGTCGTCTCAGTTACTGCTCCGACAGAGAGGCTCTGGCCTAGTCCTCCGTTACTGTCATACCAGTTGCAAGTGTTGCCTCCGTGATTGCTCCGGTAAAGTGCCATTGGCTTGTCCTCCGCTACTGCTCCGGCAGGTTGCCAAGTGTTGTCTCAGTTACTGCTCCGGCAGAACGCCTCCAGCTGAGTCCTCCGTTACTGTCATACCGGTTGCAAGTGTGTGCCTCCGTGATTGCTCCAGTAGTGCTCATTCTACCTCAGTTTGGCTGGCAGTTCACGTTTGTTTGCTGACCTTGGCTTGTTAAAGTATCTATCCAGTACCTTCACACATGGGACTGTTTACCATCATTGATGAACTTTAACTCCTGCAGTGCCGGAATCCTGGGAACCTACTTCTCTTGCCTGACCTGTGTCAATATATACTGTCTATACATTCATGTTATGCTGGACCTGTGTGGGCATTGAATAAATTACCTGTCATGTGTCTGTACTATACTGTTGTATACTACAGGACCTGTGAGGGTTCTAACTGTATTGTTTTATTCAATAAAACTGTGTTTTTATCCTAACCACTGTGTCTGTGAGTCAAACAAACCATTACACCTATCTGTGCTGCCTTCGCTATCCCTAGCGTTCTAGGGACTTGGTCACTTGCCTGTGTCCTATCTGTGCTGCCTCCGCTATCCCTAGCGTGCTAGGGACTCTGTCACTTCCCAGTGATCACTCTGTGTTGCCTCCTCTATCCCTAGTCTTCTAGGGATTTGTCCTGCAGTTACCCACCGCTTAATAAGGCCTTTCCGTGGTGTGGTTCTGCTGTGGTTGACCTTGTTCCTGTGACCTGTCGATGGATCAAGCCAGCTTAGTCCTACTGTATATTATTGCCTGCTGATATTTACTGTCCATCCTGACCTGCGTCAGATTTGGGAAGTGCCACGGTACTGACCTTATCTGGACTGGAGTAGGGTGATTGCTCTTGTTGTTCTATTATTTTTTCAATAAATCTGATCTTAACCTTACCTAATTGCCTGAGTGTTCTTATAAAACCGTGACAGTCGCACCTGTTTTTGCATCACCGTGTGTCCCAAACACCTGTTAAAAAACAACTTAAGTCAAAACGTAACATTACAGCTGCCGTTGTCTAGCAACCCTGATAGATGCACAAACAAAATTCAAACCTACAGCCAACCCCAAGGCCCCAAAGTAGCAAAAAGTTTCAAATACACCTATATATACCCCAAAATAACGGTCAAATACTGTGTTTTGAGTTTTGGCGAGCTAGATCACAGGACTCAGGAGCAAAGGATAGTGTCAAGAGCGAGGGAGAGAGGAGCTGTCATTGGAGATAGAAGGTGTTTTTGGAGCGGAGAGAGATTTGGAGTTGCACCTAAATATACACATAGCACACTTTTGAACATATCACATACACCCATACACACACTAACACATACACATACACATACATAGTCTTTTTTTTATAACACCTAACACATATTTTAAACTTTATTTTCTCAGTGTGAATCTGTGAGTGACAGAGTGTGACAGAGAGTGAGTAGGAGCGAGTGTGTCTGTGAGGGTTGGTGTGAGTGGGTGAGTGATGGCTAGGAGAGGAGGACAGGATAGAGGGATGGGGAGAGTAGTGGAGGAGGAGGAAGGAGAGCAGGACATCCCTGTTGAGAGTAGGGGTGGGAAAGGGAGATCTGCAGGGCAGAGGGGGACCAGGCCCAGAAGAGCAGGCACACGGAGGACAGGGACAGAACCTGCAGTGGGATGAGGGGTACATGGTGGGGACCACCAAACACAGGCAGGGGCAGCACAGGCAAGGCAGTCTGGTTCAAACTCCTCGCATGCTGCAGTTGAGGAAGAGAGGATCAGGGATCCCCGTTATACTGAGGAGGAGAATAGGGCCCTCGTGGAGACTGTGCTGGAGAGGGAGACCACCCTCTTCCCAAGGGAGAATGTCCCTGTCCTGTCTGCGAGGAGGAAGGCAGCATGAAACCAAATATGGAGCTGGGTGAATGCTGTGTCCACATACAGATGGGACATGAACTCCATGAAGTTAAGATGTGGCGACTGCAAGAGGGTGGTCAAGAATAAGTTGGCTGACATCTCCAAGCATGCCCGAGGTACCGGAGGTGGCCCACCTATCCCGATCAGCTTCTGCAGATGTGAGGAGATGGTGTAGCAGAACATGTCCGGCACACTCATTGAGGGGGTCCCTGGAGGATCGGATACTGGGGAAGAGAGGAGCCTCCACACTATCGGAAAGTGCAGCATCACATAACCACACATCACATCAACCCACACAACCATTACACACAAACACAGTCACATCCCAACATATGCACATAATTCATCCACACAACTGCACCAGCATAGCACCCTGAGGGTTAAAACAGAATGCAAGACAAGGACAAATGTCAAGATTCAACAAGGCCCAAACCTGTCCAACTCCCCGGGTAAAACCTCATGTTGCTGTGCTGATCACACACAATACACACAAACCATGCTAATAAAAGTGTTGTATGTTCAACATCAGAACTGCTACAACACAATGTCACCCATGTACCCAAAGGGAAACCAGAACATAACCTCTTGAGTGATAGAGGGATTATCAACGCATCACTTAACAATGCATTGGCAACCCCTCCGGTACCCAAAGGGTTAACCAGACAACAAACACAAGTCGATAGGCTAACGATAGCATGCTACACAGGGGACATTCACTAAGAGGTGAAAAAGACATATCCTCACTCCACCAATCCCAATGTTAGTCTTTGGAGAATATTCAATAACACGAATCAAGTTGCTAAGGTCACATTGTATAGACTCCATAGAAAACAGTGCAAAGGGTAAATGAGATCACTGGAGAAGTCAGCATCATGTTCAGTTCATCAAGTCTACTTCACCTCTTACTGAATAACAAAAAGGATGGATCAAGTCACACATGACAGTGCCACTGAGAATAACTGGTTGTATGTGCAACACACAGGCCTAAAACTATGCCACAGAATTAAAGGTGAAAAAGTAGGCCTTGGTGTTGTGTATGCAAAAATTTACTCTAACTTGAAATGACATATCTCACATTTGATTCCCACATGGATCCTCAGGAGTGCTGATGCCATGGATGGATGGTAACCAGCCACACACATGGGAACCAGTTTGGCCAACAACAGGCCATGAATGATGGATATGTCTGATTGAGTACGGCTGCCTCACTCAGAAGGATGGATGGGCTCATCCAGAAAAAAAGCACAGACCTCAATCAAAGATATCCTTCACTACTGGCTTGATTGTTGCCCTTCAGGATTCAACTGGAACACACCTCATGGACAGGATCCTGTCAAGTACATTAATCTCTGATTGACAGGGTGGTATCCCATGCATCACAATGTAATGCATAGGATACCATCATGACAACCAGAGAGTGACATGTAAAATAATACAAAATCCTGCATTGTACGGGATAAACTGATAACATAGGGGTGAATACCACTTGAATCACATTGCAGATCTGTTCAAAAAAGATATGTACACAAAGAAAAATGTTCAGATACGTATGTGGATAGGTACCTTTCAATTGGGTACAAATATGTCCCAACAAGATGTGAACACAGAGATCAGTTCAGTACACGTGATTGCGTTACTGGCCATATATGTGCACCCATCACAAGCTAACTTATTGATATCATCAAAATACACATACCTAGTATATCCCACCTTACTTACATGAGATATTCGAGGTATGTTTTCATTTATGATATCAATAAAAGTTAGTTTGTGATTGGTTCACATATATAGCCAGTAAGGCAATCACATGTACTGAACTGATCTATGGGTTCATATCTTGTAAGGATGTTTGTACCCATATGAAAGGTACATATCCACATATATATCAGGTACTTTTTCTTTCTGTGTACCTTGGATGGGATAGCAATGGTTAATTTCACCTTGATGTAATATTGTAGACATTGGAAAAAGATGTGGATTGATGTTAGTCCTATCCCTCAAACCCTCATGGTTACACAGATATTGTTGTATGTGACAGATGGAGATTTCACTCATTTGACCACACAGAAGTTCTTCAGCAGAGCCAAAATTGCACTATTTAGAGATAAATACTTTACTGGAATTGTCTAATAAGTGTACCTGGTTTGCAAGCCCTCTCTGTGGAACATCCCAATGAAGTATTAATCTTTAAATGCTGCATTTTTGATGCAACTGAACAGCCTTCGTGTGGTCAAATGAGTGAAATCTGCATCTGTCACATAGAGCAATATCTGTCTAACAATGAGGGTTTGAGGGATAGGACTAATATGGATCCACATCTTTTTACAATGCCCACAATATTACATCAAGGTGAAATTAACCATCACTATCCTGTTAAATGGATAGTAATACTTCAAATGTAAAAAGAAACATATTTTGTAGGGTTCATCCCCCTGAGTAAAAAAAGTGTACTCCAACCGCTGAAAGTTTTTTCATTCCAAATTTCTTACAGCTGAAAGTTGAATTTCATTGGTGCAATCTCACAGTGGCCTGAAATTGTACAGTGGGGCTGTTGCTACACCATCCCATGGACACCTTTGGTCCCGGGGCCATTAATCTCCATAGGATGGTGTAGCAACAGCGCCACTGTACAATTTTCGGCCACTGTGATATTGTACCTAAAAAATTCAAATTTCAGCTGTAATAACTTTGGAATAAAACACTGTACAGCAGTGGGAGTACCCTAGTTTTACTCAGGGGAATAAACCCCCCAAAAATATTTTTCTTCTTACATTTGAAGTATTATTATCCCTTTAATCCTATTATGGCTATGTTTACTAATCACACCATCTAATTTCTCCACACAGCTTATGGGCCTCCAGCACAGCGGGAGCCCATGGAGGATGCTACGTTACCACCTAGTGAGGAGTACACAGAGGGGACCAGCCGGTGGTCACCATATCCACCATCCTCATCTCCTCCAACACAGTCTGCATCACTACCTTCTGCACCACCACAGGCTGCACCACTACAGGCTGTTCCACCACAGGCTGCACCAAGACAGGCTGTTCCACTACAGGCTGCACCACCCCAGTACAGTGGCTGGATGCAACAGGAGGAGAGATGGATATATCCAACCACCTCCACCAGCTACTACCCTCCAGCAGCAGCACCATCAGGGAGGCAATGGCTGCCAGGGACAGTGGCCACCACCCAATATGGGCCATATTCCCCATAGGTGGACCTACCCCCCTGGATGGCTCCCCAGCATGGCCCCACGTATGATCCAAGGTGGGGGCCAAACACCTACCAGTGGTCAAGGTATGACCCTTGGCCACTGGACTACCAGCACATGGGCCTGATTGGGGAGCCCCAGTGCCCTCTACCCAGCAAAGACATCACTCCACCACCTCCACCAGCACAGACATCAGTGGGCAGGTGTGGGTCACTTGATGTGGTGGGTCTATACCCATCAACTGCAGCAGCCACTCCACCAGCTACCGCACCAGCAGCATACACAACAGCCACAGCAGCAGCAGAGGACCCAGCAGTAGCATCCACAGGACCAGAGGACTCAGCATCAGCATCCTCAGCAGCAGAGGAGTCAGCAGCAGCAGCCACAGCAGCAGAGGATTCAGAAGCAGCAACTGCCACAGCAGCAGAGGACTCAGCAGCAACAGCCACAGCAGCAGAGGACTCAGCAGCAGCAGCAGCAGCCACAGCAGCAGAGGACTCCCACTCAGAGGCAACACCACCAGCAGAGTCACCAGACACATCCACCACCACTATTGCACGCATCACAGGGATAGAGGCGGAGTGCATGGTGCTTCAGAGGAGGCTACTCCGGGCATGCCGCAGTACTGATCACAACATCTCAAGAAGCCGAAGGGAATCCCAGAGGAACACCTCAAGGATAGAGGATCGCATACATGCCCTGGAGGTTGAACTGACCAGGATCAACACACAACTCCATCAGTACCACACAGGGATGATGGACATGATTGGCCAGGTGCTGGTGGAGTTGAGAGACCACAATCACAGGGAGAACCTACGGGATGAGAGGGAGCAGTGGTCGACAGAGGGGTCCACTGCACCCACCACTCCCTCCAGTGTGACCCCTGAAGCTACACCTAGGGGGCAAAGGGTAACCAAGCAGTCAGCCAGGGCATCATCATCTGGCACCCAGTCAAAGGTCACCCCCAAGAAAAATAAATAAACAGCCCAAGTTGTTAATTCCCCCTAAATAAAATAACTGTGCTTTGGAATCATGTCTGATCTGCTTTGTGTTTAGTGATAGATTTGGTGGCAGAGTTGTCTCCAATGCAGTGGCAAGCAATGCAGTGAACACAACTTCTACCTAGGAAACATGTTACAACATGGGTTCACACACATACACACACACACACCGTTGTACAAATTCAACTGGCAATCCATCCCTGAAGTCATATAACATGACACTGAACATTCATCTGCATCAATTGTTGTGTTTAAGGGGTTAACCAGACAGCTATTTGACTTAGCAGATAACTAACAAGCAGGACAGATGAAACATGCAGCAAAATAGTCTTTGATTCACACTGTTATTGTGAAACTGACTTACTGGAGAACCCAGTGTTCACCTTAGGATTTCATTTGAGTCTCTCCGCCAACAGGTCGACACTCCAGCATAAGAATGACGATTTAGAGAACAGATCACTCAGGTGCAATGTTCAGTTTCTGGGGTTTCCTGAACGTGCAGGGGGCAGACAGCCAGAGACCTTTTTAGAGAATTGGATCAACAAATTTCTAGGGTAAACTAAACTGTCTTCTAAATTTGTAGTGGAGTGTGCTCACCACGTTCTCTTTTCACCTCCTCCGCCTGGGGCGGCTCCAAGACCTCTTATGGAGAAAGTGTTAATTTTCTGAGACAGGGATGCGATCCTGCATATGGCCCGTGCGAAAAGCGACATACAATTTGAAAACCATCGTATTATGGTCTTTACTGGCTTCTCTCCTAAAGTACAGCGGCAGAGAAGATAGTTTGTGGAGGTCAAGAGGAAGCTGAGATAGCATAACAGTGTGTACTACATGCTTTACTCTGCAAGATTGAGAGTGATACATGGAGGATCCACAGATTTTTCACCTCAGTGGAGGAAGCTGGCACATGGCTAGATTCAATGTAACCTTAGTGGCACCTGCGGGAGTGGAAGGATCTTTGATACTTACAGCCTTTGTCTGTGGGTTGCCCCTCATCACTTATGAAGTATAAATGGTGGAATGTTTGGCTATGTGGCCCAGTTGGTGAGACCTCTTTGCCTCTGTTACTACCTGCTGGGATCCACTCTCCATTCTCTGACTGCCATCTATTCCTGCAACTTTGGGAGCTGACTCTCTCCCCTCACTGAGACACATTACATGCTTTTCAGTTTATCCTCTACACTGATGAGTGAGGAGCCTGGTGGAGACCGGGGGGGGTGATGTTGATAACCTCCTGCATTTGGCTATCTGAGATGGTTCCTGCATGAATGGGACTTATATGGGTATGATCTCATGTGCATTGTCTCCAGCTGCCACCTTATTCTGCAGTCTTGTGGGCTGTCCTCTCCCCTTGCCGAGACTTGTTATATGATTCTATGTCTGCTCCTTTGCACTGCTGGTTGGCGGGTTTGGTGGGGGCCGTGGCCCAGGTGCCCGTTCCTTCTGGGCTGGCTGCCTCCTTGGCCTTCAGGCTTGCCCTGTGGAACCTGGTGCATGGTCTCGCCTCTTGGGGGGACCCCTATTTTGGGGGTCTTGGCCTGGGGCCGATGCAGGTGCCGCAGTCACTGGCAGGGGGGTTGGCCTTGACTTATCTATGGTGGGTCCGGCCTCTGTCACCGGTGCGTGGCGTGGTCTCGGTTAGTGTGGGACGTGGGAGGTGGGGAGGGCTGCTGGGGTGGGGATTGTATATTGATATAAATATGTTCAAGGCCCATATAAAGGGCTTTCAAAAGACCTGTTCATTAACAGAACAGTACACAGGACAAGGGGCCACCTGCTTAGACTTGAGGAAAGGAGATTTAATCTACAACAGCGGAAGGGTTTCTTTACAGTAAGGACAATAAAGGTATGGAATGCACTTCCGGAGGAGGTGGTGCTATCAAATACATTAGATGCCTTTAAAAGGGGCCTGGATACTTATTTAAAAGAGCATAATATAGAGGGCTATGTACGTTAGTATTGGGATTAATATTTAGTTAGGGCTTGTTGATCCAGGGAGAAGTCTGATTGCCATTTGGAGTCAGATGCCTTCTTTTGGGTCAGCGATGGTAAACAGGAATAGGAAAAGGGTTGAACTGGATGGACGCAAGTCTTTTTTCAACCTAAATTACTATGATATGAGGTGATACATGTGATATGCTTGTTGGTTATCTTACCTGGTCTGCTGTTCTATGTGGGGGGTCCATTGGTACAACGGGCAACCTTTTGCCTATGGCTGATGGGCTCCCCATGTGCATAGCTGACTAGGCACTCTCTGGGGGTGTGGGACTGTGGACGTGCCTACTGCCTACTGCTTCCTAACTCTGGCAGTCTTAATGGAGTGGTTATGGTGGGAGGGAGAGACTATCCATTGGTGGGGATGTACACTGTACACTGTATACTGTTTATAGAGGGAGCTGCATATTATAGTGGGATCTGGCCTTGACTGCCGGTGATGGGGTTTGCGGGGGGATGATGCCCGAGGTGCGACCTGCAGGGAGTCATATTGTATATTAATTTGTATGTTATTGGTGTGGTGGGTGAGGTCTTGCAATCACAATACTTGGGCTGTGATTCTTCTCTCACTGCTTTGTTATATTGAAATTCGTACTTTATGTTTCTAAACGGGGGTATTGCAACTGTTTTGCTCCCATTGTGGGCCTATTCTCTGGCTGGGACAGGCTAGCTTACCCTTATGGTTGCTGGATCTGATCCCCTGATTGGCGGTGTTTTGTTGACCGTACTTTGAGCCAGAGTGAATGGGGGTTTAATGGGCTTGGGCTGGGCTCACGGGTGTTAGTTGAGGATTTGTTTGGTTAAGGTTTTAGGGTCCTCATTTACTTGGGGTATATGGGGACTGGGTGGGGGTAATTGTTTTGGGATGTACTGGATGGGGGGGCTTATAATTCTCAGTTGGCTGGGATAGATGGGAAGTGGGAAGTAGCCCTGTGGGCACCCCTGGTGGCTCTGGGCTTAGACTTGGAACTGTTTTTTGTTCTACATATGGATTGCGGGAGTGTGACATTTTTATCATGGAATGTCAGGGGCTTAATGATTGGATTTAGAGGTATCTCGTTATGTCTTTTATCAAGAAACAAAAGCCAGACATAGTTATGCTGGCTTGAATGGGGGGAAGGTGCTCTCTCTAAAAACACCTTGGGTAGGTCAACACTACCATTCCACATTTACCACGCATGCTAGAGGCGTTTCTCTTTTGATTCACAGGTCTCTTAGGTTTGAATTTGTGGGCCTACAGATGGATCCGAAGGGTCAGTACATATTCCTTGATTGTAAACTGTACTATATACCGGTGATCTTAGTGGCAGTGTATGTGCCTCCGACTTTCGTGCCTGATGTTTTAAAAGAAGCTCTCTCCTTTGTGCTATCCAGAACCAACAGACTTACTATATGTATGGGAGATCTCAATATGGCTCTTGATCCCAATCTAGATAGGATGGGGGGTACGTCTTCAGAATCACGGGTGTCTAGGGATAGACTGCTCAGTCTCCTGGGCGAACTGCAATTGGTGGATGTTTGGAGGAGGCTACATCCCAATAATTGGGAATACTTTTATCATTCAGCTACGTATAAGCCGCTCTATCACATTGTTTACGCCTTGCTCACTTGGGATTCATGGGGGATGGTTGAGGACTGCGTTTTTCCTTCTAGGGTGGCTTCAGACCACTCCCCCTTTGCTGTTGACTGTGCGGATGGGACAGAGAGTCTCCCCTACCGGGTGGCGACTGCGGCCACATTGACTGGCAGTCGAGCACATTGCGCAACAACATGCATTAGACTTGGCTGAATACTTTTGTTTGAATAACGACAGTGGTCCCCAGGGGGTGGTGTGGGAGGCAGTGAAGACCACAGCCCCGGGGATCTCTTATCTCCTTAGTGGCTGCCCACAAAAGGCGAGCTGGGGAGAAGGTTAAAAGATTGGAAGAGGAGGCAGAGTTGGTGGAGTGACAATATGTCCAGCAAGGGGACTCGGATTCTTCTGAAGCCTTTCTCTCGGCATCATCCAGATATGGCCTGGAACTGGCTAATCTAAATGTTCATCACCTCCTTTATAAACAACAAGCTCTCTTTGAACATGGGGATAAGGCGGGAAAACTATTGGGTCACCTGGTGCGTGAAAGTGTGGATGGGGCTACCATTTCATCCATCTGTAATGCTAGTGGGACCTTGATATTTGATGGTCCGGGTATAGCTGGTGAGTTTGCCGCTTTCTATTCTGCCCTTTATGGCTCCCACACAGACGCCTCTACTCTGGCACTGGAAGAATACTTGGAGGGTATTACAGTTCCATGACTTGGGGAAGATGACATTCGCATGCTTGAGTCCCCACTTCTGCTGGGGCAGGTGGTGGAGGCCATTTGGGGTTTGACTACTGGCAAGAAGCCTGGTGGTGATGGCCTTCTGGAAGAGTGGTACAAAAAGTATGTGAATATATTGGCGCCACAATTATTGAACATTTTTTACACAGCTTTTGAAGACACCCTCCTCCCCTGTTCCTTAAATGAGGCGATGATAATCGTGCTCCCTAAACCAAACAAAGACTCACAAAAGTGTGAATCATACAGCCCAATCTCGTTGCTTACAGTAGACTCCAAAATTCTAGCCAAAATCTTAGCCAATAGACTTTTTCGGGTTCATCCATCTATTGTCCACCCAGACCACACACACCTCACTCATACACAAACAGTTCATACACACACCACATACATCTTTCACACATACTCATCACTAACACACACTTTCCTTGCTCACATACACACAAATACCTCACACACACTGACTCACACCTACTTGCAAACCACACATACATACACCTCACTCACACATACACTCCTCACATCACCTCAAACACATCACTCACTCACACACCTCACTCTGTTTGTTGCATACATACCTCGCTCATACACATCTCACATACCTGACACAAGCACACCTCAATCATACAGATACACACATGCATTTCAATCTGCACACATATGCACCTCACTAACTCACACTTCTCACTTGCTCAGTATTATAAACAAGTAAAGGCAGAGGGATAGATAGATACTTCTCCATTTAACACTTTGAATACCAGAGAGCCCCGCACCACCATTATCAAGGGTTAGAATTCTATGAATTTTACATACTGTTATATTCCTTGTAAAGAAAGCCTTTTGTTGATGGCTGTGCTGCCTTTGGGTATACTGTGAGGGGTACAGGGAGATCAGTGATGTAAGGGTAGTGTTAAGTGAATTGTATACTAGCCATAAGGTAGAGGGCTGTATGCATGATAGGGAAGAGGGTTGCTACAACGAATTGTGTCAGGTTTGATAGGGGCAGCTCAGATGACTGGGGGTATAGTATCAGCACTGGGAATGAGAGGCAACTGGATGTAGTAATGACCTCTGAGTGGTAGATCTGGAGATCTAGCCCCCTAAGGATGGTTTGATGTTTAAAAGAAAGTGTGGAGGGAGAATGGAGAAAGAAGATAAATAATAAAGCACATGAGGGAAAATGGGGGAGCAAAAGGGGACTGAGAGAGATTAGATGATGAGTACAGGATGAGGAAGAAAGAGTGAGTGAGAGTATGAAGAGTGAAAAAGGATGAAGATTGTAATTTTAAAATTGCCAGTGAGACGGAGCAATAGAGGTGTCCTGAAGGAATACGAGCTCTCTGGCATATAAAGATTTAATGTTTTAGTACATACTACAACACTGCTGAAGCTGTACATTTTTTTCAAGCAGACAGGGACAAAGAGACTGATTTCTCTGAATGAATCACCCAGTAGCTACTTACTCAGATGAAAGAAGGATTTAAAACAAGAGAGTGGGAGGAGATTCATCCAAAAAAGTTAATCAGAGCCGATCTCTCCATTCCCATCTGTTTAAATGAATCATATACAGCAGTGTGCTGGTATGTGCTGAATCATTAACCCTTTATCTGGCAGACAGCTGTCTAAAGCATTGAAATCTACTCTGTGCTGTTCCTACCTGTTTAAGACAACCTCAGAACAGAAGTAACATAAGGATAAATTCTTCACTTGTGAAATACTTAACCCTTTCCATACTCAAATTAATTGCTTCACTGTTTACCCACAAGGATGGGCAAGGCATTCTTGGAGCAGCCTTCATGACATCAGTGCCAGGCAAAACATTCTGGGGGGCCCTGACTCTGGTGAAACCTCCAATTTAATAAAATAGGGGCAAACTTTTGGGGCCTCTACTACTAGGGGGGCCTCTGTTACACTTCCATATTCAAAATGAATTACAGCTCAAACTTGAATTTTATAGGTTCAGTATCACAGTGGCCTGAAATTGTACAGTGGTGTTGTTGTTACACCATCCATAATCTTCATAGGATGGTGTAGCAACAACGCCACTGTACAATATCAGGCCAATGATATACTGCACCTAAAAAAATAATTTTGGTATCTAATAACTTTTGAAACAAACACCTTTCAGCAATGAGAGTACTCTTGTTTTGCTCAGTGGAATAACCCCTACAACATATTATTTTTTACATACTAAATATTACTATGCCTTTAATAAAAATAATTCATCCTCCCTGCTAGCAGGTGCTCTAATTCTGCAGCATGCACGTTTCTTAGATGTTCTGTTATGCTCTGCATCCTTCTTTGTCTCCACAACATTATCATGCTCCATGCAGGGTGCTAAGTGTGGACACAAATTGCTATATTTGCACATGCACAGAATTGCTGTCAGGAGGGGGATAATGGCACTGGTGGAGGTATTTGGGACTGAGTGTAAACAATTTGGATGGGTGTGGAAGCTTGGACTGAGAGGGGAGCCGCTGGTAATATTCTTATTAGTGGAGGTTTTCTTGCATCCAAGTTTTTGAAGAATGGTAGAAGAAGTACCAGAAGCATCAGCAACAGCAGCAATGGCATGGGAGTGGGACGTTTTTATTTTTTCAGCATACACTATGCTGCAAATGCTTTTATTAATGTAGATATGCCAAGGTGGGATCCATTATTTCTCCTCTTTACTGTGTGTGTTCACACAGGGTGCATAAAGCCATTTTTGCGCTTTTTTTTTTTGCCTAGCTTATTCCATTAAAATCAAATGGAACAATGAATTTACTCACAACACAAAGAACATTTTATTTTATTTCCCAAATGTAATGGGGAAAGAATCAGTTGAACAGGGAATGTTTTTTGGGGGGTTGTTTCCTGAGATCGGGGAACATTTAATAAAAGAATAAAAAGGAAATACAATTAAAAAACCTCATAAGACATGGTATAAAAGGGGTATG
Source organism: Rhinophrynus dorsalis (assembly GCA_037306005.1). NCBI lineage: Eukaryota > Metazoa > Chordata > Amphibia > Anura > Rhinophrynidae > Rhinophrynus > Rhinophrynus dorsalis. The sequence continues at coordinate 150,836,708 of CM074719.1, read as the reverse complement.
AGGAGGGTGTCTATGTTGGGGGGTGGAGTCTGGGGAAAGAATAAAATTAACAGCAAATTTGTTTTGGGGGGTTTTCCTTGCTGGTATTGGGGGACAGTTAATAATGGTACATAACGTGACAGGGACCCTTGACATAAACTGCGACTGGGTTTGACTGATACTTGACTGGATAGTGTATTTTGTAGAGGTAGATTTGTAGGGCTTAGACTTGTGTTAGACTTATTATTAATGACACAAGCCCTGAGGAAAAATTGATTAGGTGTAGGAAATGAGATTTGTGTTAGACCCAAGCCTTGAGGAAACATTGCTTTGTAGGACTTAGACTTATTAGAGGCACAAGCCCTGAAGAAACATTGATTTGTTGTAGGAAATAACACTCATGTTAGGCCCAAGCTCTGAGGTAACATTGATCTGTAGGACCTAGACATTTTTGGCACAAGCCGTAAGGAAACATTGATTTGTAGGATTTAGGCTTGTTAGAAACAAAGCCCCAAAAATTGCCTATTTTTTGTAGGCCTGTTTTTTTTAAGAACAAGCCTGGAGGAAAAAAAATGCCCTACTGGCCTAGTGCCAGCAGGTCATGTAGTGTTGGCCAGTGGCCACTGGCCATTATCAAATGCCCGGATGTAATTCCGGAATTCAAGATTGCTGTTTTTTTTAAATAGATTTTATTTTCAGATTGCTCCATACACATCTCAAATACAGAAAAATACATGTATAATCGTTCAAGTACAGCAAAAGTATGTAGACGTTTGTAACAGTGTAAAGAACATATGCATATCAGTAGGGCGCACAGAGCCAACCTGAGGTTTTTATTATTATTTTAACCTCCAGTAACCATAACTCCTAAAATCTAACCTAACTTAAATTTCACTATATCCCCATTCCCAGATTCCTCTCTCTCCCAAACCCGCAGCACCCCCCCCCCCCGCATCCACCCACCAGTTCTGCCATCTACCCCAGATCTTTTCAAACTTATTTGGGTTACCCCGGTGTAAGTAAACCAATCTATAGTGTGGAATGCACTGTAAAACTAGGTTTATCCACTCCCTGCAATTAGGGACTCTATTTGACATCCAGTTCAAGGCCACCACCTTTCTCGCCATCACCAAGAGCTCACTCATTAGAGATCTGTCAGTTACATCCTCAATCTTATCAGGAAAAACAGACAATAAACAAATCTTTGGAGTCACAGGAACAGGTCTCCACAACACCAGGGCCACAATACGCATTACTTCTTTCCAGAACATCCTGACTCCTGGACAAACTCAGATCATATGTAAGTATGTGCCCTGAACATTATCACACCAAAGACAACAGTCGGTATTAGAATTCCCCATTCTATACAGTCTGACCAGCGTATAGTAAATTCTATGTAGAATATTCAACTAGTCGACGTCGCCACCAGTGCTGGTCCCGCCTTAGCCAAATCCCATTCCCAATTCTCCAATGGACCCACGTCCATTTCCCATTTGTTCCGTGAAGGGAATTCCTGATACCCCATGTGAGATTCCAGCAACTGGTAAATGAAAGAAAGTGGTCTCAAAGGCTCAAGAATCATCAATCTAGTAAGAAGCGGGAATGTAGAAATCATCGGGGCTCGATCACCCCATTGAGCTTGAAGAGCATGCCTAATACATAAATATGAGTAAAAGAGATTATGCAGTATATGGTACTCGTCATGCAATTGTGCAAAGGATTTCAGCTGATTATCCTGGTATAACTGTCCAAGATTAGTAATCCCAAATCTAGCCCACAAAGGACCAAAGTCGCTGCCAAGTAGATGGTGTAGCCCCGCGGCACCCCACAAGGGGGTATCCGGGTCCATGGCAATGTATCCCAGTAGCTTTTTCAACTCCACCCACGCCTCATGCATAGTTGTTGCCAATGGAGTCCGAATTTTAAAAACCACGGGACCTCCATGCAAGAACTGAGGTAGCGTATAAGCAGTCTGTAACAATAATGTATCTATTTCAGTAGTCTGGTAGTGAGGTTGGGGAGAAACAAAATCTAACGCAACAAGTAGTACCTGTAGAAATTGGGCAAGGCAATTCCCCCCTCACGTTTGGGTCTCATGAGAGTAGTAAGCTTGAGTCTAGACCGACCCCCCTCCCCTCCATATGAAATGCAAAATAATTTTGTCTATTTGTCGGAAATATTTTTTAGGAATAGAGACCGGCGTGTTTTGAAAAACTTACAAAAATTTAGGCAGAAAAATAATTTTAATAAGATTTGATCTACCGATAACATTTAAGGGCAGATGAAGCCATGCAATTGTTTTGCCATTAAGGTATTGAATATTAGGTAGTAAATTAATCTCCAAAAAGGATTCCATCTTTTCTGCCACCCTAATCCCCAAGTATGTACACTCAGCCAAATATGAAAGCGGGATGTCAGTTGGATGGGATTCCCGTAGATTACTAACAATCGGAATCAATGACTTAGTCCAATTTATTTGAAATCCTGAACATGTACCAGAATTGTCCACAAGCTGTAATGTGGTCTCCAAGGAATTCCTATCATCACCTAAGAAAAGCAGGATGTCATCAGCATACATTGCAAGTTTTTCCTCTGTACCTTCTACACTGAGATTTGGGATTACTAAATAAAATATGTATCCATTTGATAAAGGACGGGCAAAACCCAAATCCCCGGAGCACGTGCCAAAGATATGGCCATTCGACAGAGTCGAAGGCCTTAGATGCATCGAGAGATGCTATCATCTGAGACCCCATGGTATCTTGAGGGAGTTGTAAATGCATAAATAACCTTCTAAGATTATGTGATGTCGATTTACCTGGGATAAAGCCAGTTTGATCTTCATGTACTATGGTTCCCAGCACCATATCTAATCTGGTAGCCAGGATTTTTAGCATCCGTGGTCAGCAAGGAAATGGGCCTATAAGAATCGCCAATCTCCGGATCCTTTCCTGGTTTGGGCAATACAATAATGGAAGCATTATTCATAGAATCTGGAAGATGTCCATTGTCAATAGCAGCATAAAAGGTATTTAATAAATGGGGGGCCAAGATATCCATGAATTCTTTATACCATTCCGCAAGAAGACCATCTACACCTAATGCCTTGCCTGCCGGCAAACTACGAATAGCCTCTACCACCTCTCTCAGAAGAATAGGAGCATCCAGCATTTGTTTATGATCGAATGAAAGTTACGGAAGGTCACATTGATCAATAAAGCAAGAAATTTGAGACTCAGAGTGGGTCAATCAAGATTCATAAAGACGAGAATAGAAGCACTGAAATCGCGATTTAATCATCTGTGGATCTAGTACCAGATCACCCCCAGGATCTCAGAGTGAAGAAACCGATGGAGTCCCTCTGTTTTGACAAACAAGATGAGCCATTAGCTTCCCTGCCTTATCCCCATTTTCAAAGATATTTTGTTTCAAGTAAAAAACATGTCGAGCACTCAGTTCAGACAATTTTATAGAATATCTTAATGAGCAAGAAACAAAATTAGTATAAGAGGCCGAATCCCCCTTTTCCACAAACTGTTTTTCCGCCTCAGCAGCCTCCGATTCCAATGTCTCTGCCTCTCTAGTCTTTAGTCTATTTTATATAGATATAAGAGATAATAAGGAGCCCCTTGCAGTCGCCTTGGCAGCCTCCCAAACAATGCCCTGAGCAGCAGTGTCAACATTATTGACAAAATATTCACATGGATCTTCTCTATGTTTATACACCAGATGCGTATTAGTCAACCATACGGGACTAAGCCTCCACACCCTAGATTTAGGTCTCTGGTCTCGCTGTAGCATTAGTAATAGCGGGGAGTGGTCGGAAGCTACCCTGGTCAGAAAACAACAATGTTGCTGAGTTGTTTAAAAAGCAGGATGATTAGGAACTAGAACTGGATCAACAACAGCAGTGATATGGACAATGATGATCATGATTCCACTTGTCACTGCTAGCTCCAGTGATGTGCCTGAGGCAGTAGCAGCACCACAACTAGCTACCATCACTTCAGGAATATGTGGAGAAAAGAAGAAGTTGGCCCATAATGCTTCTCCACCTGTCACTCCTCCAAAATCCTGGGTGTGTTTTTACTAGAATATAATTTTTTCCCTTGAAAACAGGAACTGTGCCTCTCATCAGCAACTGCAATGTGCACAGTATGTGTGGTAATGTCACAGATTTGAAGACTCTCAGACTTAAGGTTTGGTAAAATAACTTAACTTTATTAAAAGTTAAAGTTAGTCCCCGTAGGGTAAACATACATAACAATACAACAGTAATATAACATATAATAGGTTCTACCGGCCTTGCCTAAATACCGGGCAAGGCAACCCAAGTGACAGTTTAAATGACATGCTCTACCGGCCTTGCCTATACCGCGTAAGGCAACCGTGCGATGACATATACTGGTTCTACCGGCCTTACCAATACCGGGCAAGGCAGCCCTTACGGAACGCTGAATGTAGGCTCTACCGGCCCTGCCAATACCGGGTAAGGCAACCTTAAAGATGGTGAATTATAAGGTTCTACCGGCCTTACCAATACCGGGCAGGGCAGCCCAAAGGAGTACTGGAGTAGGCTCTACCGGCCCTGCCAATACCAGGTGAGGCAACCTACAGGATGGTATCGTCAAGGTTCTACCGGCCTCACCAATACCGGGCAGGGCAGCCTGAGCGAGTAGACCAAGAGCATAAGTATAGAGGTCTTACTCAGCAGGAGTCTATTGCCAGGGATACTCAGACAACTGCAAGGAAGTGGACAGCGACTGACCACAGTACTGGATGTTCAGGAGCAAACCAACGTCCGCACGTTGGGACTAATGGTAATAGCGCCACCAGGTTTAATGGAGCAAACCAGCGACCGCACGCTGGAACCAACAATGTATATCGCAACCAGGTTTAGTGGAGTAAACCAGCGTCCACACGCTGGGACCAACAACGTATATCGCAACCAGGTTTAGTGGAGCAAACCAGCGTCCGCACGCTGGAGCCAATAATGTATCTTGCAACCAGTTTAATGGAGTAAACCAGCGTTCGCACACTGGGACCAACAATTGTATATAGCAACCAGGTTTAGTGGAGTAAACCAGCGTCCGCACGCTGGGACCAACAATGTATATCGCAACCAGGCTTAGTGGAGTAAACCAGCGTCCGCACGCTGGGACCAACAACGTATATCGCCACCAGGTTTAGTGGAGTAACCCAGCGTCCGCACGCTGAGACCAACAATGTATATTGCAACCAGGTTTAGTGGAGTAAACCAGCGTCCGCACGCTGAGACCAACAATGTATATTGCAACCAGGTTTAGTGGAGTAAACCAGCATCCGCACGCTGGGACCAACAATGTATATCGCAACCAGGTTTAGTGGAGTAAACCAACAAAGTATGATCAGCAGCGAGAAGAACAATGTCGCCAGAGCGACCGCTGGAGCCGGAGATTCAGGAACACAGTAAGATTAACCCGCGAGGTGCTGGAACACAGGAACAGGCCCAGAAGCCTGACAAGCAGGTCAGGCAGAGTGGAGTCAGAAACACCACGAAAGGACCACCTGGAAGTGCTCAGCCTGGGTTTAAAAAGGTTGTGTGAGGAGGGCTGATCACAGACAGCCAATCATGATATTCAGCAAGTGACTGACACTGAACAGCACCAATCACGGGCACTGTGATAGGTAAATAATGAAAGGACTGGGGACAATGGGTACATCTGCACTCACATCAAACACCTGGCACAAGTCTATCCAAACGTCATAACACATCACATTATGAAATCCCCATACCAGAACCAAGTATTTCTGCTGTCACTATGCCCCTTGTCTACTCCCTGCTAAGGACATATGACAGCTTGCAGACAGCTTAATAATAATGCTGAACCCTCCCTGCTTAGCATATTCTACAGGATGGAATCTCATCAGAAGCTGCTATATGCCCTGTTTGCGATTATCCTCCACCACACTGCTATGTGTGGTCATTGCACCACACAGTTCACAATGGGTGGACACGAACTGCCACATACTGACATCTAAAGAATGTCTATCACTTGGTGGGGGAGGTAAAGATGAATGAGGTGCAGTTACCCTAGAGCATGAAGGTGATGGTGAGCAGGGTGTTTCACTCACCATCGAACTCTCAGCCTCTGGCTGGGTTTCTCTATTCTTCCTCCTCTTTGATCTCTGCCTCACCTCTTGTTGCCTTTGGGGAGAGTCAGGGGGTAGAGCAATGGAGGTGCCTGATTTCTGTGGTGGATGTTTGGCTTTAACACGTTTAACATTCCCTCCTTTCCCCTTTTAACTGACATCACAAATTGTACATGGTGCAATAGCTGATTACTACATGTGCCTGCCCAAATAGAAAAATAGTTTTGCTCCCAGAACATCAGGGGGAGAAGAATGGCCTCTTTCTTCTTCTTCTCCTCCACATTCCCCTTCACTGGCTGAGTCAGAGGATGATGTTGCTGCTGTTGCTGCCTCTGCCTCAGAATCAGCACTGCAACTAGAACCAGGAGCATTGCTGCTGGCACGTTGAACCTTTCCTAGTCCTGCATCACTTGTTCACCCCATTTCTATTGTGTCCACAGTGGTCTATGGCACACTAGCCTGATCATCTGTTTCCTGCTACCCTTGCAACTCAGCAGCAGCAGGAACTAGAGCAATAGCAAACTGTGCAAATTCCAAAAGCTCACTGGTGGTGGTGGTGGTGGTGGTGATGCCCATCCCCATCCCAGTCTCCCATTCCTTCTCAGTTTGGGCTAAAAAGTCCATTAATGTCTCTTCCACCACAGCTTCTCCACCATCATCATCCCCACTACCATCAGTCTCGCCGTGCTGTTGAGGCTTTATTAAAGAAATCTCACCGGCTGGAGGTGGTAATGAGAAATGTGACAGAGGGTCCCCTAATGTCACACTTGCCATTTCTTGGTGACCTAAAGAAGGCAGACTGACAACACTAGCAGCAGACACAGGCAGCTGATCTGCACTCCTTCAGGATCATATTCCACCTGGACAATGGCATTGGGGGGAGACACTCAGAATCAGTCAGGGAGTCTGGATGCACTGCATTATTTCCCCTACCACTCCCTTAACACTAGTTCCACCAGCTACTTCACCATCACTGTTACTAAAAACCACATCAGTTTCAGTCCCTGAGTGTTCCTTATCACTAGTAATATGATGAACACCCTCCCCTTCACTCCTAAGACTTTGTACAAGCTGCTGCACCTTAGTAGTAGTACTAGTGGCTGAACTGCTTGGGGATGGCACGTATGACTTAGGGTCCCCTACTTTCACACTTGGCACCATATCCTCCCCCCTCCTGAGAATTACAAGACACACTGGCAGTAGGCACAGCACTGGTGGCAACAGGAGCATCACTGGCAGCAGGCACAGCACTGGCAGCAGGCCCAGGTAGCTGACCTGTCCTGCTCACTCTACTGCCCTCTTCTTTCTCTGCTCTTGACAAAAATATCCCCAAGATTCCTAGGGGTGATGTAGGGGGACTGGCCAGTATTGGGTCTGGGGAATCAAGGCATCCAGACCCTTTTATGTTGGTGGTAGTGGTCACTTCATTCTCTTCATACTCACTGGATGCATAACGGTCCTTCCAGCTCCTCCTTTTATTGTTCTTAACTTGCTCATAGTGATAGCAGTCACTATGAGCCTCAATTGCCTATTAATTCACAGCACAACAGCCTAGCACCTCTCTCTTGCTCTGTAACTCCTAGTATTGTGTTTTACTTCCTGGAAAATGACATGTTTCTATAGCGAGAAGGTGAAAAACACGTTAATAAATGGGCAAAAACTTTCTAATCATTGAAAAAATAGCATATAATTTGTGTCAATGGGCAAAAATGGTAAAGATTTTAACTGATTTACTTAAAGAGGATTTTCCAATGTAAAAAACAGACAACCATGTGGTTTTCATGGATTTTTTCTAGGGAATGCATGGTGACAAGGGTGGTGGACTTGGTGTCCCCACCATTGTTTGTGCAGGTGGCACTGGCCGGAGCTCCACTGCAGTGCTGCTGCTAATGATGGCAGTAGCAATGGCACGGCTGATAACAACTGGTACATCTCCTTCTATCTGACAAGTGAGAGAGAAACCGATTTAGCAGTGGCCTACTATCCCCGTGATGAGGATGATTTCTCCCTGTTCCCTCCAAGTCTTTCTGGTAGACATGATTGAGCATGTCTCTTATGAAGAAAAAAATTATTATAAAAAAATAAGTATTATAAAAAAAATTAACAATAAAATATAATAAAAAAGAAGAAAACATGCACTCACACTACACACTTCACAGACTCCAAGTACCCTAACACTAACTTAATTTTTAATTACCCTCACTAACCTAACTTGAACTGAATTTTGATGCCCCTCACTGCCCTCACAAGAACCTACACAATCTGAATATCCCTCACCTCTATTCCTATCTATGAACAACAGGCACACTGCTGTGCTGAAATTTGTAGCTTTTATAATGTAGGTTGGCAGGAAAATAAGAGGTGTTTTTCTATGAGGTGGGAAATTCCCGCCTCGTAAAATAAATAGTTGAGGGCAGAGAAAAATTCTACTTGAAACAAAATATATGGTGGAAATTTTCTAGTAATAGTTTTGTGGGAAATTTGTGGGAAAAAAATTGACTTTTCACACATCTCTAGTCCACAGTAAACACAAAGTGATAGTTTAGTGACACTATTGACTTTATTAGCCTCTTCTAAGGAGTGAGAGGCTTCCACAGGAGAGATTGGAGAGGATCACCTGCCTTTAGGGGAATTATATCTGTCCTGTTGGTGATCCTGCATGCATTTATTGAGATCTAAACAAAGATAGATTATTCCTTCCAAATCTTCTGGAATGCCCCAGCAAGTCAAGGCATCTTTTAACCTTCATTAAGACCCCAACAAAAGGTAGCCTTTAAAGCCCCCCTATTCCAGTCATACTATAAAGACAGGGTATGAAATTCGATGGAGTACTGTTCCATGGAGAGTAAACCCTGGCAAATCTCTAGCAGGGATGCTTCTGCAGAGGCATTACAGCCTGAGACATCAGTGGCTCAGAAGGTAGTTAAAATGCATCTGAATTATTTGATATATTTTCTCCACCAGGGGAGAAGCCACGTTTAAACTCTCCCCTTTAAGGAGGAAAATAATTAAAGCCACCATGGAAGCATGATTGCTAAAGGTGTTAGGAAGAGTGCAGAAGTGGAAAAAACACTGATTTACGGGAGGAGACAGGTAAGGGATTTTTGGAAGGTTTTATGTCTTGAGGTGGGGCCACTGGATGAGGTGGTACAACTGGCAGAATCAAGTTAGATGAGATGGTGGACCACAGCATTTTAATAACTGCACCAAGCTTCCCATCAAGGTTCTGTAGTAGGGAAGGCTGAGTAGACATAACCTGTTCCAGCTGTTATTAGCAGATAACAAAATGGGAGAGTTCTGCTGTGTTCATGATGAAGCTGACTCAATTGTCTCTCTCATGCTGTTCCACAAACCACTATGATTGCTATGCTGACGAGAGATGCTTGAGAAAGGTGACAGTCACCAAAGTACCCTTCCTACAGCTAAAGCTTAGTAAATCTGACAAGGTGTTATATGAAGGTGCACAGTATTCTGACACACTCTAGAGGGTGCTTGGTGAATAACTGGAGAAGTACTGGTGAATGCATAATCTGGCGAATGCTGGGCAGATGACTGACTGAATACTGGTGAATGCACACACTGTTAAATGTTGGGCATATGACTAGAGTACTATACTTTGGCAAACTGACAGACTGGAAAGATGCAGTCTTACAGAACCAAGGGATAATATAACGATGTAGTTGTACTAGCCAAGGCTGGGGTGGGCTGATGAGCCAAGGTCAAAAACCAGAGACTCAGTGATACGGTTGGAAAGCAGAACCAGGAGTCAGATGGTACAGTTAATATAACCTTTATTATGAGAATAATAACAGTAATACAATATAATATATACACAGTGGGTGATCGAAAAGGCGAATACTGTATCATGGATAGCAGTCTCCCAATATCACCACCAGACTTTCAGGGACTAGGCCTTAGCCTGCTGGAGTCTTGCGGTAAGGTAACGCCCAAGAGTGATACTGACTCAGCCTGCAGTCAGTAGCTGGGAGTCTGCTAGACCCAGGTCAATACTAGGAAGGATGTCTGAATAACGGAACCAACCCTAGGAGCAAACAGACAAGGCCTTCTAGTAAGCACCAGATAGGATAGTCAGATGAACCAAAGTGATACACGGAGAGGGTAGTCAGCCAAAGCCACAGGTTTGCACCAGATAGGATATACACTGAAGTGATGGAATGCTGGATGTGCAGTGGACAGAGCCCCAAGTCAACACCAGAGTGGGTAGTCAGACAAGCCTAGGTCGTACACAGACTGGGTAGTCAGCCAGAGCCACAGGTTTGCACCAGAAAGGATATCTGAGCCAAATTGGAACGCACAAGGAGAATAGTCAGACAGAGCCACAGGTCAATACCAGAATGGATGGACAGACAAGCCGGATCATACACAGGAATCAGGAATACTAGATAATGAACTGCTCTGAACACCAACATCAGGGTGACTGAGTCAGGACTTAGTCTGGCCTTTAAACCGGGAGGAAGTAGGTAGGAGGAGACTACAGGAAACAAACATACATAAAACAGAGGCCTGCAGAATGCTTGAAGATGCCGAGCGTCGCTGAAGTGGCGGTGCTGGAAGCAAGGTACTGTGACACTCAGAAACTGAATAGTAAGATAAATTCTAAACCAAAGCAAAATCCAAAGCACTAATGTATGTTTAGAATCTGGGATAAAGGGACAACCACACAATATATGTTTTACCAATATCAAATATAATATTTTATTTTTTAAAAAACACAGCATATACTATATCAACAATACAACACAATGTATAGTATATCCTAAAACATTATTAGGGTATATATGCATAGTATATCATAAGAATGTTATTTGGGTATATATCACCCTTCAATATCCATTAGAAGTGTACGATTCTACAATACCCCGTATGTCACCAGTTGCCTACCCACCTGTTTACATCAAAGCACACCAAATGGTCGTAAGCATCCAATAAACTACACGCACGGCCCGTATTATGGCGATCTGTAGGGGTACTGGCGCTTAAAAAAACTCTGATAAGTCTGATGCAGATGGTGCTTTTTCGGGAAAAAAATACTGTAACACTGATAGTCCCAAACAATATGACTTGAACTCCTGCTTGATCATGTGGCAATATCCTCTTGTATATGATAGCACTTCTCCTTTAATTTCAAAGTTGGTGAATAATGGCATATATGGATGTTAGTTTACACCACAGTTCTTATAAAAGTCAATATTCTTTATAAACCGTTTACCACTTAGGAGATCCACTTTTTCTTCTTCTTACAATAAATATTTAACCACTTATTGATCCACCTTCACTTGGCAGTATATCACTTCCACTTGGGCAGATGTTAACCCTTCATGTCCCACAATTTCTTTTATGAAGGTGTGTTATGTATACAATTGGTTACTATATACTCAAGACAGATGAATTACCTTTAATAGCAATATTTGCAACATGGAATTACTTGTTACCTTGAACAAGTTGTTCCTGTAGCCCAACTAGTGTGCCTCCAAGTACTCTCCTTTATTCGGCTCACACTTCCACTGGGGACTTCAAGAAGGTCCAGAGTGTTTGGAGTGTGGGTGTGTGTGACCATATTACTAGTGAGGAGGAAGACTCAGGGACTGAAATTGGTATGGTTGACGTTATTAGTAGTAACAGTGATTGTGAAGAAGCTGGTGAGACTAGCGTTAGGGGAGTGGTAGGCAAAGTAATGCAGAGCGACCAGACTAGTGGCCAAGGGAGACCACAACAATCCCCTGACCCTGGGAGTCACCTTCCCCTCACAGCATATTTATATTACTGGCCACCACAACATGACCTTCTGGTACTTGGCCAGTAGGGTATTTTTCCCCTCAGGCCTTGTACTTTAAAAAAAAATCAGTAGCCTTCAAAAAAGAAATACAAATTTTGGGGGCGTGTTTCTAACAAACCTAAGTCCTCAGGGCTTGTGCCTCTAATAAGTCTAAGTCCTACAAATCAAGGTTTCCTCAGGGCTTTGGCCTAACAGAAGTCTTATTTCCTACAACTAATCAATGTTTCCTCTGGGCTTGTGCCTCTAACAACAAGTCCTACAAATCATGCTCTACAAAATACTCTATCCCATCAAGTATCAGTCTGCCCCAGTTATAGCTTATGTCAGGGGTCCCTGTCTCTGTCACATTACATACCAAATTTTTATTTTATTTCCTTTTTTCTTTTATTTTTTTCTTAACTGTTTTTATGTGGGATACTTAACCTTTTGAGTGCCAGAGGAGTACACAACACATTGCAAAGCAATACATTGCTACCCCACTGGCAATCAAAGGGTTAAATCATGGACATTTTCTATGGTTTATAGGCACAATAATTTTCACAGGAAAAAGCAGTAAATTGCATTTTATGCCAAACCTTCTGTAGGTAAAAATAGGACTTTTCATCCATTCCTATATGTGTGTGTGTGCTATTTAAACTTGGCCCAGACCTTGGAGGTAGATTCACCCCATGGTACAGTATGTATGGCTTAAAGACACTTTTCCTAACACATGTTATTATAAAAAATGTACTCTCAGAGAATTAGGCCATTGCATAGTGCCATAGAGAGATTGGAGACAGCCATTCAAAGGGATAGTAATGACTTAATTATGTAAAAAGTAATATTGTAGACCATAAAATAAGAAATCCATCAATGCAATTACTATCTCAAACCTTTATGGTTTGAAAGATAGAGCGTTCTAAAGTCCCCCCCCCCCCCGTGTCAGATGTAAAGCTGACAGAAGGAGATCCATGTTGGCCAATTCTAGGAGGCTCTTCAGCAGAGACAAAATATTGCAATTTAAAAATAAATACTTCTTTGGAACAGTGTAAAAAGTGTGCTTGCAAACCAAGCACACTTTGTAAAGCATTACATCGAAGTATTTCTTTTTAAATTGCACTATCTTGGCTCTGCAGTCAGTCCCCGGTTCAGGAGCTCATGTTGTAATATTGTAGTCCATAAAATATGAAATCCATCAATACAATTCCTGTCTCTCAAACCTTTATGGTTTGAGAGACAGAGCATTCTAAAGTTCCCCTCTCCCCGATGTAAAGCTGACAGAAGGAGATCCGTGTTGGCCAACACGAGGAGGCTCTTGCTTGCACACTTTGTAGACAGTTCCAATTAAGTATTTATTTTTAAATTACACTATTTTGGCTCTGCTGAAGAGCCGCCTGTCGGTCCCCAGACCAGAAACTCCTGCTGTCAGCTTACAGCTGACGTCAGCAGAAGGGGAGGGAGAGGGGAACTTTAGAACGCTCTATCTCACAAACCATAAAGGTTTGAGAGATAGGAATTGCATTGATGGATTTCTTATTTTATTTTCTACAATATGACGGCAGGACTTCCTGGTCCAGGGACCGACAGGCAGTTCTTCAGCAGAGCCAAAATAGCGAGATTTAAAAATTGTCTGCAATTCAAAGTTGGGCACTTTAAAACAAGGTCAATGAATACTTAGGTCAAATACCAATAAAATGATGTAATTGAATTGAAAAGGTAGACTAATTTGTCAAGAGTAGATATATGGTCAGTATTTTGCAGAGAAGTGAAGTCATCCTGGGGAAAACCAACTGCACTGTGGGGGAGACATAAAAACTCCCATTGACTTCAGTGGAATATTTTACCTCTTGAATGAGTTGCAGACTCTCTAGGATTCAAGGGGTTGCAAGCCTAATTTAAATCAATTGAGATTTGGGGAACTTTTATTTGTACCCTATACAGAACTTGGTTTGTGCCAGAATTACACTGGTTTTCTTTTGAACATATAGCTATTCTGGGAAAAAACAACTATGCCATGGGGGCAAATAAAAGTCCCCATTTATTAAAATGGGGTGTTTGACCCCTTGAATGTTAAAAAGGCCTACAACGCATTGTTTGCATTGGAGACCTTGATCATTTTAAAGAGGTCAAAATCCCCTTTTAAAACAATGGTAAATGGGGCAGTTGGTTTACTTCACAATTGCTCCATTTCTTCTTAATACATCCATACCAAGCTTTGCATGAAATGTGTAGATAAGGAGTATGATCCTAAAGGCTCTGTTCAGTAAAGGTTGGTAAAATCGCTGCATTATTTATCACTGAAAGTTGATAATAATGTCTCAATTAATTGAAAATAATATGTACACTATTACCAAAAATATACCGGAGTGGTGGTGCACCAGTGAACTGTTTGTTGTTTCTTGCACAAACATGATCTGCATGGAAGAGTCAACAGAAGAAACCTTAATTGGGATCTCATCGCAAACATAAACATCTGAAATATGTAACACAAGCTTAGATAAGCCAGAGGCATTTTGGGACCAATTTCTATGGTAGATAAAATTAAAAAGTAAACTCTTTGTCTACAAACACCAAAGATATGTTTGGGGAAAAAAGATAAGCATTTGGAGAAAAGAACACCTTGCTAACTATTAAGTATGGATATGGATCTATTCGTGCACCTAAATAAGTACAAATGAACTATTTGAATATCAGGTGGCTATCTAATGCAAACAAGAGTGCTAAATGAATAGTCCAACACAAAAAAAAAAATTAATAAGACTGAAAAAAAAAAAAATTATTCTAGGATTAGGAGAGTAAATAAAAAAAAAAAAGATTTGCAAAGGGGCAAGTCCAGTTATTAAAAAAAAATCTATAAAAGTAAAATAAAATTGAAAAAGAGCAATAATGATGGAATAAGATGATTATTGTATAAGAGTTTATCATTGATAATGTATACATAGGGACATATGTTCATAGAAGTAGCAAAATAGCTTTTGTCATTTGTAAGGACTTTTCAAAGTACAGTATCTTTGGGATCATTAATATTTTCAGAGAATGTCGGTTGTGATTGGAAATATGTCATTTGTCCTAACTGGAATTGTCATATATAAAGAAAAAAATGTCTTAACCGACAAAAATGTCTTAGCTTAAGACAAAAATTCTCACATTCAGAACTTCACATTCCCTCCACTTTTTCGTAATGTAAAATTTTGTAAGACATTTTTTTTCCTCTATACGACACAGCAGAATAGCTTAGCCACGCCCTTTCCTCACCCCTTTGCCTGTCAATTCTGGCGTTGTGTCGTACACAACGGACATTACTCGTTTTTTGTCATATACTCTATAGAAAATATGTTGTATATGCATAAAATTACTTATTTTTGTCGTTCATACAACATTTTTTTGTCGTTATCCCTTTGAACATATGGCCCATAGTGAATTAATTAGTGAACTACTAATTTAACATGCCCCATGTGGTAAATTGTGAACGATCTGGTGTAAGATTTATTTATACATTTGAGATGATGCTTAACATTTATATTTAGTTAGTCAGGGCAACATTTTTATATTTGAAATCCATTAAAAAGTTATTCCACTGGAAAAAAAGGTCTGTATGAATTTGCAAGCATTTTTAAAGCATCGGTAGTAGAACATATACATAGATTTTAATTTTTTCTAAAAGAAACTAATATTGTTTTAGTGTGACAGGTCCACAATTTTTTCATGAGTATGCTTAATGGATTATTTTTAATTTATTTCGGGATCATATACACCATTATACTGCCAGCAATTCTGACACCTAAACATTTACTGGTGTTATATACCGTAAAATCTCAGGTATACTACGCACCTATGTATAATACGCAGGTGTATATTGTACCCAAGATTTTAGGGGAAAACAAGAGTGCCTATGTATAATACGCACCCTTGTTTTCCCCCTTACTACAAAAAAATATTAAAGCTGCCAGCTACCCTCCCTCCGTCCCCCGGCGCAATCCGACATGAAAATAAGACTTACTTGGTGATATAGCTCAAGCCATTCAAGTGCTACATGTGAAAAAGCTTCCTCCCATCTTCCCTGCGGGTGGCATTCTTGCATTTGCCACCCGCTTCCTTCAATGGGCTACCAAGACCTTCCTCCTGCGGTATTGTCCTGAGAGGACCTTGAGATCCTCACAGGGCATTACCATTGGCTGGAGGCGGAAGGTCCTGAAAGCCCATTGAAGGAAGCGGGCGGCAAATGCAAGAATGCCGCCCGCAGGGAAGATGGGTGGGAGCTTTTACACATGCTGCACTTGAATGGTTTAAGCTATATCACCAAGTAAGTCTTATTTTCACGTCGGATTGCGCCGGGGGAAGGAGGGAGGGTAGCTGGTAGCTCTAATATTTTTTTATTTTTATTCGGCAAAAATATCTCGGGTATAATACGCACCCCCCACTTCACATAAGGTGAAGAGGGGTAAAATTGTGCGTATTATACCCGAGATTTTACTGTACACATACTTCAGGCTAAGATCTTGAAAACTTCTCTAATAGTTTTCTGAAGCCTAAATTCTTGCATTTGCTATGAAGGAGCAGCCATCCCTGCTTATTCCGGTGTTCTTACCATAGCAATCTGGATATGTTTTTTTGACGTCTGTCCACATAATATGTAAACTGACTGAGTATGGTAACACCCTCTCTGAATAGAAAAACAGTAATACCATGAAAATAATCTGACTTTAGCTCATGTCTATCATTGTAAAGAGCACAAACATAATTAAACAAATGTTCTTTTAAATTGGACATGTTTACATTTGTTAAATCATTTAGGGTTAAATTTATATAACTAACCTAAAATATATATATATTTTTTTACATATGATAACAGTAACTACCTGAAATTTAGAATTATATCTTCTTTAAAGAAGCAAACTTAATAAAACCCTGATAATTTCCCTTGAAATACAGATTTTTGCTTATATCAACGCATGACAATTTTCATCATCATCTCGTGATACCTAGAGATGTTTTTCACAGTCCCCTGAAACATATTCAATAGAATCCATGGAAGGCAAACTATTTGGAAATGGGTGAAACATATTGCAAGAATTTACAGCCTTTTGAATGTTGTGGGCTATTGCTTCCTTTTCCTCCATTGCATAGCCAACAAAATTGAATAGGAGAGAGTTTAGGTACTTTATCAAAACATTCTTAACATATTTTTGCACACAAGGCAAAGATTATCTCAAAAAGAACAATGATTTCCCTTTTGCAAAGAATCACTTGAATATTTTTAATCCTCTTACACAGCAGTGAGGAGCTATAGGACTATAAATCAGTAATAATATCCTATCATCTGCTTTATATGAAGTGTTCAGGTACGTTGGATAGTGAACATTTACTGAAAGGGGGCAGGCTGTCTACCAACAGAGGGAAACTAAAATAATCAAGACAATTATCAAACAACAATAATAAGCACTGCAAATCATAAAGAATAAGCCTGCTGGAAACCAGTCTTCAATGAAGAGAGAAACTAATGAAACCAGCTATGAGAGTAACTGAAACAGTGCAACAGTGGGGCAAAAGTATCATACAGATTATGCACAGTAATGGGACTGAAATCGGTGTTCAGACCCTAAACCCGCCTAAGGTAAATTTACTAAGCTACATACATGTGAAATCCTCATTTCAATGCTACTTGCACCGAGGGGGGCATGGATCTGCAGGCAATTCAGTGCAGTCCTTTCCTCTAAACTTAGTCCCTGTGTCCAGTTCTAACACAAGACTCTTGTCTTACAAGAGCTGAAGCTGCCAGTAGCAGCCTTATTTTTATTGGCTATGCAGGTGGGCGGTACATCACAGCAGCCAATAGGAATTATCTGTTTCCTCTACAGAGCTCACAGAACTAGCCCTGGGGAGGATGAATAAAGGCAACTGTGCACTGAAGCAGATACGTTCATAATGCTGCTATTCATAAGTAGTAACAATTAACTAGTAAAAGACAGGACTTTAGATTATGCTGCCCCCCAACCTCCCAGCCTAACTATGACTACTGTTAACCCTCCATTACTAAGTTGTCTGGGAATTCATTGAAAACAATGGAGCGGTTAAACCAAGGGCCAGATTTCTCAATAAGTTGACTAGGCACATGCCTAGGGAGCCAGATTTTTAGGGGCACCTGGTATTGGCCTGTCACACCCACCGGCCCAACCACAGACCCATCCACTGACTCTCCCATCCAATGCATCTCAATGCTACCTCACAAGTTCACAACCCCAAAATGAGTAATATGTTCATTAAAATGATCCACTTTGTCCCATGCATCACACCTCATACCAGAACACTCCTGGCTTCCAAACTTCCAGGGTGTGACATCGATCACATATGTGCATGCAGGAAGTGCAATAGACATAGTGTGAAGTGAAGAGCTATTATCAACTGTGGCATCAGCTCCACTTTATAACGTAGGTGTGTAAGGGCCCTATTATAACAAATTTTCTAGTATGTGATGACCTGTGATAATGCTAGAGAAGGGGCAGGACAGTCCTGATTATTGCTTCCTTCAGGTTTGTTAGGAAACACTGACAAGCTGACTGAGCTTAAAAAAAATGGTGACTCTTTTTGGGTCATGACCTGCGTGGGGTTTGAGGGGGTTTAAGCTTACTGATGTGAATGGAGATTTCATAATCGTATCAATTTTTTGTGCTATACTCCAGCAAGGAGAGAAAAGAGATTTTGGGGCCACCACAGCAAAAGTTTATCTTATGTATTCAAGGGGTTGGGACCTTTACACTGCACATAGTCTGCACAACCAGTTGCCCCAGGTGATTGTCTTTCAGAGATGTACTTTATACAACTGCAACAAAATGTGTCACACAATAGAAGGTTCTGTCTTTCAGGGATAAGCAAACTGAGGCACCTAGCTGTTGAGGACTATAATTACCATCATTCACAGCCAGCCAGTGGCTGCATGAGGATGATGGGAGATGTTGTCCTGACCAGCTAGAGGGCCTCAGGATGCCCACCACTGTTATATATATAATACCAACTGGAGCAGAGGTTCTCACTTTCTATTTGCACCTCACATACACTGTCCAGCCAGCCACAACTATTTGCCCTGCATGCAGTGTTGAGGTACTCCTTGTCACTTTGGTAGTTTCTGGGAGTTTTTTGAGTGCTAGAATGTAACCCAATGCATTGCACTGGGGGCCCCTCTGGCCCTCAAAAGGATTAAAAAAACACCTTGGGTGCATGTACACACACACACACACACACACACACACACACACAAACACATTTTCCTTCTAAAATAAATGTTGAGCCTCAAATGTAAAGTTTATGGGGATTGTACAAGCAATTGTAATAGCTCTGTGTTGTTTTGGTTTTTTTAAAATATATTTTATTATCAGATCACTCCATATATATCACAAATACAGAGAAATACATGTAAAATCGTTCAGATACAGGAAAAATATGTAGACAGATGTAACAATGAAAAAAACATATACATATCAATGGGGCGTACAGAGCCAATCTGAGGTTTTATTGTTATGTAAAACCAAAACTCCCAAAAACTAACCTAACTTAACTTTTGCTAAACTCCCCTACCCCAATTCGTATTCCTCTCTCTCCTGAACCCGCAGCACCCCCCCACCCACCCACCAGCCAGCAAAGCCACAAGATCTCAATAAGTACAGGGTTCAAACACAACGCCACGCATGAACCATGCCTCACCACCAACAAGCATGACCCAAATCAACCAACGCCGTCAAGTTGCGCATCATCAAGTGCCATATTAGCAGCAGCAATATGTGTCCACCAGTTCTGCCATCTTCCCCAGATCTTGTCAAACCTGTTTGGGGTGCCCCGACGTAAGTAGACCAATCTATAGTGTGGAATGCACTGTAAAACTAAATTAATCCACGCCCTGCAATTGGGAGCTCCGTTGGACATCCAGTTCAAGGCCACCACCTTTCTCGCCAACACCAAGAGTTCTCTCAGCAGGGATCTGTCAGCTGCATCCTCAATCTCATCAGAGAAAATAGACAATAAACACATTTTTGGAGTCACAGGAACAGGTCTCCCCAGCACCAGGACCACAATATGCATTATTTCTTTCCAAAACCTCCCAACTCCAGGACAATCCCAGATCATATGGAAATATGAGCCCGGAACATTATCACACCAGAGACAATTGTCAGTACCAGAGTGCCCCAATCTATACAGTCTGACCAGCGTATAATAAATTCGACGTAGGATATTCAACTGTATCATCTGGTGTCTAGTCAACGTTGCCACCAGTGCTGGTCCTGCCTTGGCCATATCCCATTCCCAGTTCTCTAACGGACCCACGTTCATTTCCCATTTATTCCGTGAAGGGAACTCCTGATACCCTACATGAGATTCCAACCACTGGTAAATGAAAGAAAGAGGTCTCGAAGGCTCGAGAAGCATCAATCTGGCAAGAAGCGGGAATGTAGAAATCATCGGGGCCCGATCACCCCACTGAGCACGAAGAGCATGTCTAATACACAAATACGAGTAGAAAAGATTATGTGGTACATGGTATTCATCATGCAATTGTGCAAAGGATTTCAGCCGATTATCCTGATATAACTGTCCAAGGTTGGTAATCCCAAATCTGGTCCACAAGGGGCCAAAGTCGAAATCAAATAAGTGACGTAGCCATGCGGCACCCCATAAAGGGGTATCAGGGTCCATTGCGATGTATCCCAACAGCCCCTTCACCTCCACCCACGCCTCATATAGGGCTGTCATCAACGGAGTACGAGTTTTAAAAACTGCAGGGCCTCCGTGTAAGAACTGGGACAGCGTATAGGCAGGTCGCAACAGTAACATATCTATCTGAGCAGTCTGGTATCGAGGTTGGGAAGAAGCAAAATCCAGCGTATATCGGCATTGTGCCGCTAAATAGTAATTGGGCAAAGCAATTCCCCCCTCACGTTTAGGTCTCATGAGGGTAGTCAGCCTGATTATAGCCCGACCCCCCCGCCATAGGAAATGTAAGATAATTTTGTCTATTTGTCGGAAATATTTCTTAGGTATAGGGACCGGCATGTTTTGAAACACATACAAAAATTTGGGCAAAAAAATCATTTTAATAAGATTCGATCTACCAATAACGTTTAAGGGCAGGTGAAGCCATGCAGTTATTTTGTTTTGACAGTACTGATTAGTGGGTATCAAATTCATCTCCAAAAAGGAGTCCATCGTTGCAGCCACCTTAATCCCCAAGTAAGTACACACATCCACATATGAAAGTGGGATGTTAGTCGGACAAGACTCCCACGATTTATTATCAATCTGAAGCAAAGAGGACTTAGTCCAATTTATTTGGAATCCAAAGTGCCAAAATCATCCACCAATTTCAATGTGGTCTCCAAGGAATTTTTTTTTTTTTTTTTTTTTTTTTGTGAAAGTATTTTACCAGGAAGAATACATTGAGATTGTCTCTCGTTTTCAAGTATGTCCTGGACTCATTTTATCTACCTTAGAAAGGTGAAAGGCTGAGCTGACCTTGCCGGGACTAGAACCTGCAACCTCACGGTCTGAGCAGATTCTACAGCTGGTGCCTTAACCAACTGAGCCATCTCTCCGGCTCTCATCATCATTCAAAAAAAGCAGGTGTCACGGAATTGAAGACTCTCAGACTTAAGGTTTGGTAAAATAACTTAACTTTATTAAAAGTTAAAGGCAGTCCCCGTAGGGTAAACATACATAACATACAACAGTAATATAACATATAATAGGTTCTACCGGCCTTGCCTAAATACCGGGCAAGGCAACCCAAGTGACAGTTTTAATGACAGGCTCTACCGGCCTTGCCTATACCGGGTAAGGCAACCGTGAGATGACATATACCGGTTCTACCGGCCTTACCAATACCGGGCAAGGCAGCCCTTACGGAATGCTGAATGTAGGCTCTACCGGCCCTGCCAATACCGGGTAAGGCAACCTTAAAGATGGTGAATTACAAGGTTCTACCGGCCTTACCAATACCGGGCAGGGCAGCCCAAAGGAGTACTGGAGGAGGCTCTACCGGCCCTGCCAATACCGGGTGAGGCAACCTACAGGATGGTATCGTCAAGGTTCTACCGGCCTCACCAATACCGGGCAGGGCAGCCTGAGCGAGTAGACCAGCTGTCAGATGACTAAGACAGCATAGAGCATAAGTATAGAGGTCTTACTCAGCAGGAGTCTAATGCCAGGGGTACTCAGACAACTGCAAGGAAGTGGACAGCGACTGACCACAGTACTGGATGTTCAGGAGCAAACCAACGTCCGCACGTTGGGACTAATGGTAAGAGCGCCACCAGGTTTAATGGAGCAAACCAGCGACCGCACACTGGAACCAACAATGTATATCGCAACCAGGTTTAGTGGAGTAAACCAGCGTCCGCACGCTGGGACCAACAACGTATATCGCAACCAGGTTTAGTGGAGCAAACCAGCGTCTGCACGCTGGAGCCAATAATGTATCTTGCAACCAGTTTAGTGGAGTAAACCAGCGTCCACACGCTGGGACTAACAATGTATATAGCAACCAGGTTTAGTGGAGTAAACTAGCATCCGCACGCTGGGACCAACAATGTATATCGCAACCAGGCTTAGTGGAGTAAACCAGCGTCCGCACGCTGAGACCAACAATGTATATCGCAACCAGGTTTAGTGGCGTAAACCAGTGTCCGCACGCTGAGACCAACAATGTATATCGCAACCAGGTTTAGTGGAGTAAACCAACAAAGTAAGATCAGCAGCGAGAAGAACAATGTCGCCAGAGCGACGGCTGGAGCAGGAGATTCAGGAACTCAGTAAGATTAACCCGCGAGGTGCTGGAACACAGGAACACTGGAACTCAGTAAGATTAACCCGCGAGGTGCTGGAACACAGGAACACTGGAACTCTTGAACACTAGCATACAGGAACACTGGAACACTGGAACACAGGATCAGCAAGTACAGCAGGAACAGCAGGAACAGGCCCAGAAGCCTGACAAGCAGGTCAGGCAGAGTGGAGTCAGAAACACCACGAAAGGGAAACCTGGAAGTGCTCAGCCTCGGTTTAAAAAGGCTGTGTGAGGAGGGCTAATCACAGACAGCCAATCATGATACTCAGCAAGTGACTGACACTGAACAGCACCAATCACGGGCACCGTGATAGCAGGATGTCATCAGCGTATAGTGCAAGCTTTTCCTCTCTGTCCTCCACCCTGAGTCCCTTAATCAATTGATTTGCACGAACGAGGACAGCCAGGGGTTCCAAGGTCAAGGCAAACAGGGCGGAAGAGAGAGGACAGCCCTACCTGGTACCACGATGTAAGAAGAAGGACTGTGAACACAGTCCGACCTTTACCACAGAAGCCCTGGGACTGCTATATAAGATATGTATCCATTTGATAAAGGATGGGCCAAACCCAAATCCCCTGAGTACATGCCAAAGGTATGGCCATAGATGCGTCGAGAGATGCAATCACCCGAGACCCCATGGTGTCGTGAGAGAGTTGCAGGTGCATAAATAGCCTTCTAAGATTGTGTGATGTTGATTTACCTGGGATAAAGCCGGTTTGATCGTCGTGTATTATAGTTCCCAGAACCATATTTAATCTGGTAGCTAGGATTTTCGCCACAATTTTGGCATCTATAGTCAGTAAGGAAATTGGTCTGTAGGAATCGCATAGCTCCAGGTCTTTTCCTGGTTTGGGCAGTACAATAATGGAAGCATTGTTCATAGACTCTGGAAGGCAGCCATCATCAATAGCAGCATAGAAAGTATTCAACAAGTGTGGGGCTAAGACATCCACAAATTCTTTAGATCATTCCGCAGGAAGACCATCCACACCCAATGCCTTGCCTGCTGGCAAACTACGGATAGCCTCCACAACCTCTCTCAGAAGTATAGGAGCGTCCAACAGTTGTCTATGTTCAAAGGAAAGTTGCGGAAGGCCATAGCAGTCAATAGAACAAGAAATCTGAGAGTCAGAGCGGGTCAGTCGAGATCTGTAAAGTCGAGAATAGAAACATCGAAATTGCGACTTAATTGTGGATCAAGAACCAGTGTACCTCCAGGGTCCCTGAGTGAGTAAACCGACGAAGTCCCCCGACTCTGAGAAACAAGATGACCATCATCCTCCCCACCTTATCTCCATTTTCAAAAATATTTTGTTTCAAGAAAAAAATTGCGAGTCAGACAATTTTATAGAATACTTTAAGGAACAGGAAACCAAATTAGAATAAGATACCGAGTCCCCTTTTTCCACAAACTGTTTCTCCGCCTCAACAGCATCCAATTCCAATTCCTCCACCTCCCGAGACCCAAGCCTATTGTTCATAGATATAAGGGATATCAAGGAGCCCCTTGTAGTCGCCTTAGCAGCCTCCCAAACAGTGCCTTGCGTAGCAGTGTCAACATTATTAACAAAATATTAATTCAGATCTTCCCTATGTTTGGACACCAGATGTGTATTAGTCCACCATATGGGACTAAGTCTCCACACCCTAGACCTAGGTCTCTGGTCTCGTTGTAGTGTTAACAAGAGCAGGGAGTGGTCAGAAGCGACTCTGGTCAGAAAACAGCAATCTGTAACCAAATTCAAGGTCGACCGATTAACGAACGCGTAGTCAATTCTAGACAACGTTTTATATGTAGCTGAGTGGCATGAGAATTCCCGGGTCTGCGGATGGAGAGTCCTCCATACAGCTATGAACCCCATGTCACCAATGAGGCTGAGTAAGGCATCTCTATGTAGTCTGGAGTCAACAGCTGCACCACCTAATCTATCTAAATCAGAATTAGTAGCTATGTTAAAATCATCCATACAAACAATACGATGATGTGGTTTGTCAGAAATGTATACAAGCATGTCTCTGAGGATTGAAGGGTCGAAAGGCGGTGGAATATAAACATTCAATAGAACAAACAGAGCTCCCTGCAGTTTACAAGTTAAAAAAAGGCTATCTTCCGATTTGAGGTCAATGAATTCAAAGGAAACCAATTTAGTAATAAGAATGGAAACACCTCTTGAGTATGTGGAGTATGTGGCATGGTAATGATGTTGTATCCACTGCCTCCTAAGAGACAGAACTGTACTTGCAGAAAGTTTTGTCTCCTGCAACATGACCACCCCAGGAGTCTGTTTCCTGACGTGGTTCAAAACCAAGGATCTTTTAATAGCATCATTCAGACCACTCACATTCCATGACAAAAAATTACAGTTTAGTGCTGTCATTACAGAGTTAGAAGTTATCTGTTAAAACTCTGGCCAGATGACTGGGCGTGCCAGGTGCGAGGAGCGCCTGGCCCAGAAGAGAGAGGAAACCCGGAAACCTAACCCCTAACCAAACAACCCACCCTATCTCTATCCTCCCCAACCTGACAGAGATTTTATCCCAGAACAAACCCATAACCGCGGCCTGGCAGCCAAAACACCCACCCTCCACCCAACACACATAAACCAAGCAACCAGTGATCAATTGATCACGTACGATCCCATCTACACCCCCCGCCTCCCACAGCAGCAAAATGGAGCAAACAGTAAATACATCATCGCTTTATAGCAACGAGTAAAGAAGAACATAGCGACCCCACCACCACAGCCACCCACAGAAGAGAACATCTCCCGCTCAGTAGTAAGCCAATCCCTCGGCTGCAACCCAAGCAGCACATCCACCCATCCCCCTCGCCGTAGCATCCTCCGGGCAGATCGGAGGTGTCACCAAGCGAGCAGACACCAACATCCTCAAGGGACCCAAGTGCCGGGCCACGGTAGTTTAGCGTCCAATCACTGCCCAAAACATGCAAGACGACAGCAGCTCAACAATATTAATTCGAAACTGGAACCCAGAATCCTAAATAGAGACATGAATAGACATGCAAATACAGGCAGATACATGGTAATAATAACAATACCAAAACCCAGCAACAAGGTAAGTCTGCCCAAAGATGCTAGACAAATCTTCCAAGTGTTCTCCCCATCTTATCACCCCCTGGGCGGATCGGAGGCGTCCTAATAGCTCTGTGTTTTTTAATTTTTGTTTTGATGCAGTGACTTGAGTAATTATTTGTATAGGTTTTTGTCACGGTATTCAGGCAAAGAAGGACAGACACAAAGATAATATATAACCACCTTTATTAAATATATACAAATATAATGGTATTGGCTCACATATAACCTCAGACACAGGCTGAAAGGACCCAAGGTCCCTCTGGAGCTGCACACTGCGCTGTGCACTGCATTACTGCGAGTAACCAAGACTAGGGGAGTGGCTCGAGTGGGACAACAGTATGAATGGTATAATATGCGAGTCACCACTTCTGTCTGCGATCGGAGGCAACAAGGAGCGAGAGCAGATGAGAGCCACGAGGCTCCGAGACTACAGGTCAGTCAGGCCAGTAGTGTAGGGAGCAAGTAGGTAGCCAGAGCCACAGGTCAGACAAATTGGGAAAACACAGAGCGAATAGTAGCCAGAGCCACAGGTCAGACAAACCGAGAAAACACAGACTGAATAGTAGCCAGATCCAAGGGAGACAATCTAGGGACTACACGGAGAGAGTAATAGCCAGAGCCACTGGTCAGGCAAACCAGAGACTACACTGAATGAGTAGTAGCCCGGGCCACTGGTCAGGCAAGCCAGGGTCAACACGGAGCGAGTTAGTCAGCCAGAGCCACAGATCAGAACTGATGTGGGTAGTCAGACAAGCCGGGGTCATACACAGAGCAAGTTAGTCAGCCAGAGCCACAGGTCAGAACTGATATGGGTAGTTAGACAAGCTGGGTTCATATCAGAATGAGTTAGTCTCCCAGAGCCACAGGTCAGAACTGATGTGGGTAGTCAGATGAGCCGGGGTCATACACGTAGAGAGTTCTCAGACAGACACAGGTCACAACGGAGCACAAAGAGTACTGAGCAGAAACAGCACATAAGGGCAATGACTACTAGCCCCAAGGAGGATTATAAAGGAGCAGAAGGAGGCGGAACCCAATTAGGCCACCCAGAATAGGCCCATAAAAACAGGCATCTGTGCTAGTGCCTGTTACCTGATGTCAGAATGAGGAAGTAGCCGGAGGCCATGCCGGCCAGCGGCCATACAGAAGTGCCACAGTGGCTGGTCTGTGAACAATAATAATACTTGATGTAGAGTGCCAGTGCTTTTAGGTGGAAGAGACTCCAGAGAGTGTATAGTATTCCAAAATACTATAGATGTAAGTGATCTGCACTGTACACTAATTGATTTTTCAGTATTGGTTTCATGTTTGGTACTTTCTCATTACTTGTATCTTAAGAAAGGAAAGACAGTCTACATATCTAGTAAAGGTCACTTATGTTTCCTGTATGTGTGCTGTATATATACACCATCCCTATCTTTAATCTTTTCATCTACCTGTGGAAAATTACCACAACTCTACAGATGGGTTTGGCAGCCAAAAAGGGTGTGTTTAAATGAGGTGGTGTGGTTAGGGGTAGAGCCAGGGTGGGTCTATGAGCACCAGAGGACGGTGTGCTCAAGGGCAACTGAGATGTAAAACCGAGCCTAGTTAAACCTATTAAAAATTATAGTTTTATTTAATGCCAATGTCATTTCTTAAAACATTTAGGGTTAAATTTATATAACTGACCTATAAACAATTATATCTATATATGCTAGCAGTAAGTACCCGATATTTAACATTATATCTTTCTTAAAGAAGCAAACTTAGTAAAACCTGATAATTGCCCTTGAAATACAGATTTTTTGCTTAGACCAATTTATGAAAATGTTCATCTTAATTTTGTGATACCTAAGATGTTTTTCACAGTCATCTGAAAAGTATTTATTATAAACCTTGGAAGGCAAATGTATTTGGAAATGGGTGAAACCTCTTGAAACAGTTTGCAGCCTTTTGAATCCTCTGTGCTACTGCTTCCTTTTTTATCAATTGCATAACCACCAAAATTGAGTAAGAGAGACTTTAGGTACTTTCTCAAAACATTCTTAACATAATTTTGGACACTCTCCCAGGCCAGTTATGACTACTGCTTATCCCACATGGGCAGATGTCTGGAAATTCATTGTAAAAAATTAAATAGTTGAAATCTATTAAAAATAATAATTTTCATTTTGTTTAAGGCCAGAGTGGCCTTAACTAAATGTTGGAGGGATAAAATATCCCCCCATATCTCAGTCCTGATTTAATATGGCTGGAAATATAATTTTGGGGTCCTGAGACCCATACTAATTAATAAAAATAATTCCTAAAAATAAAAAGCTAAATAAATCAATATGGGGTACAGAAGTCCATATTAGCTTATTTAATGCAACAAAAGTGTTACCAGGATCCACTGGTAGATAAAATTAAAATGATGAATATGGGGTCTGGAGCCCCCATAATAAGCAAGTGTGTAGAGGTGTGTCATAAAAAAATACATACTCACCTGGATGTGGAGGTCCAACAGCATCTACAATACCCTGGTCCTCACATCCATATAAAATAATTAATTAATATAAAATAAAGTGTTAAAAAAGCTGCTGACTAGAGGACGGGGTCACATGTTACACATGTGTGTGACACCTTGCTCCTATTCTCTGATTGGTTAAAGGGGAGTGTTACTCCTTGGCATGTACAATGCTTTTTGCATACCCACCTCCTAGCCAATCAAAGCATATGAAAATATTTAAACATGGAT
Organism: Rhinophrynus dorsalis; assembly: GCA_037306005.1. NCBI lineage: Eukaryota > Metazoa > Chordata > Amphibia > Anura > Rhinophrynidae > Rhinophrynus > Rhinophrynus dorsalis. Next base: position 150,808,175 of record CM074719.1, on the reverse strand, counting down.
TAGTTTACATTTTAACTTTTTTTTTATTTTTAGAATTGTTGTAAGTGCCAATGTTTTTGTAGGGCTTTATACTGTATATTTTATTTTATTCTCTTCAGGGATGTGAGGGCCAGGCATTGTTACTGCTGCTCCTTGACATCAAGGTGAATATACATGTTTTAAAGACATACATGAATTCATTGTTAGAGGAAGGGGTCCTGGGTTTGGACTTGGACCTCTTCCATTGTTTTGGTTTTATTTTTATTAAAATGGAGGCTCTAGATACCATATTAATCTATACTTTTTAAATTTCCTCTCCCAGTGGGGATTTAGAGGTAGGGTCCTTGTGCCAATTTCTTTGACAGGCAACATATTATTTTCTAGTTTTTATAAATTAATATAGGGTAGATTTACCCCATATTAACGAATTTCATTTTAAAAAGCATTAAAAAAATATGGGATGAATGTACCCAGTATTTTCCGTTCAATTCATTCATGGTTTTTGAAAAAAACATAGTGTAGGTCTCAGGACCCTACATTATATTTTCATATTATATATTTTATATAAAAGATGGATGATAATTTTATCTCTGCATAATTTCTATGTGGCTACTTTGAACTTAAACAAAATCAAATTTTTGTATAGGTTTAACCCTTCCATTGCAAGGACAGCAAGAATGCGTTAATCACAATGCATTTCCATCTGGTATGTCAATACAAGGGTTAATGGTGGATCCGTTCATGCTAGTCGGGTGCAACAGGCTAGTTTATGTAATTTTTTTGTTTCAGTTAACCTCTCCATTGCAGGTGAGTTTGTGATGTATTGCACAGAGATATACTGCAAATGATATGGCATCTGAGGAGTTAATGGGGACTTGGGTGACTGGGATAGGTGCTTGGGGTTAGTGGGTGGTTGTGGTTATATATATATATATATATATATATATATATTAACCCTATGGATGTTAGATACATCTACTAGAGATGTCTCTAGCAATTAAAAGGAATTAAAAGCTGTTGGGTTATCTTTAAGCAAGTTTATCATTAAAACAAGTGTTCCAATCTTAGTCACATTGAACTAGAACAAAACTAGCTTTCATATTTGCAGTTAAAATGCTCTGTGCCAAGTATAGGAAACCAATGGCTGACTGGGAATGATGTCAAATGTTCTCTAAAAATAGTTGGAGAGTAATTGGTTGTCTACCCATGCCCTGAGCTAATTCACTCAACACATATTGAAATAATATGGTGTAATAGGCAGATCTGTATTTACATCTCAAGCATCCCTAGGCAATGCACTCTACGGGGAGATTCACTAAGACATAATAAAGATGTGATAAAGCGGAGATGACTTCCCCAGTGATATCACATCTCCAAGTCATATTTTATTCTATGGAGCCAACGCATTAAGATTTCTCCAACTTTGGAGATCTTATTGCATAGGTTCCATAGAATAACATACGAACTGGAGAAGTCATCTCTGCTTTATCACCTCTTTATCATGCCTTAGAGCATAACTCCCCAGGTGCCCTTTGTTCTGCCCATTAAGGGTGGGTGAAAAGTGGGAAAATTTCCCCGCATTAATTCTTACGAAAACTGGCAGATTTTTCTCTTTTTTTGCGAAAGTTTTTTCCTACTTTAACACATTTTTTGCCTATATTTCCTATGGGTACTACATTTCCCACTGCAATAGTAATTCTTCTGAGGGGTGAAGTTTAGAAATAAGTGGCTGAAAGTCAAAGCTGTGAGTCCTACAGCAACATTTGCCTTGAAAAATGTGTTAGCATGTAGCGTGCCTTTGTCCTTTGCCCACAACATTAACTTCCTGCTTAAGTGACACTGGCACATATTCATGATGATGATGTCAAGTATTAACAAAAATAAAAAAAGTACAACCTGCAATGTGGCAGAGGTGTATTGTAGTGGTGTGAGGGGGGGGGGCTGGCTGGTATGGTATGATTTGTGTATGTATATAGTCTTTACCATTGTCATTTTTGTGTCAAATAGCTATCGTCCTCAGATTATTGACACACATTACTTTTTGGTCACAGCAGTGGTCCCAAGTGGGGTAGATGGTGGCAACCCTTCTTCACATCCCTCATCCACCTCCTCATCTGTGCTGATGTTAATATATTTGTCCTGGCTTTCTCTGTCATGTGTGGTTTCTGCTATCTGATACTTAGATGGTATGAGATGCTAGCTCATTTTTAAGAATGTTAATCTCCCAATATTGCTGCTTGATAGCCGAGTCCTGCTGTCATTGAAAATGTAACCAGATACTGGCTAATGATATAAAAATTATAAGACAACAGGGTATCCAGATGAATCTCCACCAAATAAATAAATGGGAAAAGGAGCTTGGTTGTAAGATTGATTATGGAGAGTGGTGTGCAGCATTATCCAAATCTCTAAAGAGTATACATTGTTTGAATTTACTAGAGACACAATATAAAGTAGCTAACCGGTGGTATCATGTTCCAGCAAGAGTTAGTAGGATGTATCCGGATTGCTCTTCTATGTGTTGGAGATGCATTAAGGATATGTGGTCCTATGGTCCTATGTACACATATGGTGGGGGTGTGAAGGAATTAGGGAAATATGGAGAACATTTTTGATCTAATAGAAAGTCCTATTAATATAAAAGTTAAGAGATCCCCTGAGGTTACATTTGAATTGGCCAGAAATTCCCAACAAAGATCTATGATTGTTCATTGTTTTCTAACAGTTAAGGCAGTAACTGCACAAAATTGGAAACAGCCTGTGTCTAAGATGTGGCGTTTATTGGTTAATCAGTTCTGTTTCCAGTTAAAAATAGAAAAGGCTATAAATTGGTCATGTTTAAATTCCCAAAAGAGATATGGAATATTGAGATACTGGTTTGATAGATTGGAACAAATGGGAATGATTAACTCTGGGCAGACAGACCTGTGACTGGACTCGGATGTCTTAAGGGGAGTAGTTCCCTCGGCATTATGTTAGTGAGAGTGTTGATGTGGGTTGACATTATAAGGCGTAATATTGGAGAAAGAAAGAGAAGTGAAATATACGATAGTCCCAGAATTGTTTTTATAGTATAGGTGTAATGTAGATCGTTTTTTTATGTTTGTACATTAAAAAAAATCAATAAAGAGGATGTCTTAAAAAAACAAAACAAAATGTAACCAGCCACACTGAAAACCCTCTCAGACTCGACACTTACTGGAGGATAACTAAGGGGTTCCAATGCTGTTCACACACACACACTGCATTGTTTGCCAGTAGTCCATGCGGTCATTGCTTCTGCCTAGAAAGTAGCTATCCTGCAAGTATGCAGATACCATCTCCCATGCAGTTGGACCACTTGTAGGAGCTACACGGTGTTCCTGTGTTCCAGTTACCAACCCATACTCAGAGAGCATGTCCCAAAGAGATGTGCCGCTACCACCATCCAACAATGTTGGGTTTTTGACACTCCTGCTGAGACCCAGGAATTGCCCTGTGTTCAAAATGCGATATTTGGGTTGATGATGTAGGTACTTTTGCTGGCTGAAATGCCTGGTTGTCTTCCTTTTCACTGTACTGTCTAGATGTTTGTTGTGCCCTCACTTTTTCCCTTTCATCCTCCACAATGCAACCCACCACTCGATCAATAAGCATATCTCGATATTCCTTGACAGAGGCTGATTCCTCAGGGAGTTTCTGCTGATCGTCATGACTCCTTGTGACAAACTGCTGATGACCCTTTGACAGAAATTCAGAAATTTTGTGTTTTGTGTCGCACATTAGTTGCCATTGTCAAGGTGACAAAGAGGCTCCTTCCAAAGACATCCAGTTTTGCATTGTGTACTCGTTAATGGCCTTATACTGCTCATACAAATGCTCTAGCATGTACATCACGGAATTCCACCTGGTAGGGACCTCCATTTTCAGCTGGTAATGGGGCAGGTTGTTAAGCTCTTGTATGGAATATAGTGTGTTGTATGCACTGTAGGAGTGTCTAAAATGGGCACAGATTTTGCAGGTAATAGTAAGCATCTCTCTGGGGGCTTTGGATTATGCCAGGAATCTGGTCACAACTAAAATTAGCACATGGGCAAAGCAGGGCACATGCACCATATCACCTATTCTCAAAGCAGCGATTATGTTGGAGCAGTTATCATCAGACACAAAACCAACTTTTAAAGAGCAGGGTATAATCCATTCCTCTATCACTTGCTCTTGCTTACTTAAAATATCTACAACTTTGTGGGACTGTGTCTCAAAACTCTGCATGCACAAGGCCTTGTGACGATGGTATGGGCTATCCTCCTGCTGCTCCTGCTGCCACCTTTTAATCACACTGCCACAACCAGAAGCATTATTACTGGCTGTCACCTGATGCTGTAAGCTAGTGTTGTCCACTGTTGGTGCTGGGAGGCAAACCCAGTGAGCAGTCACAGTCATATAGCATGTGCTCTGTCCAATTGTCTACATTTCTTTTGGACATATCAGTGGATTTTCTTGCAATACACACTTTTCAGCCCTTTGCCCACCACACTAACCACCTGCTTGTACAATTCAGGAACAGCCATCCTGGAAAAATAACTGCGGCTTGGAATATTCCAGTATGGAGCTACACATGACATCATTTCTCTGAAAAGAATACGGAAGCGTGTCCACTGCCAACATCTTGGCAACCTTGCCATACCACAGGCATACTTTGGGATTGTTTATGTGAAGTTTTTGATTCCTTCCCAGGAATTCAATCAGTGTGGGTTGGCAGGAAATGGCAGAAGAAGCCTGGAATGTTATTGCTTTAACAACATGACTAAAGGAGGTGGTGGTGGTAGAGGCAGAATGTGTGGGCAGTCTATGACCCTTGCTATCTCCTACAGCAAAGCCAGAGTCATCATACTCCTCTGTAGCAGGAGCCATAGGTGTTATTTGGAGTGAACTAACTGTTGGCAGTAGCACACTCTCAGACACATATATAACTTCACTACTTCTTTTTCCTGCCCTAGAGACCTGGGAACTTTTTAGAGTGCTTCTGCTGCTGTTTAGTGATGATCGAGCACCCCAATGCTCGGGTGTTCGGGTGCTCTGACCGAGCGCCCCCGGAGGCTCGAGTGCTCGGCCGAGCACCCGAGCCCCATTGAAGTCAATGGGAGGACTCGAGCATTACACCAGGCACCCCCTGCTCTGATGAGGGGAGGGTACCTGGTCCATAGGAAAATGGCAGAAAATGATGGAAACACCACAGAAATGGTTCAGGGACAGCATAGGGAGGATGTCTGGATGCATCTTGGACTCCAACGTCGCTGCTGGGAACGATGTTTCGCCCGTAGTACGCCATTTTTACAGACTGACCGTAAAACACACAAAAAGGAAGATAAAAACGACTTTAGGCGAAAAATTGTTACCAAACAGTATTTGCTGTATATTTACTTGTATATCATCTGCAAATTCTGCAAAAAATTTCATCGATTTTTCGGAACTGGGGCCATGATTAAGAGGGAAACGTGCGCAGAGGCAAATTCTCCCAAAAATTTCCTCGATTTTTCTGAACTGAGGCCATGATTAAGAGGGAAACGTGCGCAGAGGCAAATTCTCCCAAAAATTTCCTCGATTTTTCTGAACTGAGGCCATGATTAAGAGGGAAACGTGCGCAGAGGCAAATTCTCCCAAAAATTTCCTCGATTTTTCTGAACTGGGGCCATGATTAAGAGGGAAACGTGCGCTGAGCCGACCATCTAAAACATTATGGGTGAGGGTCTGCTGCGGAGCTGACCATCCTAAACATTATATGCGAAGGCCCGCTAGTGAGCTGACGCTATAAAACATTATATGAGAGGGCCCGCTAGAGAGCTGACCCAATAAAACATTATATGAGAAGGCCCGCTGGTGAGCTGACCTATACAAAAATTGTCAAACAGGGCCCGCTGGTGAGCTGGCCCTATATAAAAATTATATCACAGGGCCCGCTGGTGAGCTGGCCCTATATAAAAATTATATCACAGGGCATATGGAAGAGGAGGAGGAGGATGAGAAGATTAAGAGTCAACCATATACCCGTTTTTTGGGTGGAAGGGGTGAATGGGAATACAGAGTATTCCCATCATTGTAAATAACATATATAAAGTGACTTTATGTTCCCCCGGGGCTTTCCTCCAGTGGAGTGGAGAAGTCAGGGGAAATCCAGGCCTTGTTCATTTTTATAAGTGTCAGCCTATCAGCATTTTCGGTGGAAAGGCGGATACGCTTATCTGTTATGATGCCACCAGCAGCACTAAATACCCGCTCAGACAGAACGCTGGCGGCAGGGCAGGCCAGCACCTCCAAGGCGTAGAGTGCCAGTTCATACCACGTGTCCAGCTTGGACACCCAGTAGTTGTAAGGCACAGAGGGATCATTGAGGACGCTGACACGGTCTGCTACGTACTCCTTCACCATCTTCCAAAACTTTTCCCTCCTTGTGACACTAGGCTGCGCATCAGGGTGAGGGTGCTGGCGGGGTGTCATGAAGGTGTCCCACGCCTTGGAGAGTGTTGCCCTGCCTTTGTCGGAACTGCTGTGTGCTCCCCTTTTCTCCCCTTCTCGGTTGGCCAAGGTAGCACGTACTCTGCCGCCAGCGTTGTCAGATGGAAAATTTTGGAGCAATTTTTCAACAAGAACCTTCTGGTATTGCACCATTTTGCTTGTCCTCTCCACCGGAGGAATGAGAGATGAGAAATTCTCTTTGTAGCGGGGGTCCAGAAGGGTGAACACCCAGTAATCCGTGTTGTCTAAAATGCGTATAACGCGTGGGTCACGGGAAAGGCAGCCTAACATAAAGTCAGCCATGTGTGCCAGAGTACCAACAGGCAAGATTTCGCTGTCCTCACCAGGAGGATGACTCTCAATCTCCTCATCCTCTTCCTCCTCTTCTGCCCACCCACGCTGAAGAGATAGAACTAAAGTTCCATGGCTACCCTCTGTAGCGGAGGCAACCGTGTCTTCCTCCTCCTCCTCCTCCGCCTCCTCCAATTGTCGCTGAGAAGACGAAGTGAGGGTGCTCTGGCTATCACCTTGTGTAAGCTCTTCCTCCCGCATTTCCACCTCTTCCACAGAAGTGGGATGGTTACACTGATAATAGCGTTATCGCCGCTCACCATCTGTGTCGATTCCTCAAAATTGCGTAAAACCTCGCAGAGGTCTGACATCCATTCCCACTCCTCACTTCTGATTACAGGAAGTTGAACGGAGAGGCGACGACCGTGTAACAGCTGGTACTCCACTACTGCCCTCTGCTGCTCACAAAGCCGGGCCAACATGTGGAAGGTGGAGTTCCAGCGCGTGCTCACGTCACACAGCAGCCGGTGAGCTGGCAATTGTAAGCGCTGCTGCAGCTTCAACAGGCCGGCTGAAGCTGTAGATGACTTACGGAAATGTGCACACACGCGGCGCACCTTGGTCAAGAGATCATGCAAATTGGGGTAGATGTTTAGAAATCGCTGAACCACTAAATTAAATACATGCGCTAGGCATGGTACGTGTGTGAGTTTGCCGAGCTCCAAAGCCGCCACCAAGTTACGCCCATTATCACACACAACCATGCCTGGTTGCAGGTTGAGTGGCGAGAGCCACTGCTCGGTCTGGTGACTAATCCCCTGCAACAGCTCTGAGGCCGTGTGCTGTTTGTCCCCAAGGCAGATCAGCTTCAGCACGGCCTGTTGACGCTTCCCCACTGCAGTGCTACACTGCTTCCAGCTACCGGCTGATGGGTGAGTGGCGCTGCGCGCAGAGAATTCGGAGGTGGAAACGGAGGAGGAGGAGCCAATAACGTAGGTGCTGGCGGAAACCCTGATGGAGGTAGGGCCCGCAATCCTCGGCGTGGGTAGCACCTGTGCCATCCCAGGGTCCGAGTCGCTCCCAGCCTCCACGACATTCACCCAGTGTGCCGTCAGGGAAATGTAGCGTCCCTGGCCACAAGCACTTGTCCATGTGTCAGTCGTTAAGTGGACCTTCCCAGTAACTGCGTTGGTCAGGGCACGGGTGATGTTACGGGACACATGGTGGTGTAAGGCGGGGACGGCACACCGGGAAAAGTAGTGGCGGCTGGGGACTGCGTACCGAGGGACAGCTGCTGCCATCAGGCTGCGGAAGGACTCAGTCTCCACAAGCCTAAAAGGCAGCATTTCGATGGCCAGTAATTTGGAAAGGTGTGAGGTTAGTGCTATGGCCTGTGGGTGGGTGGCTGGGTATTTTCGCTTGCGCTCAAATGCCTGGGGTAACGACATTTGGACGCTGTGCTGGGACAGGGAAGTGGATGTGGTCGCTGATGGTGCTTCAGATGGTACAGGTGCAGGGCGGGAGGTATGCGGGCCTGCGCCTTCGACAGGCGATTGGCCGGCACCGAAAACAGGGGAAGAGGAGGCAGTGGTGTGGCCTGCAGACACAGATTGGCGATCCGGGCGTTCCTCCCACTTATTACGGTGCTTGGATGCCATGTGTCGGATCATGCTGGTGGTGGTGAGGTTTCTAGTGTTCATGCCTCGGCTCATTCTGGTGTGGCACAGGTTGCAAACTACAATTCTTTTGTCGTCCGCACTTTCCTTAAAAAAACGCCATACCGCGGAACACCTACCCCTTGGCAAGGGAGATTTACGCAAGGGGGTGCTCCGTGGAACATTTGTGGGCCGGTTTGGTGCGGTCCGCCTTCTTTCTGTAGCCACACCACTGCCTCTTCCAGCCTGTTGCGGTGCTGCAGATGGCTCACCCTCAGGACTGCTGTCATCGCTCGGCTCTACACCTTCCCAGGTGGGGTCAGTCACCTCATCGTCCACCAAGTCCTCCTCCACTTCCTCACTCTGATCATCCTCCTCATGTCTTGATCCCACCACATACTCAGTCATTGACAACTGTATATCATCCTCCTCATCAAGGTCTTGAGACAGTAATAGTGGTTGATTTAATGGCAACTGTGTCTCATCATCATCATCATCCACTTCCTTTGACCTTAAATGCCGTTCACCTCTGTCATCTTCTTGTGATTGGGTACCCTCTAGAGGTTGTGAATCAGGGCACAAGATGTCATGTTCCTCTGCAAGCGTGCTTGGAGAGAGGTTCAAATTAAGGATTGGTGATGAGACGAGCTCCTCACTATATCCCAGTGTGGGATCACTTCTTTGACCAGATCCTCTATGGTGGGAGGAAGGATGATCAGGGTGAGGATTATGTTGACAGACTCTTGGCTACTGAGAGTGGACTTGGTGGAAGACAGGGTGGTGCTTAACCGACTGGAAGCAGTATCAGCTGACATCCAACTGACCACCTGTTCGCAGTGGTCTGACCTCGAGAGTGATGTCCTGCGACGCCCTGTAAACTGAGACATGAAGCTAGGTATGGTGGATGTCTTTCTGTCTTGTGCTCTGGCACCAGGCACAGTTTCTACGCGTCCTGACCCGCGCCCTGAACTATCAGGATCACGTCCACTTACCCGTCCCTTTTTACCCGCCTTCTTCATATTACACGGAATATGTGCTGCAAATCTGCAACTTTGCACAGTAAACAGAATGTTCTCCTAATATGCAACTTTGCACACTAAACAGAATGTGCTTCTTAACTGCGGCTCGGCACAGTGAATGGAATATGTGACTTTGATATTTTACAGTTTGCACAGTTAACAGAATGTTCTCCTAATATGCAACTTTGCACACTAAACAGAATGTGCTTCTTATCTGCGGCTAGGCACAGTGAATGGAATATGTGACTTTGATATTTTACAGTTTGCACAGTTAACAGAATGTTCTCCTAATATGCAACTTTCCACACTAAACAGAATGTGCTTCTTTACTGCAGCTCGGCACAGTGAATGGAATATGTGACTTTGATATTTTACAGTTTGCACAGTTAACAGAATGTTCTCCTAATATGCAACTTTGCACACTAAACAGAATGTGCTTCTTAACTGCGGCTCGGCACAGTGAATGGAATATGTGACTTTGATATTTTACAGTTTGCACAGTTAACAGAATGTTCTCCTAATATGCAACTTTGCACACTAAACAGAATGTGCTTCTTATCTGCGGCTACGCACAGTGAATGGAATATGTGACTTTGATATTTTACAGTTTGCACAGTTAACAGAATGTTCTCCTAATATGCAACTTTGCACACTAAACAGAATGTGCTTCTTATCTGCGGCTACGCACAGTGAATGGAATATGAGACTTTGATATTTTACAGTTTGCACAGTTAACAGAATGTTCTCCTAATATGCAACTTTGCACACTAAACAGAATGTGCTTCTTATCTGCGGCTAGGCACAGTGAATGGAATATGTGACTTTGATATTTTACAGTTTGCACAGTTAACAGAATGTTCTCCTAATATGCAACTTTGCACACTAAACAGAATGTGCTTCTTTACTGCGGCTCGGCACAGTGAATGGAATATGTGACTTTGATATTTTACAGTTTGCACAGTTAACAGAATGTTCTCCTAATATGCAACTTTGCACACTAAACAGAATGTGCTTCTTATCTGCGGCTACGCACAGTGAATGGAATATGAGACTTTGATATTTTACAGTTTGCACAGTTAACAGAATGTTCTCCTAATATGCAACTTTGCACACTAAACAGAATGTGCTTCTTATCTGCGGCTAGGCACAGTGAATGGAATATGTGACTTTGATATTTTACAGTTTGCACAGTTAACAGAATGTTCTCCTAATATGCAACTTTGCACACTAAACAGAATGTGCTTCTTTACTGCGGCTCGGCACAGTGAATGGAATATGTGACTTTGATATTTTACAGTTTGCACAGTTAACAGAATGTTCTCCTAATATGCAACTTTGCACACTAAACAGAATGTGCTTCTTATCTGCGGCTACGCACAGTGAATGGAATATGTGACTTTGATATTTTACAGTTTGCACAGTTAACAGAATGTTCTCCTAATATGCAACTTTGCACACTAAACAGAATGTGCTTCTTATCTGCGGCTACGCACAGTGAATGGAATATGAGACTTTGATATTTTACAGTTTGCACAGTTAACAGAATGTTCTCCTAATATGCAACTTTGCACACTAAACAGAATGTGCTTCTTATCTGCGGCTAGGCACAGTGAATGGAATATGTGACTTTGATATTTTACAGTTTGCACAGTTAACAGAATGTTCTCCTAATATGCAACTTTGCACACTAAACAGAATGTGCTTCTTTACTGCGGCTCGGCACAGTGAATGGAATATGTGACTTTGATATTTTACAGTTTGCACAGTTAACAGAATGTTCTCCTAATACGCAACTTTGCACACTAAACAGAATGTGCTTCTTATTTGCGGCTACGCACAGTGAATGGAATATGTGACTTTGATATTTTATACTTTGCACACTAAACAGAATGTTCTGCTAATCTGAAACTTTGCACACTAAACAGAATGTGCTGCTAATCTGAAACTTTGCACACTAAAAAGAATGTGCTGCTAATCTGCAACTTTGCACACTGAACAGAATGTGCTCTAATCTGCAACTTTGCACACTAAAAAGAATGTGCTGCTAATCTGCAACTTTGCACACTGAACAGAATGTGCTCTAATCTGCAACTTTGCACACTAAACAGAATGTGCTGCTAATCTGCAGCTAGGCACAGTGAACAGAATATGTGAAGTTTTTTTTTATATATCTCTGCCCCCCCAAACAAAATAAACTGCTGCCCCCACACACAGTAGTCCTAAAAAGGACTTTTGGGTCTTTTTTTTTTACAAATTCGCTTTTCTTCTCCCTACACTGACTTTCCCTTCCTATCCTCATCTCTCCCTGGCTAAGACTGAGCCGAACTCGCTGGTCAGGTGCTATACAGCACCCGATCACGGGTTCTGGCCAGCCAATCAGTGTAATGCCAGCAGCCAACATGGCTGCTGGCATTACACTGATGTCAGAGCCTCCCTGCACGTTTATTGGCTGCGCAGCAGCCGCAAAACATGCGGGGAGGAGACCCGAACATGGCGGGCGAACACATGCGGTACTCGTACGAGTACCGCCATGTGCCGAGCAGAGCGATGCTCGAGCCGAACCGAGCTTCGGCCGAGCATGCTCGCTCATCACTACTGCTGTTAGCTGCAGCACTTTTGGTCTGCTGACAGTGTGTCTCCCAGTCAGACCTGTGGTTGTGCTTTAGATGGGATGTCATAGAGTTGGCGTCTAGGTTTGAGCCTGCTTTCCCCCTGATCATGTGCTTTTTGCACAGACAACAGATAGCAAAATGCTTAGCTTGAGGATCCTGAGTGAAGTGTCTCCATACTATGGACTTCATGGACTGAGGGGTTTCCTGAGGTGCTGCTGCTACTACTACTACTGGGGCTAGATGTTGATGCAATTTTACTGCCACTGCTACTAGGTGTCCAAGGTGCAGCACTTCCAGCAGCAGCAGAGGCAATCATCATATCTAACATTGTGGATGTTAATAACATGTGTGGTTGTTGTTTTTTCTGCTGTTGGGTACTCAAAGCCGATGTATGTGACTGAGTGGGACTAGGACTTTGAAGAGGCAATAATACTGATGATGACTGATAGGGTGGCTGTGTATTTTTTGACATCTTTGCTTGTCCATGGTCAGACTTTCCAAAGGTTTTCTCAAACAGTTTATAGACAAGCACAGTGCTCCTTTTCAGTGGTGGAAGATTGAACCTTTGCCTTTCAGCTAACTTTCTGGCCATGTCATCATCTCTCTCATTCTCAACTTCATCTGTATCTAAAGAAGAGGAGGATGCTGGAGGGATTCTAGATCTACATAATTATCAGTAATTATGTCATCCTCAGCACTGCCCGCCACTTCTTCCCCACTATATTTATATTCCTCTCGGCTTTTAAAGGTCTCAATTTCCTTTAACATTCCCTTTGAGGGGTTTCACTGCATTCACTACTACATTCAGGACAGGTGTATTTGTGCTTGTTTGTCTCATTGTCAGATGCAGCAGTTGGTTGAGCTTCTTGCACTATGCCAGCAACACTGGAATTTGACTCATTGTCATATTTGATGTTTTTAGATGGTTTAATAGTAGTGGTGCTGTGGTGGAACTTTGGTTGGGATCACCATCATTTATTGCACATGCTGCAGCAACCATGGCTGTACTCAGTTTTTGGACTATCACCTTACTCACACATCACTGCACTGCTTCTAATACTTTCACCCTCCTCCTACTCCTTGTGTGTTTGCTGGACATTACTCAACTACTGTGCTTGTGTGTTTGTTCTATAATGTACATAACAGAACTGATAGTATCAGTCTGCCTCATTCACAGTTCATGGAGGGGTTTCTGTCTCTGTGACCTATCATTTTTATTTACTTATTTATTTATTTTAATTAACTGTCCCCCTATCTCTATTATTGTCAACAACAAAAACAACAACACACTCCCTGTTCAGTTGCCTGTGTCTACTTGGACACATAAAATGTGGGGGTATTTGGGGTAAACCTCCTTTGCTCCCTTCTCACAATCAGACTACCTTATCACAGAGGTAACAGACATTTCATAAAGGAACTTGGATCACAGTTGTCTGTGTCTACTCAGTCACTCAAAACTTTGGAGTATATGGGGTAAAACACCTTTGATCCCTTCTCACACCCCCAGACTCTCCTAACACAGAGATAACAGCCAGATCAGGAAGAAACATGGATCACCTCTGCCTGTGTGTTCCCAGTCAGTCACATAGAATTTTGGGGTAATTCTAATTTTCTCCATTCTCACACCCCAAGACTAACACAGAGATTACAGCCAGATCAGGAAGGAACCTGGATCACAGCTGCCTCTGTCTACTCAGTCACACAAAATTATTTGAGGGTATGTGGGGTATTATTTGCTCCCTTCTCATGCCCTCAGACACCTGTAGGAGGGAGATAAAAGCCAGATCAGGAAGAAACTTGGATCACGGATGCCTGTGTTTTCCCAATCAGTCACACTGTATTTTGGGATATTTGGGGTCAACCTCCTTTCTTACTTCCTTTCTCTCAAGAGTCCCACAAACTCCCCTAATATAGAGAACCAATTTCCTACCTACTAGACTCCCTAAGCTAAGATTCAGCTCCACTTTATTATCCTGTCTTCTCTAGTTCAAAAATATGTTGCTTTCTCTTCCTCTCATAAACAAAGAATAGCATGCTGTGAATACCCTTTTATATTATACCTGCAGGAAAAGAAGATAAACTTGCCAGGAGATTGGAAGAAATTCTGCCTTTCCATTGATTTCAATACAATGAAAAAATGCAAAAATAACCAGCACTTTTTGCAAAAAATGTACTGCTTGGTAAAAATTGCCATTTTTCTCCTGTTTCTCTTTTGAGTCAAAACCTTTTTCCCATGCCTTGTGCTGACTATTGCACAGAAAGTAAATTTTGGGGCTGGATTTACTAATGGGCAGATTATGCACTTGCCTAGGGCACCAGATTTTTAAGGGTGCCTGTCAGTGGCTTGTCATGCCCACCAGTCTGCCCACTGACCCACCCATCCACCTTGCTACAGGGCAGCCTCACAAATTCATAAGCCCATAATGTGTAAAGTGTTCATTAAAATGATCCACCTTGTCCCATGCATCAACTCTCAGAACAGACCAGTCTTTCCCATCTCCTGAACTTCCGGGTATGATATCATATCATGTATGAGCAACTGGGAAGCACACTAGGTGTAGTGTGAAGTGAAGAGCCATTAACAACTGCAGAGTAGCTGGCAGCTCTATTTTACTATAACAGGGCCCTGCCCCCTACCTTGTAATCTAAACACATTTTCCAGCTTGTGACTTAGATAAATCAACAGAAAAGAAAGTGCTGATTAAGACATGAGAAGCTGTTTAGTTTATGCCTATCAAAATGTAGCCACTGCCAGCTGATAACCCATTCAGTGCTGTATCATTGTTCTCAGCTGTAGTGTTACATACAATTTAATACCCAAATAGTATTAAAACTCAACTTATTAGTTCATTTGAAACTAATGAAGGTAAAGTTTTCAAACAAATAATACAATTCAAGTCTTAACAGGCTACATAGCTAGTAAAAGGAACGTAAGGTTTTTGTATGTGTGCTGTATATATCCCAACTTCATGTATAACATTTTCATAAGCCTCTGGAAAATGACCACGTTACTATGAAGATTAAATCTAAAATGGGTTTGGACACAAAAGAGGGTGTGGTTAAAAAGAGGAGTGGTTAGGGGTGGGGCTAATGGTGCTAGAGGAAACTATGCCTAGGGGCACTTGAGATTTAAGTCTGGGCCTGGTGAATTTAAAAGATTCTGACTTTATATTTTAGAGCTGTACTTTCAAGCATATTGAAGAGAAGACCTCTCTAGCACTAAAGGTGTTAAAATACACATTTAAATAAATGAAAATTGTGGGAATGTTTATTTGTTTTCTATGAAGCAGTGGCTTGCACTAGAATTTCACCTCTTTAAAATATTGAAGACTATACTATGAGCCTTATTTACAAAATAAAAATGTTTTACATGTATCAAAGAGAAAGTGTAGTTGAAAGCAATGGGAGTTTTTACTTTGATACATATAGTAGGAATTGCTCTTTCAACTATTTCCCTATGAGACCTCAGAGTGCTGGGGGGGGGTTGTGATGCTGTACTGTGCATTACATATAAAATCTAAAATGAAAAAAACAGTAAAACTGACTCCATATGTCTGCATAATTTGGATCTCATACCCAGCAATGATTGCCCAAAATACATTTGTTAGCCCATGGCCAATATTTGTTAAAGTATTCGCTTTGTAATGTTTACCACTGTTTTCATTACTGTGAAATGTATATGGCAAAATTTGATTAAAGGAGCAGTAAACTTTTTAATGAAAAAATATATATTTTAGGGATTTTCCTACTGAGTAAAATAAGGGTACTCCCACTGCCAAGAGATTCATATTTTCATTGTTTAACCCATTTTTTTACATTAGCAGTGCCATCTAGTGGTCAAATTCTGATTAGTTTTTCTGTTGCATTCTAATGGAGAGGAAAGTCAAGAAAGTCAGTGATACACAGTTCTCCGTAGAATGTGATAGAAACTGCCTGTCACTTCCTGTCAGAACTATCAGGAAGTAAACACAGTAAATTCACTTCATGATTATTTGAACTGTTATAAATTTCGAATAGAACATCTGATAGCAGTGGGAGTACCCTTGTTTAATTCAGCAGGAAAAGATCTATAAAATATGTGTTTTCATAAAAAAAGGTTTACTGCTCCTTTAAGCTCTCGTGAATGTAGTCCCATCACTCCTGTACTTGTCTGAGGAGGATGATGTACTATGAAAAACTGTAGAAATTCTGGCAAAACCAGCTGAGACATAGGGAATTATTAAAAACGGTCTCTTGATTTAAATGTCACTTTGAATCCATCAAATGTTAGAGAGAACTCCAGAGCATTGCATTGATAAGCACTGCAGAACACTTTATCAGTCAAGGGTTTAAAATCATCATTTGGAGAACTGCAAGTTAGCACGGTTGGTTTGTTCCAGTATAGCTTGAGGTACATAGTTAAATAGTAAATGAGGTTAATTTTTGCCATTGATTCCTCATGATGAAAG
Organism: Rhinophrynus dorsalis; assembly: GCA_037306005.1. NCBI lineage: Eukaryota > Metazoa > Chordata > Amphibia > Anura > Rhinophrynidae > Rhinophrynus > Rhinophrynus dorsalis. The sequence goes on along the minus strand of CM074719.1, from coordinate 150,791,676 downwards.
GCTGTAACAGTCAGATATGCACCGAGCTGACTATTTTAGATTAAATAGTTATTTATAATAAATCTAACTTTATATCAACCACACATTTTATACTTCTTTACCAGTGACTAATATAATGCGAGAATCGAATCACCAGCAATGGAGAATTGAAGTCCCTGCTTGATAATACTGGTTTTGATTCTACATCCAGTGGTTTATTGCAATTAAGTAATTCATACTCTTTCATATTGACATATTTGTTGGACATTGATCAGTGCCCACAATTGTATTATTTGTCTTGGAGGGATATGTGAAAATTGCCTTAATTTTAGGAAGCAGCAGATGTAACTGAGTGGTGGTAATTGCAATCTTCCATCTGTGCTATTGGCCACTTATAGGGGTCTTTTACATTGTGAGTACACTGGAGTCTGGTGAGTAGACCTTTTGGGACTGGCTACACTACGAGTGCCCCTTTGTTTCTTCTTTTCTTCTTCTGTTTAATCTACTATGGGTTGGTAACTGACACCAGAAGACCGTGCAGATCTTAGAAGTGGTCCCACTGCATGTGAGATGGTTTCTGCATACTTGCAGTATAGCTATGTTCTAGACAGAAAAAATGACCACATGGACTACTGGCAAACAAAGCAGTGTGTGTGTGACCAGCATTGACACATATTGCAGTGGAAACCCTTGTCCTAGAGCAAGTGTTGAGTCTGAGAGGGTTTTCAGTGTGGCTGGTTACACTGTCAATGACCGCAGGATGTGGCTATCAAGTAGAAATTTTGGGATACTAACATTCTTAAAAATTAACTTACATCTCATACCATCTGAGTATCAGATATGATAAACCACACATGACAGAGAAAGCCAGGGCAAATATATTAACAGCAGCACAGATGGGGAGGAGGAGGGGGGATGTGAAGAAGGGTTGCCACCATCTACCCCACTTGGGACCACTGCTATGACCGAAAAGTAATGTGTGTCAATAATCTGAGAAGGAGGATAGAGATTTGACACAAACATGACAATGGTAAAAACTATATACATACACAAATCACACCATACCAGTCCCCCTACCACCACCACCACTACCATACACATCTGCCACATTGTAGGTTGTACTTTATGTTTGTTATTACTTGACATCATCATCATGAATATGTGCCAGTGTCACTTAAAGGGATAGTAATACTATCCCTTATATTGAAGCCCTTGTAAAACTGAATTAAATGCCACCAGCGGCATCTCTCAAACCTTTATGGTTTGCGAGATAGCCACTTTTAAACTTCGCTTCCCCCTGCCTCTCTGCTGACATCAGAATTCTTGCTGCAGAATGGAAATCCCTTCTTTGAATCAAGCGGAGGCTCTTCAGCAGAGCCAGATCTCGTTATAGAAGGAACAATCCTTCACTAAAACGGTCTTCTACGTGTGCTTGGTAAACAGGCACACGTAGAAGACCATTTTAGTGAAGGATCTTTTCTTCCATAACGAGATCTCGGCTGTGCTAAAGAGCCTCAGCCGGTCCCGGGACCGGATTTCCCTGCTGCAGCAAAAACCATGACGTCAGCGGAGAGGCAGGGGGGAGCAAAGTTTAAAAGTGGCTATCTCTCAAACCATAAAGGTTTTAGAGATGCCACTGGTGGCATTTTATTCAGTTTTACAAGGGCTTCAATAGTATTACTATCCCTTTATGAAGGAAGTGAGTGTTGTGGGCAAAGGACAATTTCAGACTGCAAGCTAACACATTTTTCAAGGCATATGTTCCTGTAGGACTCACAACTTTGACTTTCAGCCACTTATTTCTAAATTATAGTCCTCAGAAGAGGTAATATTGCAGTGAGAAATGTAGTCCCCATAAGAAATATAGGCGAAAAATTTGTTAAAACAGGAGAAAATTAGGAAAATTTTGCATTGGCGAAAAGGATAAACTTCTGTGAAAAAAAAGAAAAATCAGCCAGTTTTTGCAAAAAGTTATGCAAGAAATTTTTCACACTTTTAGCCCCCCCCTACTCAGTAGTCACCACCTGAACCAATCGTTCCTTGCAGGGTTCTCCACTTCCAACATTAGGAGGATCAAGGCTGAACAAAGACATTATACAACCTATTCCAGGAAACTGGGGAATCGCCTGTTTGTTCCTCCACGATTCCTCACTGACCTTCTTTGTTGGGCCTATATGGGGCATCCAGGGGCACAGTAAACTTTTGAGCTTTAACCCAACTTTTCTGGTGTCTGCCTCTTCAATGAGACATCTCAGATTTTGTGGAGGCCTGCTCATCCTGCACTATGAATAAAATTTCCTGATCACAAACAGCAGGGTTGCTTGAACTTATTCCATATCCTTGTGGCTCTTCAGGTTTCTAAACGCTGCACCATCAAACTGTTAGGGGTGGACTGGTTTTCTAAACAGGTGCACTTCCTTCCACTGAGCAGCCTGCCCTCTGCTCTAACACTGGCAGACCTCTATGAAAGAGATCTTTCGCCTTCATGGTATTCTGCAGTAGATAATTTCAGACCACGGCTCTCAATTTATGTAAAGTTTCTGGAGAGGGTTCTGCAGATGGTTAGACATCAACTAGTAGTTGTAATCCATTTTCAGGCAAATGGGCAGACAGAGAGAACTAACTAGACAATGGAGACCTTATTGTAGCATTATGCAAATTCCCAGCCCTCTAACTGGGTGAATCTCTTACCCTTGGCAGAATTTTCTTTTAATAATGCCTATTATCATACCTTGAGAATGACTTGCTTCTTCACAGCCTTGGGATACCATCCTCAAATGTTGCCTCTCACAGCAGAATCTGGGTTTCCCCTTGTAGTTTCTAAAATTTAAGACCTGTGTCAGCATTGGACTAAGATTCACAGGCAAGCAATCCACGTTCCGCTCCTCGTCTTCATCCAGGAGAAATGGTTTGGCTAGGCGAACATAATCTATGCGTCCGTAAACCTTTGCTGAAACTCAACCCTCATTTCATTGGGCAGTTTCATATCGAAAACTGATTTTTCTGGTCACTTATGCCCTGGATCTGCCTCCACCTCTCAAGATCTCTAATTTTTTTCCTGTATCTCACCTCTTCCTGGCAGTGAGCAACCATTTCCACTCTCCAATTTGACTTCCTCTGCCTGCGCTGTTTGGTGATCATCAGGAGTATGAGGTTCTGCATTCTAAGACTAGTCTGAGGTTGTCACCAGTATCTTTTTGACTGGAAGGGTTATGGTCATGAGGAACAATCCTGGTTTCCAGCCTCAGACGTCCATACCCTGGCCATTGTTCACGCATATTGTCACGGGAACCCCAAGGCCCTTGGATCCAGGACGAGCCTGGGGGCCAGCCCCCTTCCTACAGACTCTGTGGACTGTTATAACCAGTGTTATGACTATTGGAGTTAATATTGCTATGTAGAACTTTTGGAAGTTATATTGGCGGACAACTATGCCAAAAGGACTAAAAATAATAACCTGCTTTCAGGGGACTGAGCCGTTAGGGGCTAATTATTTGAGTTTAGCTAAAGTTACTTTCAATGTGTATTGTAGCCACTCAAGCCAGTGTATTGTGAACTGTACTTAGACCCCCCTGCCGTGTGTTAATTCATTCAAGCCCTCAAGTCTTTGTGTCCACTGTCTGAGTTCAGCAACCCTTTTGTGTGTGAAATGGTCCTTTGTCTTACATGTTATGATTGGATTATGTCCCTATTGTATCTGCTTGGTCCAGGTATTTCAATGTAAGGTTTGAGTATAAATATGTTTGGTTTGTTCCAATAAAGCAGTTCTTGTCTTACCTACACTGGTGTTGTCTGGTGGGGTAAGCTTGCTGTATTCAGAGTGTGCTCCTGGTTACCCTGACACTAGTTTTGCCTGGTTTGGGGTATATTGCGGTATGCTGTTGGATGTCCATCTGGCTCGTAGCGGAAGAAGTGACCATTGATGGGGACACCAAGGCTGGGTGTCCGCTGGTACCGTCACACATGTCATCTGCAGCATCCTGACCATCCAGCGGCTGGTCCTTGAGGAGAGGGCACTGTCATGATCCAGAACTATTATCTGTCCCAGTATTCTCACTGCATTAGTTACCTGAATCCTGATTCTCATGTTTGACCAGCTTATCCCTGACCCCTCTCTGTCTCCTGATTTGACTTGTGTTTTGACTTCTGGTATTGACCTGGCTGCCTTGACTTCCAGTTTGACTTCTGGTTTTGTTCCTGTATTGTTCTTCTGATTCTGACTCAGCTCGCTATAACTATCCTGCTAGTTTCTCAATTTGGTTGTGATCCTGCCCGCCTGTTACCGGTCCGGCTATCCTGACTGCTTTTCTCTGTAGTTGCCTTCAGCTTCTACCCTGCTTTGCGGTTCCTCTGTTTATGATTTGCAGCCTCTTCTCCTGTTCCATAGCAGCCTTCATGTATGCCTCTGCTCCTACTAATGGGGTCCTTGCTCCTGTCCCTCTGTCGCCTATGTATTGCTCCTGCTCTGTTGAGGTTGGTACAGTGTTCCTGGTTCAGTGACAGCATTGCCTAATTCCCCTGGTGGAGACCTGCATTCCTCTCTGATTCAGCTATACTGCATCCTTGGTTGTTAGTGCCATCTAGAAGGTGGATTGAGTTAATGTCTCTCTGGCAGAAGCTTAGTCTTCTCTCCTGTGCTGCTGAATAGGGGTGGGCGAAGTCTCTCACTGTGTTCCCAAGAGAAATTCTGCAAAAACCTCATTGTTGTCTGATTTTTCAAAGGAAAATCCACTTTAAAACTGGCAAAAATTGTTAGCTGTTTTTTTCAATGGCTAGAAAGTTTCCGCCCATTGACTTATGTGGTTCTCCTGTGTCATTAGCGGGATCTGGACAAGGTGTAAAGTGACAACAGCAGTATTTGGGTTCTGGTGTCATGGTGTTTGGCTACAGTTGTGCCCCCAGGTGTTATTTACCACACACACTGTGCACATTGCAGTTGCTGTTGAGACGCATAGTTCCTGCTCTCAAGGGAAAAAATTGTATTCTAATAACAACACACCCCTGATTTTGGAGGAGGGGTAGATGAAGAAGAATTATGGGCTACTTCTTCTTTTCTCCACATATACTGGGGGCTACTTATTGTGCTGCTACTGCTTCAGATGCATCACTGGAGCTAATCAAGGCAAGTGGAACCGTCATCATCCATCAGCCATGTTACTGCTGTTGTTGAGCCCATTCCCTTTCAGCTGCCTTAAACAAATCAGCAGCAGCAGCAAGAACAGCAGTCGCAAATTCTGCATCTACATCAGGGCATTTGACAATGGCCAGTGGCCACTGGCCAAAAGAACATCACCTGCTGGCACTAGGCTAGCAGTGAATTTTGTTTCCTCAGGGCTTGTGCTTTAAAAAAATACAAACAAAAAAAACCCATAGTCCTACAAAAAAAAAAAAAAATTGGGGGGTTTGTTTCTGAGAAGCCTAAGTCCTACAAATCAATGTTTCCTTAGGGCTTGTGCAGCTAATAAGTCTAAGTCCTATAAATCAATGTTTCCTCAGGGCCTCTAACAACAAATCTACCAAATCCTCCTCTACAAAATACTCTATCAAGTCAAGTATCAGTCCACCCCAGTGGCACTTTTGTCAGGAGTTCCTGTCTCTATCAGTTTACATACAAATTTCTTATTTTATTTTTATTTTAATTAACTGTCCCCACAGTCAAGAATTCCCCAAAACAAATTCCCTGTTCATCTGATTCATTCCCCAGGCTCCATCCACCAACACAGGCACCCTCCTCAGACCCCTTTTATACCATGTCTTATAGGGGGGGTTATTTGTATTTAGGATTTATTTTGTATTAACTGCCCCCCAATCCCAGTAAACACTCCCTCCCCAAAAAACATTTTCTGTTCAACTGAGTCTTTCCCCATATCCCACCAACAGAGGTACCCTATTGCTCCTTTTATAATATGCCTTTGGGAAATAAAAAAATATTTGATATGTGTTGTGTATAAATTCAATGTTTCCATTGATTTCAATTGAACGAGCTAGGCGAAAAAAAATCGGAAAATCAGCATTTTTCACTGGAAATTATTCGCCAAGAGGGGAGTGCCATTATTTGCCAATTTCAGTTTGAGGCAAACATTTTCGCCCATCCCTACTGCTGAATTCTATTTCTGGTCTTCTGGGGCCACCTTGTGGCTATTCTGTTTAGCTCTTATTCCCAGTATATTGGAAGTTGAGACCCTATTCCAGCTGTTCCATCCTCCTGTAGTTCTGTCCCAAGTGGTAACTAGTGTGCTCATCCTGTTAACTGGCTTCCCGGCCAGCACCTCGGCTTGTGCCTCAGCAAGGGTATACTAGCTTAATACCTACAATCCCAAGCTACACTCCCAAGTCTACACACCCTAACTACAGACAGAACTGCTCAGGAGGTCTCCGCAGGTAGTCCACGCTGTGAGAGCAGTGAACAATTGGATTTTAAGATGTAGGCCAATACAAATGTTTATCTCATAGTCCATAAAATATGGCATAAAAGTATATAGGAACATGAGGCTGGAATTTTTTTAGTGTATGAAGAACATATATGTGGGTATATTTATTGACATATAGAACAGCATGTACTAAATTTTAGTTAATACTGAAAGCACTAAGTTCATTGTGTAATATAAAGAAAACACCTGAACAGGATTCAGTGATTAATGACTGCAGTTTCTAAGGTTATTGCACTACAATTTTTTTAGTTTGCAAAATTTTTAGCAGAGCTAGCATGTAACATAAAAATAGCATCATATGACATTGAAGGTTTTCCTTTGTTACTTACTAGCATTCTATTTCTGTATTACCAGGCATTGCAAGACATACAATTTCTATTTTAATGTTTTGTGACTTATTTATAGGGAATTATTTATTAAAGCATATGAAAAGTCAATAAAATATAGGTAGGAGAATGTTAAGTCTGTGAGTGCATCCCATTGGAAAAGCATATTTCGTAAGCTTGATTATCCTGCATGTGAACCCATGCATATATACAAATGCCTTAACTGAATACCTGCACACACATCTCCTCCAGCCTGAGCCTCTGATGCAAGCAATCCATAACATTAGTTTACTATGGAAATGTCACCCTTTAGTTGGCGACAATCAAAACGGTGAGATCAGAATGTCTCCTGCGCCATGTGGGGGACATCAGAATACTGCCAGCATGAAAAGGGAGACATTCTGAAGTCGGACACAAGAAAATATCTTGCACAAGAAAGTAGCATCTTCTGCCCTCCAAAGTTTTGCCGAGAGTGATAGGAAATGTAGTCCGGCAGTTAGAGGTTAACAGACTGCCCAAAAGACATAACCCAAAGACATCCAGATAGCCTCAGGATATACCCTGACAACAACTGTTGTAGGAAAAACAACTTCAGCTTCAAATGCAGCTTATAAAGAATAGTGTGTTGTATCAAAATTAAGCTTAAAAACATAAATAAAACAAAACATATGTAAGTTACTGTGTAGTTGATGGAGCAAGAGGTCCACGATTGGTCTGGCAGAAGACTGGGCAGACAGCAACAATGGTAGTAGTGTAAGCTGCAGGAGTGACCATAGGTTGAATTCGTTCTTGCCGTTTGGCTGGTTGGCACTAGTGATGAGCGAGCATGCTCGGCCGAAGCTCGGTTCGGCTCGAGCATCGCTCTGCTCGGCACATGGCGGTACTCGTACGAGTACTGCATGTGCTCGCCCGCCATGTTCGGGTCTCCTCCCCGCACGTTTCGCGGCTGCTGCGCAGCCAATAAACGTGCGGGTAGGCTCTGACATCAGTGTAATGCCAGCAGCCATGTTGGCTGCTGGCATTACACTGATTGGCTGGCCAGAACCCGTGATCGGGTGCTGTATAGCACCTGACCAGCGAGTTCGGCTCAGTCTTAGCCAGGGAGAGATGAGGATAGGAAGGGAAAGTCAGTGTAGGGAGAAGAAAAGTGTTTTTGAACTCTTTGAAGACAAAAAAGTCCTTTTTAGGACTGTTGTGTGTGGGGGCAGCAGTTATATTTTGTTTGGGGGGGCACAAATTTAAAAAATAAACGTCACATATTCCGTTCACTGTGCCTAGCCGCAGATTAGCAGCACATTCTGTTTAGTGTGCAAAGTTGCAGATTAGCAACACATTCTGTTTAGTGTGCAAAGTTTAAAAAATAAACGTCACATATTCCGTTCACTGTGCCTAGCCGCAGATTAGCAGCACATTCTGTTTAGTGTGCCTAGACGCAGATTAGCAGCACATATTGTTTAGTGTGCAAAGTTTAAAAAATAAACGTCACATATTCCGTTCACTGTGCCTAGCCGCAGATTAGCAGCACATTCTGTTTAGTGTGCAAAGTTGCAGATTAGCAGCACATTCTGTTTAGTGTGCAAAGTTTAAAAAATAAACGTCACATATTCCGTTCACTGTGCCTAGCCGCAGATTAGCAGCACATTCTGTTTAGTGTGCAAAGTTTAAAAAATAAACGTCACATATTCTGTTCACTGTGCCTAGCCGCAGATTAGCAGCACATTCTGTTTAGTGTGCAAAGTTTAAAAAATAAACGTCACATATTCCGTTCACTGTGCCTAGCCGCAGATTAGCAGCACATTCTGTTTAGTGTGCAAAGTTTAAAAAATAAACGTCACATATTCCGTTCACTGTGCCTAGCCGCAGATTAGCAGCACATTCTGTTTAGTGTGCAAAGTTGCAGATTAGCAGCACATTCTGTTTAGTGTGCAAAGTTTAAAAAATAAACGTCACATATTCCGTTCACTGTGCCTAGCCGCAGATTAGCAGCACATTCTGTTTAGTGTGCAAAGTTTAAAAAAAAACGTCACATATTCCGTTCACTGTGCCTAGCCGCAGATTAGCAGCACATTCTGTTTAGTGTGCAAAGTTTAAAAAATAAACGTCACATATTCAGTTCACTGTGCCTAGCCGCAGATTAGCAGCACATTCTGTTTAGTGTGCAAAGTTTAAAAAATAAACGCCACATATTCCGTTCACTGTGCCTAGCAGCAGATTAGCAGCACATTCTGTTTAGTGTGCCTAGACGCAGATTAGCAGCACATATTGTTTAGTGTGCAAAGTTTAAAAAATAAACGTCACATATTCCGTTCACTGTGCCTAGCCGCAGATTAGCAGCACATTCTGTTTAGTGTGCAAAGTTGCAGATTAGCAGCACATTCTGTTTAGTGTGCAAAGTTTAAAAAATAAACGTCACATATTCCGTTCACTGTGCCTAGCCGCAGATTAGCAGCACATTCTGTTTAGTGTGCAAAGTTTAAAAAATAAACGTCACATATTCTGTTCACTGTGCCTAGCCGCAGATTAGCAGCACATTCTGTTTAGTGTGCAAAGTTTAAAAAATAAACGTCACATATTCCGTTCACTGTGCCTAGCCGCAGATTAGCAGAACATTCTGTTTAGTGTGCAAAGTTTAAAAAATAAACGTCACATATTCCGTTCACTGTGCCTAGCCGCAGATTAGCAGCACATTCTGTTTAGTGTGCAAAGTTGCAGATTAGCAGCACATTCTGTTTAGTGTGCAAAGTTTAAAAAATAAACGTCACATATTCCGTTCACTGTGCCTAGCCGCAGATTAGCAGCACATTCTGTTTAGTGTGCAAAGTTTAAAAAAAAACGTCACATATTCCGTTCACTGTGCCTAGCCGCAGATTAGCAGCACATTCTGTTTAGTGTGCAAAGTTTAAAAAATAAACGTCACATATTCCGTTCACTGTGCCTAGCCGCAGATTAGCAGCACATTCTGTTTAGTGTGCAAAGTTGCAGATTAGCAGCACATTCTGTTTAGTGTGCAAAGTTTAAAAAATAAACGTCACATATTCCGTTCACTGTGCCTAGCCACAGATTAGCAGCACATATTCCGTGTAATATGAAGAAGGCGGGTAAAAAGGGACGGGGAAGTGGACGTGATCCTGATAGTTCAGGGCACGGGTCAGGACGCATAGAAACTGTGCCTGGTGCCAGAGCACAAGAAAGAAAGACATCCACCATACCTAGCTTCATGTCTCAGTTTACAGGGCGTCGCAGGACATCACTCTCGAGGTCAGACCACTGCGAACAGGTGGTCGGTTGGATTTCAGCTGATACTGCTTCCAGTCGGTTAAGCACCACCCTGTCTTCCACCAAGTCCACTCTCAGTAGCCAAGAGTCTGGTCAACACAATCCTCACCCTGATCATCCTTCCTCCCACCAAAGAGGGTCTGGCCAAAGAAGTGATCCCACACTGGGATATAGTGAGGAGCTTGTCTCATCACCAATCCTTCATTTGAACCTCTCTCCAAGCACGCTTGCAGAGGAACATGAGATCTTGTGCCCTGATTCACAACCTCTAGAGGGTACCCAATCACAAGAAGATGACAGAGGGGAACGGCATTTAAGGTCAAAGGAAGTGGATGATGATGATGATGAGACACAGTTGCCATCAAATCAACCACTATTACTGTGTCAAGACCTTGATGAGGAGGATGATACACAGTTGTCAATGAGTATGTGGTGGGATCAAGAAATGAGGAGGATGATCAGAGTGAGGAAGTGGAGGAGGACTTGGTGGACGATGAGGTGACTGACCCCACCTGGGAAGGTGGAGAGCCGAGCGATGACAGCAGTCCTGAGGGTGAGCCATCTGCAGCACCGCAACAGGCTGGAAGAGGCAGTGGTGTGGCTAAAGAAAGAAGGCGGACCGCACCAAACCGGCCCGCAAATGTTCCACGGAGCACCCCCTTGCGTAAATCTCCCTTGCCAAGGGCTAGGTGTTCCGCGGTATGGCGTTTTTTTAAGGAAACTGCGGACGACAAAAAAATTGTAGTTTGCAACCTGTGCCACACCAGAATGAGCCGAAGCATGAACACTAGAAACCTCACCACCACCAGCATGATCCGACACATGGCATCCAAGCACCGTAATAAGTGGGAGGAACGCCCGGATCGCCAATCTGTGTCTGCAGGCCACACCACTGCCTCCTCTTCCCCTGTTTTCGGTGCCGGCCAATCGCCTGTCGAAGGCGCAGGCCAGCATACCTCCCGCCCTGCACCTGTACCATCTGAAGCACCATCAGCGACCACATCCACTTCCCTGTCCCAGCGCAGCGTCCAAATGTCGTTACCCCAGGCATTTGAGCGCAAGCGAAAATACCCAGCCACCCACCCACAGGCCATAGCACTAACCTCACACCTTTCCAAATTACTGGCCATCGAAATGCTGCCATTTAGGCTTGTGGAGACTGAGTCCTTCCGCAGCCTGATGGCAGCAGCTGTCCCTCGGTACGCAGTCCCCAGCCGCCACTACTTTTCCCGGTGTGCCGTCCCCGCCTTACACCACCATGTGTCCCTTAACATCACCCGTGCCCTGACCAACGCAGTTACTGGGAAGGTCCACTTAACGACTGACACATGGACAAGTGCTTGTGGCCAGGGACGCTACATTTCCCTGACGGCACACTGGGTGAATGTCGTGGAGGCTGGGAGCGACTCGGACCCTGGGATGGCACAGGTGCTACCCACACCGAGGATTGCGGGCCCTACCTCCATCAGGGTTTCCGCCAGCACCTACGTTATTGGCTCCTCCTCCTCCTCCTCCGTTTCCACCTCCGAATTCTCTGCGCGCAGCGCCACTCACCCATCAGCCGGTAGCTGGAAGCAGTGTAGCACTGCAGTGGGGAAGCGTCAACAGGCCGTGCTGAAGCTGATCTGCCTTGGGGACAAACAGCACACGGCCTCAGAGCTGTTGCAGGGGATTAGTCACCAGACCGAGCAGTGGCTCTCGCCACTCAACCTGCAACCAGGCATGGTTGTGTGTGATAATGGGCGTAACTTGGTGGCGGCTTTGGAGCTCGGCAAGCTCACACACGTACCATGCCTAGCGCATGTATTTAATTTAGTGGTTCAGCGATTTCTAAAAACCTACCCCAATTTGCATGATCTCTTGACGAAGGTGCGCCGCGTGTGTGCACATTTCCGTAAGTCATCTACAGCTTCAGCCGGCCTGTTGAAGCTGCAGCAGCGCTTACAATTGCCAGCTCACCGGCTGCTGTGTGACGTGAGCACGCGCTGGAACTCCACCTTCCACATGTTGGCCCGGCTTTGTGAGCAGCAGAGGGCAGTAGTGGAGTACCAGCTGTTACACGGTCGTCGCCTCTCCGTTCAACTTCCTGTAATCAGAAGTGAGGAGTGGGAATGGATGTCAGACCTCTGTGAGGTTTTATGCAATTTTGAGGAATCGACACAGATGGTGAGCGGCGATAACGCTATTATCAGTGTAACCATCCCACTTCTGTGTCTACTGAAACGCTCGCTGCTCACAATTAAAACCGATGCTTTGCATGTGGAAGAGGTGGAAATGCGGGAGGAAGAGCTTACACAAGGTGATAGCCAGAGCACCCTCACTTCGTCTTCTCAGCGACAATTGGAGGAGGCAGAGGAGGAGGAGGAGGAAGACACGGTTGCCTCCGCTACAGAGGGTAGCCATGGAACTTTAGTTCCATCTCTTCAGCGTGGGTGGGCAGAAGAGGAGGAAGAGGATGAGGAGATTGAGAGTCATCCTCCTGGTGAGGACAGCGAAATCTTGCCTGTTGGTACTCTGGCACACATGGCTGACTTTATGTTAGGCTGCCTTTCCCGTGACCCACGCGTTATACGCATTTTAGACAACACGGATTACTGGGTGTTCACCCTTCTGGACCCCCGCTACAAAGAGAATTTCTCATCTCTCATTCCTCCGGTGGAGAGGACAAGCAAAATGGTGCAATACCAGAAGGTTCTTGTCGAAAAATTGCTCCAAAATTTTCCATCTGACAACGCTGGCGGCAGAGTACGTGCTACCTTGGCCAACCGAGAAGGGGAGAAAAGGGGAGCACACAGCAGTTCCGACAAAGGCAGGGCAACACTCTCCAAGGCGTGGGACACCTTCATGACACCCCGCCAGCACCCTCACCCTGATGCGCAGCCTAGTGTCACAAGGAGGGAAAAGTTTTGGAAGATGGTGAAGGAGTACGTAGCAGACCGTGTCAGCGTCCTCAATGATCCCTCTGTGCCTTACAACTACTGGGTGTCCAAGCTGGACACGTGGTATGAACTGGCACTCTACGCCTTGGAGGTGCTGGCCTGCCCTGCCGCCAGCGTTCTGTCTGAGCGGGTATTTAGTGCTGCTGGTGGCATCATAACAGATAAGCGTATCCGCCTTTCCACCGAAAATGCTGATAGGTTGACACTTATAAAAATGAACAAGGCCTGGATTTCCCATGACTTCTCCACTCCACTGGAGGAAAGCCCCGGGTGAACATAAAGTCACTTTAGATATGTTATTTACAATGATGGGAATACTCTGTATTCCCATTCACCCCTTCCACCCAAAAAACGGGTATATGGTTGACTCTTAATCTTCTCATCCTCCTCCTCCTCTTCCATATACCCGGTGATATAATTTTTATATAGGGCCAGCTCACCAGCGGGCCCTGTTTGACAATTTTTGTATAGGTCAGCTCACCAGCGGGCCTTCTTATATAATGTTTTATTGGGTCAGCTCTCTAGCGGGCCCTCTCATATAATGTTTTATAGCGTCAGCTCACTAGCGGGCCTTCGCATATAATGTTTAGGATGGTCAGCTCCGCAGCAGACCCTCACCCATAATGTTTTAGATGGTCGGCTCAGCAGCAGACCCTCATTCCTAATGTTTTAGATGGTCAGCTTAGCGGCATGCCCTCGCCCCTAATGTTTTAGAGGGTCACCAGCAGGCCATTAATCCTAATTTTTCAAGGGTGTGTATGATGCCCTCCTTTATGTGTAATAAAGGGTGTATTGGAGTGACATTTCAGTCTAATTTTTGGCAGCCCTTTCACTTAGTGCATAGGCTTTATGAGTGTTGGACCACTACCTGAACTATTGTACCACAATGTGAATGAGGCCCTCCATTTTGTGATATACAGGTTGTATCGGAGTGCCTCAGGTCCTCCCATTGAATTAAATAGGGCTGGGGTGTTCGACAGAGCAGAAGGTAGTTCTTGGCTTCATCCACTAAGTCACTTCGTCACTTTTACTGAATGGATCAGACCCCACTGTTCCGACTATAAATTTTGGACTTAACAAGGGCAAACGGACATGTTGTAAAACCTGTGGTAGCTGCGGCCTCCATTCCTGAATGCTGTACCTTACCCGGGCCATAACCACGTTGAACACCTGCTTTACGCTGCGCACGTTTCCCTCTTAATCATGGCCCCACTTCCGAAAAATCGATGAAATTTTTTGCAGAATTTGCAGATGATATACAAGTAAATATACAGCAAATACTGTTTGGTAAAAAATTTTCGCCTAAAGTCGTTTTTATCTTCCTTTTTGTGTGTTTTACGGTCAGTCTGTAAAAATGGCGTGCTACGGGCGAAACATCGTTCCCAGCAGCGACGTTGGAGTCCAAGATGCATCCAGACATCCTCCCTATGCTGTCCCTGAACCATTTCTGTGGTGTTTCCATCATTTTCTGACCTTTTCCTATCAACCAGGCACCCTCCCCTCATCAGAGCAGGGGGTGCCTGGTGTAATGCTCGAGTCCTCCCATTGACTTCAATGGGGCTCGGGTGCTCGGCCGAGCACTCGAGCCTCCGGGGGCGCTCGGCCAGAGCACCCGAACACCCGAGCATTGGGGTGCTCGATCATCACTAGTTGGCACTCAGCACAGAGCCTCAGGCTGGCAAGTGAGGAGAGAAGACCAGTTGTGAGAGTAAGAGGGCATATTAACCATTTGAGTTACAGAGGGGTCCACAGCACATTGCTTTGCAATACATTGCAGACCTCTCTGGTACTGAAACGGTTAAGACATAGATTGCTCTATTTATTTGCACGCCATTTTCTTCTCAAAACATCAGAATGTCGCCCTTTTAACATAACATAGTAACATAGTAGTTAAGGCTGAAAAAAAGACATGCATCCATCAAGTCCAGCCCATGCCAAAAACACCCCTGTTGATCCAGAGGAAGGCAAAAAAAAAACCTTTGGAGCCATTTGCAATCTAGTCCCAAACGTGTGTGTGGGGGGGGGGGGGATTATTCCTTCCTGACTCCAATTGGTAGTCAAATAGTTCCCCGGATCAATATCCTATTTGTTTTGAAGCCATCTGTCATAATTGTCAATATTGTTCTGTGCTAGATTGGCATCCATTGCTTTTTTGAATGCAGTTGCATTATCTGCAAATACAACATCCCAAGGCAAAGAATTCCATAGACTTACCGCCCTTACTGTAAAGAATCCCTGCCTTTGTTTTAGTCAAAAGCGCCTTTCCTCTAGTCTGATGTCGCCCGCATGGTGCAGTTAACATTCTGATCTCGCCATTTTGATGACAGCAACATTTCAACATCTCCCCTATAGCATTTGCAGGAAAATGAAATAATTTAGCACTGTGTTTCTGTATGCCTTTCTAGTAGTAGGGATATATGAAAAGTCCAATTTTCCTTTTTCCTGCTGGAGTTGTCATTTTTCCAGCCAAAAAAGTAACATATATTAACCCCCCACCCAATAATCTCTTTTTGCTAACACCAAGAAACTTCCTGCAGGAATTTTCCCCGTTTCAGGGGAGGAAGAGGTGAGGTTAGACTAAGTATTGAGGTTGGGTGGGAAGTTGTAGTATATTTGAGTCTACACCTAACATGGGATAAGGCTGGGGGTTGCTATGCGTGGTTCATTTGGTACTGTGGGACAAAAACTGGGGTTTAGAAGTTGCAGATCTATGGCTGCCATATGACTGGGGGTCATGGCAGTGGTGGTCAACATGAGACCTTCTAGCTGCTGCCAGACTACAACTCCCATTATTCTCTGCCAGCCATTTGCTGGTGTGGACTAATGGGAGTTATAGTCTGGCAGCAGTTGGAAGGTCTCATGTTGCACATTTCGGCTATCAGACAGCAGGACAAGACTGCATGGTTAGTATATGTGTTTCCATTAGTACAGTAGGACAAGAATGGGAGGTCTGTATGTGTGGATTTATGGCTTCTGGTGCAGAGTGATAAGTCTGCTGGTTAGTATGTACGATTCTATGGCTACAGTAGAACAAGGCTGGGAGGTCTTATGGCTGATAGAACAAGGCTTGGGTGTTAGTATGTGTGGTTCTAGTCTATCAATGCAGTGGGATATGGCTGGTGGTCAGTATGTGCAAGTCTTTGGCCATTGTGGGACAAGGCTAGAGGTCAGAATGTCTGGTTCTAGTAAAGTGGAACAAGGCTGGGTGTTGCAATGGTAAAAATGGAAAAAATTACAGCAGAAGGAAAAAAGTGTCATTTTTGTCACTTTTTGCTTTTTTAAGGGAAATTTTTCAATAACTTCTACTTAGTACATTGAGTAAAACAAGGTATGGTGGAACAAAATGCCCATTGACTCCTATACTGCTTGCCCCTTGATAGTGTCTCCCATGCAGAGGTATACACTAACACACAGGTTTTGTCAAAACACATTTCATAAACTGTCACACACACACGCACACACAAACACACATATACACACACACACACACAAACACACATACACACACATACACACAAACACACAAACATACATACACGCGCACACACACACACACAGCAAGACATTTATAGGATTTGTGGAACTCAGAGGCTTCTTCTGCAGTCTCCAGTCTATTGTCTGGTACAGGGGGAAGAGGAGACAATGTACACATCATATACACACATCACACACACACATACACCCACATATACATTCTTTCATTTGTGTTAGACAATACCTCACTTTACACTGATCCCCTAAGGAAAGAGCAGTCAGTGCAATCACTGATTTGACCCACCACCTGCCAAACAGGCTACAGCAGGCATCTTTCAGTATGGGAGTGTTGAAAGGGTTAATAAATAAAGTATTGGGAAAATAAATAAAAGAATGTTATTTGTTATTATGGGGGTACTATAATGTTTGTCTTATTTATGTTTTATAATTACAAGTCAGATACATTAAAGGCTGTACTAGGTGCGTGCCAACTCATAGCACTCAAAGAATTTGAGTTATATGGCTAAATGCATGTTTAACCCCTTTGAGTGTCAGATACATGTGCTTAGAAAGTTTCACAACTCTTTGGCAATCAGCACATTAAAGGGATAGTAATACTTAAATATTACTAATCCCCATATTTTAGACATGTTAAAAAGAATTGAATTGTCCCCAGTGTCATCTCTCAAACCTTTATGGTTTGAGAGATAACCGAACGCAAAGTTCCCCCCTCCCTCCCCCTTCCCTGAAATCAGCGTTGTACTGACTGCAGGGATATCCTGTCTTATTTTCATCAGGCGGCTCTGCAGCAGAGCTGAGATCTCGTTAGTGAAAAAGAATTATTTCACTGAAACGGTCTTCTATGTGTGCTTGGTTTGCCACCTGATGAAAATAAGACTGGATATCCCTGCAGTCAGCTACAACACTGATTCAGGGAAGGGGGAGGGAGGGGTTTACTTTGCAGGCGGTTATTTCTCAAACCATAAAGGTTTGAGAGATGACACTGGGGAGAATTAAATTCTTTTTAACATGCCAACAATATGGGGATTAGTAATATTTAAGCATTACTATCCCTTTACCTTTAATTCTGTTATCAGCAGAGACAATGTGATAATGAGTGGGAGGGAGACAGGCTGTTTTTCTAACAATGAAGGCAGGTATTTCCTATGCTAAACAGCACTATGGCAGCTTCCTTGCTCATATAGAAACAGACATTTTTTAATTTTGTATACATTTAGCTAGACATGTTTAATATTAGATTTATCAGTCTGAATGTGATTAGCAATAGAAAGAAATGCCACTTATTGCACTTTAAAAATATGTAAACATTTGCAAGATGGTAATATGCAACTGTCCAGCTACAGACTACAGCAGAACACAAATTAAAAAAGAAAGCACAAATTAAAAACAAAAAATTCTGGGCAAGTTGTTCTGGTAAACACATTAAGAGACATTTATTCTATGGTTTAGGTCCACTTTAATTTCTAGAACAATATTGCAAACAAACTGTCTATACAAATTGTTTTTCTGTTATGTTTCCTCTTAGAGACATTAAAAAAATGTTTTTCTTTTAAGACACAGATATTGTACAATTAAAACTATAATCTTGAATTTTCAGATCTATGTAACACGCCCCTAGACATTTTATTTTAACATTATAAAAGGCTGGATTATATAAAAAGTAAAGGCAGTTTGTGGCATATAAATTGAGAGAAAAAGAAAAAAGTACATTAGAGATAAATGTGAGGCATCATTCATGAAAGACAACTAAAGGGTGGAGAGGACACTATGTTGACGCATGTAACTGATGGTTCATTACACTACATTGATCTCCATTTGCTGTTAGTGGCACTTTGCCTGAAGCACAAGGCAAAGGAAAATGTTCCTGTGTCAATTTTTGGATATATACAGTGTATCCATCAGTGCTGTTCTGTCTAGCACAGCTCAAGAATTTGAACAGATAGGCATATAACTAATGAGCCATAAAATAAAAATCACACCAGAAGAAAGTTTAACAAAGTATATCTAAGAACACAAATCTAGCATCATTCTTGCCTCAATGGCATTCAAAGGGCAAATCCTGTCTTGTACTAAAATTGAATATACTCAGACCATGAAACCTTCATTTGTTTTAGCTTGGTAATGCATACAAATGTACTTGTAATGAATAATTAGTCTTGTTAGCTTGCAAAATATAAATTAGAAAGTAGTATATAAGGAAAATAAAATAAACAAGCAAGCTTACCCTACTGGCCTTTAAATAATTCCCTTCACACTGGGACATGTATGCCCGTCACTCATAAGAAAAATACCATAAAGGACAGATAACATTCCCAAAATTCACATTTATTAGAATGGGGCTTTTAACCCCTTAAATGCCAGAGAGGTCAGCAATGCATTCAAGTGGATAAAAGCCCCATTTAACCCTTTGAGAGGCAGAGAATTATCCAATGCTTTGGATACCCCTCTAGAACTCAAAGGGTTAAGTAAATGAGAAATTGTATTTCTCCCCTATGGTGTAGTTGGTTTCAAACATCAGCCTCACTGCAAACAGTCAATGTCATATACTAAGGGTGTTGTTCACCCATAAAAGGAATAGTAATACTTAATTTTCACTTTAGTTAATATTGTTAGGCTTTAAATATTTATATTTATTTTCCCCTCCCCTCTTTTTACAACGTCTCCTCTCAAGTTCTAAGAAGAGAAATCTGGTCCCAGGATGGCTAGCTTGTCTGATGAACATCGAGTTTCTGAGCAGAACCATTCCAATCTATTGCCATGTTGTTAGTTATACAAATAACCTACAACACAGCAATAGATTGGAATGGTTCTGATCAGAAACTCCATGTTCATTGGACAAGCAAGCCGATGCAATGTGCTATGGGTAGGGAAAGGTGACACATAACCACATGAAGCTTCGAGAAAAGGGGAGTGCATTACAAAGACTGCATGGTGACAACAAGACTGAGTGGACATATTATACCTCAGCTGTATTGCTGTATCTCCTCCCTATGGTCCCAGGACCAGATTTCTGTTCTTAGCGCTTGAGAGGTGACATAAAAAGGGGAGGAAAGAGGAAAATATAAATGGCAATTACTAAATAACTATAAAAGCTAGGACAGTGAGACATGGATGGTATGATTTGATTTTTAAACCTAACAATATTAACAACAGTGAAAATTAAGTATTACTATCCCTTTAACATGTAGAAAGTATTAGAGAGTTATAATTTATTTCAATTTGACAATACATACAAGTTTTTTTCTTGCAAATCCTGGATCTAAATTGAAAATGTACCATTGTTTTGCTAGTACAGCACACCAAATTTGTAGGTCAAAAAGTATGCATAGAACTAAATTTTAAAAACCCCAATTGCACATTCAAAAACATTTTATTTAATTTTATTATTTTATTTAAATTGTTTGTCGATTTTGTATGAATTGCAGGCGTACAGCCAAATAAAAGCTAAATTTATCATCATACTATTTTTGCAATGCAGTTAAAGAGATTAATGCTGAATAATAAATTATTTGGCCTGGTTTATACTATGGAGTAAAACAAGGGTACTGCCACTACTAAGATATGTTTTGTTCAAAACTTGTTGCAGCTTAATCTTTCATTATTTTAGTGTAGTATCTCCAGTTCTTGAAATTTTACAGTGCTACTTTTGCTCTTATGGAGGTTTATGTTCAAATGACCACAGCTGTCCATAGACTTATAGCAAAAGTGCCATCAAACAATTTCAGACCATACAGGCACTGCACCTAAAAATGCAAGTATGAGCTGCAATAACTTTTAAATAAACATTGTATGTTACTGTGAACATTCTCAGCAGTGGGAGTATCTATGTTTAACTTATCAGGACAAATCATGCAGTACATTTTTTTTTCATACTAAGCATTACCCCTTTGAGTGCCAGAGTGGTATGCAACGCATTGCTTTGCAATGCGTTGCGTACCACTCAGGCACTCAAAGGGTTAAAGGGAAAGTAATGTCAGAAAAAAAGTATTAACTATATGGTAGATACAATTAAAAGAAAGTACTTGCACTTATTCGTATCGCTCAAACCGTTATAGTTTGAGAGATATAGGAAAATAAAGTTCTCGTCTCCCTTTCCTTTCTGCTTGATGAGCTGTAAAGCTGTTAGAAGCAGATTCCGGTCGCTTGACCAGACGTGGCTCTTCAGCAGTGCCGATATAATGATATCGAAATATAAATACTTCATCAGAATGGTCTACAACGTTTTCTTGCAAACCAGACACACTTTGTAGACCGTTCCGATTAAGTACCGTAAAATCTTGGGTATAATACGCACAATTTTACCTCACTTCACCTTATGTGAAGTAGGGGGTGTGTATTATACCCGAGAGTTTTTTTATAAAAAAAAACAAAACAAGCCTGCCAGATTCCATCCCTCCCTCTCCCGGCGCTATCTGCTGCTAAAATACCATTTACTTACTTCAAAGTTCAAGTCCCCGCATTTTCCCCATTAGCAGGCAACATATAACAGATGTCAATATTCCCTGCGGATGGCATGCTTCCATTCACCGCCCGCTTCCTTCAGGACCTACTGGCTCCAGCCAATGGTAATGCCCTGTGAGGATCTGAAGGTCCAAGTACAGCAAAAATATGTAGACATTTGTAATAATAAAAAGAATATATGCATATCAGTAGGGCGTACAGAGTCAACCTGAGGTTTTTATTATTATTTCAACCTCCAAGAACCAAAACTCCCAAAATCTAACCTCACTTAAATTTTACTATACCTCCCGATCCCAATTCCTCTCCCTCCCGAACCCGCAACACCCCCCCATCCGCCCACCAGCCAGCAATTTCACAAGACCCCGGTATGTGCAGGGTTCATACACAATGTCACGCATCAATCGTACATCACAGCATTCCACGCAACAAGCAGGTGTGACCTCAATCAACCATCACCAGTAAGTTGCACATCATCAAGTGCCACATTATTATCTGTTCTATTCATCCACCAGTTCTGCCATCTTCCCCAGATCTTGTGAAACTTATTCGGATTACCCCGGTGTAAGTAAACCAATCTATAGTGTGGAATGCACTGTAAAACTAGGTTTATCCACGCCCTGCAATTGGGAACTCTGTTTGATATCCAGTTCAAGGCCACCACCTTTCTCGCCATAACCAAGAGCTCACTCAGTAGAGATCTGTCAATTGCATCCTCAATCTCATCGGGAAAAACAGACAATAAACAAATCTTTGGAGTCACAGGAACAGGTCTCCCCAACCTCAGGACTACAATACGCATTATTTCTTTCCAGGACCTCCGGACTCCAGGACACTCCCAGATCATATGCAAGTATGTGCCCTGAACATTATCACACCGAAGACAACAGTCGGTACCAGAATTCCCCATTCTATACAGTCTGACCGGCGTATAATAAAATCTATGTAGGATATTCAACTGTATCATCTGGTGTCTAGTCGACATTGCCACCAGTGCTGGTCCCGCCTTAGCCAAATCCCATTCCCAATTCTCTAATGGACCCACGTCCATTTCCCATTTGTTCCGTGAAGGGAACTCCTGACACCCCACATGAGATTCCAGCCACTGGTAAATGAAAGAAAGAGGTCTCGAAGGCTCAAGAATCATCAATCTAGTAAGAAGGGGGAACATAGAGATCATCAGGGCTCGATCAACCCACTGAGCACAAAGAGAATGCCTAATACATAAATATGAGTAAAAGAGATTATGAGGTATATGGTACTCGTCATGCAATTGTGCAAAGGATTTCAGCTGATTATCCTGGTATAACTGTCCAAGGTTAGTAATCCCAAATCTAGCCCACAAGGGACCAAAGTCGCTGTCAAGTAAATGACGTAGCCCCGCGGCGCCCCACAAGGGGGTATCTGGTTCCATGGCAAGGTATCCCAGCAGCCCTTTCAACTCCACCCATGCCTCATGTAGGGTTGTTGCCAGTGGAGTCCGAGTTTTAAAAACTGAGGGGCCTCCATGCAAGAACTGGGGCAGCGTATAGGCAGGCTGTAACAATAATGTATCTATCTGAGTAGTCTGGTAGTGAGGTTGGGGAGAAACAAAATCCAATGCATATCGACATTGCACCGCCAAGTAGTACCTATAGAAATTGGGCAGAGCGATTCCCCCCTCACGTTTAGGTCTCATGAGGGTAGTTAGCCTGAGTCTAGCCCGACCCCCCGCCATATGAAATGCGAGATAATTTTGTCTATTTGTCGAAAATATTTTTTAGGAATAGGGACCGGTGTGTTTAGAAAAACGTACAAAAATTTAGGCAAAAAAACCTGTATTTATTTTTAGGTATCTCTATGTCGGCACTGCTGAAGAGCCGCCGTCTGAACCAGGAACCACAATCTGCATCTGACAGCTTTATAGCTCGTCAAGCAGAAAGGGAAGGCAGCGGAGAACTCTTTTTATTTTCCTATATGTCTCAAACCATAACGGTTTGAGAGATACAAATAAGTGCAAGTATTCTCTTTTGGTTGTATCTACCATATAGTTAATACTTTTTTTCTGACATTACTATCCCTTTAATATCTGTAACGAGATTCTAAGTCCGCGGATGGACGTAGCTCTTTCTGCCGGATTAGTCAGGCTGCTTAACGGTTACGATTTGGTAGCCGGCTCCCTCTCACACGTTCCAAGGCTTCCTTAGAAAGGGGGTCAAGACAAGACCCTTTATACCTTCCCCAAAGTAACACACAGGACACGAATGAAGTTTCAAGACTAACACTTGCTGGCTGAACTCAGCTATTTTATGCAGGGTTAACAACATTACAGTAACTCCATCAACTAAACATACAAAGCATGTAAACATGAGTTCAATGGGCAACCATGATTATATTAAGGGAACATAAAAGGAACAAAGGGCTGACATTCACATACAATGGGTCCGGGTTTCTAGGGAACAATAGAGCCTCAGTCTTGGCAGCGCCTTTGAATTGGCCACTTATTCTTTTCAGCCAATGGGCTGCCGAGCTACTGGCTCCTGGCAGCCAATCCCGCAACCGCTGACATTTCCCCATGTTACATGAATTTCCATCTGCAGTTGCAGGCTACAAAAGTATCTACCTTTATTGAATGAGATTCTGTGTTTGCTGTTTTGTGGTTTAGGCAGGTAGCCAGCTTACAATTCAGAACTACAGATAGAAATGGAGAATCTCTTATACAGACGCTATTCTATCGATTAGACAGAAAATTTGATTTTTAGATTTTTTCAAACCTCTTCTCCTGTCTTCTCTCTACTACTCTCTGTATGAGAGTTTTTTACCATTTTTATTTTTTTGTTTTTGTTAACTCATGGCAAGCCAGCTTGTGCCCCAGTATTTTAGATAGGGATCTTAATAAAAGTTAAGTTTTATTTATTTACTAACTCAGAAATGTGATCATGTGATGCTCCTCCAAAAAAGAGCACATTTGCAGTCATGGGGAGCTCCCATCCTTCAGTGGGCCATTGGCATCTGCCCACCTTTCCCCATTGCTAAAATGGCACAGGATATATTCTTTGCCCAGACTTCCCCACCCAGCACAGAGACAATAACAACAAGATCAGCAAGCAAATAGGTTCCTAGCTGCCTGTGTCTTGACTTGTCATTCACATGGAATTTTGGAGTATTTGGGGTCAACCTCCTTCCTCCCTTCTTCTCACCAGAGTGCCAAACTGACTCTCCTAACAGAACAAATGTCCTACCTAAAGATTCCCTAAACTAAACTTCAGTTCCCCTCTCTGTCTTCTCTAGCTCAAAATACATACTGCTCTCTTCTCCCACAAACACAAAATGGCATGCTATGAGAGCCTGACACCCTTTTATATGGCTGTAGAAAACTTTTGTGTGGTGGAGAAATATTATTCTTACCATTGATTTCAATGTGCGAAAAAGGCATGAAAAAGCAGAAAAATTGCACTTTTCGCGGGAAATTATTCACCAAGCAGAAAGTTCCATTATTTGCCGATTTCAGTTTGAGGCGAAAATTTTTGCCCATCCCTAATAGACTACCACTCCTACAAACCCTTATTGAACAAAAATAAGTACACAAAGACTAGGTGACATTTACTGGCCATATTAACTCACCATTTTGGCACAGGTATTCAGAGATAACTGAATTACGTTTGAGAACAATGGTCTCCTCTAAAACCTCACAGGCAACGTTTAGACAGAAAGGCGAGGACATTAAAGCATTGGAGATAGTCATTGAATCTTAAACATTGTCTCTATTGCAAAGGTCAATACAAGGATCAATTAACTCCTCCAATCTCTTATCCCATGGGCTGTGGACTAATGTATTAAAGTTGTCTTTGCTTCCTGACCCATACCGCTGACCGCTGTAAGATGTAGAAGTCTAACCTAACCCTCCAAACCCTAATTATTTCGGTGAAAGAAGTTGCCAATAATTGAGATTACATATTAGAAGAGTGTGCTAGTATGGGCTACTTGGATTTTGCAAAAGCCTTTAATACTGTGCCTTACAAAAGGTTACCACATAAATTAAAAGGGTTAATTCTGGGAGGTGATTAGGCATGGGAGAAAGAGAAATATGAGAAGAATGGCACTTCCCTCCTACATGGACATTTCCAGCAAAAAGTACTGTTTTTCCACTTTTTTAGCCTAACTCACTACATCAAAATCAATTAAAAGACTGAATTTACATCCAACATATATCAAATTTACATTATTTCCCAAAGGCATAGTAAAAATGGAGTTTTAGGGTCCCACATCATGCAATTCTGTGTATGTGAGAAAAAAAAGAGAGCAGCACATTTGTTAGTAAAGACAGGCTAATAAAAATTAGTGGAAGCTTATTTTTGTCACCGCTCTGGTTGTTCCCCCGGCCGCGTCTCTTTCCTTGCAGCGGCTCCTTCTTCCGGGTCTCAGCGCGACTGGTTTGCGCATGCGCAGTCTTTGGCTGCCTTCAGCTTGGCAGCTGCGCATGCGCCCTGCCAGCGCTCGGGTCATTAGTCCTCCTCCTCTCATGATCGGCTCCCAGTCGAGCCCCTCTTTCTCAGCTCTCTCATTGGGTGGTCCTGGTATTTAAACGGGCTGTCCCAGGCTTAGGGCGCCCATTCCACAAGCTAGTTCCTGGTTTGGTTCTGGGCTCTGAACCTTCTTGTCTGGTCTCTGGTGTATTCCTGGCTTGACCTTTGGCTCCGTACCTGGCCACGCTCAAATCTCCGCTCCCAGCTTGAGCTTTGGCTCCGAACCTGACCACGCTCAAATCTCCGCTCCCAGCTTGACCTTTGGCTCCGTACCTAACCACTCTCAAATCTCCGCTCCTGGCTTGACCTTTGGCTCCGTACCAGACCACGCTCAAATCTCTGCTCCCGGCTTGACCTTTGGCTCCGTACCTGACCACGTTCAAATCTCCGCTCCCAGCTTGACCTTTGACTCCGTACCTGACCACGTTCAAATCTCCACTCCCGGCTTGACCTTTGGCTCCACTCCTAACCTGCTTGATCTCCACTCCTGGTTTGACCTTTGGCTCCGCTCCTGACCAAGCCTGATCTCCTCTTCTGGTTTGAATCTTGGTTCTCTTGACCTTTCTGGTGACCATTCTCTCTGGTTTCCCCCCTGTCCAGCTGGCTTGGTTTTCCAACGGTTCTTAGGTACTCCTATCCTGGTTGCACCCCGGCTCATCCGGGGTGGAACAATCTGGTTTCGCGGCCAGCACCTTTAACTAGCTTTGGTTGCAGCAAGGGAGTACCTGGCACACCGTCACCGCTCACGCACTCCAGCCTCGCACGCTAGCACCTGACCAAAGCCAGCACCACACGGTTTCCTACCTGCCTTGTGCATGACAATTTTAGGGAATTTTGTAGGCTGGACATTTTTTCTCTGCATTAGGGTTATATGGAGTCACTCTAGGGGATAGGAAGGGGAAAAGGAGATTGACCCCTAATATACCAACATCTTGTGTGACTGACTGGGAAGACACAAGCAGCCATATTCCAAATTCCTTTCTGATCTGGCTGTTATCTCTGTGTAAGGGAAAGCAAGTCTGGTGGCGTGAGATGGGAGAAAATGAGAATTACCCCAAATATCCCAACATTCTATGTGACTGACTGAGATAACACAGACAGACATGATCCAAGTTTCATCCTGATCTGGCTGTTATCTCTGTGTTGGTGGAGTCTGGGGAAAGAATCAGTTGAACAGGGAATGTGTTTTTTGTTCACTGGGATAGGGGGAAGTTAGTTAATAATAAATAAAATTAAAAAACTAAAATACAAAAATGGGTACATAACCTGACAGAGACATAAGCTGTGACTGGTGCAGACTGATGCTTGAGAAGATAAAGTATTATGTAGTGGGCCAAGGCAAGACATCACACACAATCAGGTCTGCTGTCTACTTTACTGTAAAAATTCACACAGTATTTGAGTAATGTTTTGTAAACACACAAGGGGTAGGGGAGGGTGAAAGGAATTGGAGCAGTGCAGGGATGTATGAGTAAAGTAGCACTCACAAAACTGGCTGAAGCTATGGTTGCTGCTGCATGTGCAATACATTATGGTGATCCCTCTCCTCCTCCTGAGTAGGATGCAGTTTATCAAAGTCCCACCAAATGTTTGAGCACTACTTTAGACATGTGCTACATTCAATTTGGGTTTTAGTAACCATTTTTTTAGTTATTTATTTCTCTTTATAAACAATGGCTAGTAGGCAACATAGCAACAGGCTTAAAAAAAGCTGAAAGATGTTTGTGTACGTGCTGTGCACTGTGCAGGACTCAGGTTAGACAAACAAAAGCCCTACAAAGAAATTGATATGTAGGACTTAGACTTGATAGGCACAAGCCCCGATGAAACATTGATTTGTGGGACTTATACTTGTTAGGCACAGGCCCTGAGGAAAAATTGATTTGTATGACTTTGCTAGGGGCATGTCATGTCTGTGCCTTGGGTCTGCTCCCCTGAAATCTCTGATTGGCTGAGTCACGTTTATCTACCTGGCTTCCAGGCAGGTAGATGCTGGTTCTTAGAGCTATTTCAGATTTGCAGTTGTTTCTGTTTTTTTTCAAGAGATTTGACCTTGGCCCGTCTTCAACCTGCTTATAACCTGTTGTTCTGTTCCTAATATTACCCAGTACCTGACCTCGGCCTGCTCTCGACTATCCAGTTTTTCCTGCATCTGACTTCAGCCTACTCTCAACTATCCAGCTTTCCTGATCTTCTGGCATCTGAACCTGGCCTGTCCTCAACCATCCTGTCTCTACGATCATCAGATACCGACTTCAGCTTGACTATAACCAACCCTGCTCAACCAACACAACGCCATCCGACCTCAGCTAAGTTTCAACTATCATGTTTCTTTGACTTCACAGTATCTGACCTCAGGTAAGTTTCAACTATCCTGTTACTTCGACTTCATGGCATCCGACCCCTGCCTGTCTATGACTATGACTCTTTTCATTCGACTACTACCTTACCAGTTCTGGGATTGGCTTTGCCTTTCATTGACTTTCTCTGTTCGACTTGCTGACCCTGTTCATCCTACTTTTACAGGGCCTCAGCTGGTATCCATTTTCACTGAGTGGTTTGCCTCCAGTGGTGACTGTGTGTGCCCATCCAGCTATCAGGCTTTGTGGCCTGCAACTTTAACTATGGCCCTGCCGCAGCAAGGGTACATACAGCACTACCAACGATCCCAAGCTACGCTCCTATCACAGTGCCTGTGATTCCTGTCACTCTCAGTTGTGGCTGTCACTGATTTGCTGAGTGGGTTTGACCCGCCTCCTTATGACCTTTTTATACCTGGCTATCACATCTGTCAGGTGCCCTTTCATGGTGTTCCTGAGCCAGTAGTGCTGTTGCTGTGTTCCTGTATTCTGAGTTCCTGTGTACCGATTCGGCTTGTCCTGACTATTCTCCAGTGTTCCTGCTTGTGTATGACCCGGCTCGTCTGCGTACCACCCTTGGATCCTGACCCGGCTAGGCTGACGTTCCTGCTTGTGTATGACCCGGCTTGTATGACTGCCTCCTACGTGCTCCGACCCGGCCCGGCTGACTTCCTGCTCCAAAGATCGACTTCCAGCTTGTTCCAGTGACCTGCGTTCCGGTTGTCGCCGCCGCAACATTATCAGTCTCTGTTGCCCGCTTCAGTGTGACTGCCTTGCCTGGTGTTACCCACGATTAGTGATGTGCCTCGCTACCAGTGCAGAGCTGTGTTTGAATCTGGGTGCCTTCCTCTCAGTGCAGAGCCTTCCAGTAGCGCTGAAGCCTCGAGTAAACGTGCTTTTTAACTCTTGCAGTGCTGCCTCGATTTCACTCTCTCTATCTCCAGTACGAGCCTCGATACAAGTGATAATGCTGCTGAGTTGGCCACTCACCGTCGGCAACTCTAGTCCTTTGCAGAGTAGTCACATTGTTTGGGTCGTTTGGGCGCCTAAGGCTCTCCGGTGTCGGTTACTGGCGATATCCGTAATACAGAGTGGTGGCAGTAAGGCTTCAGTGTTGGCTTATCCGGTACTACGCCCGAGGGGGCTAGTGGCTCTTGCATTCATATTCCAGCATTCAACTAAGTCTGAGGAGGCTGTTAGCTCTTGCATTGCCGGCCGGCTCCCGTTACGCCCGTGGGGGCTATTTGCACTTGCACAAACCAAAGCAGTTCCAGTAACTACGCCCGTGGGGGCTAAGTTGACTCCTATTCTGCTTAATATCCAAACACTTTGGCGAGGCAGTTCGGTCTTCAGTACTTGATGAACTTTGTCTATCCAGCACAGCCTTTTAACATCCAGGGCGTGTCAAACCTCCACATCTGAGAAGGACTGTTATCTAGACATTAACCCCTTGGGGGTTCATATCATCCTATTGCATACTTTCTTGCATATATATCTATTGTGCTATTACTATTGTAATATCTCAGTTTACTTGATCTGTGTATTACCTACCGCCACTAGAGGGCGAACCTGAGCATTATTTTACTTTAAATAAAGTGTGTTTTATTTTCACTTACTGGTCTGAGAGTCCTAAAAACCGTTACAGCTCCCCTGCCAGCGCACCCCTTCCTCTAGCAGACCACTCATTATTGACTTTGTTAGACAGATGAGCGTTACAGGGCACAAGTTCTGAGGAAACATTGATTTGAAGGACTTATGTTTGCTAGAGGCCCAAGCCCTGAGAAAATATTTATTTGTACTTGTTAGCAGCTGAAGCCCTGAGGAATCATTGACTTGTAGGACTTATACTTGTTAGAGGCCCAAACCCTGAGGAAACATTGATTTGTAGTACTTAGACTTGTTAGAGGCAAAAGCCTTGAGAAAACATTGTTTTTTAGGACTTCGACTTGTTAGAGGCCCAAGCCAGTGGAAACTTATTTGTAGGACTTAGACTTATTAGCCCTGAGGAAATATTGATTTATAAGACTTAGAGTTTGTTAGAGGCACAAGCCCTGAGGAGACATGGATTTGTAGGACTTAAGCTTGTTAGAGGCATAAGACCTGATGAAACATTGATTAGTAGGACATAGACTTGTTAGAGGCACAAGCCCCGAGGAAATATTGATTTGTAGTCCTTCGGCTTATTAGAAACAAGGTCAAAAACAAGAACAATCCCTTAGACCAAAAAAAAAAATATGCCCTACTGACCTAGTGCCAGAAGGTGATTTTATGGTGGCCTTCGGACACTGGCAAATGCCGTGGTGACAATGCTGTGCTGTTATTGCTGCTGCTACTTCTGCTGAGTTGACTAAGCAGCAGGATGATTGAACAGCTCCAAGGGAATTAAATGAACAGCAGTGATATGAGACAGGCAATGATGATCATGGTTCCACTTGTCACTAGCTCCAGTCATATGCCTGAGGCAATAGCAGCACCATAACTAGCCCCCACCACTTCAGGTATATCTGGAGAAAAGAAGTTGTCCAATAATGCTTTTACTCTGGCACCTGTGTGTTGTTGGAATATAGTTTTTTTTTCCCCTGAAGGCAGGAAGGAACTGTGTCCTTCATCAGCAACTGCAATTTACACAGTGTGTAGGAAAGTTGTGAAATAGGGGAAGGGCTGGGACAATGGACACATCCTCAATCACATCAAACAACCGGCAACTGCAAGCAAACACCTTAAAGCTTAACTTAACAGTGTCAAAGCAATCATCCCTCACCCCCAGAAACAAAGTGCTACTGTCACTATGCCCCTTGTTCACTCTGCTAAGGGCTTGATTCCCTGCTTGCAATTATCCTCCACCACATTGCCATGTGTGGTCAGTGCACCACACAATGTGAAATGGGTGGACATGAACTGTCACATCCTTGCATCTACAGAATCACTATTGGCTGGTGGGGGAGGTAACAATGGTACACCAGAAGGCGATGCTACGTCTTCCCGAACCTGGGCCCTAGTGTAAGAAGCCAATGATGAAGCAGATGTTTCACTTGCCAACAAATATACAGGCTCAGGCTGGGTTTCTTTTTTCTTCTTCCTCTTAGATTTCTATCCACATTCTTGGTTCCCTTGGGAAGAGACGGGGGCAAATCAACAGTGACTTCTGATTTCTTTTGAGGGGGTTTGGCTATAACATTCTTCTCATAAATGTCATGGTGTCTGTATTTCCTGTGTCTTATGAGGGTGGTTGTACCAAGGTGTGTTCCCTCCTTTCCCCATTTCACTGACTTGTCACATATAATGCACAGCACTGTCGCTGATGACTGCACTGTGTCCGCCACAAGAGAAAAATAGTCCCACACCCATGACCTCAGAGGGGAGGGGAAAGGTGGAAAAGGTGGCCTCTTTCTTTTTCTTCTCCAAATTCCCTTCATTGGCTGGGGCAGAGGATGATGCTATTGCTGCTGCTGCTCTGTCATACAGTACAGATATGTAAACCAATAGCGATTACAGATAATTTCCTGCCATCTCTGCTCGGTATTGAAACAGTCCTTCTTTTACTGTACACAGAACTGCTTAACAGGTACACTTCAACTACAAAATCAATTGGTCTTTATGATATATATATATATATATATATATATATATATATATATATATATATATATATAAAATAGTACATTAAAACAGTAATAAATATCTCAGTGTTTTGCAGCTTTATCAAGACTACAGGTATAAAATGTGCTGGTTAGTACATTCACATTTAAAAGCAATGCTTCCACTAGATTGGATAAATTGAGCTGATGACATCCAATGATTTAATTTAGAATGGAGGCCGACTCACACAAAAATAATTTGTGCACATCATGCTCCATGCCAAAGAAAATCAATGGAATCAAACTGGCTCATAGACAAAATAGACAGTTAAAATTAACCACTTTATGGTGTCAGTTCAATGGTAACATTATATATGTCAGCTAAAATATCTATACAAAGGAAAGTGATTGTAAAACTTAAAGCAGTTATTACAAGCTATAAAGATTGATCTCTGGAGCAGTCCTGTTATAAAAGGGGATTTGAAGCTTAGTTTAGGGAGTCATTTAGGTAGGACGTTTTTTCTCTGTATTAGGGGAGTCTGGGGGCACTCTGGTGGAGAAGAAGGGAAGAAGGAGGTTGACCAAAATGGGAGAAAAGCGTTAGTAAAAAGCTGACTGCAGCAATAGTTACTGCAACATGTGCAATAAATGATGATGACCCCTCTCCTCCTGGGGTGCATGCAGTTTGTCAAGGTCCCACCATGCCAGTCCCCCACCACCGCAACCATAAACATCTGCAATATTGTAGGTTGTACTTTAGTTTTTTTTAATCACTTGACATCATCATGAATATGTGCCTGTGTCACTTAAGCAGTAAGTAAGTGTTGTGAGCAAAGGACAAATGCACTCAGCATTCTAACACATTTTCCAAGGTATATATTGCTGTAGGTCTCACAGCTTTGACTTCTAGATAGTTATTTCTCCACTACAGCCCTCAGAAGAAGTAATATTGTGCTGGAAAATGTTTTAATTTGTTTATAAATGATCTAGTGGGATCATTGATAGTAATGTCTCAATCTTTGCTGATGACACTAAGCTGTGTAAGGAAATACATACAGGGGTGGGTGTTTTTTTCTCTGCAGAATGATTTCGATGATTTGATGGATGCATATATTTTTTCAGCCTCATCAACTATGCCACTATGATAATGCCTCAATCTTTGCTGATGACAATAAGCTTTGTAAGAATATACATACACAGAAGGATGTTTTTTCTCTGCAGAAAGAGTTCGCTAAACTGAGTGAATGGGTGGAAAAGTGGCAGATCAGGTTTAACATAGATGTAAGGTCATGCAACTGGGTTGCAGAAACAAACATGATGTATATACATTAAATGGGAAACTACTTGGGAAATCCTTGTTAGAGAAAGATTTAGGAGTACTGATAGACAGTAGGTTTCAAAGCAGTGTGTAGTGCCACTCAGCTGCTGCAATAGGCAATAAGGTACTATCCTGTATAAAAAGGGGTATCCATTCATGGGATGGGAACAGGATTATAATTCTATATAAATCCTTAGTAAGACCTCATCTAGAAGAAGGAGGGCAATAGTTCTTACAAAAATGTATTATTGAACTGGAGAAACATGAAACAAAAATGAAATAGGGTCTGGAGGATCTATCTGAGTCACAGAGACCAAAGTCGGTTGTTTACATTAAAGAAGAGATGTCTAAGGAGTGTTTGTTTTTTATCCTAATGCATATATTTTTAGTCTCTTATCAGTTTGATCAATTGTAATATAAATATAACTTATTATTGTTTTTAATATAGAAATATGTAATTCCTGCTTTTTCAAACCCTTCTGTGTTTCTGTGTACCCTTTTATTAAACAATAATGGGTGGAAAACTCAGTTGCAGCCAGCATCTATGACAGATGTTTGTTAGAAATAAAAAAGGAGGTTGCCTGGACTAAAAGATGAATATCTGCGACATGTGGAAATTGTGTCAAACTCTCACTTATATTGCTTAATTGCTTCATGCAATCTGCTCAACAGTCTCCTGTTTATGACTTCATTAATCCATTTCAGCTTTCTCTTTGAGTTACTTATTTTGTGCTCATTGTCTTAAACTGTACATACGTTATTATATTCCTTTTTAATATTTTAAATGTACATGAAATTATTTAATTACACATATATATGTATATTCATTTACTTGTTATATTTTATTTTATGCATGTGTTTTCTGAATTGGGAAGACTATTATTCATTGCTAGAATCAGCTAAATACATATTGTGGTGTTCATCAACAAGCTGGTATTCCAGAAAGCCATCTGCTCACACTACAAAGCACTGAATCAAGAAAACATCTCAGCTTGTGCCAGACCTTAACTAATAAAAAGCATTATACTCTTACTGTAATACAGAAACAGCTTAATGAACCTGCCATGTAAGTTAAAGTGGAATAACTTTCCTTTATTAAATGCAAGATGTCTTTAGTGTCATTTTTTTTTTGTTTATGTCTAAGTTAAAGGGATAGAAATTCTTCGTTTTATCTTTATTTTATTTTGTAGGCATTAAAAAACATGAAGAACGATATAAGTCTTATCTCTCAAACCTTTATGGTTTGAGAGATATTCACAAGAAAAGTTTCCCCTCCCGCCCCTTTTACCTAGTGTAAGCCATCTCTTCTCATATGTAGAATGCAGTCCATAGACCAGACAGAAAACAGCAGGGGACAATCTTCTTCCTATGAGAACAATGAAAGCCCTGCCCCCCCCCTTGACAAGTTTTTCAGGTTTTTCCCTTATCTTAATTGAAGATTGTTCCTCTCTGCAATCTACCTGGGCATCTCCCTTCTGATCTGACTGAACAGTGTTACATCAGTAAAAGCGGCAGGAGGGGGATACTTTATCATTCAATTACTCTTGAACTATAACTGTGACAGAATTGAAATAACACTCTCCAAGGCGCAAATACTATGATGATTAATTAGAGCCAATTTTATTATGAAACATTACTATCCCTTTAAAGGGGCCATCAGTTTGGCTACATTTGAAACAGTATGTTCACTATTTCATCAAATTCCCAAAATAAATATTTATGGAAATATTATACATTTTGATGACTTGGCACCTTATACATTGGTCTGGTATAGGCCATCAAGGATATACTCCCATACCCTGAAGAAGCCCGTTTAGGCAACACACATTGGGATGGATACAGACTTTAAGGGGGATCAGGATTGAGCAACATCTCATTTTGACTCCTTTATTTTTCTTGATAAATATTGTTTATACTTATGTATTGTTCACTTTGCAGTAGATATTTTTGTGGTAGAATTGATTTCCGCTTTATTATGTGTTTTACATGGAGCCATGTTTCTATGATGTAATAACACTTTACTGGGTTTCATTGTACCTTTTATTTATACTTTATTTTGTGAGATGATACATTAATTGCCATTGTGTGTACATTTATAGCATGATTTCTGGCTTATACATGTGACTGGAGCTCTGTGATCACCCTCAGATTTGTTTTTAAATGTTTTGATTGAGTCGCTATTTTTAATTTTTTTGATATGCTTAATAACATTATTTTGATATATATTTTTGGATTAGTGTGCCTCATTTAAGAGTCTGCTTTCTGTGGGACGTTATCCTCTTTTTCTGTAGTTTATTCAATTTTTCTAGTCTCTGAGTGCACCTGGATATATAGCTGTCATTAACATTCCAACACTTTGCACTGCCCTGTGCTAACAACAGCCAGTTTATATTTAACGGATATACTCACAAGACATTCCAATAAATGACTATACACTAAACAAACAGAAATTAATTTTGAATGTAATTTTCATCGAACAAAGAGAGTAATTTGTATGATTAGTACTACGTGTACAGAGAAAATAAGATTCCTTGTGATACAACGGCTTAGTGGTACAGGTTATATTGGATAACTTGTGACTTATGAACTGATTTGTAGAAAAACTAATGATTAAACTAATCTGTGTACATGTGAGCTTTATGTGTATGTATTTGTTGATATGAGTGTTTGTATGTAAAGATTAAATAAGTGATGTGATGTGAATTGTGTTTGTCTTGATGTGTTTGTGTAAAAATGTAATGACATTTTAGTGAAGAATATAATGTGATGTGAGTTGTATTATGAGGATAGATAAAATATGTTATGATGGAATTGAGTTAAAACAAAATTGATTTATGACCCCACTAAAAATACTGAAAAAGTAATAATTGAGAAAATATATTAGAAATATGTTAGCTATGACATTTATGTGCATTGTACTTATATAAATACAAATTATGATAGATCGTGATTACCACTGTGTAAGAACCACCTCATTTAGATCATATGGGTGCAATGTCCCGATATGCCTCTCTGGATGCCAATGTATGTGGACAATCTCTAAGTGAAAAATTAATAAATTCAATGAACCTGACATGTATGTTAAAGTAGAATAACTTTCTTCTTTAAAATGCAAGATGTGTTTAGTGTATTTTTCTTTTTGTTTCTGATGATGTATGAGTTGGAGGTCTCCATTGAGGCACTTTGCTCAGAAGTGAATGTAGGAACTTTAGAGTGACAAAGCCAGGCCCTGATCTGAGACTGACACTGATCAAGTGTCATAGACGTGTTGACGCAAATTTGGTAGAGATCCGCGTAAAATTTTGGGGGTAATTGTGGAGAAGCTGACCAGATCTATAGAGAATCTTAGATACCCCTTTCTTCTTATACTTGAGCCAAATTAATCTTGCTAAGGCCTTCCCACATTTATTGTCAGAGAGATAGTTTCTATATTTATGCCACATTTGGGTTCTTGCAATATCTGCTCTCATAAGCGAGTTTAGATCCTCTCTGGCTTTCTTAAGGTTAGTGAGGGTTTGAGGATCAACAGCTTTTTTGTGTGCAGCATCTAGAACTTGTATGTTGTCTAACAGGTGGTTGATTTTTGCCCATTTCTGACTGTCTCTTGAGAGACCTAGTCTTAATTAGGTGCTCTCTGAGGACAGATTTGTGTGCCTCCCAGATCACTGGTTGAGCTACCTCTTCGGATGCGTTAAATGCAAACGTTTTGCAAGCCTCGGGGTCTAAAAGGATGTTTTCATTCAATCTCCATATTCTGGGGAAGGTATAGTCCCCAAGATTGGAAACTGTCATAGTGACCATAGATTGATCTGACCAATATATAGGCACTATATCAGCTGCACTTAAATGGGTTAGAAGATATTGGGAAATAAGAAAGTAATCAATTTGACTAAATGATGCATGTGGGTGGGAGAATAAAGTGAAGTCTTTGTCATTAGGGTGAAGAATGTGTCAGGTATCAGTCAGGTATCTGTCTGCAAGTTGCTTTCTGAGATGCCTAAGATGGGAAAGCTTAAGAGAAGGTTTGCCATCTGAGCAGTCTATTGAGGGGTCCAGTGCCAAATGAAGGACTCCCCCCAGAACAATCCTCCCATCACTAGATGGGATACAGTTTAGTTAAAGAAGTTAATTTGATTTTTGTTGGGCCCATATACGTTTAGGATAGTCAGGGGTTTATTATGCAGAAGGCCTGAAACAATGAGGTATCTACCGTCAGGTTCAGATTGTAAATTAATGAGTAACCAGGGGATGTCAACCTTGATCAAGACTCCAACACCCAGCTTCTTGATTGGGACAGAGGCAAAGTATGTATTGGGGTATTTACGGTTGCAAAACTTTGGTGGCGACAGGGAGAAGAAGTGGATTTCTTGTATGAGGGCAATGTTCACATTAATCCTATCAAGGTCTCTAAGCACCATGGACCTTTTTTCAGGGGAGTTCAGCCTCTTGGCCTTAATCGTAACTATTTTAAGATCATCCATGCGTTAACCTTAATAGATTGTCCGCTGGTGGAAGTGTACCCTGGAGAGAGAAAATGAAGCAAAAAAAAGGGGGAGGGGTGAAAATGGGAAACACAAGGGAAGGAGGGAGTAGGGTGATGGGAAACATATTGCCATAATAAAACAGAACTGGAACAGGTGAAATGTGCTTGGTTCTTCACAGCCAGCTCCCAGCTTGTATAGCTCTTTCGCCAACCCCACTCCTCCTTTGGTTTGAGATGCTACTCCATTTGCTTTCAGCTTCTTGCCCTCCTGTTTTCCTTGTCCCTCCCCATACTTCTGTGTTCTTCCCCCCGTGCTTGCTTGGCCTCCATTTCCTCTATGGACTGATGCCCAAATTCCTACATTGAGCTTGTCACCTCTGCAGTGGTCTACTTACCCATACTTCATAAGGTGTGTTTTGTTCACTGGTGATTGACAGTGGAGGCTGGGTGAACTTTGTCCTGTGATGTGGTCACTTAGTTGCGGCACAGACCGAAGTTCTGTGAGCCTTCATTGACAGGCAGTGTGTTAGAGACATTTTTGCTTGTGAGGTATGGGAGTGGGGGGGAGACACAAATGTCATGGTATCTATGTTTTATGTGTGTTATCAGAGTGGTTGTGCCAAGGTTCATTCCCTCCTTTCCTCTTTTCACTGATTTATCACAAATTGTGCACAGTGCAATCGCTGATGACTGCACTGTGCCTACCCTAAGAGAAAATAGTCCCACACTCAAGACTTCAGGGGGCAGTGGAAAGGTGAAGATCAATGGCCTCTTTCTTCTTCTCCTCCACATTCCCCTTCACTGCTTGGGGCACAGGATAATGTGGCTGCTCTTGCTGCTACTGCCTCAGAAGCAGCACTGAAACTAGGACCAGGAGTATTGTTGCTGTTGGCAAATAGAACCTGTCCTCGTCCTGCATCACTGGACCCCATTCCCTCAGTGTCCACGGTGGTCAGTGGTACAGTAATCTGCTCATCAGTATCCTGCTGCCCTTACAACTCTGTATCAGCAGTAATTACAGCAGTAGCAAACTCTGCACATTCCAAAATCTTAAAGCTGGTGGTGATGCCCATCCCTATCCCTGTCTACCATTCCTTCTTGGTTTGGGCTAAAATGGCCATTAATGTCTCTTCCACCCCAACTTCTCCACCATCATCATCACCACCACCAGTCCGTCCTTGCTGTTGCTGCTGCTATATTACAGATGTCTCACGGGTTAGAGGAGGTGATGGGAAATGTGACAGTGTCCACTGCTGTCACATATGCCATCTCTTGCTGAGTTGAAGAAGGCAAACTGTCAGCACTAGCAGCAGGCACAGGCAGCAAATCTGTGCTCG
The DNA here is from genome assembly GCA_037306005.1 of Rhinophrynus dorsalis. Lineage (NCBI taxonomy): Eukaryota > Metazoa > Chordata > Amphibia > Anura > Rhinophrynidae > Rhinophrynus > Rhinophrynus dorsalis. Next base: position 150,753,191 of record CM074719.1, on the reverse strand, counting down.
TAGTGGTGGTATTATCGTTGCTAGGCAGCAATTCTGCCTTCTTCAGGATTATGTTCCATCTGGACAATGCTGTGGGCACTCCCAGGGTCATGGGAATGTTGTGGGCTCCCTTGACCACTAGTCTGTCCTTTCTGCATTACTTCCCCTACCACCTCACCATCAGTAGGGGGATATACTGTGAGAAAGCTAATCCCACCAGCTGCTTCACCATCACTGTTACTACTACTAACACAACCACATTAATTTCAATCCTTGAGTCTTCCTCCTCACTAGTGGTAAGATCACCCCCTCCCTCACTCATAACACTCAGAGTCAGTAGCTGCTGGACATTCTTAGTACTAATAGTAGTGGCAGTACTGCTTGGGGATGGCTGATCTGTCCTACTACCCAGGGATGAGCGAAAATGTTTGCCTCAAACTAAAATCGGCGAATAATGACACTTTCCGCTTGGCAAATAATTTCCTGTGAAAAGTGCCGTTTTTCCACCCTTTGAAATCAATGGGAAGAAAAATATTTCTCCACCACAGGAAAGTTTTCTACAGCCATATAAAAGGCTGTCAGGCTCTCTCAGCAGCCATTCTGTGTTTGTGAGAGGAGAAAGCAGCATATATTTGAGCTAGAGGAGCAAAGGGGAACTGAAGCTTAGTTTAGGGAGTCATTTAGGTAGGACACTTGTTCTCTGTATTAGAGGAGTCTGGGGCACTCTAGGGGATAAGAAGTGAGAAAGGAGGTTGACTAACTAGCAAGACACAGGCAGCTAGGGACCTATTTGCTTGCTGATCTTGCTGTTATTGTCTCTGTGCTGGGTGGGGAAGTCTGGAGAAAGACGTTGTTGATTTAGTTTTTCAGTTATAATTTTTTTTGGACAGACTGTGATAAGACAACAGGGTGGACAACTTAAAAAAAATTAAAAAAAGAATAAAAAAGATAAAAAAGAATAATAAACAAAATATCGTAGGTAACAGTGGCAGACAGATGACTGGGCTTAGGCAAGGCATCATACAGCTCCATCAGTTGTGTTGTATACCGTACAGTAAAAAAACACAGCGTAATTGCATAATGTCCAGCAAACGCACAAGGGGAAGGGGGAGAGGTGGAGCAGTGTAGGGACGTGACAATAAAGTAGTAGTTCCAAAACTGACTGCAGCAATGGTTGCTGCAGCATGTGCAATCAATGGTGATGATCCCTCTACTCCAACGGAGGATGCAGTTTGTCAAGGTTCCAGCAACACCAGTCCCAGTAGAAATATAGATACTGGCAATAGCATAACAGAAGAAGGTGTAGCAGCTGAACAACCTGCTGCATCAGACAGTGAGACAACCATGCACCAAAACACCTGTCCTCATAGCAGTAACGAGTTTTGTTACAGTAAAAGTAAAAAGAAATTGTTTGAGACCTCTAAAAGCTTAGAGGAATGTAAGTGTCAGGCCGCCCGTCGGAGTCCCGGTCTTTACCCCCGCAGTGTACGCACCTTCACTGGCAGTTGGCCTCTGCCTCTTTCCTACATGCCGAGGGGGCCACCTCCCCAAGTCATCCCTGGCTCCCTGGGGGCCAACGCCCGCTCGAACTCAGCAGTTAGCCCTAGCCGACGCGCACACACCAGCCCTTCTTTGTGTGAGCGTCATAGACAACGGACCAGGGTTTCCCGGGCGCCATTGTGGCGATGCCGCACTCAGCTCTGCCCCTCTCCAGCACCAGCACGCCCACAGCCACTATAAGAACACTGAGCCCCTAGGACATGGCGCTTAGTGTTACTGTAGCTTCACTGTGCCTTGTTGCCTATCTCTGTACCTTCTATTCTGGCACCCTGACCCTTTGGCTTGACTCCTGGACTCCGCTGACCTCTGGCACCCTGACCCTTTGGCTTGACTCCTGGACTCCGCTGACCTACGGCATCCTGACCGTTTGGCTTGACTCCTGGACTCTGCTGACCTCTGGCATCCTGACCCTTTGGCTAGACTCCTGGGCTCCGCTGACCTTCGTCATCCTGACTCTGGCCTTGCGCACCTGAGACTCTTCCTTCCATTGCCCGTGCTTGCAGTTCACACTAGGGAGGGGTCTGTGGTCTCTCTCAAGACCCTCTCCCAGTGTGCTGCTCCAGCAAGAGCGACTATCCTGCTTCTGGGTTCCTGTATCCGAACAGTGAGTATCCCCTATCTTACCCACCTAACAATAAGGGTAGTAGTGGGCAAGAACTGTCAGGTGATGCTGATCCTCCAGAGGATGAGCTAATGATGACTGATGATGATGCAGATCTAGAATATATCCCTCAAGTATCCTTCTCTTGTTCAGATACAGATGAAGTTGAGAGTGAGGATGATGACAGGGCTATAAGATAAGCAGAAAGTCAAAGGCTGTATCTTTCACCACTTTTAAGGAGCACTGTGCCTGTCTATAAAGTGTTTGAGAAATCCATTGGAAAGTCTGACCCTGGACAAGTACAGATGTCAAAAATGCACATAGTCACCTTATCAGTCATCATCAGCATCATCGCCTCTTCAAAGTCCAAGTCCCACTCAGGCACACACACCTGTTTTGAGTACCCAGCAACAGCAACAAATGTTAACATCCACAGTGTTAGATATTATGAGTACCTCTGGTGCTGCTGCTGAAAGTGCTGCACCTTTGATGCCTAGTAGTATGGATAGTAGAGTTATATCAACATCTAGTTCCAGTAGTAGTAGTAGCAGAAACCACACATCACAGACAAAGCCAGGACAAATATATTAAAAGCAGCACAGATGAGGAGGTGGAGGACGGATGAGAAGAAGGTTTGCCACCATCAACCCCACTTGGGACCACTGTTATGACTGATACATAATGTGTGTCAATAATCTGAGAAGGAAGATAGAGTATGACAATAGTAAAAATACATACACAAACCACACCATGCCAGTCCACCACCACCACCACTAGAATACACACCTGCCACATTGTAGGTTGTACTTTATTTTTTTAATTACTTGACATCATCATGACTATGTGCCAGTGTCACTTTAGCAGGAAGTTAATGTTGTGGGCAAAGGACAAATGCACTCTGCATGCTAACACATTTTTCAAGCCATATGTTGCTGTAGGACTCACACCTTTGTCTTTCAGTCACTTATTTCTAAGTGGAAAATGTAGTACCTATAGGAAATATAGGCGAAAAATGTGTTAAAATAGGCAACAAATGTGTTAACAGGTGGAAAATTTGTTAAAACAGGAGAAACGGAGGAACTTTTTGCATAGGTGGAAATGCGAACATTTTTGAGGGAAAAGTGAAAAATCTGCACGTTTTCGCGAAAAGTCATGAGGGAAATTTTTCACACTTTTTGCCCTCCCCTACTACTATCGTCTTCTCCCTCTGCCCTTGACTCCAATTTCCCCAAGATCCCTAGGGGTGATGTAGGTGAACGCCTCTTATATATTGGTAGTGGTCACGTCTTCATCCTCAAACTCACTGGATGAATAAAGGTCCTTACAGCTCCTCCTTTTATTATTATTCCACTTGCTTATAATGATTATGAGCCTCTCCTGCCTCTATTTTGCTACTAAAATGACAGCACAACAGCCTAGCACCTCTCTTTTTCTCTGTAGCTGCTTGTATTGTGTTTGACTTCCTATTATTGAGAAAAAGTGAAAAACATGTAATTAAAGGGGCTAAAACTTTCTAGCCAGTGGTTAAATAGCGAAAAATGTTTGGCAATAGGCAAAAATGGCAAAGATTTTAAATGCTTTATCTAAAGCAGATTTTCCAGTGAAAAAGCAGACAACCATGTGGTTTTCACAGATTGTTTCATGGGAATACGATGGGACATTTCGCCCACACCTAATCAAGACCTTAATTTGATGAAATTTGAGACTGGGTTCCCTTATCCCCCCATGGTCTACATCAAGTCTGAATGAAGTGCATCAATGCAGACAATATTTAATGTCCAAGAGCAAGTTTGAATCATGCACCAACAGAGACCCAAAGTGCAATTCTCTGCTAGAGAATCTTAGAAGGTCTTCATGTGACAGGGAAAGACAGACAGAAAAAGTCATTTAATTACTTACATGCTGATAATTAGCCATTTTTTTGCAAGAAGGGTGTCCAAAGCATTGCTTTACATCTGTCTGGTGCTTATTAAAGAATAATAGGTAAGGGGAGCACCAATTCTATTTTTATCTTAGTGGCTGGCTGCAGTCATGTGTGATACTGTTTGCATTCAGCAGCCAAGATAGGAAAATGGTCTAATTGTAAGGGATTGTTGGACAGTGCTGAGCCAGTACTGAAGGCTACATTACAACTGCATCCTCTGCAACCCCTGTAATTATGCCCCTGGGGTGAAAAATGTTGAATAAAAGACAATTCCTTAGGTAGCGGACAATGGATGCAATTGTACTATTTGAGTCCATAAAACAATGATACACAGTAAATATATTTAATCGCACTCAAAAAATATATTTTGCCATGGAAAGATAGACATGCAAAGTAATTTTAACTTAAGTTAAAAATTGTTAAAAAACATAATGCAGATGAAGGTGCAGAATATTTCTCTATCTCACTGTATGGAATATTGGGCAATTCTATTAGCTAAAAGTCATATTGAACATGAGAACATTAGAAAATAGTTGATATGTGTTCTTCATTGTATTTTACCATAATTTATTAGTGTTATGAAGAGCATCAGCAATTCCTTCATCAAAAAGAAAATAGCCGCATCTTGAATTTTCATTGACATTACGAAAAAAATGTCACTAGAAAAGTAATGTGCTATATTTTATAAGCATTATTTGATTGTCATTAAATGAGACAACAGACAATTGCATTTCACTTGAATGGCCCACACTAAACAAATGCAAATTGTAGTGCTCGCCTCAAGACAAGAAGCTAAAACTCACAATGGCAATATGCTTGAAATGAAGATGGCAGCTTCACATTTAAACTGACTCAGGGAATGATTGATCACTACAATACTGAGGTATATAAGGAGTGTTAAATAAAATACACAGACATGATGAGAGTAAAGATGGATTTACAGTTTTATGGCTATTGTAACTTTATGCTTGCTTTTTTGCTTGGCTCAAAATAGAATCAATTATGTATTAACCAACTGAGGACCAGAGGGGTCTTAAATGTATTACATAACAATGAATTGCATACCCACTGGGGTTAAATCATTCAGTTACTGTTAGTTTTCTAACTGAGCCAATAAAATAATTTTACATTGCTTTGGCAATTGTGTCAATGGATATATAATTAATCTGACTCAAAATTGTTAGTTGTTGAAATTTCGCTTGCAATTGTGGATTGTTAAGGAAAATTAATTGTGAAACACAACTTCTTGATATATAATAGGTTGTACCCTAAGATTAACATACAGATGTGCAAATTACTGTTCTTAATAGAACTTAACACCTCGAAGTCTAGAGAAACATGAAAAAATAGCAATTTTTGACTTCTGTGGGAATTCCCATGAGAAGTTTTTTTCTGATTTTGTGCAAATGCCAATCATATAGAATGATGAGTCCTATGAAAAGAGCCATGGAGTCCTGACATCCACCTTCACACCCACCACCACTAGTCATCTTGTAAAAGAAATTAAGTTACACAGTCCTTTTTCTATTGAAAATAGAGATTTTAAAGTACTTATATCGTGCTGCTACCCAATGGCATTTCCCAAGCCAGAGTTATTTCTCAAGAATGACTTTGTCTGAGTTGTTCAAGCAGGTGCTTGGTGTCTTTGGCAAAAGTAAAGGGACTCAGAATGCTAACTTTTTTCAAGGCTTGTGTTGCTGTAAGACACAGCTTGCTAAAGTTTACTTTCAGCTGTGGACTTCAGCTGTGGAAAAAATAGTATTTAAATGGGAATACTTATGGCCATAGAAAGCATAGGTGCAAAATAGCAATGTTCTCATGGGAAGACATTAACAGCATGGGATATGGAAGACTGTATAAAAGAGGAAATAGGATTAGAGAAGAGGCATGGAGGTAGGATGGGGTAGAGGCTTGTTTTTATCTAATACAGAGGCGCATATGTTACAGCCTTAGTGTGGTGGGCAAAGGGTTAAAATTCTTAAGAGGAAATAAAAGTCACCTGACAACAGATATGCAGACAAGTGGCCAGAGTACAGACTGGGTTTCCCTCCCACCAGTGGATGACAGTAGCATGCAGCAGCAGGTCACAGTCAGTAATCTTACCTCTGCATCTCACATTATGATTATTATTAAAGATATCAGCTGGATAGCCCATACCATCAGCACACCACTCTGACCATGCAGAGCTAATTCCACAAAGTCATAAATGTTTTAAATAAACTGGAGCAGGTGATAGGGGAATGGCATGTACCCGGCTACTGGATATGCTGGTTTTGTGTCAGGTTGTCATGTGGGTAATGGCAACTAAAGTGTGATGTATGTGAGCTGCTGAAACCTTTTAAAGGAGGCCACCTTAATAGTTAGTTGTGTAGCGGGAATTGCCATGGGAAAAAATGGAAAATCATGTTTTTTTCTCCGAAATATGTTATATATATATATATATATATATATATATATATACATATATATATATATATATATATAACATACAATACAGCGCTAACTCACCTTAGTGCATAGAAATACATCTGTATATATGTGTAATACATTATAATTTATTATATATTTTTTCTGTGAGGTTTCCATTGAAAGAATTAGTGTGCAAAAAGGAATGAGTCCCCCAAACAAGTGCAAACACAGAACATACAATAAACCTGCGCTCCTCCAGTATACTTGTGACTAGTGCGCCCTGTATTAGGCATATATAATAACACTGTGAATAAGTTTGAGGCATTTTTGGCCAAAAAAGAGGTGTAAGCTTGCCAACCGCACCAAGGTTGCTTAAGTGTGGCACGTACCTACTCTCAACACTTGAAGGGGGGGACCCTTTTTTTATATTTTGTTAGATGCGTGGAGGTCCCCATATATTAAAAACAAGTAACAAACAATGTTTAAAAAAGTGTGAAAGAGGACTTGTCCTGTGTACCTGTATAGAGTGGACACCTATACATCTCTTCAGGGAGTATTTTTAATTTTTTTATTTTATTTTATTTTTTCTATTGTATGTTCTGTGTTTGCACTTGTTGGGGGGACTGGAGAACCCTCTCATTCCTTGCTGCACACTTCAGTTACCCTAAGTCTTTCAATGGACACTTCATAGAAAAAATATATACTAAATTATAATGTAGTACACATATATACAGATATATTTCTGTACAATAAGGGGAGTTAGCGCTGCAAGCTGTCTTTTCTGTCTGTGTGTATATATATATATATATATATATATATATATTTATATATATATTATATATTGATCCATGACAGAAGTAAGCACACTCAGGACTTCAGTAAGAATTGTGATGAAGATGGTATTTATTAAATCAACGTTTCAACTGCTACAATTGCAGCCTTTGTCAGGATAATGCAACGTGAACAAACAATGTCCCTTATAAGCCTCCCCCCACAATCTAATGCGATTGGTTCAGTATGCTTAATTGTCATTTGTATATACAATAAAATGTCAGAAAAACATTAAAAATACAGTTACAGCCATCTACTACAGGACAATATGTATCAAATTAGTTACTGCAACAATTCTGTATTAGAGTAAATACACTTGCACATTAAAAGGAAAATATCCTAAACTTTTATAAGTGCCGGTCGCTGGGCTGTACAGTAGCTACTAAGATTGGCATGAGTTCTAGCCAATCAAGAAAGACACATAGATGTAAAGCAGAGGATAGTTCAGAGAAACATCAAAGTAAATGTAGCAGTCACAGTAAGAGTAGCACGTAAATGATAACAAAAGTGTACAGTTGTGCAACGTTAGTTAATCAGAACTAAGTATGTCAATATCCTAATGAGGTGGGCAACACAAATAAGGGCTTAAATTAAATCAAGAGAGGGTAGTGGACTAGTACTAGAAGGTACTCTGCAGTGCGTCGGAATTCTAGATCCCATAAGGAATTCAAGGTTATCCTCAGGCTAATGTACACGACTACATAGTTAGAAGTGCTTCGCAATGTGTCGGAGTTCTGTGTCCCATTCTGTATATCATAATGTCATCTGGCTATTGTATTTTCCAAATCCTCAGCATCTGACTGACTGTTACAGCGTGTCAACTGGCTAAATAACAAAGAGCGACCCGATTAAGCCCACTAGTGGCACAACCCTATATACATGGTGGAAGTACCTCCCGGTGGTGCCAACCATGCTGGACCAAAGTCCTATTATACATCATGGTCCACTTCTTATGGGATAGGTATCCTCCATGTCTACAAGTTCCCGTTAGTGTGTTAAGTCTACAAAGTTGTGAGATGGTGATCCGGTGGTGACAGTTATACTGGACAACAGTCCCAATACACATGGAAGTCCACATCATGTAAGGTATTGAGTCCCTTTGGTGCTACCGTGTCCAGATGTCTGATCCAAAAAGTCTCATGCTGTAATAGTTTAATTCTCCGGTTGCCTCCTCTTAAAGGTACAAGCACATGATCAATGATCATGCTCCTGATTGAACGTAATGGATGTTGTAGTGTTAAACAGTGATGTGGAACAGGTTTATCAGTGGTACCGGTATTGACGGCTGCTCTAATGGACGAGCGATGATTAGCCATACGTTCACGGAAAGTTGTCTCTGTTTTGCCCACGTAGTAGAGCCCACAAGGGAGGGTGAGGCACAACAGATACCTGCATCCAAGGAGGGGGCAGTAAACAAAAACACAGCAAGACCACCTACAATACCAAAGACTTAGTATATAACGTAAGCAATAGTGTCCTTTCTCCTGCCAAAACCTCTTTGCTCTCTAAGGGTCTATCATTTGTTCCCACAACGAAACATAACTCATTTCAATTTGAGGTAGATTGCCATAAGTTTCAGCGGACTTTAAACTTACGTGATTTTTAAAAAAACACAACACCCACACAAGTGTCCACACTACGCCCCAAAAGCACTTTTGATCCCCCAAACATTAACCCAAGTATAAAAGCTTTACATCTTTACATCTATGTGTCTTTCTTGATTGGCTAGAACTCATGCCAATCTTAGTAGCTACAGTACAGCCCAGCGACCGGCACTTATAAAGGTTTAGGATATTTTCCTTTTAATGTGCAAGTGTATTTGCCCTAATACGGAATTGTTGCAGTAACTAATTTGATACATATTTTCCTGTAGTAGATGGCTGTAATTGTATTTTTAATGTTTTTCGTACAATTTATTGTATATACAAATGACAATTAAGCATACTGAACCAATCGCATTAGATTGGATTAGCCCGATTTTGGCGCCCAAACACTGTGTGGGGGGAGGCTTATAAGGTACACTTTGTTCACGTTGCATCATCCTGATGTAGGCTGAGTTTGTAGCAATCGAAATGTTGACTTAATAAACACCAACAAAGTTCTGAATGTGCTTACTTCTATCGTGGATCTGCATGTTCAACCAAAGTTTAAGCACCCAGGCGGATGTCTTCCAGAAATGCGAGTGCTTCCTCATTTGGAATTATATATATATATATATATATATATATATATATATATATATATATATGTATATATTAATATGTTTTATCCAGTAAGTACACTAGGGACCCTTTATTATCAACATTATGATTATGAATGTACATTTAGTAGGGGTCTCACTACATGAAGATAAATGAGGTATTTTTGTGTTTGAGTTCCTGGAGTGTGCTTAATCGGGCATTTCACACAATCTACGGTTTAAACATGAAGAATTTTTTCATTGTTTAATTTTATCTTTATTTTTACTTTATTTTATACTGTGGTTTGTTACACTGTTTAAAGTTAATTGTTTGTGACATCCTGATTTGGGGACACCAGATTTTGGCGCCAACCGGGGGGTGTGAAGGATTTAAAAAGGTACCAGTTGCACTTTTTTGTATCCTGAGGAGGACTGACATGCTACAGCTGAAACATTGATTCAATAAAGTAAATATCTATTTCAAATGACCTTGTGAAGTCCTGTGAGTGCTTATGTTTAAAAGAAAAATCTTAGGCAGATGATTGAACAGAACAGAAATCTAAATTACATCAATATTTGGTATGACCACCCTTTGCCTTCAAAACAGCATCAATTGTTCTAGGTACACTTGCGAAAAGTCAGGGATTTTGTAGGCATATAGTCAGGTATTTGATTAAGCATTTATACCAAACAGGTGCTAACAATCATCAATTTATTATTTGGGTTGAAACACAATCACTGTCAAAAGTCATATACCATGGCAAGACTAAGCAAAGCAACAAGACACGAGATAATTATACTGCATCAGCAAGGTCTCTCCCAGGCAGAAATTTCAGTGCACACAGGGGTTTCCAAATGTGCTGTCCAAGCTCTTTTGAAGACGCACAAAGAAACAGGCAACATTGAGGTCCATAGATGCAATGGTTGGCCACGGAAACTTTGTGCATGCTTACTTCCCTTCGCAATCGGCAGATGTCCAGCTGTGCCATCAGCTCAGAATTGAAAGAAAACAGTGTGATTCTGGTACACCCATCTACTGTTTGGAGAAGTCTGGTCAGAAGTGGTCTTCATGGAAGACTTGTGGCCAAAAAGCCATACCTCCAACGTGGAAACAAAGCCAAACTACTCAACTATGCACAAAAACACAGGAACTGGGGTGCAGAAAATGGCAGCAGGTTCTCTGGACTGATGAGTCAAAATTTGAAATGTTTGGCTGTATCAGAAGGCAGTTTGTTCGCCAAATGCTGGAGGGAAGTGCAAGAATGAGTGGTGTCTGCAGGCAAGAGTGAAGCATGGTGGAGGTTGCTTGCAATTTTGGGGCTGCATTTCTGCAAACTGAGTTGGGGATTTGGTCAGAATTAATGTATCCTTAATATTGAGATGTACAGGTAGATACATATCCATTATGCAATACCACAAGGAAGGCATCTGAATGACCTCAAATTTATTCTGCAGCATGAAAACAACCCCCAACATACAGCAAAGTTATTAAGAACTATCTTCAGTGTAAAGAAAAACAAGTAGTCCTTGAAGTAATTGTATGGCCTCCACAGAGCCCTGATCTCAACATCATAGAGTCTGTCTGGGATTACATGAAGAGAGAGAAACAACTGAGGCTGCCTAAATCCACAAAACTATGGTTAGTTCTCCAAGATGTTTGGAACAACCTACCTGTCGTATTCCTTAAGAAACTGTGTGCAACTGTACCTAGAAAAATGTATGCTGTTTTGAAGGCAAAGGTTGGTCACACCAAATATTGATTTGATTTAGATTTTTCTTCTGTTCACTCACTATCATTTTGTTAATTGATAAAAATAAACTATTAACATGTCTATTTATGAAAGAATTCTTACTTACATCATTTTTTCACACCTGCCTAAGACTTTTGCACAGTATAATATGTATATATATATATATATATATATATAATATATATATATACATATATATATATAGTATGGTATTGGCACTCACATGAAATATTGATCTAGGCCACTGTCCACCCACCGGGTGCGGTATTCCTTAATATGAGATATATGGAATTCATAGTAACATAGTAACATAGTAATTTAAGTTGAAAAAAGACTTGCGTCCATCTAGTTCAACCTTTTCCTATTCCTGTTTACCATCATTGATCCAAAAGAAGGCAAAAAAAACCCCCCTCAATTAGCAATTTAAAATTCTGCCTTGAATGGGGGGAAAAAATTCCTTCTTGATTCCAAATGGCAATCAGATTTCTCCCTGGATCAACAAGCCCCAACTAAATATTCATCCCAATACTAACGTACATAGATTAAATCTCCTTTCTTCAAGTCTAAGTGGGTGGCCTCTTGTCCTGTGTACTGTTCTGTTAATGAACCCTTTGTATGGGCCCTGAACATATTTATACAGTGTTATCATATCCCCTCTAAGATGCCGTTTCTCTAGTGTGTACAAGTTTAACTTTTCTAGCCTTTCTTCATAAATAAAACTTTCCATTCCCCTTACTAATTTTGTAGCCCTCCTCTGCACTTTCTCTAGTTCCATAATGTCCTTTTTCAGAAAGGGCGCCCAGAATTGAACAGCATATTCTAAGTGGGGTCTTACCATGGACCTGTAAAGAGGCATAATTATAACTTCCTCCCTTGAGTCAATACCCCTTTTAACACATGCCAATATCTTATTGGCCTTTGCAGCTGCCAGTTGGCACTGCATGCTACTGCTAAGTCTATTGTCTACCATTACTCCCAAATCCTTTTCATTTGTAGATTTCCCCAGAGAAACACAATGGATGCACGCATGGTTCAGGATTGAAAATGTCAGTGTATTAAAACAACTTCATAAAATCATCTTCAACAATTAGCAGCAGAAGCAGCAGCAAAGTTTTGATCCACTAAACGGGATTTTTGTCAAGCCGTTGCTGCTTGTGCTGCTAATTGTTGAAGATGATTTTATGAAGCTGTTATAATAAACTGACATTTTCAATACTGTACCGTGAGTGCCTCCATTGTATTATATATATATATATATATATATATATATATATATATATATATATATATATATAAACAGACAGAAAAGACAACTTCCAGCGCTAACTCACCTAAATGTGTAAAGCATATATGTATATATATATATGTGTGTGTATATTACCTTATAATACTATTAATTATATTAAAGTGTCCATTAAGAAATTTCTTAATGGACACTTTAATATAATTAATAGTATTATAAGGTAATATACACACATATATATATATATATATATATATATATATATATATATATATATATATATACACATATATGCTTTACACATTTAGGTGAGTTAGCGCTGGAAGTTGTCTTTTCTGTCTGTTTCTATCTCCATTGCTTTCCTTAGCAGCTTCTCACTGTCTGTTTTATTTATTTTTCTTATTTTAGGCCCTAAGAGGTTAATTTGGGTTTTAACATGCTGCTAGTTTTCAAATGATTATTCCAGGGCTCAAAATTTCCACTCGCCACTAGCCAATGGAGAGTGAAAATTTAGCCCTGGCGAGTAGAAATTCAGCCCTGGTGGGTATGTTATGTCTTGCAGTGGCGAGTAACTTTTCAGGTCTGGCTAGTAGCAAAGGACTTCAACTTTTAAGCCCTGATTATTCCACATGTGACCTGTGGGGGTGATTGCCTATAAGGGCTGTGAGCTCCAGTTCTTGTGTGGTGATCCGTCCCCAATACAGGTACACAAGTTCTTTCTCACACTTTTTTAAATTGTTTGTCCATTTTTTAAATTGTTTGTCCATTGTTTTTAATTGCATACATGGGGACCTACATACATCTGACAAATTATAAAGGAAAGGGGTCCCCCTCCAACGCGTTATTATAACATCTCATCAGGGTACATTTTTAATTTATTTTCTTTAGATAGGGATTAAGTGTTGAGAGTAGGTACTTGCCATAAATGAGGAACCTTGATGTGGTTGGCAAGCTTACCCCCTCTTTTTTGGGCCTAAAAAGGTTGGCACTAATGCCTCATTCTTATACAGTGTTATTATATATGCCCCATATAGGGTACACTAATCACTAGTATTCTGGAGGAGCGCAGGTTTATGGTCTGTTCTATGTTTACACTTCTTTGGGGGGTTGGAGAACCCCTGTATTCCTTGCTGCACACTTCAGGTATCTTTATAATTTCTTAATGGACACTTTAATATAATTAATAGTATTATAAGGTAATATACACACACATATATATATATACATATATGCTTTACACATTTAGGTGAGTTAGAGCTGGAAGTTGTCTTTTCTGTCTGTTTCTATCTATCTCCATTGCTTTCCTTAGCAGCTTCTCACTGTCTGTTTTATTTATTTTTCTTATTTTAGGCCCTAAGAGGTTAATTTGGGTTTTAACATGCTGCTAGTTTTCAAATGATTATTCCACATGTGACCTGTGGGGGTGATTGCCTATAAGGGCTGTGAGCTCCAGTTCTTGTGTGGTGATCCGTCCCCAATACAGGTACACAAGTCCTTTCTCACACTTTTTTAAATTGTTTGTCCATTGTTTTTAATTGCATACATGGGGACCTACATACATCTGACAAATTATAAAGGAAAGGGGTCCCCCTCCAACGCGTTATTATAACATCTCATCAGGGTACATTTTTAATTTATTTTCTTTAGATAGGGATTAAGTGTTGAGAGTAGGTACTTGCCATAAATGAGGAACCTTGATGTGGTTGGCAAGCTTACCCCCTCTTTTTTGGGCCTAAAAAGGTTGGCACTAATGCCTCATTCTTATACAGTGTTATTATATATGCCCCATATAGGGTACACTAATCACTAGTATTCTGGAGGAGCGCAGGTTTATGGTCTGTTCTATATATATATATATATATATATATATATATATATATATATATATTTATCCAGTGTATTAAATAAACAATAGCAGATGATAGAGGAATACCTTGTACCACGCTCCCTGAAAGCTGGTTTTGTGTCTGCTGATAATGGCTCTAAAATAATAGCTGCATTGAGAACAGGTGATATGGTGCATGTGCCCTGCTTTGCCATGTGCTACATTTAGTTGTGACCAGATTATTGGCAAAATCTGAAACCCTCAGAGAGATGCACAATATCGCCTGCAAAATCTGCAGCCATTTTACCCTTTCCTACAGTGGACACAACACATTAAATTCCATAGAAGAGTTTAAAGGGACAGTAATGTTTCAAAATAAAAGCAGCTCCAGTTAATCGTCATAGTATTTGGGCCATGGAGAGTATTATTTCAATACTGTCAGAGTTGTAGTTCAAGAGTAATTGAATGGTAAAGTATCCCCCTCCCACCCCTTTTTCCTAGTGTAAGCCACCTCCCCTCAGATGTGGAATCTGGTCTCTTGACAGGACAGATCACAGCAAGGGACAATCTTCTTACTGTGAGAACAATGAAAACCCTGCTCCTCTTGACAGGTTTCTCAGGTTTTTATCTTATGCTGATTGAAGATTGTCCCTCTCTGCAAGCCATCTGGGCACCACTTTTCTGTTCAGAGGTGAGCAGTGTTACATCAGTAAAAGGGCATGGAGGGGGATACTTTATCATTAAATACTCTTGAACTACAACTCTGACAGTATTGAAATAACACGCTCCATGGCCCAAATACTAAGAAGATTAATGGGAGTTGTTTTTGTTTTGAAACACTACTATCTCTTTAACAACCTGCCTCATTAGCAGCTGAAAATGTAGGTCCGTACAGGTGTAATTCCACAGTGTACATGCTAGAGCATTTGTACAAGCAGAATAAGGCCATTAGTGAGTACACAATGCAAGGCTTTGAAGGGAGTCTCTTTGCCACTTGGGCAATGGCAACTAATGCATGATCTATGTTAACTGCTGAAACCTTTTGAGGAGGCAGCCATGCTGGTTAGTCATGTAAGGACGGGAATTAATGAAATTTTTCCACTGATATATTTAGTACAGAAAAAACTGAGGAGCATGGCTGAAGAATCTTACTATAATGACAACACAGACATGCACCAGCTGGTCAGGGACATGTTAGCATGTTTTGAGCAAGACCTTTGCATAGTGTCCATTAAAAGCAATGAGGACTATATTCCTGCCAGTTTGCTGGACCCCCGCTTTAAACACAAAATTACAGAATTTCTGCTAAAGCGTAATCAGTGTGTCATTATGATCAGCAGCATTGTGGAGAATGAGAGTGAGAAAGTTAGAGCCAAAAAAATGCCAGAAAGCATAGTGAAAAGGAACAGGGCAAAGGGTTTATACCAGCAGCAGCAGGAGCAGCTACATCAAGCAGAATGTCCCTTTCCCATTCTGAACACAGGTAAATTCATGGGTCTCAATTAAGCATTTATGGTGGTGGTGGTACTGGTGGTGGTACATCTCTTTGGGACTTGATCCCAGAGTGTGGGTTGCTAACTGATACACAGGAACACTGTGTAGCTCTTAGGAGTGATTCCACTGCATGCGCGATGGTTTCAGCATACTTGCGGGATAGCTAAGTTCTATGCAGAAACGATTACCCCATAGACTGCTGAAAAACAAAACAATGTGTGTAGCCAGCACTGACACCTACTGCAGTGGAAACCCTTAGTTGCCCACCAGCAAGCTTTGAGTCTGAGCAAGTTTTTAGTGCAGCTGGTTATATTTTAAATGAATGTAGTAGGACTCTTGCTATCAATCAGCAGTGCTAGGAGTCTAACATATTTACAAACTGAACCAACATCAAATTACATATGAGTATCAGGTTGCAGAAGTGGACAAAACCACACACGACAGGGAAAGCTATGCCACATGTAATATTAACAACAGCACAGAGGATGAGGAGGAGGGATGTGAAGGGTTGCTACCATCTACCACTGTGGGATCACTGATAAAAACACTGATTAATGTGTGTAAATAATTGGAGAATAAAGGTATGCTATTGAAAAGTGATAACTTACATTAGACAAACTTGATAATTGTATAATTGATGTAGGAAACATGTTGAGTATTTATAAATCTATAAATATATATAGATATATACATTTATCATCACACCACACCAGTCTATGGCTGCTATACACATCTGCTACATTAATTTTAGGTTTTAGTAAACTTTTGTGAATAAAATTTTTTCCTTTAACCCATTGACATTGACTGGTGATGGCTCTGGCACATCATTACTTTTTTGTATCACTGTAAGCCTATAAGGAATGCTGTGATCACTGGCAGAGCCTAAAACTGACTGTTCTGAGATTGGAGCAGTTAGTTTCAGACTCTCTCAGACAGCCAGTACATGTAATCGTGCACATGTACCGGCTCTCCGAACACAGAAAAAAAAATTGTCTTGGTCGTCCAGAACACCCCACCTCTGGACCCCACGCGTCCTTAAGGACCGGACGCGAAGGCACGGTGCTGTCACTTAAGGACCAGGGACCATTTATTTTTTTCAGAATCTGATTGCAGGCTCCACAAACGCTGTGCAGCCACGCGGGAATGCCCGGAATTCCATGACGGTACAGGACAGTCATGGGTCCTTAAGGGGTTAAGGGGTTAAAACCAATGGTTAGGCAGCATAGAAGCAGGCATAAAAAAGGCTGAAAAGCTTTTGTGTGTGCATTGTGCAGGGTAGCCAAACACAAGCCTTGAGAAGAAATGTATTTGTAGTACTTAGACTTCTTAGGCCCAACAGACCTGAGAAAAATATGATTTGTAGGACTTAGACTTGTTAGACACAACAGCCCTGAGGAAATTTGATTTGTACGACTTAGACCTGTTAGGCACAAGCCCTGAATAAAAAAAAATGATTTGTAGGAATTAAACTTGTTAGACACAAGCCCTGAGTAAAAACTGATTTGTAGGACTCAGACTTGTTAGGCACTGGCCCTTAGAATAAACTGATTTGTAGGACTTAGGCTTGTTGATCACAAGCCCCCCCAAAGTAATTGGCTTGTAGAGGCCTGTGGCTTGCCAAGAACAAACCCTGAGCCAAACAAATGTAGCTGTACTGGCCGAGTAAAAGCAGGTCATATTATGGTGGCCAATGGTCATTGGCAAATGCTGCGGAGATTACATTTTGGCATTTGCTACTGCTTTTATTGCTGCTGCTTAGTTGTCTAAGCTCCAAGGGACTGGGATCAACAGAAGTGATATGAGACAGGAGATGATGGTTCCACTTGAAACTAGCTTCATTGATGCTCCTGAGGCAATAGTAGTACCACAACTAGTCCCACCACTTCAGGTACATTTGGAGAAAAGAAATTTGCCAATAATGTGTCTCCTGCTGCACCCCCTCTAGAATCACGGGTGGGGCAGAAGATGATTATGCTGCTGCTGCTGGCTCAGAATCAGCGCTAGGACCAAGATTATTTAGTGGCTAGTGGAACCTGTAATAGTCCCAAATCTCTACTGCTTGAACCCAGTCCCATGGTGGCCTTTGTGGTCTGTGGCACAATAGCCTGCTCATCATCCTCCTGCTGCTGGGATAGATGAATGTCTTGACCTGGCAACTCAGCAGCATGAATTACAGCAGGAGCAAACTCCACAATGTCACTGCTTGTGGTGGTGGGTATGCCCATCCCCATTTGCATATCTATCTCCCATTCCTTTTCACTTTCTGATAAAAATGCCCTCATACTCTCCTGCAATGCAGCTGCTTCCCCACCCCTGTCCTCAATCCCACCAGTCTCTCTAGCTGCTGTGTGGTAGTGGGTCTGCTTGGGGATGACAAGTGTAACCTAAGGTCTTCTGCTGTTGCATTTTCCATCATCTCCTCCTCCTCAGACAAGGCACACTAGCAGCAGTAGCACACTGCTACCCAGTCCTTCTTGTACCTCTGTCACAATTTTTCCCCAGATGGAAAGTGAAGATGTTGGGGATCTGAGTATCATTGGCTCTAGGGAATGTGGATGCCCATACCCTGCGGTGGTGACTTCCTCATGTTCCTCTGAGTAACTGGATGCATTGCAAACCTGCCAGCTCCTATTTTTAAAAAAAATACAGATGTTCATATTGTAAGCCAATATTATGAGCCTCTGCTAGCCTTATTCACAAACAGCCTCTTCAAGAGGTGAAAATGAAGTACAATGAACATAGCGATATGATCAGCTCAGCACAGCCCATAACTTTTACCCCTTGTTTAAAACTCCCACCCCTTGCCAGAAACCCAGTCTCCCTCTCTCCCCCAACCACCCACCCACCCCCTCCCTCCATTAGTTCCCCCCCAACCCCCACCCCACACAGCCAAGCAGCCCCACATCTCCTGAAAAGGCAATAATTCCCATCCACCCCGTCTATGGTGTGGCAGCACAAAGGGTAAAATGTACATGAGTATGTACAGAAATATGCCTACCCAGGTAGTCCCCCTTACTTCTTCAGTCCCAACTATGTGGAGCCCTCAAGTGCCACCAGCCCCAAAACATATATTTTTGAGAAGTGCCTCTGTGCAAGTGGACCATTTTGTAGTGTGTTAGATTTTGTCTTACCAGTTCAACCCAGAGTTTATGGGTAGGAGCCCTGTCCGCCATCCAGTTCATGGCCACCATTTTCCTGGCCAAGACAAGGAGCTCTCTGAGTAGTGTCCTCACCGAACCCCACTGTATCTCATCAGGGAAGAACGACATAACACACAATTTAGGTGTAAGCGGGATCGGTCTTTCCAGTACCCTCTCCACAGTTTGAATAACCATCATCCAAAAGTCATTCACCACGGGGCAATCCCAAATATATGCAGAAACGTCCCCTCTACCCTGTCACACCTATGACAAAATTAGCTCTTAGTGCTAGACATTGAGTGCAGTCTCATTGAGTGCAGTATCTTAAGCTGTATTAGTTGATGTTTCATGGAAATTGCTACCTGAGAAGGGGCCCTACTTGCCTCATTCCATTCCCAATCCTCAAGTGGTCCTACATCAGTTTCCCATCTAGTCCGTATGTTGCAATCCATATCAACCAGCTTCCCCACTGCCCAATTATATATGAAGGATAGTGGTTTTGGTCTATGAGTAATAGTCGAAAGAGAAAGTAAGGGAAACTGAGCCAACTTGGGCTCCTGGTCTTTCCATAGGTCTCTAAGAGTGTGTCTCAGCCTCAGATAAGAATAGAACATCTTATTTGGTAACTGATATTCAGAGTGCAATTGTTGGAAAATTTTAAGTACATTATTCTGATACAGATGTCCCAGGGTCTTAATCCCCCTAACTGCCCATGCCTGGCCAAATTCCAAAGTTTCCAGTTGTTTTAAGCCCGCATTACCCCATAGAGGTGTTTCATGTGAGAGAGCCGTAAATCCCACCACTTTTTGTGGCTCTCGCCAAGCATCTAACAGAGCCAGCGACAACAGTGTTGACATACTGCTCACCCATGGTCTAGCCTCAAGTACATGGCTCAGGTCTAGTCCCGGCAAAAGCAGGTCCCCTTCCGACTGAACAAAGGAGTGGGATGTATAAGGGTCAATATATGCTACCCATATTGACACTGTTCAGCCAAATAGTAAAATCTGAAGGTGTTAAGCAGATATGATCCCAGGATATCAGTAAAAGAGCAGTACCATTCAGCAGGGAGGCCATCCCTACCCGGAGACTTACCCATCAGCAAAGTCATAATAGCTTCAGCCACCTCTCCCAACAAAATAGGGGAGTCCTGCATATGTCTGTAGTCCTCAGACAGGATAGGAAGGTCACAGTCCTCTAAGTAGTCATTTATCTGGCCTTCCGTCCTACCAGTTTTAGATTCATACAACTGTTTATAAAAGGAGGCAAACTGGGAGAGGACAGCAGCGGGTTCTGACAGCAACGAGCCTGACCCGTCAAAGACAGCTGGGACAACAGAAGGGTTTCTATTCCCCTAACCAATTGGGCCATCAATTTGCTTGCTTTAACACATTTTCAAATATATTATGATGCTGAAAAAACATGACTAGCATTTATCTCAGCTACCTTAAGGGAGAGATTGGAGGATGCAACAGCAAATTTATTATCGGAATCTGATTCACCCCGCTCGGCAAAAAGTCTTTCAGCCCCCTACTGCCTCCTCCTCCAACCTTTCAATCTCTTGCTTCATATATTTCCGATTTTTAGTAATGTCCGCTATAAAGGAACCCCTTGCCACACCCTTGGCAGCATCCCATACCACCCCTGGGGAGGCCAAGTCCACATTCAAGTCAAAGTATGATTAAAGAGTATCAGAGTGTGTCTGTTTAATATGGTCAGTTGTTAGCCAAAAAGGATTAAGCTTCTATTCCCTCTTCAACACTTCACCCACTAAGCATGTCTGCAGCAGGGGAGAATGATCTGACTCCACCCTAGGAAGGATCACACAGTCCTTCATAATAGACCTAACTGATGCAGAGACAAACACATAATCCAATCTAGATAGCGTTTTGTGAGTAGCCGAATGACAAGAGTAGCCTCTGTCACCAGGGTGTAATAGTCTCCAAGCGTCTGGTAAGGACATATCATCAATCAGCGTCTTGAACTGTCCAATATGAGTGGGGCTATCTCTAGTCGTGCCCCCCCTTCTATCCAGTTCAGCATCCATAACCATGTTGAAGTCCCCCATGCAAATAATATTAGTCAGCCTTATCAGAAATATATGTCAGAGCCTCCCCAAGGACCAGGGTACTAAATGGGGAACGGATATAGACATCAAGGAGGAAGAACAGGGCTCCGTGCACTTTACAGGTCAGAAACAAATACCTGCCATTAGGGTCAGTTTTAAGATCCACAAACTTAAACTTGGTCCACTTGGACACCAGCAGAGACACCCCCCTAGCATACGAAGTAAGCATGGAGTGATAAAGTGACTGTATCCAATATCTGCTCAAGGACCTGGTTTTCCCCTCCAGCAAATGAGTTTCCTGTAACATGACCACATCAGGGGCCTGTTTTCTAATGTGATTCAATATCAAATACCTCTTTATATGATCATTTAGAGCCCTGACATTCCACGACAGGAATATAAATAAACTCACCGCCATAACAGCTCAAAATATACCCCCCCCCATAGCAGGCCATGTGAGAGAGTGAGAGTGAGAGAGAGCCCTAAATCCCAAACCCATAAACAACCAGGGAACACTGTGCCCCAGAACTGCCAATTTTTCCCCCAGAACCCCCTCCCTGTCCCCACCCCCACCAACTTGATGGAGACCTCATCCCAAAACTCGGCCAAAGGGAGACTCCCGGCCAGACCCATAACCAATCCCAACTCACACAGAGCACAGTGACAGCAAAAAATAAGCAAGATTCATGAAGATAACATGAAGATGACATGTGCAATCCCTAACAGATCAGAAAATAGGTGATGTCTATGCCCCAGTCAAGCTCAACGGGGATTATACATGACCTATATGATCTAAATACCTGACCCCTATAGTCCCAAGATCACCCCCAGCTGATATTGTTCGATGGTGCCACCAGGGCCTGACCAGAAAAAAACAGTCCGGTCCCTTACACCAAAATATCTCCCAAAGACCAACCCCCCCCCCCCAACAGAGTCCCATATCATCCATAGTCATAGAGCAGTGCATCATGAGAAAAAAAAACAGATTTACAAAATGTACATCAGTAGCATGAGCATTGCGCTCCTATCCCCACCCCCTCCCCGCAAGAGAGAGACATATTCCCCCACCCATATCTCTGTTACCACTCTACGGGCATCAACTGCTGAGTCAAAGTATTTAATGTTTTAACATTTTTCTCTCTCTGCTGACCCCAGTAGACTCCAGGGAGTGCAAGGATAGACAGAAAGAGTGCCAGTGAAGGGGATAACCATCTATGAGGCAAAAGTACTCCCATCAAGTTTCCTGCATCCATAGCAAGCATGCAGCCTAATACCACAGAGTTCCAGGGTGTTAGAGATGGGGTATCCCCAAGGGGGGGGGTCCACTGGGAGAGGTATCAATAGCAATCCGGTCCGTCAAGTGATAGATCAACTGTCAGAAGCAAGACATATCATCAGGTACAACAGGAAGAGTAAATGCACCTACAAGGGTAGTAGCTACAGCTGCAGACTCCACTCAAACTCCACCCAGACCCTCCAGCCATGATGCAGCCTCAACCTCAGAAGTGAAGAACATTGTAGAATTCTCATATACCACCCTGAGTGTAGCTGGATATTGCATGGAGTAGGATAAGCCCCGATCTCTCAGCCTCCTTTTGATGTCAAGAAAGTTGTGACGCATCTTCTGAACTTCAAGGGAGAAGTCAAGGAATATAGAAATACAAAAGTTTTGGCAGTACCTGCGCTCGACATGTGTCTTTGAGTGCCTAAAATATATGTATTAGAATACATTTGTATCTTTGTTTTTTGAACTCATAAAATTATTTTTGTACATGTGTGTGATAGTTGCTGGTGTTGTAGAGGCACCCTGCAATAATCAGTAGGCTGTGTTGTCTTTTGATTGCTGCTTGGTCCCGGAGTACTCAGATCCGTGAGTGTGTATTGAAGAATAAGAGTGCAGTGTGGGTCAGCGCAACTAAAGGGAAAAAAACAGAAGATAGAACTAAGTGTAGTATTTTAAAAAGTTGGAAAAATAATTTAGCAAAAATAGTAATATTGATAGAAAATAACAATATCAAGTTTTGAAAGAGTGTTGGCACACAAAAGAAATATTTATTATTGTTATTGTATTCTTGGTATATATCTAAAAAAAGAAAAACATGCAAATACTTAAAGGAGATAAAATATACTAAGTATAAGGGCATTAGAAGAGAATGCATAAATGTATATCGATATAGATGTGCTCTTACTTAGAGTATCTATATTTGCACTTAGTAGTAAATTCCAAATGTAACAGTATCTTTGAATATACTACAAAAAAATACACAAGTGGTACAGATGTACCCTTACATTATCCACATCTTGAGGTCTGCGTGTAGTAATCAGGATACACAATCTTTCGCTGCTCCCAGGAATATCTCCTCCTCCATTATCCCGTTATCTAGTGGAGTCCTGTGGGTGTGTTTTGTGATGTGTTGGTGTCCTAGTTACAATCCCGCTTCTGTGTCATCTTGGAAAGGATCAAGTACTCGAATATCAATGAATGAAAGTCTTACATCCAGTGATGGAGTGTCTTTCCTTTGGGGTACCAGTGTATGACAAACCGCTCACATAAACATCTATTGCTGTGCTGTGCGATGTCTTGGAGAAGCCTGCTCCAAAAGGGAGAAATGGTAACCGATTCTCTGTCAGGCTGAAGGCTGTCAGGTCGTGCTAGTCCCGGGTTGTTACAAAATAGTGAAGTCTTTCTGAAGTCTAAAATCTGGAGATCTAAGGATCTTTAGATCTCCAGATTTGAGACAAAGACCCTGTTCTCTTATGCCCCGTAAATATAGTCAACCACACATCCAGATTTCCATAATGTTAACTCTCTCACTTCTGACTTAATGTATAGCTACACTTCTGGTCTCTATCTGAACCTACTCATGCTGCAGTTCATATTAAACTTAGAATCTTCGGAAAACTCACATGGACTGCCATGGGGGGAGAAAAAATTAGTGAACTACATCTAATCTAAAAGCAAAAAGTTGCTTTACCCCACTGCAAAATGATTTTGCCAAAAAAACAAAACAAATAACACTGTGTACAATCCAGCAATCAATGTTCAAACCAGAGCAATACAAAAAAAAAATTTAAAGCCACAATTTCTGGCATTATTCCTTAGAAACTCCTCAATTAATATCCAGCACTTTAGATGAAACCCCTCAAATTACACCAGGAAAGCTGTGTTATGTACAGCCAGGTCAATTAAAGACAAAACACTAATTATATCAGACCTCATAGAAATATCATATCTAGAGAGAGAAATGGCTCAATGACAATTCAGCAGTCATTTTAAGAAGGGATGGGTGTGGAAATCTGTATAAGACAACCATGAATCTGTGGTGTATGTATACCTGTGAGTGCCTTGTTGCTAAGGACTACAAAGGTATGGGCCAGAGAATACTTCTAAATATATCTCTCCCATGGAGATGGGAAGCAGTTTTTGAAAGAAATTCATACATTGTTTCAAGTTTAGTCCAGGAGTACCACAGGATGATTATTCTCGGGGACGTCAATGCCTTGTTTGATGACAATATATAAAATTTGTTTCTTATTTGTATAATGGATGACCTGGGCATTAAACATTCCCACTGAAACCCATAAAAGTGGACACACATTTAGTTGTTATACACATTTTTTATTGAAATCTCTGACTTTACAATCCATCCTGTGATTTGGTCAGATCATCACTGAAATGGGTTTTCAATAGCAGCCCATTCAAAAAAGTCAGCCCCTTCAAGATGACCATATATAACACTTTGAGAGTATTGACCTGACAGGTTCTGATACAGACACTTGGTCTTTCTGAATAATGAATGGCTGTTAGGATCAAAGTGTTCTTGTCCACTGTTATAACAGAGAGGTGACTGTAGTACAACCCTTGTTTGCGTGCAACCCCTCATCTTGTACAACTGCTGCCTCATTTCGACAATGTTGTACAGTAAATAAAAAAGAAGGGACTCAAGATTGAAATGAATTGGGGGAAGACTACAGATGCTGAACACAAGAGTCAACTTTTGAAACACACAGCAAAATACCAATGTAGCTTACCCTGCACAAAATTCTGAATTCTTGCCTAGATAAATCATGGCAGCAGAAAACAGACCAGGTCAACTCTTCCACACCGTGGAAATATTATGAAATCCAGTTTGTCTGCAGCTTGTTGTAGCATGGTCCCAATATCAGTGCAAAGAGTTTGTCCTCTGTTTTAGCATTACAAGGGTTATTTCCTGTGAATGCCAAAAACCTTGACATAGGATTGTGTACTCTGTAGCTTCAAGGTCAAACTTTGCCCTTGTAGATACAGAAGACATGATACAAACAATTCAGGAGTTGTGCACCATTAGCTGACTTGAACGGGCCATGCTTACATCATCAACCAAATCTTTACAAGAATAGTATCCTCAAAGAATCACTGAAGGAAACAATTGTCAAACCACCATCATTGGATGTAGATCACATGGAAAGATCATTGAAAAACTAGTAGCAAGGCAACTGGGAATCCATGTCAACATGTAAAATCTATGACTGACTATGGACTGGCTTCAAAAAAAGACAGAAACAGTCATGGTTTGTGTGTTAAATTACTCCTCAACAGGTTTAAATATTTTATCTCTAGTAGGACACAGACATTTTATTAGGTGATTACACATCTACACCCATGACCATGTCATGTGGAGTACCCCAAAGGCTCTCTTTTATCACCAATGCTGTTTGCAGTGTACATGTTACCTCTGGGCAACATCTTCATAAAAGTTGCCTTTAACAATCACTGTTACACAAAAGACACAAAGCTCTACCTAGCTCCATGTACAAATGATCCAGAATCAGCCTTAATAAATGTTTAGAAGAGCTCCAAGAATGGGTGCATGTCACCTGACTGAAGTTAAATCCAGAAAACACAGTGGTGCAAGTGCTGAGGTATAATTGCATGACAATCGCTCCTCCACATCAGTTGCCCTTCATATTTCCTAAAACCTTAATGAGTCAGAACTCTTGGGATTGTCTTAGACTGTGTCCTGGCACTCAAACATTAGGTGTAAGCTGTGATCAAATCCTTATTCCATCTGGGGGACATAGCCCAGATAAAGCACTGTATATCTTCAGAAGATATCCACTCAGTGGTTTATAGCTTTGTATCCACATGACAGGACTACTATAATTGCCTGTGCATAGGACATGTTAGCAGCACCCCAAATCTCCTGAGATTTTAAGTATGGTGCTCCAACAGTCTGGAGCTCTCTGCCACCAATTTTTAAAAAGAGAATATTGACATTTATGTTTATCCAAGCATTTCATTAACACATAACTCCTAGAGCCCTTCTGTTCATTATAAGTATAATTTTCTTCACTCCTCAGTGCTATCCACGCTTTAGTCATATTATGGAGGAAAGCAAATAAATAAATGTAGTAGTAGTACTTGTTGCTGATGTTTATGGCATATGTTTACATGTAACTAGGGGTCTTATGACACAGTTAGCAATTATACCCTTAATAGTGTTTTTAAAGTTATTTATTCTTTATATAATGTTTTTTTTTCACTATTATTTAATAACATTTTATGATATTTCTTGCACATTTTTCTGATTCGTGAGTAGGGATCTGCGAATTTTCACCTTAAACCAAAATCGGCACTTCCCGCTTGGTGAAGAATTTCCTGTGAAAATTGCAGATTTTCTGCTTTTTTCGTCTAGCTCATTCTATTAAAATCAGTGGGAACATTGAATTTACACACAACACAGAGCAAATATTATTTAATTTCCCAAAGGCTTAGTATGAAAGGGGAATGAGGGTGCCTGTGTTTGTGAAGTGTGGGTAAATAATCAGTTGAACAGGTAATGTTTATTGGGGGGGGGTTACTGGGATTGAGGGGCAGTTAATAAAAAATAAATACTACATACAATAAAAAAAATATATAAGACATAGTATAGAAGGGGTCTGAAAAGGGTGCCTGTGTTGGTGGGTGGAGTCTGGGTAAAGAATCTGTTGGACAGGGAATTTGTTTGGGGGGCTTGTTGACTGGTATTGAGGGGACAGTTGAAGAAAAAAAAATATAATAAAATAAGAAATTTGTATGTAACCTGATAGAGACAAGGACCCCCTAAAGGAAGCTGCCACTGGGTAGACTCATACTTGACGTGACAGAGTATTTGTAGAGGATGGTTTGTAAGATTTGTTGTTAGAGGCCAAAGCCCTGAGGAAACATTGATTTGTAGGACTTAGGATTGTTTGCTGTAAGCCCAAAGGAAACATTGATTTGTAGGACTTAGGATTGTTTGGTACAAGCCCTAAGGAAATATTATTTTGTAGGACTTAGGCTTGTTAGAAACAAGCCACCAAAAAATGTTTAATTTTTTTTATGCATATGTTTTGTTTTGTTTATTTTGTTTTTTTGTGTTTTTTAAATGCAAGCCATGAGAAAAAAATGCCCTACTGTCCTAGCGTCAGTGGTCACTGACCATTGTCAAATGCCCTAATGTAGATGCGGAATTTATGATTACTGATCTTGGTGCTGCTGAGTTGTTTAAGCAACAGGATGATTAGGCAGCTAAAAGAAAATGGAATCAACAACAGCAGAAATATGGTTGATGGATGATGAATGTTCCACTTGCCACTTCTAGCTCCAGTGAATAGCCTGAGGCAGTACCAGGACTATAACTAGCACCCCTAACACTTCAGGTATATGTGCAGAAAAGTAGAAGTTGGACAATAATTCTTCACCACCTGCCCCTCCTCCAAAATAATGGGTGTATTATTGCTAGAATATACATCTTTCCCTTGAGAGCAGGAACTATGCCTCTCATCAGCAACTGCAATGTGCACAGTGTGTATGGTAAATAACCCCTGGCACAACTCTATCCAAACACCAAGACACCAG
Organism: Rhinophrynus dorsalis; assembly: GCA_037306005.1. NCBI lineage: Eukaryota > Metazoa > Chordata > Amphibia > Anura > Rhinophrynidae > Rhinophrynus > Rhinophrynus dorsalis. The sequence goes on along the minus strand of CM074719.1, from coordinate 150,725,331 downwards.
AAAACAAGTACTTCTGCTATCACTATGCCCCTTGTCCACATCCCACTAAGGATACATAACAACTTGCTGACAGTTAAATAGTAATGATGAACCATCCCTGCCACCAGCTTAGCATATTCTGTGGGATAGAATCTCCTCAGATGCTGCTTGGTGCCCTGCCTGAGATTCTCCTCCACCACACTGCTATGTGTAGTCAGTGCACCACACAGTATGCAATGGGTGGCCACAAATTGCCATATCCTAACATGTACAGTGTGGCTATCAGGGAGGTAACGATGTACAAGGTGGATTGACATAAGATGTAGTTACTGTACAGGAAGAAGGTGATGGTGAGCTAGTTGATTAGCTCGCCATCAAACTTCCAGCTTCTGTCTGGGTATCTCAATTCTTCCTCCTGTTTGATCTCTGCTAGTGATGATCGAGCACCCCAATGCTCGGGTGTTCGGGTGCTCTGGCCGAGCACCCCCGGAGGCTCGAGTGCTCGGCCGAGCACCCGAGCCCCATTGAAGTCAATGGGAGGACTCGAGCATTACACCAGGCACCCCCTGCTCTGATGAGGGGAGGGTGCCTGGTTCATAGGAAAAGGTCAGAAAATGATGGAAACACCACAGAAATGGTTCAGGGACAGCATAGGGAGGATTTCTGGATGCATCTTGGACTCCAACGTCGCTGCTGGGAACGATGTTTCGCCCGTAGTACGCCATTTTTACAGACTGACCGTAAAACACACAAAAAGGAAGATAAAAACGACTTTAGGCGAAAAATTGTTACCAAACAGTATTTGCTGTATATTTACTTGTATATCATCTGCAAATTCTGCAAAAAATTTCATCGATTTTTCTGAACTGGGGCCATGATTAAGAGGGAAATGTGCGCAGAGGCAAATTCTGCAAAAAATGTCCTCGATTTTTCTGAACTGGGGCCATGATTAAGAGGGAAATGTGCGCAGAGACAAATTCTGCAAAAAATTTCCTCGATTTTTCTGAACTGGGGCCATGATTAAGAGGGAAACGTGCGCAGAGGCAAATTCTGCAAAAAATTTCATCGATTTTTCTGAACTGGGGCCATGATTAAGAGGGAAACGTGCGCAGAGGCAAATTCTGCAAAAAATTTCCTCGATTTTTCTGTACTGGGGCCATGATTAAGAGGGAAACGTGCGCTGAGCCGACCATCTAAAACATTATGGGTGAGGGTCTGCTGCGGAGCTGACCATCCTAAACATTATATGCGAAGGCCCGCTAGTGAGCTGACGCTATAAAACATTATATGAGAGGGCCCGCTAGAGAGCTGACCCAATAAAACATTATATAAGAAGGCCCGCTGGTGAGCTGACCTATACAAAAAGTTGTTAAACAGGGCCCGCTGGTGAGCTGGCCCTATATAAAAATTATATCACAGGGCCCGCTGGTGAGCTGGCCCTATATAAAAATTATATCACAGGGTATATGGAAGAGAGTCAACCATATACCCGTTTTTTGGGTGGAAGGGGTGAATGGGAATACAGAGTATTCCCATCATTGTAAATAACATATCTAAAGTGACTTTATGTTCACCCGGGGCTTTCCTCCAGTGGAGTGGAGAAGTCAGGGGAAATCCAGGCCTTGTTCATTTTTATAAGTGTCAACCTATCAGCATTTTCGGTGGAAAGGCGGATACGCTTATCTGTTATGATGTCACCAGCAGCACTAAATACCCGCTCAGACAGAACGCTGACAGCAGGGCAGGCCAGCACCTCCAAGGCGTAGAGTGCCAGTTCATACCACGTGTCCAGCTTGAACACCCAGTAGTTGTAAGGCACAGAGGGATCATTGAGGACGCTGACACGGTCTGCTACGTACTCCTTCACCATCTTCCAAAACATTTCCCTCCTTGTGACACTAGGCTGCGCATCAGGGTGAGGGTGCTGGCGTGGTGTCATGAAGGTGTCCCACGCCTTGGAGAGTGTTGCCCTGCCTTTGTCGGAACTGCTGTGTGCTCCCCTTTTCTCCCCTTCTCGGTTGGCCAAGGTAGCACGTACTCTGCCGCCAGCGTTGTCAGATGGAAAATTTTGGAGCAATTTTTCAACAAGAACCTTCTGGTATTGCACCATTTTGCTTGTCCTCTCCACCGGAGGAATGAGAGATGAGAAATTCTCTTTGTAGCGGGGGTCCAGAAGGGTGAACACCCAGTAATCCGTGTTGTCTAAAATGCGTATAACGCGTGGGTCACGGGAAAGGCAGCCTAACATAAAGTCAGCCATGTGTGCCAGAGTACCAACAGGCAAGATTTCGCTGTCCTCACCAGGAGGATGACTCTCAATCTCCTCATCCTCTTCTGCCCACCCACGCTGAAGAGATGGAACTAAAGTTCCATGGCTACCCTCTGTAGCGGAGGCAACCGTGTCTTCCTCCTCCTCCTCCGCCTCCTCCAATTGTCGCTGAGAAGACGAAGTGAGGGTGCTCTGGCTATCACCTTGTGTAAGCTCTTCCTCCCGCATTTCCACCTCTTCCACATGCAAAGCGTCGGTTTTAATTGTGAGCAGCGAGCGTTTCAGTAGACACAGAAGTGGGATGGTTACACTGATAATAGCGTTATCGCCGCTCACCATCTGTGTCGATTCCTCAAAATTGCGTAAAACCTCACAGAGGTCTGACATCCATTCCCACTCCTCACTTCTGATTAGAGGAAGTTGAACGGAGAGGCGACGACCGTGTAACAGCTGGTACTCCACTACTGCCCTCTGCTGCTCACAAAGCCGGGCCAACATGTGGAAGGTGGAGTTCCAGCGCGTGCTCACGTCACACAGCAGCCGGTGAGCTGGCAATTGTAAGCGCTGCTGCAGCTTCAACAGGCCGGTTGAAGCTGTAGATGACTTACGGAAATGTGCACACACGCGGCGCACCTTCGTCAAGAGATCATGCAAATTGGGGTAGGTTTTTAGAAATCGCTGAACCACTAAATTAAATACATGCGCTAGGCATGGTACGTGTGTGAGCTTGCCGAGCTCCAAAGCCACCACCAAGTTAAGCCCATTATCACACACAACCATGTCTGGTTGCAGGTTGAGTGGCGAGAGCCACTGCTCGGTCTGGTGACTAATCCCCTGCAACAGCTCTGAGGCCGTGTGCTGTTTGTCCCCAAGGCAGATCAGCTTCAGCACGGCCTGTTGACGCTTCCCCACTGCAGTGCTACACTGCTTCCAGCTACCGGCTGATGGGTGAGTGGCGCTGCGCGCAGAGAATTCGGAGGTGGAAACGGAGGAGGAGGAGCCAATAACGTAGGTGCTGGCGGAAACCCTGATGGAGGTAGGGCCCGCAATCCTCGGCGTGGGTAGCACCTGTGCCATCCCAGGGTCCGAGTCGCTCCCAGCCTCCACGACATTCACCCAGTGTGCCGTCAGGGAAATGTAGCGTCCCTGGCCACAAGCACTTGTCCATGTGTCAGTCGTTAAGTGGACCTTCCCAGTAACTGCGTTGGTCAGGGCAAGGGTGATGTTACGGGACACATGGTGGTGTAAGGCGGGGACGGCACACCGGGAAAAGTAGTGGCGGCTGGGGACTGCGTACCGAGGGACAGCTGCTGCCATCAGGCTGCGGAAGGACTCAGTCTCCACAAGCCTAAATGGCAGCATTTCGATGGCCAGTAATTTGGAAAGGTGTGAGGTTAGTGCTATGGCCTGTGGGTGGGTGGCTGGGTATTTTCGCTTGCGCTCAAATGCCTGGGGTAACGACATTTGGATGCTGTGCTGGGACAGGGAAGTGGATGTGGTCGCTGATGGTGCTTCAGATGGTACAGGTGCAGGGCGGGAGGTATGCGGGCCTGCGCCTTCGACAGGCGATTGGCCGGCACCGAAAACAGGGTAAGAGGAGGCAGTGGTGTGGCCTGCAGACACAGATTGGCGATCCGGGCGTTCCTCCCACTTATTACGGTGCTTGGATGCCATGTGTCGGATCATGCTGGTGGTGGTGAGGTTTCTAGTGTTCATGCCTCGGCTCATTCTGGTGTGGCACAGGTTGCAAACTACAATTTTTTTGTCGTCCGCACTTTCCTTAAAAAAACGCCATACCGCGGAACACCTAGCCCTTGGCAAGGGAAATTTACGCAAGGGGGTGCTCCGTGGAACATTTGCGGGCCGGTTTGGTGCGGTCCGCCTTCTTTCTTTAGCCACACCACTGCCTCTTCCAGCCTGTTGCGGTGCTGCAGATGGCTCACCCTCAGGACTGCTGTCATCGCTCGGCTCTCCACCTTCCCAGGTGGGGTCAGTCACCTCATCGTCCACCAAGTCCTCCTCCACTTCCTCACTCTGATCATCCTCCTCATTTCTTGATCCCACCACATACTCAGTCATTGACAACTGTGTATCATCCTCCTCATCAAGGTCTTGAGACAGTAATAGTGGTTGATTTGATGGCAACTGTGTCTCATCATCATCATCCACTTCCTTTGACCTTAAATGCCGTTCCCCTCTGTCATCTTCTTGTGATTGGGTACCCTCTAGAGGTTGTGAATCAGGGCACAAGATGTCATGTTCCTCTGCAAGCGTGCTTGGAGAGAGGTTCAAATGAAGGATTGGTGATGAGACGAGCCCCTCACTATATCCCAGTGTGGGATCACTTCTTTGGCCAGACCCTCTATGGTGGGAGGAAGGATGATCAGGGTGAGGATTATGTTGACCAGACTCTTGGCTACTGAGAGTGGACTTGGTGGAAGACAGGGTGGTGCTTAACCGACTGGAAGCAGTATCAGCTGAAATCCAACCGACCACCTGTTCACAGTGGTCTGACCTCGAGAGTGATGTCCTGCGACGCCCTGTAAACTGAGACATGAAGCTAGGTATGGTGGATGTCTTTCTTTCTTGTGCTCTGGCACCAGGCACAGTTTCTACGCGTCCTGACCAGCGCCCTGAACTATCAGGATCACGTCCACTTCCCCGTCCCTTTTTACCCGCCTTCTTCATATTACACGGAATATGTGCTGCTAATCTGCAACTTTGCACACTAAACAGAATGTGCTGCTAATCTGCGGCTAGGCACAGTGAAAGGAATATGTGACGTTTATTTTTTACACTTTGCACACTAAACAGAATGTGCTGCTAATCTGCAACTTTGCACACTAAACAGAATGTGCTGCTAATCTGCGGCTAGGCACAGTGAAAGGAATATGTGACGTTTATTTTTTACACTTTCCACACTAAACAGAATGTGCTGCTAATCTGCAACTTTGCACACTAAACAGAATGTGCTGCTAATCTGCGGCTAGGTACAGTGAAAGGAATATGTGACGTTTATTTTTTACACTTTCCACACTAAACAGAATGTGCTGCTAATCTGCAACTTTGCACACTAAACAGAATGTGCTGCTAATCTGCGGCTAGGCACAGTGAAAGGAATATGTGACGTTTATTTTTTACACTTTCCACACTAAACAGAATGTGCTGCTAATCTGCAACTTTGCACACTAAACAGAATGTGCTGCTTATCTGCGGCTAGGCACAGTGAACGGAATATGTGACGTTTATTTTTTACACTTTGCACACTAAACAGAATGTGCTGCTAATCTGCAACTTTGCACACTAAACAGAATGTGCTGCTAATCTGCAACTTTGCACACTAAAAAGAATGTGCTGCTAATCTGCAACTTTGCACACTAAACAGAATGTGCTGCTAATCTGCGGCTAGGCACAGTGAACGGAATATGTGACGTTTTTTTTTTAAATCTTTGCCCCCCCAAACAAAATATAACTGCTGCCCCCACACACAATAGTCCTAAAAAGGACTTTTGGGTCTTTATATGTTGTTCAAACACACTTTTCTTCTCCCTACACTGACTTTCCCTTCCTATCCTCATCTCTCCCTGGCTAAGACTGAGCCGAACTCGCTGGTCAGGTGCTATACAGCACCCGATCACGGGTTCTGGCCAGCCAATCAGTGTAATGCCAGCAGCCAACATGGCTGCTGGCATTACACTGATGTCAGAGCCTACCCGCACGTTTATTGGCTGCGCAGCAGCCGCGAAACGTGCGGGGAGGAGACCCGAACATGGCGGGCGAGCACATGCGGTACTCGTACGAGTACCGCCATGTGCCGAGCAGAGCGATGCTCGAGCCGAACCGAGCTTCGGCCGAGCATGCTCGCTCATCACTAATCTCTGCCTCACCTCTTGTTGCTTTTCTGGAGAGTCAGGGGGTAAAGCAACAGTGGTGCTTCTTTTGTTTGTTGGGTGTTTGGCTTTAACATGTTTGACATAAATGTCATGGTGTCTGTGGTTCATGTGTATTATCAGGGCGGTCATGCCAAGGAGTGTTCCCTCCTTTCCCCTTCTCACTGACTTGTCACAAATTGTGCATAGTGCAGTTGTTGATGGCTGCACTGTTCCTGCACAAAGAGAAAAATAATCTCACACCCATGAATTCAAGGGGGGACTCCACATTCCCCTTTACTGTCTGGGGCAGATGAGGATGTTGATGCAGTTGCTGCTACAGCCTCAGAATCAGCACTACAACTAGGACCAGGAGTATTGCTGCTGCTGGCAAGTTGAACCTGTCCTAGTCCAGCATCACTTGTTCACCCCATTCCTACTGTATCCACGGTGGTCTGTGGAACCCTAGCATGCTCCTCAGCATTCTGCTGCCCATGCAACTCAGCAGCAGCAGGAATAAGACCAGTTACAAATTCTGCAAATTCCAAAAGCTCACTGCTGGTGGTGGTGGTGCTGCCCATTCTCACCTCTGTCTCCCATTCCTTCTCAGTTTGAGCTAAAAAAGGCCATCAATGTCTCTTCCATCCCAGCTTCTCCACCATCATCATCACCACCACCACCTTCACTAGTCCCTCCGTGCTGCTGCTGCTCTATTATAGACATCTCACTGCTGGTTGGTGTAGGTGATGGCAAATATGACAGAGGGTCCCCTAATGTCACACTTGTCATTTCTTGGTGACCTGAAGAAGGCAGACTGGAAGCACTAGAAGTAGGCACAGGCAGCTGATCTGTGCTCCTGGTGGTGTTGGTATTATTACTGCTAGGTAACAATTCTGTCTTCTTCAAGATCATGTTCCACCTGGACAATTCTGTGATGGGAACAGGACTCCCAGGGTCAGTGGAATGGTGTGGGCTCCCTTTCCTGCTAGTCAGGAAGATCTCAATTGCTTCTCCTACCACTACCCTAATGCTAGTCCCATCAGCTGCTTCACCATCACTGTTACTACTCCCACTAACATCAACCACATACATTTCAGCCCCTGAATCTTCCTCCTCACAGTCACTAGTAATATGATGATTACCCCCTACTTCACTCCTAACACTAACAAGCTGCTGAACCTTTTTAGTAGTATTACTAGCCCTGGAGAGACTGTTTGGGGGATGGCAAGTGTGACTTAGGGTCCCCTGCTGTCACACTTGGCATCATCTTCTCCTTTCCCCTTTCCTAAGAATTACAAGACACACTGGCAGCAGGTTCAGCACTGGTGGCAGCAGGTTCAGCACTGGCAGCAGGCACAGCACCGGTGACAGCAGGGGCAGCACGTCTGACAACAGGAGCAGCACTGGTGGAAGCAGGGGCAGCACTGGCAGCAGGCACAGCAGTAGTGGCAGCAGGGGGAGCATGTCTAACAGCAGGCACAGCACTGGTGGCAGCAGGGGCAGGAAGTCTGACAGCAGGCACAGTACTGTTAGAAGCAGGGGTAACACTGGCAGCAGGCACAGTACTGGTGGCAACAGGGATAGTACTGGCAGCAGGCACAGCACTTGTGGCAGCAGGGGCAGCACTTCTGACAGCAGGCACAGCACTGGTGGCAGAAGGGGCAGCATGTCTCACAGCAGGCACAGCAATGGTCACAGCAGGGGAAGCATGTCTGGGAGCAGGCAAAGCAATGGTGGCAGCAGGGGCAGCATGTCTGACAGCAGGCACAGGCAGCTGACCTGTCTTTCTGTCACTAATTCCCTCTTCTCCCTGCCTTGATATTAATTTCCCCAAAATCCCTATGAATGATTTAGGGTGACTGGCCAGCATTAGTTCTGTAGTGGTCACTTCCTCCTCTTCCTCAGACTCAGTGGACACATAAGTTTCCTTCCAGTTCCTCCTTTTAGTTTTAAACTTGTTCATAGTGATAGCAGTCACTATGAGCCTTTCCTGCCTCAACTTTGCCTCAAGCTCACAGCAGAACAGCACAGCATGTGTACTTCACTCTGTATTTGCTTCGATTGTGATTCACTTCCTCGAATGTCACTTTTTTTTTATAGTAAAAAGGTGAAAAACACGTAAATCAATGGGCAGAAACTTTCTAGACACTGAAAAAAATGGAGACAAATTTTTGCCAATGGGTGAAAAATGCAGATTTTAATCACTGGTTTTAAAGCGGATTTTCCCACGAAAAAGTGCACAACAATGTTGTTTTTGCTAATTATTTTGCAACAACATGACGGGATGTTTCACCCATTACTATTAGTGAGAGCAAATCAGCTATATTAGGACTCGGATATTTTTTATGTTTAGCAACTATAGCTGAAGAGAATGTCAGGATCTTATCATTCTGCGCAAATAAAGTATTTATTATAAACAATCCTACAATTCTACTATGTTTGGGAAGCCAAGGACAAAGTAAAATTTCTGATATATGTTCCCAAACAGTACAACTTCAGTGAAAGTAGATAAAAGCCTCAGATGCTTACACTTTGTGTAACATTTGTGCAAACAGTTCTCTAACAGTGTGGTAGGGTAGTGGTTTCCCTGATTCTTTTTAACAAGTGTTAAGGAAATCCTCTATTCTGTTTACACTTATTTGGATTTAATTTGCCTGCTTAAAAAAATGGCAAACAAGAGAGCTAGTGAGGGTATTAAACAGAACAGCCCTCCCTATCAGATACCTCTCCGGTTGAGTCGGGTTGCCATCACCGGTAGCTCTGGTGACTGCCCCAGCCAGTCGAGGATGTAGGGACTCAACATCTTCCTGCCTTCTGCCTGTCCAGCTTGTCGACAGGGTCGACCCCGACATCTGGTTGATCTCCCCTAATACCTCCAACTAGTTGAGGGCAGTCAACATTCCCTGCCTCCCGTCTGTACTACTGTCGACGGGGTCGAGCTCGACATCTGGACTACCCTTTCTAAACCTCCGACTAGTGGAGAGCAGTGGAGTTGTAGTCCATTGACCATCCTGCCCTGTCTCGAACCTCTTCGATCCTTCCTAAACCTCCAACTAGTGGAGAGCAGTGGAGTTGTAGTCCGTCGACCATCCTGCCCTGTCTCAAACCTCTCCGTTCCTTCCTAAACCTCCGACTAGTGGAGAGCAGTGGAGTTGTAGTCCATCGACCGTCCTGCCCTGTCTCGAACCTCTTCAGTGTTGTCGACTAGGCCATCCTGTCCTGTCTCGAACTACTACTGCATTTGCCCATCTCAGAGACTGACACAAAGCAAGCAGTGGAAGTTATGACATCTACCTACACTCAGAAGGAATCTACAGCCGCCCCGCTTAGAAACCCAGCATATAGTCATCTTTGATATAGTTCCAAGAAAATTATTAATTTGTTACCTGTCAATTCCTTTTCCTTCTGGTCATCTATGGAAGCACACAGATTTCCCCTTCTTAGAGGCATAATTTGTGTCCTAGTTTGATTATGATCTAATACCACAAGGGTGAAAGATCATTTTAAATGTTGTGCTTCCTGTCCTGCATAGGGAATAGGTGATCTCACGGGTGTGCTACCACTGAAGACTTGAAGGAAAAGGAATTTATGAGTAAAAATGCACCATTTGTTGGAGTTGGTTTAACCCAGATATGATTTATGTTTCCTTAATACATAAGACACTGTCACGGTTTTGTAAGAACACTCAGCCAAATTAGGTAAGGTTAAGATCAGCTTTATTGAAAATAAATAATCAGCAAGGAAAGATCAACCTACTCAGGCCCAGATAAGGACAGTACCGTGGTACTTCCAAAAACTGTCACAGGTCAGGATGAACAGAATTAATATGCAAATGCAAGACAATACAACAGTAACTAAGTAGTCTTGATCCGTAGACTGGATACTGGAACATAGTAAACAACAGTACCAAAGCCGTGGAAAGGCATACCGAAACTAGCGGCAGGTAACTGCAGGGCAAATACCTAGAATGCTAGGGAGTATGGTAGGCAACACACAGATAGGATACTGGCAAGTGACCGGATCCCTAGAACACTAGGGATTATGGTAGGCAACACACAGATAGGATACTGGCAAGTGACTGGATCCCTAGAATGCTAGGGATAGCGGAGGCAACTGATAGGAAACTGGCAAGTGACCGGATCCCCAGAACGCTAGGGATAGCGAAGGCAACTCTCTGATAGGACACTGGCAAGTGACCGGATCCCTAGAACGCTAGGGCTATCGGAGGCAACACACTGATAGGACACTTGCAAGTGAGCGGATCCCTAGAACGCTAGGGAATATAGTAGGCCACACCCTGATAGGACACTGGCAAGTGACAGGATCCCTAGAACGCTAGGGAGATAGTAGGCAACAGCCGGACCGGATACTGGCAAGTCTAGGGAGTAGCAGCAATGGTAGCTACTCGCAACTCAGTCTCCCAGGTAACCTAGGGAGTAACAGGCCAAGCAGGCGCTGTAGAAGAAGTTGCTGAGTAATGAAAGCGAGAGTAACGGAGCTCAAGGTATGCACACAGAAGGACCAGAAGCCAGAATGCCAGATCGGTACAAATGGAGGTAGTCAGCCAGGCCCAGTCAGTAATGGAAACAGGTTCTCAGCCAAGCCAGTTCAGTACACAGGGGTAGTCAGCCAGTCATAGTCAGCAACGGTAGCGGGTTCTCAGCCAAAGCCAGTTCGGTACACACGGAGGTAGTCAGCCAGTCCTAGTCAGCAACGGTAGCAGATTCTCAGCCAAAGCCAGTTCAGTACACACGGAGGTAGTCAGCCAGTCCTAGTCAGCAACAGAAAGCGATAACTCTGGAGCAACAGAAGCATAGTCAGGTGAGCCGGGTCATACACGGAACAGGAACATGCAGCAACTCAAACGCTAGGTACAGGTACACCACAAAAGGGCACTGAAAGAATGACAGGACCAGGAATAAAAGGGCTAGTCCTGGGCGGAGTCAGAACCCAATGGCCAATAAGAACTGTGCAAGGAGAAACCCGGAAGTAGCAATGTTGCTCTGCCGAAAGGATCACAGGCACCGTGATAAACGCAAAGAGTTGAACTATAGATTTAATGGTTAAAGGAATTACGGGCTCGATCCAAATGTTGGCGTTAAAACCAATGTGAAGAAAAAAACTGCCTTCGCAAGTTAAGCAAGACCGGGTAACGTGAGATTCAAATCTTCCATACCCAGAAAGGCTAACGAGCGATGACCAACAAAATACACGTTAACCTTCAACCTGCGTTGCATAGAAAATCTTACCTAATAAAAATGTTACCTAGCACCACAGCCAATCACAGAACTCCATAGTAGAAAGGTCAGTCAGAAAATCCAAATTCGACGTCGACAGTTCTGAACAGCATTCTCTGTGCTTCCCTACCCAGACAGTAGGGGAACGCAGAGAAGGCTTTCAGTACCATGGACAGCTTTGAATGCCATAGGGATGTGCACTGCTCACCCCTGTGGCATTCGAAGGTTTAAACAGAAATAATACAACAAGCACTACACAATGCCCCCCCCCTTCGACACCCTCCCCCTTAGTATGTTAACAAATATTGCATATATTCGACATACTAACTCCATCCCACATTCACCTTATTGACTCATATAGTAGTGGAACCTGTCTTTTATTCGACAATTAACCCTTTGAGTACCAGAGAGGTAGGAAAGCATTGCTTAGCATGTTTCCTACCCCTCTGGTACCCAAAGGGTTAATAGGCAATATATGCCTGTATATGTATGTGAACAAGTTATGTCTTATTCATGTAATGTGTTTAACTTTAATGTTATATACATTTACTGCCTTCTTGATGCTGTGGGCTTTACAGCAGCCCACAGCACCAAGAAATGAATGAATGGAGGTGAAGGCACCACGGTCCCATCATTCAATCAGTCAGCCAGGTCAAACTTGGTGACTGATTGAGTGACCAGAGCGCAGAACTGCTCCCACAATTGCATCTTTAGTTAGATTTCATTCATTTCTAATGCCCTACCTCCTGTGTCCCATTGCTATTAGTACTTTTGCTCCACTCTCCTTCAAACGGAGAGTGGAGCAAAAGTACTAATGGCAATGGGACAGAGGAGGTAGAACATTATAAATGGATGTGATCTAAGTTAACCCTTTGAGTGCCAGAGTGGTATGCGTTGCATACCACTCTGGCACTCAAAGGGTTAAAATACAATTGAGGGAGCAGGCTGCACTCTGACTGCAGTGCTTCCCTCATCTTAATTCATGAAAGTGCCATTGCTGCGGGTGGCTATGAAGCCCGCAGCATAAAAAAGGCTGGGGACAAGAGAGGCATTGGAGGAAGCGGGTAGAGGGGAGAGAGACATAGGAGGAAGCAGGTGGCAAGCTTGTATTTGCTGCCCGCTTCCTCCGATACCTCTCTCCCCTCCTCACTTGTCTACATGGACTCGCACACTGAACGACTTTTTGCACGCAGGGGACAATGAAGACATTGTCCCCTGCGTGCAAGAAGTCGTTTAGTGTGCGAGTCTATGTCGACAAGTGAGGAGGGGAAGAGGCATCGGAGGAAGCGGGCAGCAAATACAAGCTTGCCACCAACTTCCTCCGATGTCTCTCTCCCCTCTACTCACTTCCTCCAATGCCTCTCTTGTCCCCAGCCTTTAGTATGTCGAATATATGCAATATATGTCGACATACTAAAGGGGGGGGGTGTCGAAGGGGGGGCATTGTGTAGTGCTTGGTGTACTGTTTCTGTTTAAACCTTCGAATGCCACAGGGGTGAGCAGTGCACATCCCTATGGCATTCAAAGCTGTCCATGGTGCTGAAAGCCATCTCTGTGTTCCCCTAGAGGCTGGGTAGGGAAAAGCACAGAGAATGCTGCTCAGAACTGGCGACGGTGGCTTTTTTACTCTGCCTCCTCTGCTGTTCTCCCAAAAAAACAGGCGTTAGATTTCTAGAGAGAAATGTTGCAATTTAATGCGCGTTAGCCCTAACTCCAACATTTGAATGGCTTTTGGCATCGCTTATACATTATCCTCTATGGGTGAGATCTTGCTGTTCTGGCGACGGGCAACGTGTGTTTCAGAACTGGCATCGCTTCTTACTAGTGGAACATTTGCATTGCTCAGTTGACATTAAAACCAGCGTCGCCAGTTTTTTTCTGCCAACGCCAATATTTGAATCGAGCCCTACATTTTTTAAAATTTTGTAATACTTATTTGAAAAGGTTTTATTGGATTTTTCAAGATTAGCATGACCATAGTAGCGAGTACAAATACAATGTTTCAGAGATGCAGTAATATTGTTAAAGAAAATCTCATCTACACAATATATAAAGTTGTTATACAGCAATAAGCTTATAAATAAAGTTCAAATAATATGACCAAAGTATGGTAATTGGAAAAAGGAAAAAAGAATACAAAAACAAAACAATAACCAGAAAAATGAGTACAGTAATCAAGGGGTAAGAGATTTAGCAATTTGTAGTCAGCATCATATAGTACAAGTTGGTAACACTGTCTGTTGTCATTAGTTTAATCCTTGATTGACAATTTGCCAGAGGGGTGTCCATCGCATTGTAAAGCAATACATTGAACTTTCCTCTGTAAAACAGATTATTGCAGGGCTGGATTTTGTTGAAGGTTATATGTTTATTGCTGAATTTTCTTACAGATTACTGCTGTAATTTATTTGGGAATGTAAAGATAAAACTAGTGATGCATGTATCATCTCTAAAAGACTGCAGCCCAGACAGAAAACCTCAAAGGGAGCATTTTAAGAAAGGAAATGCAAGTACCTAACACAAGGATAGATTTCTTTAAATGCAACCGATCTACATTTATTATGCATTAAGTTTACAGTGACTGTCCTTAGAGCTTTACCCTTGTGTTTATGCCAAGCTTCTCCTATGCAGACTGATTACAGATTATTTCTGGGTAAAAGAATGTCAGGTTCTGTTGGCTAAATTGAAACAGCTAAATAGCTATCAGCTAAATATCTCACTTTTATACATATTTATTCCCAAAATTATGCATTTTATGCCAAATCATGAAAATACATTTTTTTTCTGAAAGTCACTAAGTAATATCAGGGTGAATACAAACATTTCAGGATGAAGATGAAAACATAGAAAGGAACTAGTAGTTCAGTCAATTCCGAGCATGAACACTAACACCTCCTAATAATAAACCCCACTCCCCTTCTTAATGATCACTATGAATCAACTCTGAGGGGACCGGTTCTGCCAAATTAATATTTCATTACATAGTAACATATCCTATATGAATACTATATCAATTTCACTGTTCATTGGTAATTTATTCCATCAGTGAGTGGCAGCAGGTTACACCAATGTTGCCTCTGGATCTCGCACTAGTAGTAAGGGTCAGCAGGGTAGCCCATACCATCAGTATGCCACTTTATGTATGCTAATCCCACAAAGCTGTAGATGAATGGCTTGTATCCCACTCATGGAAAGCTGACTTTCTGTCTGCTGACAATGTCTGCAAACAATAGCTGTCTTGACAATAGTGGATATGGTGCATGTACCCTGCTTTGCCCAAGTCCTAAATCTACATTTTACTCAGTCCCTCTCAGAATCTGAAACATTCAAAGAGATTATAAATATTACCCACAAAATATGTCCACATATTAGTTGGCCCTAAAGCATGAGAAATGCATTATATGCCTTGCAAGACTGTAATCACCTGCACCATCACAGCTTAAAATGGAGGTCCCTGGTGGAAATCTACATTGTACATGCTGGAGCATTTATATGAGTAGAACAAGGCCATTAGTGAATTTGCAGTGCTTAAATGGAAAGCTTTGGAGGGGCTTCTTAGTCACTTAGCCAGTGACAGGTAATGAGTTACTTATGTTAGCTGCTGAAGTAGACCTCCTTGTTTGTTGTGCTGGCGAAGGAATCAGTGAGATACTTCCTATAATATATTTATTACAAGAAAAAATTAAGAGCATGACCAATGATTCTTACAATAATGCCAGCACAGACATGAATCAGCTGGCGTATGACATTTTAGCATATTTTAAGCAGGATCTCAAATAGTTTCCACTAAAATTTGTGCCAAGGCTTGAGAAGACGAATTTTGATGAGGATTCTGTGACAGCATATGAAGCCCTATAGATAGATTGCATTGTAGAGGATGAGAGAGAGAGAGGTAGGGGCAAAGAAAAAAAACTAGAAAGCATAATTAAAAGAAAATAAGGGTTTATACCCTCAGCAACACAAAAACAACAGCAACATCACAACATTTTGCAAAACACATGTACTCATCAACACAATTAATGTGTTTCAGAGGCAGCACTCTAAAATGTGTTACTGGCATACATTTATAGGAATTGCTCTGAGAAAATGGGTTGGTAACTGATGCACATAAGTACTGTAGTACCAACAAGTGGCACCATTGCATTTTAAATGATTACAGCCTACTTACAGAATAACTATGTTCTGGGCAAAAATGATGACCTACGCAAGTTCAAACAAAACAGTGTACGGCCATCACTTGTGTGCACTGCTCTGGAAACCCACAGTTTCCAGCCAGCAAGTGTACAAGAGTATAGTCACAGCTGGCTTTCAGTGTAGCTGGTTATATAGTAAATCACCATAGGACATCTCTGTCCAGCAGCACTTTAGGCAGACTCACCGTTTTAAAAATAAACCAGTATCTAATACTATAAGAATAAGTAGCATACGTGTAGAAAACACACAAAACAGAAAGGGCACATACCGTAACAAAATCATTAAGAAGGAGAAAGAGGAGGGATCTGTACATTTGCCATCATCCTTGACAACCAGGACAAGTGATATGAACATTTGACAACAATAATAATACAAAGTTATATTAGCTGGTACTGCATATAATTTGTTCCTATTCTTCATCATCCTCATCTTCATATATTAATCACCACCATCAAAATCCACCACATGTACTTCAATATTTATTTCTTTAATTATCTTTATATTTTGGAATTATGATGATTATAATTGAATGTCTTAATTGTTTATGTTGTTTATAAAGATAGTTCTAAAACAACACTGTTAAGAGTATTGATATATTTTGATTCAGGTTACACAAACAGCATACAGAGTACTATTCAGCATTCGCACACACATTAAATCTTATATATATATATATATATATATATATATATATATATATATATATGTTTGTTTGTTTGTTTTTTACTTACTTTGGAGGAGGGCCTGTCAGATCATTCCAGCTCCACATAATAATTTTTTTTAACTATTAATTCAATACTTATCTGTCTGTTCTCTCTAGCCAGGTTTTGGGTACCCTCCTGGTGGAATTGCCACCATGCTGCCTGTGCAGTAAATGGTGTGGATCACTAGTAGTTCAGACCACCCCAGTAATGTAAATGAAACCTTTTTCTGGATTTGTCTGGGCCCTGATCATTGAGGCATTCTGTTCTAGCAGCTGTGCCACTCAGAGACATCTGGACCATTTGGCCCATCTACTCTATTTTTCCTTCTGTAAAAACCTCATACCTGATCTTCTTTTATGTTCAGGAAAGAATTATTCCCATTCCATGAATTTACCTCATTGTATTTATCCCTTAAAGACCCTTGACAGTCATGGCACGTCATGGGTTGTTTTGCGTTAATGACCCATGACGTGCCAGGACCATTGTGGAATTCTGGGCTCCCCGCCAGGCTACACGCTGTCCAGGATCCCGGAACCCTGAAAAAAAAATACCTTAAGTGCACTCGGCTGGTCCTTAAGAGGTTAATCTCTGCCACTTTTGCTGGTAGGCTATTCCACTTTTATACCACCCTTTCAGTGAAGTAAAATATTTGTACATTACATCTAAGCCTCTGACCCTCTAGTTTTTATGACCTTTCATCCTAACATTTCTACTTCCTTGAAATTACTTCACTCCTGTACTTTGTTGAATCCCTTTATGTATTTGAATGTTTCTATTATATCCCATCTCTTCCTCCTCCAAGCTATGCATGTTCAGATCCTTTAGTCTATCATGATATTTATTTATCCTGTAAACCAGTCACCATTTTAGTAGCCTTCTCTGAATTAACTTGAGAATATCTACATGCAAGGGGTATTTCTAGGTTCCAAAAAGATGTGGTGCTAGAGCTCATGGCATAACTCAACAGACAGTCTGCCACCTGCGGTAGTAATCATAATGCTGTAGTGAGGAGTGGATTATTCTCACATAAAGTAACTGTTTACTTTACTTATTTAATTATAATGCAAAGCAAATAGTTAAGAAGAAAGCCATTTTATGGTCAACACTTGCCATTTTTTTCTAACGTAAGACACATTGGAGCATATTTATAAAAGTAAACTGGAGTTATTCTTGACTAAACTACCTGTGCCAAAGGGGATAAATAAAAAATACCCATTAAACTAAAATGGCCTTTTAACCCCATTAAATGCAAGCAATGCACTGGAGACCTCTCTAGCATTCAAGAGGTAGAAATGTTCTATTCAAGTGCATTGGAATTTAGGAATTTGTGCTTGTCCATTTGTGCAGTTGATTTACTCCAGAATATCACCCGTTTGCTTTTATAAATATGGGCTACTGATGTATACTTGACACAGCTCGGTGTTATTAATATATAGCACAAAAATCTAATTATTTGTGCAGCTGAAACACATTGGGGGTTATGCATTAAGTCATGATAAAAGGTGCTAAAGGGGAGATAACTTCTCCAGTGAAATCACTTCTACAGTTGGATAAATCTTAGTGCATTGGCTTCATAGAATAACATAGGAACTGGAGACTGTTATCCCTGAGGAGTCATTTTCACTTTATCACTCAACGCATAACCCCCAATGTATTAAATGTTTTATTTACTGACAAATGAAATGTAAATACATACACCCTGAATTGCATTTACAATGTAACTTAAAGGGATAGTAATGTTTCACAATAAAAGCAGCTCCAATTAATCTTCATAGTATTTGGGCCATGGAGAGTTTTATTTCAATACGGTCAGAATTGTAGTTCAAGAGTAATTGAATGATAAAGTATCCCCCTTCCGCTCCTTTTACTGATGTAACACTGCTCACCTCAGAACAGCAGGACTGTCTGGATAGATCGCAGAGAGGGACAGTCTTCAGTTAGCATAAGGGTAAAACTTGAAAAACCTGTAAAGAGAGCAGGGTTTTCCTTATGTTCACAGTAAGAAGACTGTCCCTTGCTGTGAGCTGTCTGGTCAAGAGACCAGTTTCCACATCTGAGGGGAGGGGGCTTACACTAGATAAAAGAGGCGGAAGGGAAAAACATTATCATTCAATTACTCTTGAACTACAACTATGACAGTGTTGCAGTAATACTCTGCATGGCTCAAATACTATGAAGATTAATTGGAGTGCTGTTTTTGTGAAACATTACTGTCCCTTTAACATAGGGAAATAAGTGTATTACATTGCAATGTACATCTTTCTTTTTTCATTAGGTTTCCTCCTATTTATTTTCCAAAGCCCATTTTTTTATTATTCGTTATACAGGCCTTGTTTGGGGGCATCAGGACCCCTCTTAACATCAGGCATGTCACCAGTGATGTGGGAGGCTTTCCCAGTATCCTGCCAATCCATCATGAATGTTTGGTTAGGAGTGGAAGCAGGGGAGTGTTCTGTTTGTCTTTTGCAGTTGTCTTTATTTAGCTTCCAGCCCTGTCGTCTAGGAGATCAATACCTGGGGGGACATAAGGAGGGGTCCTGATGCCCCCCAACAAGGTCTACTTAAGGAATATTAAAAAAAAAAATTGAAGGCTGGAGAGCCACACTGCTCTCCATGGTCTTCTTTATGTAAGAGTCAGAGGTGGCTGGTGGCCTTACATACAGGGCTGCCCATGAACACACCCTGGGCTTCAGCCCCCTTAGCATCCCCCCTCCCAGCAGCATCCCTGGTCTCCAGTACTGTACATAATCCTCAAGGGGAGATTTAACCAGATATCTGTAAAGATGACCACTTCCCTCTTTCTGCTACTAATGCCTCCAGCTATACAGCCCAGCACCCTTCTTGCATTCCATGCCGCTTTGTAACATTGCCTGCCTACCTTTAAATCATCAGAAATAATTTCTCCTGAGTCCCTTTCCTCTGTTGTCACAGACAGCACAGCACCCATAATACTATATTCTGCCTTTGGATTTTTACATCTCAAGTGCATTATTTTACATTTATAAACATTAAAGCTGCCATACTCTTGTTGATGCTGTTAAAATTACTGTTACTTTGATAATGTCCATCAAACTTACTAGTGACACATTCTAGTGTTGGTGGTGTAAAATGTAGGTGATGTACCTGATAGTGAGAGTAAAAACACCAGTTCTCAAAGTAATGCAGAATGTTCGGAAAGTCCCTCTAAGGGAAAGTAAAAAGAAATTGTTTGAGACTTCAAAAAACATAGAAGAACATGAATGTAGTGGAAAAGAAGTGGCAGGTGATGCAGACAATTACTTAATTATTGATTATGATGTTGATCTGGAATATATCCCTTCAGTATCTCTTCTTCTTGTGATATGGAAGAAGTGGAGAGAGATGATGACTGGCCATAAAAGTAGATAAAAGGGAAATGCTCAATCTTCCATCACCAAAAAAGAGCACTATGCCTGGTTATAAACTGTTTTAGAAACTATTTTAGGCATCAAGTAAAGATGCCTAAAAATACACAATCATCCTGTCAGTCATCATTGTCATCGCTTCCAAACACCACCCAGACAACCAAATTGTTGTTCAGTAATCAGTAGCACAGGTCATCCACAGCCACAGCCCTAGCTATGATGAGTGCTTCTGCTGTTACTGGAAGTGCAACACCATTAACACCTACTAGTATTAAAATTGCAACATCTAGCCCTAGAAGTAGTAGCCCCTCAAGAACCCCTCAGTTTATGAAGTCTACAGTATGTGATACTTCATTCACGATACAAACACTAAACATGTTGCTATCTGTTGTATGTGTAAGAATCATGTGAGCAGAAGGAGAGCTGGATCACACCTAGGCACATTCTCACTGAGATCCCACCTGAAGAACAAACACTGGTCTAACTGGGAGACACACCTTCAACATGTCAGAGGTAGTATGACTAGCAGCAGTAGAATCACTTCTAAAATTGAATAGGGCTCTAAGGGCGCATAATAGTAGTGCTGTAGATGTGTCAGAGTATGCCAAGTTTTCCTTCATTTACTCTAACACCTATGAATCCTGCTACTGTTCTGCAAATGTAAAACATGGAGAAGTATGACTACTTTGTTGAAGATGACATAGATGTCATAGAGTGCCCACAGCTTTTGCCACCACCACCACCATCCACACCGTCACAAGTTATGTTGTTAAAGCAATAAAGTTATACAGTTCTTCTACTATGTACTGCCATCCCACATTAACTGAGTTCTTAGAAAGGAGTCAACTCAAGAAGAATACTTATCAAAATATTGGCAGTTGACATGCTGCGCTTTTGTTGAAAACAGAGGCTCTAAAGAAATTATGTCATGTGTTGTACCCTGCTGGTATATACCAAGCCACTGTTATCAAGGATGCCTGTGCCAGAGTTGTACAAGAAGATGGTTACTGTAGTAGACAAAGGACAAAGAGACTCAACCTGCCAATACTTTTTAATGCATATGTTGGTGAAGGAGGCAGAGTCTGCCTGCTCACAACTTTCATTTCAGGTTTTGATTTCTCCACATCATTCCTCAGCTGCAGAAGTGCTGAGGAGAGTAATATTGCAGCCATAGAAACCATGGGCATAAAATTAAAAAGTTTTCACAGAAATGTATTGGCAGTGGCAAAAAACAGAACATTTTATGTATTTTCTATGGGTGGGAATGTTCAAAGAAAAATATATTTTTAGTTTTTGGTGAAAATTCCAGAGGAAACTTTTTTTACTTTTAACCCATCCCTCTTGTCTACTCTGGTTTATGGTGTTGTTCACTTTTTCTGTATAATCCCTCTCCTCCTCTACTTATAGCAGCCCTTCTGCGGTTATCTCTCAAGAGAAGCACAACAGTTTTATAGTGCAATTGAAGTTTATGTTCTATACATTTTGAGAACAGTAACCAGCTCTAGCGAGGGGGACACAGACAGACGGGATGGGTTCAGATTACCAGAATGTAGGCATGAATGGTAGGCATTTTGGGTATAGGAGATCTGTAAGATGATAGGGTCCCAATGTGTATTATGTAGAGCTGTATACTTCCACAAGGGTTACAGAATAAGTATAGGTATTAAAAAGAATCATTTGTCATACATAAAATACACAAGTATATAAAAGTATATAAAAACAAATACAACTATAATAATTACATATACAGTACTGTGCAAAAGTCTTAGGCAGGTATGAAAAATGCTATAAAGTAAGAATGCTTTAAAAAATATAGGCATGTTAATACTTTATATTTATCAATTAACAAAATGATAGTGAGTGAACTGAAGAATTTCTCTGAGGAAGTGCTGAGCAAACAGCATGAAACGTGTTAGAATATTGTTCCCACATATGTTTGCTACATTATATCATTGATTTTGGAGAAAGAACGACCAGAAGAGCCGTGTCTTTAGAGAACTTTAAAACGACCAGTCCTAAAATAACCCTCCGATTGTTAAGAACCAGATCCGAGTTTACTACGTCCGATACAAGAGGTATTCTAATTATTAGACTGTCGGGTGGAGAAAGAATCCTGCCAGCGTGCATATAATCATAAGGAGTTGGGAGTAGAAGAACCCTGCCCGCTAATACCATCACAAAGAACCTCAAGGGACAGCAATAAAGGAAACATACTGGATCACAAATACAGGGAGGTAGCTATATACTCTAACAAGAGACTTATCAAAGTACCATATAAGACGGGAGGAAGAGAACCCTGCCCGGTGAATTAGAAATATAACTGACTTTAACAGAAGATTTAACCTTTGATATACTGGTTACAGCTCCTGTTTTTTGGCTATCATTGTAGGAGTTTTAAACTAAACTTATCACATATATTTTTTTTCAAGTCTACAGCTTGTTTGTATTGTTGTGAGTTATTGGCTATCATGAAAGATTTCAGAATGTATCATATAAGTTTCTCTCATTTGCTTCGGTATTTTTTTCATATAATTCACCCCTTTTTTTCTCAAGGACAAAAATGATCATCAAATACTTTTCAGCTGATAGCTTTATCATTTGTTTTATCTACAAAGTTGCCCATACACCACAACAAGAATCGGTGAGATAAAACCAGTGCTAACACTTATCATCTGTAGTGTAATGTAACCTTTTGTTTGACATTTGTTGGTAGGATTGGTTACCCCTAAGGACTTCAGTAGGCCCTGCGTACAAAAGAAAATTGGGGCAGATCAAGTGCATTGAATTTATTGGGCCTTACACCCCTTGAATGCTACAGATGTCTACAATAAATTGCAAAATTGGAATGTTTTAATTTTTTTCCTGTGGAACGTGTAGTTTGCTACACAATTAATCCATTTTCTTTTGCGTACAAGGCACAGTATGCTAATGTGTTTTTATTAGAAACTGTACTCAATGCGCTACACTCAAAGTGAAAAACTCTATACACCCAATTTTTGGTTAATTGTGAAAAATAAAAGGCAGCAAAAGAATAAAAACTAACACCACCACTTTAGTGTTGTGACGGAAATGTGGCGACTATGGGAGATATCGGTGTGTTAGAGATATGGGATCTCATGTCTTCAGACTATTTCTACCCAAAAGATTAACAACCATAGACTTCTGTCTTGCTTCCAAGGAAATGGGCAGTAAGGGTTAAGTATTTGAGTTTGGCCAAGGATGCTGCAAATGTATGTTGCAGTACCTCAAGCCTTTTGTTTCACTTTTCACCCTCACCCAAGCTCTGTGTGTATGGTAGCCACTCCAGTCATTGTAGGTCTGTGAAGTGTACTGAGACCCCTTGTGGTGTGCTAACCTAATCCTGGCCCTTTGTATTGTGTTGTACCATTTGTTGCTAGCCTTTTGTGTAGTAATGAAATCATGTCTGTGTTATTGTAATTGCTGGGACCTTCTGTTGTTGGCCCTTTGTCTTGTATATTGTGATTATATTATCCCTGTGACTCACCTATTGTATCCTGCCTACCCATGTAATTCAATGTAGGTTTTGTGTATAAATATGTGTGGTTTGTTGCAATAAAGTCAGTTGTTATTCTACCCCAAGACACTGGTGTTGTCTGATGCTTGGGGGAAAGTTTGCTGTATGCAGAGTGTGTGCTCTTGGTACCCTGACACTAATTTTGCCTAGTTTGGGGTATATTGCGGTATGCTGTTGGATGTCCATCTGGCTCGTAGCGGAAGAAGTGACCATTGACGGGGACACCAAAGCTGGGTGTCAGCTGGTACCGTCACATTTGGTGGCAAGGGGCAGGATTCGGCTTCTTACAAGGAACTGAAACAGAGACCAGCATCCAGGGGGACATATAGCCACTGGCTTGACCCCAGTCTCAGCAACACAGCAAGCAGTGGATGAAGCAACAGCGAAACTGAGACCAGCGTCCAAAAGGAGATGTAGCTGCTGGCTTGACCCCGGTCTCAGCAACCGAAATGGAGACCAGAATCCAGGGGGAGATATAGCCGCTGGCTTGACCCCGGTCCTAGCAACACTGAAACCAGCATTCAGCTGCTTGCTTTACCCTGGTTTCAGCAACAGCTCATGGGGGCAGTGGAAGCAACGGCTGACTCACCATGCTGAGGCGAGCTAAGTCTGCTTCAGTGGCCAAGAAAGCAGTGACCCAGACCCAGGGGAAGGGAGACCAAAGCAGCAGCTCTCCACCGGCACGGCTACAACATGTCAGAGGCTGAGATAGAGGCTACGTTTTGCCAAGCCCTATGCAGCTACGAACAACGGCGGGCCATGCTAGAGACAGAGGGACACTCCTTCTCCTCCAAGGGCTTCATCCCTTATGCAGAGACTCACGAGAGGGAGAGACAGCTGTGGAGCCCCTGCATCCTCGGGCCGAGTCCACACCGCTGGGCAAGCAAGGTACTGGCATCCTCGATTGGCGATATTATTTTCCTGGATCTCCAGTACAGGGCTTTCCGTGACGTGACCGAATTTGAATGGTTTGGGTTCCCCACAACCCCTCTCCTGTGCTGCGGCTTTGCCTACAAGGGTCCCAGCTTGCTGTGGTATGCCAGGGCTGAGGAGCCGGACTTTGGGAGTCACAGCGAAAGCCGGTTTTGGGAGATTCGCGACAAGTGAGCCATGCAGCTGGGAGTGTCAGAGATACCAGAGGCATGGGGAGAGCTGGAGGATATCGTAACCCAAGAGTGGGGACTTGAGATTGAGTGTCGGGACCTCCAGGAAGGGGTTATTTACACCTCTCCCCAACAGCAAATTTGTATGGACATTGAAGGTGCCGTGGATGAGACTGCGGTCGCCACGAGCACCTTACCAGTGGAAGAGTGGGCTCTTCCTGAGGCTGACTCCAGAGACCTCTTATGGTCTAGTCAGCGGGTAGCAGGTGAAGCTACGGCCACTGCTAACCCGTTTGTTATGGATGTCCCCACAGCATTGAGGTGCTGTATTTCGGGAGTGGATGTGGTGGGCATCACTCTCCAACGGCTGTTTGTGTTACAGGGAGAGGAGGTAGCCAACCTCTCTCCCCAGCGGCAGATGGCTTGTGTAACTGGGGGTGGCGTGGATGAGATTGCATTCGTCACAAGCACCCTACTAGAGGAAGAGTGGACCCTTCCTGAGGTTGATCCCAGCGAACTGTTATGGTCTGGTCAGTGGGTAGCAGATGAAACTACGGCCGCCGCTACCCCTTCAATTAAGACTGTTTCAGCAGTGAGCAGCTGGGTTCTAGGAGGGGATGCAGTTGACATCACTCCTCAGTGGCTGTCGGAAGAACAGGGAGCGGACGTAGTCGACCTCTCTCCTCAGCGGCAGATTTGTATGGGCACTGAGGGTGCCGTGGATGAGACTGTGTTCGCCACAGGCACCCTGCAAGCAGAAGAGTGGGCTTTTCCTACGGCGAGCCCCAGCGACCCGTTACGGTCTGGTCAGCTGGTAGCAGGCGAAGCTATGGCCACCGCTACCCCTTTCATTGAGACTGACTCCAGTGACCTGTTAGAGTCTGGTCAGCAGGTAGCAGGCGAACCTCTGACTGCTGCTACACCTTCCTTTGAGGATGTTCCAACAGCCAAGTGTAAAATAACACATATGTTCACTTGGATCTAATTACTGCACACCCGCCTCGCTGTCAGATCTCCGCTCCACTAGCATCGGAGAGACCCAATTCATAGAAAAACGTATCTGAATACAAGATGTCTCCCACAAACACCACAAAGTCCCGATAATATAAATCAGGCTCTAATACGGTACAGATGGGAAAGAAATCCCGTTGTATAGCTCTCTGTGCTGAGTGTCTCACACTAAAAAGCCGTGGAGCAAAAACCTTAAAGCGGAAGGGATATGTAGAAAAAAAACCTACAATTGAGCAAAATATCAGTATGTTGGAGCGTCTAAAATGCCCAGCACTGGAACACAATTGGCAAACAGACAAACTTATAAAGCTTTAAAGGGATAGTAACCCCCCCCAGAAAACTTGAAGACAAATGCTAGTAAGAAGCACAACATACCTAACACCTTTATCCCCATCTCTCAAATCGTTATGGTTTGAGAGATGTAAGAAGAGAAAGACCTCCGCTCACTCCCCCTTCTCATGCGTCCGCTGTATAGTGGACGTCATGAGATACTGCTTCCGTGACCAGACGGCGGCTCTGCAGGAGCGCTGTCATCTCGATATCTCGGTATAATTACTTCATCGGAATGGTCTGAAACGTGTGCCTGGCTTGCAAGAACATGTTGTAGACCATACCGATGAAGTAATTATACCGAGATATCTAGATGACAGCGCTCCTGCAGAGCCGCCTTTAATCGATTGACCAGATTCTGCCTCTGACAGCTTTACAGCTCGTCAGGCAGAAAGGGGAGGGAGCGGAGGTCTTTCTTCTCTTACATCTCTCAAACCATAACGGTTTGAGAGATGGGGGTAAAGGAGTTAGGTATGTTGTGCTTCTTACTAGCATTTGTCTTCAAGTTTTCTGAGGGGGTTACTATCCCTTTAAGTGAAATAAGTGCTGATAAGCCCTGACAAATTTAAATAGCATATACTAGTGCTAGTAGAATGGTATATAAGCTCACTGAACAAAGTGATATATCATATCAAAAGGTCAAAATACAATATCACAGAAATAAATGAAATATAGAATAACAATTTATTTAAAAAAAATACATACATACATATATATATATATATATATATATATATACATAAATAAAAAACATAAAAATATATGGATAATGAAAAAATAAGTTTGGCCCATGTAAATATAAGTTGGTGTACACTTGTTTGAATGATAATAGAGCTGTGAGTTAAAGACAAAATCGCCTAGCTTAAAGTGAAGATGTATCTGTGGATCATTCAA
This sequence comes from Rhinophrynus dorsalis, assembly GCA_037306005.1. Taxonomy (NCBI): domain Eukaryota; kingdom Metazoa; phylum Chordata; class Amphibia; order Anura; family Rhinophrynidae; genus Rhinophrynus; species Rhinophrynus dorsalis. The sequence continues at coordinate 150,698,823 of CM074719.1, read as the reverse complement.
TAATAACGGAAGAAGTGAATTGTTGAAAATAGCTCATTCATTCACTACGCCGAGACTTAAAGGCAAATGGAAAAGATAATCAGATAGGTGTATAACTATTACAGTCCAAGTAATGGATGTAATGATGAACTCACCACCACCATCTTCACTCAGACTTACAAGTATTAGCTTTCATGCTGTTATGTGTATACGATGGAATCTCCACTATCAATCCGCATGTGCTACAGATGTCCTCTTCATTCCCAATCTGCATATGTTGTTAACGTCCACACTCCTTGGGCTTTCAATTGTTGAGTTGTTCAACAGCGAATAAATCACACAGCTCCAATGTTCACAAATGTAGTTTTGTAGTTCAACCAAAAATGTAATAATGTCCATGAAAAATATACAGTAAATATTAATAAAATCAACATGTTTCAGAAGGGCACCCCTTCCTTTCTCAAGGGTATTAAGTTAGGGAGCTGGAATTACATCTGCAATATTTAATGTTTTTATATATTTTTTTTTAATATGCATAAAATGTTTAGACCTGAATTCTCAATCACCCCAAACTATACTGCACAGGTAGCAGAATAAATATGGAATCAAATTATAAAGGATAACAATATATGCTATGTAAATGGCTATATTTATCAAAGCAAAGATGGGACAATTCCTGGCTAATTATCACGCTGCCCGTGCTTTCGCTGGCGACATTGTTATGTCAAACCTACTTCCTGATTCTCTTTTATTGGCTACTGTGGATTGTCTCCACCCAGCTCTAGCCTTTTTATACTGAGCCCTGTCACTTTAGCGCTCCCCTTTCGTGGTTTACCAGTTGCCAGTGCTTGTTCCTGTTATTCGTGTGAATCCTGTGTATGACCCGGACTGTTTGATTATTCTGCCTGATTTACTTTCCTGTTCTGTGTACCAACCCGGCCTGGCTGACGTTCCTGCTCTGTGTACCGACTTGGATTGGCTGGCGTTCCTGCTCTGTGCACCGACCCGGCCTGGCTGACGTTCCTGCTCTGTGTACTGACTCGGATTGGCTGACATTTCTGCTCTGTGTACAGACCCGGCCTGGCTGACGTTCCTGCTCTGTGTACCGACCCGGATTGGCTGACGTCAGTGCTCTGTGTACCGACTGGCCTAGCTGACGTTCCGGCCCTGTGTACCTCCCCGGACTACACTACCCAGTTGCCTGCCATTCGGAGGTCCTTCCTCCATACCTGTGCTGTCCCTGATAGTCACTGTTACCTCCATCTATCTACTTGCAGCACTGCTTCGTGACCCTGCGTTACTACCTTGCACTGTTATCCTTTCACTACAGTGTTAGGTGTTGTGGTTGCACCCAGTACGCTTGACCTGCTTGTTCTTACCTACCGAGGTTGGGTGGTTTCAGGGCGCCTCGGTTGACCTCTGGTTCTAGGCAGTATTGTCCAGGTCTGAGTATCCTTTCACCTTTACAGTTTGGTGCTACAACTTGTCAGGGTCACAGCTCTGCTCTGTCGTCCGGGAGTTTCCCGTGACTCTCTGTCTGTCGGCACCGTTTGTCCTCATCACATGGCAGTCTGCCTTGTGGCCTATAGTACCCTACAGTCTGTACCCTTCCCTAGATTGCTAGGTATTTGTCTGCTGGTCTCCTGTTTGGGGCCTCATTTGTTCAGTTTGCCTAGTCTCTACCCTACTGTCCCCTGGGATAGTAGAGGCTTCCACTCAGGCACCTATGGGTGGCGTACCATTTGGGCTTACTCCCTGCGTAGGGAGTCTCCGTTGTCCGTGGCACTACTAGGGCCTGCTGGCGTTCCTGACCTAGAAGTGTCATTGCTCATTGGTGTACCAGATTCACACAAACTGTGACCTGACCTGTGTCAGTGTTGTACCTTTGGCACCTGCTGGGCCTGAGTGGGTTACTACGCTCCTTGTGACCTGACCTGTGTCAGTATTGTACCTTTGGTACCTGTTGGGCCTGAGTGGGTTACTACACCCTTAGTGACCTGACCTGTGTCAGTATATTAACATCTGTATCTACTGGACCTGTGTTGGTTACTATCTATTTTTGTAGCCTGACCTGTGTCAGTATTGTATATTTGTATGTACTGGACCCACGAGGGTCACATGATCATAGTGCTATTAATAAAACTGTGTTTTACCAAACCTTCTGTTTCTGTAAAACCATATCACTAATATATCTGTAGGGTAATTGTTAAATAAAATAACTAAAATTAATGATGTACCGCTTTAGCCCCAGCACAGTCCCCATTGTCCTTCACTGTCAATGTATCTTAAACAGGGATAGACATTTCTCTTTCCAACCTTTGTAGACTACAACTCACATTACCCCCCAACGAGGGTGAACATATGTCTCTGGTCTCCCAGGAAAGCCCTAGATTTTAAATGCATGTCCGTTTTCCAGTAGCCCCCTTCAGGGACAATTTAATGTCCCTGAAAGAATCTTCCAGAGTTTTAAACCCTAGAAAGCGTGCCACCCAAGTGTCCCTCTTTAGGAGGGACAGTCCCTCTTTGAGACACAAATCCATCTATCCCTCTTTTTTAGGACATCAGACCGTGGTGTGTGTATATAAGTGTATCACATTGTTCCACAGCAATAAAACTCACATTAATACTGTATAAACTTCAGTATTTGTGTTTATACATTTGTCTGTATAAATAAAATACCCTCCCTGGTCTTGTTCTAAGCCATTTATTCAGTTACACAAAGAGGTATCAATAGGTCATGAAATGAATTCTCAGCAATGCCCTGCCCACCAGCCACACCCCCCCCAGCAACACCACTTAAAACACAGGTGCTACCTTTTGGCCATTGGAAATGTTGGGAGGTATGTAGAGAGACGACTGCCATTTGTCTGCTGTGTAAAAAAAAATTTCTACAAGAAAATAGCCTCCACACAGAGTTCTAAACACTAGAGAGACAGGGCAAACTGGTTCCTACTTCTTTATGCCAAATGGGAGTTGCAGCATGATTTTCTTGTACAGTAAGGCTACATTAAAGGGATAGTATTACTTCAAAATTACTATCCCTCATGTTATAGCCCTTAATAAACTGAGTTAAATGACACCAGCGGCATCTCTCAAGCCTTTATGGTTTAAGAGATAGCCGCTTTCAAAGTTTCCTCTCCCCTGCTGTCAGCGTTCTGCTGCCAGCAGGAGAATCCAGTCTCTGAATCAAGAGGAAGCTCTTCAGCAGAGCCGATATCTCGTTATGGAAGGAAACATGATTAATTGAAACAGTCTTCTACGTGTGCTTAGTAACCAAGCACATGTAGAAGACTGTTTCAATGAATCATTTTTCCTTCCATAATGAGATATTGGCTCTGCTGAAGAGCCTCCGCCTGTCCCGGGACCGGATTCCCCTGCTGGCTGCAGAACGCTGACAGCAGGGGAGAGGAAACTTTGAAAGCGGCTATCTCTTAAACCATAAAGGTCTGAGAGATGCCGCTGGTGTCATTTAACTCAGTTTATTAAGGGCTACAATATGAGGGATAGTAATTTTGAAGTAATACTATCCCTTTAAGGATTGTGGCTTGATATCCATTTTCCTGCAGCCCAGCACAGACATCACTTTCAATCACTGCAGTCAATGGGCAGTTTGCTCTATCATTAAATAAGTAGCATGCCTTTATTATAAAAATACATATATTGTAAAGCTTTCCTGTTGATTAAAACAAAGGCTCTTAGTGTAAAAACAGTTTCTTTTTAGTGATCCATATTTCAACTTCAGACAAATCTGTTGTGATATAAAGTAAACAAAGTTTTGATGTCTGGGTTTTTAGTGTAGATTATGGAGTCATCACCAGCACATGTGCACAGAAAATGCTTTGCAAACCTAGGGTAGCTCATCTTATTTTATAATTCACCTAGGATGTTTGTCAGAAGCCGTTGTGCTCAGTAGAGACAGCTTCAAGTGATGCAGTCATGCACAGTAGAGACTGCTTGAACACACCGTGGCTGATACATAGCGGGGCGCTCTGAATTCAGACCGGAGTCTTCCCTGCGCACCTTCATCCCAGGAAGGTGCACAGAGAGGACCATGGTATGAATTTCGAGCACCCCGCTCTGTATCAGCCGTGGTGCGTTCGGCCAGTCACTACTGCGCATGACTACAGCATCACCAGTGTTGGCCTGTGTACACGGGCCTTAAAACTAGTATATATATATATGTGTGCGTGTGTATATAAATAGGGAAAATAGAGGACAAAAAATTGAGCCTTAGTGAACCCCATATGTTACTTTGAGTGGAAGAGAAACATTGAATGGCAAAAAGGAAATGTGGTCACCAGTCAAAGACTGGTTGTGGGAGATTGGAGTTGTAGACTCCAACTTCTGGTGAGCCAGAGGTTGTCTATCCCTGATCCAGATCAAGGATGGGCAGCAACAGGCCATTCAGCGGTTGTGGACTACAACTTCCATCGGCTCCAGCCAGCCAATGACTGTCTGGGATCTCAGGATGCCCTTCCTTGATCTAGTGAGTGAATTATTTATATCAAGTAACAGGTAAATAACTTCAGAACTTGCTTAGCAAAGTAATAGAAATTTGAATTGTAAGCCAAAAAAAAACAAAAAAAACTTGCAGCATATTGAACATAAGGCTGCCGTTTTTAACCCTTTGAGTGTCAGAGAAATGTAAAGCACCTGCTTACAGTCCAAATTATGGATAACAATGCCAAACATATGAGACACATATACAAACTAATACAAATGGGTGGAGGGCTCTGATTGCGAGAGCTTAAAATATAGACCTCTATGAAATTCAAATGGTTAAGGTAAACAGTAATTAAACGGGAATAAAAAGTAAGAGAGGTGGTTAAATTAAAGGTCATTAAAGTATGTAAAGGATTAAGTAGATTAAGCTGAAGTATGAAACATTGCAAAGAAATGTGATGAAGTGATTTCTCTCATTCAAGAGGTTAAAAAATTAAATCAATAGAAATGTTGGGATTGTTTCATTTCATTTCTGTGGTACAGTTGGTTTGACTCATAATCACTCCAGTTTTTCTTTTTTACATGAAGCCCATTTACTTTCACATTACAGGTGTAAACTGTACCCTCAGTTTCCAAGGCACATGTATTGATCATGTACTAAACTCTAAAAAGGCATGTATAGCCAATTTTCTTATACTGGGACTCACTGCAGAACCGAAACATAGAAAATCTCTCAAACAAGTATATATATATATATTTTTTTTTTTGCAGTTGAAGCAACCCTTTCCTTTTAATCTGCATATTTAAAGATTTGTGAATGTTTGTGTTAAATTTATCACATAAATGCAGTATTACTGAAAAAAGATATTTAGAAAAAGTTGCAGAAAATGTTCAATGTTAAGTAAGCTTATTAGGCATACAAAAATATTTATAGGTATAATTCTAGTGCAAGCAACCAACTGAAAGTTAGCTCAGTGGTAAATGCCCTAACTACAGACCCTACTCAAAACCTCAAGGTTGCAGGTGCCAATCCTGGCAGGGTCAACTCAGCCCTTCAACTGTCTGAGATCAATAAATGAGTACCATTGATTGGGTAATAATAATATATATTATTCAGCTGCTGATTTGGTTAATTCTGAAAGTGATTTGAGTCCCACTGGGAAAAAGGCGCTAAATGATAGTTATTATTATAACCCATTACTGTCTTTCCTTTAGCTCATTTTTTATTCCTCTCCCTCAGTCTGATGTATTAACTAAAAATGGAGCAATTCTGGGACAAACAAACTCATTTAAACCAATGGGAATATTATTTGTCTATTAACAATGCAGTTTGTTTGCCCAATATTGCTCTATGTACATGTAGTCCATCAGTCTCTGTATTTCTTGTCTTCCCTTTTTAGTGAGACATGCAGGAGAGGTATTGAGTGACTCTAACGGCCCCTGGGTTTAGTGTATGTGTTACACACTGCCCTGCCGCATTACTCACCAAATGCCAGACAGAAAGTCAAATAAGAAACAAACATCAAGCATAAATCAGAGGTTTTGCAATTCTGGAGCAAACCAACTGCTCTGAATAATTAATATAGCCCATTGCTTTCAGAGAGGGATTAAAGGGACAGTAACGTCCCATAAAAACTTTTTATACTTTTATGGAGCAGAAGAAACTAAGAAGAATGATGCAAACCCTATCTCTCAAACCACTATGGTTTGAGAGATATAGGCACTGAAGGTTTGCCCATCTCTCCCTTTCTCCTGATGTCAGCTGTAAAGCTGACAGCAGGAGATTCAAGTTGTATGATTCGAGGAGCATCTGCAGCAGAGCCAAAATCTCGGTATTACAAAATAATTACTTCATTGGAAATGTCTACAAAGTGTGCCTGGTTTGAAAGCACACTTTGTAGACATTTCCAATGAAATAATTATTTTGCAATACCGCGATTTCGGCTCTGCTGCAGAGCCACCAGCTGGTCCCCGGACCGGAATCTCCTGCTGTCAGCTAGACACTGATGTCAGGAGAAGGAGAGAGAGGGGCGAACTTTCAGTGCAAATATCTCTCAAACCATAGCGGTTTGAGAGATAGGGTTTGCACCATTCTTATTTTCTTGAGCTCTACAAAAATATAAAAAGTTTTTATGGGACATTACGGCCTCTGTCCAGCATTCAAGCAGTTAACAGTCCAATTTCAATCAATGGGAATTTTGAGAAACTTTATTTCTCCCCTTTGGTGGTGTTTACCTAAGAATTGCTGCATGTTTTCTTTATGTACATATCACCCTAGATGCCAGACAGAATTCTGAATAATAAGCAACACAAAGCAAGATGTGGCAAATCATATTCACCAGGATATGGGGAACAATAATGGATCATGCTATACTGCACAAATACAAAAACCTATTGAAAATGGGGACTGTAACCCCTTGAATTCTAGAGGGGTCACCAAAGCATTGTTGTTCAATGCTCTACAATTCAAGGGATTAATAGGCACATTTAAATCAATGGGAATTGTGAGAATTTTTTTTCCCCCCTATGGGACAGTTGCCCCAGAACTACTTTGCTTTTGTCTTGTGCATGCCACCCTAAGTGCCAGACAGAAACCACAGTAACAAACAACAAAGCAGAAGGCAGTATGTCATATGTATATTACAAAGTTAAAACTCAAGCAGTTCTGGGACGCACTAATGAAGGAAGTGTGGGGGGGGGCACTTGCCTCCTCCTACACTTACCCCCTCCATATAAACATGGGACGGGGCGGGCTGGCCTGGAGGTCCTGTTATGGCTTTGCCCTTCCCCCCCAAAGATTTCTGAAGGGCTCCCCTGACACCAACTGCACTATATGGAAGATGTTAACCTCTTGAATGCTAGACAGGTCATGTGTTGGAGACTTCTCTAGTATTAACTACCCCTCTGGCACTCAAAGGGTTAAAGGAGATAATTGCACCATGTAAATCAATTGGAATTGTATGAGACTGATTTAATAAGTAGACGTGGAAGCATTCTGGAGCAAGCCACCTTCACTATAAGGGAGAAATAAATTATCATTTGCCCCCTCTGGTGAAATTGGTTTGCCCCAGTTATTCTTATTAAATAATCCTCTAAGGGGTCTATTTAAAATTGCAATAAGGGGTCAATACAGTACCCTGTTTAGCTGCCAGTTCCCTCAGAGCTATGGGAACAGAGTTCCCACATTTTATAATTCACCTATGGTCTTCCTGTTTGCTGTACACATCAGAAAGATCTGCACAGCTGGGTGACAGCACCTTACTCTGTGCACATGGAAGTTTTTTCCTGTGTGCATAGAAATTATATTGGGAAATCCACCATCACTGGGCTTCTAAGTGCTGAGTAAGGAGCTGATGACACTCGGCTCCAGACAACAGGTGAGTTTTATCTTTGAGGTTGCTGACAGTGGGTTTAAAGGGTCTTGTATTTACCCTACACCGTTCTTTTAATAAAATCATTCCTGAAATATCAGGGCAAGTCAGTTTAGCCTCATCTACATTCGTTCATGAGCTGTAAAACATTTTTGACATTTAGAAAAAAAAATCTGCATTGCTTCTAAAACATTTACATAGACATGCATGCAGATTTAGATGCCTTGCCTTATTTTTTTTACAAATCTAAATTATTTTCAACATTGCTAAGTTTTTAAAAACAAAGCAAATTTTTATTTGCATTATTTTTTTGAAGCAATGTTGATTTTTTATGAATAATGCACATTTTCTATTTGTAATACAAATATTTATGAACACAATTGCTTTTGTACTTTTACTAAGTTTCTGTTTGTTTTCTCTGCATTTTTGTTATCAAACAAGATGTTTTGTCTCCTACGGTACAGTGGCATACCTCCCAAGTGTTCCTCTTTAGAAGGGTCAGTCTCAAATCCCTCTGTCCCGCTTTCCCACCATGATGTCCCTCTTTTTAAGAAATTAGACTGTGTGGTGTGTATACAAAGGTATCACATTGCTCCACAGCAATAAAACTCACATTGATGTTTGTGTAACCTTCAGTATATGTGTTTATAAACTAGTCTGTCTAAATAACATATTTTTGTCTTGCTCTAAATCAGTGGTTCTCAATCTTTTTTTGTTCGGGGCACCCCTAACACATAATCTTGAACATTCGGGGCACCCCTAGCATATTTTATGTGATTTATCAAGGGCATAATGAAGGGTACAATACACAAATATACAGTTATTATTAGGTCTTATAATTATAATAACAAAACTAAACATATTGTACATATTAATTTTTATAAATCTTTATTTAGAAGTCCATTTTAGTTAGTCTTTATAGAAAATACGGGGCACCCTAAGTTGATGGCCATGGCACACCAAAGTGCCACGTCACCCTGGTTGAGAATCACTGCTCTAAATCATTTATTCAGTTATACAAAGAGGTGTCAATAGCTCATGGAATACCCCAAAAATTCCTGGTAATGCCCCACCCACCAGCCACACACCCAGCAACACCACCTAAAACACAAGTGTCCCTCTTTGGCCATGTGAAATGTTGGGAGCTATGCAGTGGATTGCCCACTGTTTTGTGGATTTAGACTCGGATATCCTAGAGTAAACCAACTGCACCATGGGGACAAACAAAATTCCTAAATTCCTTTGCACTGTAATAGAGCTTTTTAACCACTTTAATGCTAGAGACGTGTCCAATGCATTGCAATATTTCTAGCACTGGATGACGAATTCAATAGGAATTTTTATTTATTTTAATTTTTTTTATTTTATTTCATAGTTTTTATTTGTCCTATATGGTGCAGCTGGTTTATCCCAGAATACCTCTAGTTTGCTTTATAAATATGGACCAGTGTTCTATATGCAAATCAACTGCACTGTCAAGAAGACAAATACAATTTCCCAAACCTACTGTTTGTTTAGTTGGCACCAGAATCGCTCTATTTTTGTGCACATCGCCCCAAGTGCCAGACAACAACCTGAATAAGAAACAACACAAAGCAAAAGGCAGCGCCTTTAGTTTATAGGAATGGGAGGTGGCATAGAGAGACGGCCTCCTTCAGCTTCCTTTCTTGTCTGAGCGAACTGCAGTTTGAATCTGCAGGGAGGAGGGGGAGGAGAATAGCAATGTGAAACGGCCAGAGAAAGTAGTTGTCTATTTGTTTCAGTGTAGCCCTGCACTGTCTTCCTGGCCGACAAAAGACACTGGTCTTTGTGCAGGCTGTGGGGACTAACAAGTAAGAGACGAGCCAGGATAAGCAGCTGGAGCAGAGAGCACAAATACCCTGACTCAGGGAAGGAAACCCGGCTGGACTGGGAGAGCGAAGTCTTCTTCCCCATTCTTTTCTTTAATTTGCACGTCACCCACCCAAAGCACTACAGCCAACCAGACACGGACTGTGGGCTGGCCGCACACGGCAATAGGTCAGTTCAGGCTGGCGTGGGGAGGACTGGGGATACACTGGAACGTGGGTGCTGCTGTGCTGTAGCCTTTTAGTGGCACACTGGATTCTGCCCAGGTTCAGAGGGCAACGGTTCTGGAATACCGTGCTGTATCTGCCACCCTTGGGGCTGCGTGTGCTGTCCTCACCTGCCCTGGGTACACAAGGAAGCTGGAGGACTGAGCGAACGGCGTAGTGCCACTGACTCTTGCATGTTTCCAGACGCTATGGAGAGTGCCAACCTAACTGCTGGCAGTGCCACCTGGCCGCGATGGGGGCTATTAACTAATCAATAAATTGATCAACTAGGCACAATATAACTTCAAGGTTTTACCCATTCATCTTTCCATATGCTGTTGCTGGAAGACCACTGCGTTAGCAAAGCATCTTTTATAAAGGGGCCAGTCTTGTAATCTAATGGTACTTATTAGCAGTTTCCCTGGAGAAGCAGAAGCTCACTTGGGTCACGGTCCCATCTCATATGTGTAGTCACTCCAATACATTGTATCTCTAGCTACTTGATTACAAGTTGTTTGTTCATGGAGGCAGCTGCTGCGGGGTCAGTAAAAGCCAGGTCTGGCTCTAGGAGTGCTGGGAAAGGTAGCTGTGATGGGGGGGTCGCTAGCCCCAGCTCAGGTTGCATTGGACTCTCTGGATGTGGGCACACCTCACCGCCGTGCCCGGAGTTGCAGTCTCAGTACAAGTTGGACGACTTTGACACTGTGGCCACTGTTGGTGAGTTATAGCTTTCCTACCCGTTTACCGGTTTGTATGTACATTTCATTCAACACAATAATAAGGTTGATGTGCTAAGATAAGATAAACTAGCGCAAACCAGATTCACTATAGGTGACAACTAAACATTCCATCAAATTCTGGTGGATTGAAATAGGGATTTTCACGTCTTGAAATTGCATTGCTTTGCAATACGTTGGAGACTGCTATAGCATGTTATGGGTTAAAAGTCTAATTTAAATATATCGATATTTGTTATTTTAATATTTCCCCCTATGGGGCAGTTTATTTACTTCATTACTTAGTACATCAGGCTCAGTGGGATGTCTTCTTTGGCCAGTGTGTATCCTCATCTGAGCAGTAACATCTGATACAGTTTCAGGCAAGCACTGAATCACTATGACATGCAGGACAGTTTTAAGAACTGTTCAGTCCCCCCAAATGTAGGTTGACATTTAGGATCCTTAAAGTGGATCTTTCACTCAAAAAAATGGCCCTCTAAATCATTATTCACATAGTGATAGGCATAGCAATACTATTATTATTATCGTGAATAAGTCCAGAATTATTGAGAAATACAGCTAGTTCCAAGACTCACAGGCAGGTATCCGTGCAGACATCTTGATGAAGAGGCACCTGTGAGACTGCACTGTCCATCCTGATCTCCTCTAGGACTGGTGAGGGGGAGTTGTATTGTACCTTAAGGTACAGAAAGGGACTGACTGGGCAGACGCAGCAAGATGCCCACCTGTGAGCCTTGGAACAAGTTGTGTTTCTCAATAATGACAGACTTATTCAGGATAATGCTAGTATTGATATGTGTATTGCTATGTGAATAATGATTTATGGGGCACTTTAATTTGAGTGAAAGTTCCTCTTTAAGTTTAATTGTAGCCGTCTTCTTCTTTTGTTACTATTTGTGGAAAATTCATCCACATTTACATGTTGCACCACTTCTCACTGGCCATCTCATCAACATAATAAAGGTGGTTCCTTTCTGTCAAAATTGGATGTTGGAAGTACCAGGTGAGGCCCCTGGCGAATTCTCATGTACATCTATGCATTACAATGCCCCTGATGACATGCACAGGCAACGTTAAAAAGAAGTTAGGATTTTTTTTACAATAAATATAGATAGCTGACATTCATATAGTCAAATACACATGTTCTAGTACTTGAGGTAAAGTCTAGTTCAACTAGCTGGGTGGTTGGATATGATGATCTTTATAGTTCCCAACAGCTGAAGGTCCAAGCATTCAATACTGTCTTTTTTAAGGAATGTGTCAGTCTTTAAAATTGTATCTTATGGACAATATACATAGTTTAATTGATTTTATGTTTTTCTATATAGTCAGTGTATTTTGTGTACTTCAGATTGACATCCTTGATTTATGTAGTTCAATAAATTAGTTAGAAAGTTTATGTATCTATTATGAGTTGTTTAAACAATGAATTTAAATGTCCTGTCTATGCAGAAATATGTGTTTTACTTGTTTAATAAAACACATTTCAGCTATACTTTTTGCTTTTAGGATGCATGTAAATTGTTTATTAACCCCTTAACGACCAGCGGCATGGTCACTTAAGGACCACGGAGCATTTTTTTTTTTGTAATTTCCGGTTCCGGACTCCCCGAACGGCGTGCAGCCGCGGGGGGAGCCTGGAATTCCATGACGGTCATAGTACGTCATGGGTCATTAACTCGGATCGACCCATGACGTACCATGACCGTCAAGGGTTGTTAAGGGGTTAAATAATGGGGTTGGCAAATTATCCATAGTGTTAAAAATATAAACTATAGTATATTATCTAGACAAAATTTCCTGTATTTTGCAATGTCTCTCGTAGCATGCTACTGTACTTAACTCTTTCATGCCAGAGTGGTGTACAACACATTGAGGTACCACTCTAGCATTAAGTGGGTCAACACAGTTTTGTCCTAAGAGGCACTGCCCTTTTTAAAGTGGACCTGTTATGCCGAGTTAATTTATATACTTGAAAACTTTATTCAAAAGTGTCAGGTATCATAACTCACGGATAACCAATGTTTGGCTCTCCAGAGGCTGAGCTATATGGTGTGAAAGAGGCAACTTATCTCAACTTCCTATGTTATTCTATGGAACCTATGCTCTAAGATTTCTCAGGTATGGCTAGATGTTAGTACATTACTTCCGTAAAACAATATAGGAATTGCAGAATTCATTTATCCAGTAATCTCATCTTTATCTTCTCTTTATCACTCCTTTGTGCAGGAGCATCCACGTTTTTTCAGTCGTGGCCACATGATCAGAAAGTGCGAGGGCCACATTATTATTATTTTTTTTTTTATAATGATGGTGAATTTTATCCTGTCAGATATTCAGATATGTTGAGTAATCGATTGATATTTAACAGACATCTTTTCTTGAACTGTACGGTTCTAGCAAGCACGGGATTATGTCGTATTGAACTTGTAGTTCACGTGTGCTAGATAATTAGGTATAAAGCTAGTTTTTAAGAAATCTCAGGTGGGCCTCACCCTGGAGTCAGATGGGCTGTATTTGGCCCACGGGCCAGACATTGAATGCCCCTGTCTTAGTGCAAAAGTCCCTGCTGTTGGTGACTGCAATGTCCATCACCCCTAACTAGTTGTTGGTTGAGGATAATGGGAGTTGTAGCCTCCAACAGATGGAGCGGCATAGGTTGCCTACCCCTGTGTTAACCCTAACACCAGCAGATGCAAGTTTTGCTTTCACTTCTGCATGGTGATGACCACTCACAAAGCATACTGCCTGCACTGAGAGACCATATTACAGAAGGAAAAGTATTAATATATCCAGAACTAGGCATCTGTTGGCTAGCATGATTCACAGGGCCTGATGTATAAAGACCGTGACTTACCAGGTACATCCTCTGTCACTAAGTGACAGTTTTTGCGGGACATACCTGGTAAGTTAATTGTCGCGATGGGGTTTAAAGACATTTAATTTAAAAGGATCCCCCTCCTGCCCCTTCGGGCTGTGTCATGCTTATCCTTGCATGGCCCTGATGGAGAGCAACGAGGGACAAACTGCAGTAAGCAAAGGAAAATCCTGCCCTCCTTCATCAAGGGGGGGCAGGGTTTTCCTTATACTTACGGTCTTAAGTTTGTCTCTCGCTGCATCCATCTGTTCCCACTACTGGATTGCAGTTCGAAGGGGGGGAGGGGGATCCTTTTACATGGAATATCTTTAAAACTATAGCAATGCAAGTTAGTAAAGGGACAGTGATGTCCCATAAACATTTTTTAGAGTTTTGTAGAACTTAAGATTTGTGGCATTTTGCTTATTTTTTAATCTCTCAAACCACTATGGTTTGAGAGATATCATCTGCTAAAGTTCCCCTTTCCCTCCTCTTCTCCTGACATCAGCTTTAAGCTGATAACAGGAGTTCCTGGTTCGGGGACAGACAAGCGGCTCTTCAGCAGAGCCAAAATAGCACAATTTAAAAAGAATTACTTCTTTGGAACGGTCTACAAAGTGTGCCTGGTTTGCAAGCACACGTTTAAGACCATCCCAAAGAAGTAATTCTTCTTAAATTGCGCTATTGCTGAAGTGTCTCCTCGTGTCGGCTGACACAGATCTCCTTCTGTCAGCTTTATAGCTGACGTCAGGAGAAGATGAGGGGGAACTTTAGGTGATGATGTCTCTCAAACCATACCAGTTTGAGAGAGAAGATTTGTGGTATTTCGCTTATTTTTTAAGCTCTCCAAAACTCTAAAAAAATGTTATGGGACATTACTGTCCCTTTAAACCTAGCACAACGTGTTATGCTTACAATAATGAAAACTCTGCAATCTACTTTATTTTAGACATAAGTTTCCCGATGTGCAAACTGCATTCAATGTGACTTGTCTACTTTGATGTAAACAACTTGACTCTCTATTTTTGCTTTAACGAGATAGTATTACTTAAAGATATAGTAATTCTTAAAATGTAAAAAGAAATATGTTGTTTGGTTTATCCTTCTGAATAAAACAAGGGTACTCCCGCTGCTGAAAGGTGTTTTATTCAAACTTGTATTTTTGTAGACACAGTATCAGAGTGGCCTGAAATTGTACAGTGGCACTGTTGCTACACCATCCTATGGAGATTTATGGTCAACTGACCAGAGCTGTCCATAGGATGGCGTACCAACAGCACCATGGTAGAATTTCAGGCCACTGTGATACTGCGCCTACAAAAATACAAGTTTGAGCTGCAGTACTTTTTTAATAAAACACCTTTCAGCAGTGGGAGTACCCTTGTTTTATTCAGGAGGATAAACCCTACAACATATTTCTTTTTACATTGTAACTATTATTATCCCTTTAAAGGGATAGTATTGGTTACTATTAACCAAGTTTTCAATAGAGTAGCTATTAAAAATATAAATGTATTGACCTACCTCCCATCTCTCATACATGTATAGTTTAAGACATATAAGCTGCTAAAGTTCCCCCTCCCTCCCCTTTCGCTGATGTCAGCTCTTTAGATGACAGAAGGAGATCCTGGTCTCGGGACTGTCCGGAGGCTCTTCAGCAGAGCAGAAATAGTGCTACCTGGAAAGGAATACTTCATTGGAATGGTCTGCAAAGTATGCTTGCAAACAAGGCACACTTTGTAGTCCGTTCCAATGAATTACTTCTTTTTAGATAGCACTATTTCAGCTCCACTGAAGAGCTGCTGGCTGGTCCCAAGACCAAGATCTCCGTCTGTCATCTAGAGCACTGACGTTAGTGAAAAGGGGGGGAGGGGGTACTTTAGCAGCTTATATCTCCCAAATTATACATGTATGGATGGGAGGTATGTGATTGATTGCATTTATATTTTTAATAGCTACACTATTAAACTTTGTTAATAGTAACCAATAGTGTCCCTTTAAGGACCAGAAGGGTGTGCAACACATTGCTCTGTAATGCGTTGTATACCCCTCTGGTCCTTCAAGGGTTAATAGGCAGATTCTATTCAAAGGAATGGCTTAAGTATTTAAGCTTTGTCTTTCACCTGTGAGTTTTACAGGCTTCAGTGGAAGTGTGTATTGTCAATGACTTATACTACATATGGTTTCCCCATCTGTGTGTTGCCTCATCTCCCAGTTCACTGCACATGTGCAGCTCTCTTTTACTGTATATAAATGGATGTCTGAAATAGAAATGCAGCATTTTATGACTTTTGAAATATGCCTAAAATATTGAGACCTAGATAAAGGCAAGAGTGGAGAAAGCCTTGGGCAAACCAGCTATACCACAGGGAGCACATAGTTTTCCATTGATGCAAAGTAACAATAATGCATAAACATGAAATTTGTTGATGTGCATAAAAATATCATGTCGTTACAGCTAGAATCTGTAAAGTTATTTATTAGATGTTTAAAGGGATAGTAATACTTAAAATGTAAAAAAATATGTTGAAGGGTTTACTCCCACTGCTGCAAGGTGTTTTGTTCAAAAGTTATTAATTTTCAAAGTTGAATTTTTTTAGGTGCCATATCACAGTGGCCTGAAATTGTAAAGTGGCGCTGTTGCTACACGATCCTATGGACAGCTCTGGTCCCGGGACCATAAATCTCCATAAATCTCCTAAACTATAACATGGTATCATAGCTGATGAGGCTGAAAAAAAAAGACCTGAGACTATCAAGTTTAGCTCATGCCAAATCAACCCTGTTGATCCAGAGGGATACAAAAAATAAAAAACCCAAAACAAAACACTGAAGCCATTTCCAGTTGAGCCCCAAGTGGGTAAAAATTCCTTTATAACTCCAGATGGAGTTGGTTATTTCCCTGGTCAATGTCATGACCCTTCAAAATGTCTGTCTTTTCTCTAACACCAATTAATCTTTTACAGGAACTGCCAAAGGGTTAGACTCCTTATGTGTGTTATTCTGGCTATGCCAATGCAGCGGGCCAGGCTGGAGGCTGGGATATCTAGTTCTCTGGCTACAAAGCTGGGAGTTCAGTATATGTGATTCTATTGCTACCGTGGGACGAGGCTTGGAGGTGGTATTTGTGGTTCTATGGCAACCAACGCAGTGGGCCAAGGCTGGGGGCCAGTATGTATTGTTCTAAGGCTACTGCGGGGGTGGGGAGGAGTAGTTTGTAAAGCTCTATGGCTACTGTGGTGGGACAAGGCTGGGGATCAGACACTAGAATGAAGTACAAGGTGTATTTTTTTTTTGTGTGTGTGAAAATAACCCCAGTTCGCATTTAGGTGTTCCCTATAAATGTGAATTTTGACCTCTTGAATGTGAACCAATTCATTGGAGACCATTCTGTTATTCAAGGGTTTAAAAGGCCTATTTAATTGATATTTTTGGCATTTTTAATTGCTCCCTGTGGTTTAAAAGAACACAAATACATAATATAGGTTGATGTAACTTTTAAAATGATGTACTTACACCTAGCCTAAATGAAATATTCATGTTCTATTACTAAAATACAATACTTGTTTAAATTGTTCAGTTTGGTGAGCATTTATTTTAGTTAGTTTGTTCTATGTGTAATGTTCAGAGAGAAGCTCTGTTAATGTATTGCAGTTAGTGCCTGCTGCTCTTGTATCGTGCACTGGTGTTATCTTATCTCAGCCTTACAGAGAATATGAACAATCAGTGTTGGCTGGAAAAGGCAGAATGTGTCTGCTCCCTGAGAGCATTGCATGACTCGATTTTAGGCCTCAGAAAACAGATAATCTTTATAGGAGCTAGTATGAAGTACAGCATATTTAAAGGGATAGTAATACTTCGTTTTAACTTTATTTTATTTTGTAGGCATTAAAAAAACATGAAGAACGATATAAGTCTTATCTCTCAAACCTTTATGGTTTAAGAGATATTCACAAACAAAGTATCCCTTCCCGTCCCTTTTACCTAGTGTAAGTCATCTCTTCTCAGATGTGAATCTGGTTGTAAGACCAGACAGATAACTGCAGGGTACAATCTTCTTTATATGAAAACAATGAAAGCCCTGCCCCCCTTGACAACTTTTTCAGGTTTTTCCCCTTATCTTAATTGAAGATTGTCCCTCTCTGCAGTCTACCTGGGCACCTCCCTTCTGATCTGGCTGAACAGTGTGACATCAGTAAAAGGGGCGGGAGGAGGATACTTTGTCATTGAATTACTCCTGAACTACAACTCTGACAGAATTGAAATAACAGTCTCCAAAGTCCAAATACTATGATGATTAATTAGAGCTGTTTTTATTATGAAACATTACTATCCCTTTAAGTTCATATAAGCACATGCTAATGTTTCTTTAAATTGGTTGGCTCCAGATTTGCAACACTTTTGTCTTTAAGTATATTTGCCTCAGTGTCTCAAACCTGATGCTATAGAAGGTAAGTTAATCATGCAAAGGAGACAGTGGGCCTTATACACAAAATTAAAATGTTATACTTCTGGGCTAAACCAACCGCATCATAGGAGAGAGACAGATAAACTTTTAAAATTCCCATTAATCTAATTGGGGCTTTACACTCAGTTCTAAAGCGGTCTCAAGCTTATTGCTTCATAATGTGCTGGATACCACTAGATTGAAGGGGTTAAATGTCCCATTTACATCACTGGAAACATTTTATTTTTCCTCTATAAAGCAGATGGTTTATCCCATAATTACTCATTCTTTTTCTTCATGCATAAGCCCAAATCTGTGTAGATGTCTGTAGTATTTGTGGTTTGAGTGTCTGGTGATGCATGTGGCTATGGAATTATCAATTTTGCTCATAAGTAGTCAAATGCATATACATAACAATAAATATCTTATATAATAATTTGCTAAAATGTGTGTAACAATGCAGACTGCACATGACTGCCCCGTGACCGGCTGGCAGTGGCACTGTGTAACAGGCTCTTCAACTAGTTTTATTATAAACACCTTTATTGATCTGAAATAAATGCTTTATATTCCCAGTAATTTGAAGTTTTAACCCCCCCCCCCAGACGCTTTCTGATGATGTCACAGGCTGGTTTTCTCTTTTTGCTAGAACTAAGATACATATGGTTATCTCCATTTATTTTACGGTACAGGGATTAGAAAATTCGAGATTTGTTTGTTCAATACCACTTCTGTCAAGGTGTCAAAGTGATTTAGGCATGCTCCTTATTTTTCTATTCTTACTTATTTTTAACAGGGAGGTAAAGGGTCAGGGGAAGGTTATCTAACCTAATTTTCATATTGTAACCCTTTCAATGTCAGAGGGGTACGCAATGCATTGCTTTGCAATGCATTGTGTACGACTCTGGCACTCAGATGGTTAAGGCTGGGTTCATATGACAACGTGGTTGTACTGCGTTGTTGTTCTGAGCAAATCTCCAGTGCAGAGTCATCTGTGATGGTCCTGTGTCGTCCCCCCCCCCCCCAGCAATCCAAACACTGAGAAGGATAGGGGCATGGGCGGATTGTCCTATTGGGCGATCGGGCATCCCCCAGTGGGCCACTAGATTGTGGGCCAGTTGGGGAGATCAGAGGATCTCACTTGGTCGGCCCACAATATTTAAGAGGAGAGGTCTGTACTGCCACCGGCACAGGCGCTCTCCATGACAGTTCTCGCTGTGTACAAAATGTATTAATACAGCACAATTTTTTTCAGCTTGCACTTATTCAACATTGTGAGTGCCAAAGGGGAAGGAATCCCATTTTTGTAAATTGCATAAACTTAATTAACCCTTTGAGTGCAAGTGGGGTACACAAAGCATTGTTTTGCAATGTGTTGCGTACACCTCTGGCACTCAGAGGGTTAACCAATTGAGTACTGGAGAAGTGACTATCCGATATATAATATAATCAGCTAGTGGGCCAGTGGGCCAAAATCCCCCGTGCTGGTATTCCACTACAATCTGCCCCTGGGTAGGGGTGGAGTGCTGTGCAGGAATTGATTATTTTTTTGGGTTGCACATGTGGGCGTCTGCCATACATGAATGCCTGATGCCCATGTGGGCCTCTATTTATTGGATCTTTGCAGTGAACGCAACGACTTTGTGAATGATCTCCATGGAGGCCCCACAGGAGTTAAAAACTAGAGTGCAAAACTGTAATACAAAATAGATAAACCAAATTAACCAAAACAAGAGATTCTTTTGTGGCACATTCCTTTTGGGGGCAGTTCTGATCTGTGCTAAAAGTCAGTTTATGCTGCAAAACAGTGATTGAGATAAATGAGAAGTTCTTTAAATCTGGATTAAGGACGTAAGGGGAAGTGTGTATTCTGAAGAAAATTTTTAACCGAGCCAAGTTCCCCTTTTTTCCCTGGGCAGATCACCACACCATTGTGTTCAAAAGAAAAATGGAACATTTTGAGGCAAACTAATGACACTGTAGGGGACAAATACACATTCCCAAATGTTCTGCTGATTTAAATAGGGCTTATAACCCCTTGAACGCTTTGCAGTATGTTGGTGATCTCTTTAGCATTCAAGGTGGTTCCTTACTTGTCTTTAACCAGTTGTGGGAGATTGCAGCTGGTCAGAGATTTTATGTGAGTAACATTTCTTATTGTATCCTTGATTCGTGTGCTGTTAGAAACTAATAGGATAGCTCTCCTTGTACCTTCTGTTTGTATTTGTATTTGTCTCCTGTGCAGTTTGTTTGCCTCAAACTTGCTCTAGATTTTTTTTATGCATAAGGCCCTAAGGTCCATTTTCTAGAGCAGTTCATGAGCAAACCAACAGCACCCCAAGGGACAAATGAACATCTCTTTAGATTTGAATGGAGCTTTGAACCCCTTGAATGATAGACAGGTCTCTGGCAAATTGATTTGCAATATATTAGGTTGATGGTGTCTCGTGAAGAGTAACCCAGATGTGGGCTTCTTGCTCTCCGCGCACAGGGAAACAAGTACCATGTCACTGACCAGCCCCAAAATGTATGTCTGGGATTAGCTGGTATCTTCATGCGGAGACACTCCAGAACTGGACAGCTCTTTTGGAAGGGATTTGTCTGATATTTACAAATCTAATTATTATGCATATATGCAAACTTAGTTTTACACTGCGGCTGATCAGTGATTAGCTGTGCAAGAAACAAAAAAAGCCTTTGTTTGTATTAAGAGCCTGTCACACAATTTTGGTTCATTCTGAGGCAAACCAATAACATCACAGGAGACAAGTGGAAATTCCGTATAATTTGCAATGCACTGGAGATCTCTCTCTATTGTTCATGGGGTCAAATGACAATTTCAGTTAGTGGATGTTTGGGGAATTTTGATTTGTATGCTGTGGTACAGTTGGTTTCACCCAGAAGAGCACTGCTTTAGTTTGATGAATATGGTCCTAAGAGGCTTCAAGTCATAAGTCTTGACTTAAAACCCGGAGCCTGTCACTTGCTGTTAGCATGATCTTTGTAATATTTCTTTGTTTCTTGTAGTAGCTCATTGTAATTACCCAAACTTGTTGGTTTCCTCTCACATGATGTGGCACAATACCAATTTAATTTGTTTTGTTGATGAACTTATAAATTACTTTGTTACTATTTTTGTGGTTTAACTTTAAGATCTTGGGATACAATGTATGTATATATGGGAGAGGCCAATGACAACATGTAAAACAGGTGTATGAGTCACTAAGGGTAATTAAGTTTTCTGCAGCTTATAGGGTGTTAATCATTTAGTAGCAGAAAAGATATAGATGTACACTAGCAGCCAAAAGTTTTGGGGCACCTAAATTTTGGCTATTTTTAGTTTATTGCCATATAACTTGACAAAAACATTAGAAAAACATGTCGTCATCATTGGGTATTTCTGAAATCAAGCCAAATATTATAATCTATTTAACAGGGTTTTTTTTTTTGGTTTTTTTTTAGCGTTTGTAGATGTGTAAAAGATTTTTAGAGCCAAAGTTAAAAAAAAAATGCATTTGTTTCATCATCCTATATAATAATTTGCTAAAACATTTGTAACGACGCAGTCATGCACAGTAGAGACTGCCTGTGATGAGGCTGATACAGAGTGGGGCGCTCTGAAGTCTGACTTCTGAGTGTCCAGCCGCGACATGCTGGCACTATGGCCTGTGTACACGAGCTCTTCTACTAGTATTTTATAAATTGTTTTACAGGAAATTTGATGAAGGTAATGGTACCTTTAGAAAGAAAAAACAGTATCCTACATAATACTTCCCTAGGATGTTTGTCACAATGCAGTCATGCACAGTAGAGACCTGCCCGCGTTTGGACAGTCTCTACTGCTCATGATTGCATGAGTGAGGCGATGCAAACCTGCATGGCATGGAGCAGTGAGGTAGCGGCCTCTTAACCCTTTGAGTGCCAGAGAGGTATGCAACGCTTTTACACTAGTATAATACATATGAGTACATTAAATGAGTAAGAGGAAAATTACAGCTAAACACAAACACAGTAGAAGTGTTAAAACAGCCATGGTCCAAAGTGGACACGGTTTGAGGCAGTAGACCATTCTCATGAAGATTTTCTTTGTATGCACTGCTGTTTCGGCTCTAAAGGTGAGCTGTC
This sequence comes from Rhinophrynus dorsalis, assembly GCA_037306005.1. Classification (NCBI taxonomy): domain Eukaryota; kingdom Metazoa; phylum Chordata; class Amphibia; order Anura; family Rhinophrynidae; genus Rhinophrynus; species Rhinophrynus dorsalis. The sequence goes on along the minus strand of CM074719.1, from coordinate 150,676,807 downwards.
TGGTCTGCAGACCAGAATGTAAGTCTGACAGCTAGAGCAGTGATGTACCTAAAAGGGGAAGGAGGGGTAAACTTTACATTGATATTACTCTTAAACTATAAAAGTTATTGAAAAAAGACATAGATGTTTTAGTTTATTTATCTAATACCTTCAATATATATGTCTGCATAACTGAAGTATTCTTTTTCTCTTTAAAGTTAACCTGTCATACTTTCCCAATGTTCTAATTTTATAGAGGATCGTATAGTAAGCCCAGGAAAAATGAGAGGTACTATTTTTGTGCAATAAATAAAACCAGAGCATGTAAATATCACCTTTGCTTCTCCTTCTTTATTCTGTCTTTAGAGGCTGATATATTTCCTCCTCACCACTACTTGTCTCCACATGCAGGATTTGTTCTCTCTCTGACAGCCCAGATTTGGGTTGTTAGGATTATATAACATCCTGCAATTTTACTTCCAAAAGTGAGGCCATCACTGACCTGCAGGAAGTTTTTCACTGCTTCATGCCTGGTGGTTAAAACACGCAAAATGAAAATATATTTTGTTACTTTATATACAATTTCTCTGTCTGCATCTCTTTACCCACAGATACTTGTGTGCATTAAAAAACGAATACATGTATTAAAACATAGACTGTAACCGCATTCAGTCCTGGAAGTGTGTGTATAACAAGGAGACTTCCATACGGGTGTGCCCATATGACTGTAATGAACGGAGGATGAGAATGAGACTGGGCTGATCTAGAATGTCTAGGAAGGGAATGGGTGGCTATAAAGAACTGCAGTAACACCCAGTAGTGACCCAGCTAGTAATTTGTAAATTTTATGGCAAAGTCATAACATTGAAATGAAGGACTGATGTTACTGGAAAGGAAGAGGACCATTAACCCTTTGAGTGCCAGATGGGTAAGCAACGCATTGCAAAGCAATGCGTTGCGTACCCCATCTGGCACTTAAAGGGTTAACAAAATACTTGAGTATCTCTCAATCTACACTCTTCGGGGAAAACTGAACAATACAAAGTATACGCAAAATGTAATTCTGTTGCCAGTGAGAGACATTACATTCTGCATGATAGGTTTTCTTTAACCCTGTGAATGCTAGAGAGGCTTCCATTGCATTCAAGGGATTAAAGTAGATCTGTCACTATACAGCTTAGTCTCATTTTATGTATTTAAAAAAGTGTTGTTTTAGCCCCTCGCAAGGTTGTTCAACCTAAGGCTACATCAGCAGCTATGGGACTCAAACTTACGTTTAGTATTGTGGTAGTTGTAATCCAATAGCACCTGCAGAGTCACAGAGTATGTTTCAAACTGAAACTGATGCACTCTCTCACACACAGACACTTTACTTCTATCTTTAAAATATAACACATTCTCACACAGGGCTGGATTTACATCTCAGGAGCCTGTAGGCACAGATATCTGAAGCGCCCCCCCCCCCCCCCACCCCGCCATCTCCACAATGCTCCAAATCTCCATATTGCCCCCATCAGCTCCACATTGTCCCATCAGCTCCACATTGACCCCATCACCATCAGCTCCACATTGACCCCATCACCATCAGCTCCACATTGACCCCATCACCATCAGCTCCACATTGACCCCATCACCATCAGCTCTACATTGACCCCATCACCATCAGCTCTACATTGACCCCCATCCGCTCCACATTGACCCCATCACCATCAGTCTACATTGACCCCCATCAGCTCCACATTGACCCCATCACGATCAGCTCCACATTGACCCCATCACCATTAGCTCCACATTGACCCCATCAGCTCCACATTGCCCTCACATTGCCCCCCATCAGCTCCACATCGCTTGCCCCCCATCATCCCCATATTGACCTCACATTGCTCCCATTATCTCCAAATTAACCCTTTGAGTGTCAGAGTGGTACACAACGCATTGCTTTGCAATGCGTTGCGTACCACTCTGGCACTCAAAGGGTTAAGCCTCATTCTCTCCCCTCACATCCGTTTCCTACCTCCCTGGTGGTCCAGCGACTGGAGAGATCTGTGCTTCTGCACAGACATGGAGCTGCTGGAGCTCCCGCGCGGCCTTCCCTTTAGTAATGCAGAGCTCTGGGAGATTTTATCTCCCAGCGCTCTGCATTGCTAAAGAGCTGGGAGAGCTCACATCTTACAAGGCGGCGGCAGGCGGCTCGGCGTGGCATGGCAAGCCGTGCCAAGTAAAAAAAAAAAAAACAAAACAAACAAAAAAAAAAACAAAAACAAAAAACAATTGTAGTGGCAGGCGCCCCTCTGTAGGGTGCGCCTGTAGGCAGATGCCTACTCTGCCTTACGGGAAATCCGGCCCTGTTCTCACATCCAAATTTGTTCGGCACACTACGGTTGTTGTGAAATATTTATTTAACCCTCCTTGGATGTTAGATATGTAGATATGTTCAACACATTGCACATATATTTGGTGAAGTCTGTAGTATCTAATGTTTTATTTATCCAGATCTCACTGGTGGTGGTGGTAGGGGGTGCTTCAGGACCCATACCCCCCAGCTATTGCTTTCTCAGTTGATAGAGCTGGTAGTTCAGTGCAAGCAATGCAGGAGCGCAACACCTTTCCCTGCTTCCACTCCTAAGGGAAGTTCTGGGTAGGAGTGGGCAGAATTGAGGAAAGCCTCCCATGTAACAAGCGTCATAATCACTGATGACATGAGGAGGCTTTTCTCAATCAGGGTAGTGTGTTGCTCTCTTGTGTTGTCTTCAGTGATCTCCTGGCTCTATTGGAGGGACTTATCAGAAGGAGTCCTGATGCCACCAATGAGGTTTGATTTAAAGGCATAGTAATACTTTATTATAAAAATTGTAGATATTTATAATAGAATTAGAGTAAACTACTTCCCATATCTCAAAACGTCATAGTTTTTGTGTTCATAGCATTTAAACGTCCCCCTCCCACCCCGTTCTTATACGTCAGCCCTCTAGCTGACAGCTGCAGAACATGGTCATTTGACCAGATGAAGGCTCTTCAGCAGAGTCGAAATTGCAATGTTTATGAAGAAATACTTCATTGGAACGGACTACAAAGTGTGCCTGGTTTGCAAGCACAGTATGTAGACTGTTCCAATGAAGTAGTTCTTCATAAATGTCGCAATTTCGGCTCTGCTGAAGAGTCTCCGTCTGGTCAAATGACCGGATTCTGCAGCTGTCAGCTAGAGCACTGACTTATGAGAAAAGGGTGGGGTGGGGGAAGTTTAAATGCTACGAACACAAAAACTATGACGTTTAAGATATGGGAAGTAGTTTATAGTAATTATATTATTAATATCTACAATTTTAGAGATTTTTAAAACAAAGTATTACTATCCCTTTAAGAATTAAGTTTAAAAAAATGAAACCTGTGTTTTCCACATGAGTACATCTCATTGCTTTGCAATGCACTAGATACCCCTGTGACATAAACACAGTGCATGGGGTAATGAACCTGCAGAACAGAAGAGGAGGGTGAAACCCTAGGCCCCAGTAAGCAATTCCTGGTCACCGCGGGTTGTCTAGCCCTTGCTTTTGCCTTTTATACTTTTGGTTTGTCATTCAGTGGAATGGTTTAGAGATGTTTAGCAATCTTGAACTATGTAAGCTTAGAGGAACTTTGTGCCTCGTGTGTGGCACATGCTGCATAATAGATTACTCTCTCTTGTACTGCAGTTACCTCTTTTCTCCTCACTCCTCCTTCTGAAGCTGTCAGATCATAGTTTCTGCCAAAAGATGGGGTAGGATTAATAAGGAACAATAATCCAATCCTTTCAAGGTGGATACTCCCACTCAAGTGAGAATTTGACCATGTTAATTTAACCTTTAATGTTACTTCTTTTAAGACATAAGTGGTAGCAAAGTAAGCCATGAGTGGTAAACACTATAACAGTCATGGTTGGTCACAAACCTTCCCAAAGCCTCTTCTATAGTTCCAGTTACATAGGTCAATTCAACTGAACACAACTTTGAAATAGTTTATATAAAATCCCAGGTGTCAGGGAGCCCAGGCTCCTAAAATGTTATTTCTGCCTCTTAAATTTCTGGGGTGTATTGCGTACATTTGTATACATGGACCCTCTTCAGTGGCTCCTAAAAAAATCTTTCTTTATTCAAATGCTGTAAAATACCTCCAAACAGTGAATGTTGAATCTCATAGGAGAATATGCAATAATCCAGCAGCTTTATCCAAGGGGGACTCTACATAGGATCAACGCGTTTCGCGTACAAGACGCTTACTCACTGTTTGGAGGTATTTTACAGCATTTGAATAAAGAAATGTTTTTATTTTAAGCTTTGAGTATTCTCATCAATGGTGATGCAAAAGTTCTGTATTTTGTTCTGTTATAGTATGGGGTCTTTTTGGGGGATGCCCATTTTTGCACCCATTTGAGAACTAAAGCCGTTTGATGTCAGCAACATTTATATCTGGTGAATACTGTTGTGGACATTAGTTATGGGCTAAATCAGGAGTTTGAGCACACATATTTGTATGCATTGTTCCTAAAAAAATCTGACTGACTACTAAGCTTATTATATTTCATTGACACACATTGCTTCACAATAAGTAAGCCTGACTAGCACTTCCGAGATACATTAGGCAGGGAGGCCATACAGCTCTGTGCTTACAATCTAGGTTATGAATGTCATAGAAAAAAATATGTATGTTCTTTGGGCAGGCCAAATGGTGTGAAATATGCCCTTACAATGAGCAAAACATTAATGGATGAGATGTGGGATGGTTGCCACTCGGGAGGTTCTGTGTTTCTATGAGGTTCCCTACTTATGGACTCCTTGTTCTTGGTACCCGGAGAAACCAACCATACCTCAGTGACCATACCTATCAAAGGCTGAAACATATGTCTGGTTTGCTGGCATACTTGGCATTTTGACACTAATCTGTCTTTCTGAACACACAGAGCAGGAAAGTATATATGATATTGAAGAAGTAAAATATCCACCCACCTGAGTTGACTGGGGTCAGGTGATGTGAGGTAGAGATAAGTATGTGCGTGAGAATGTATGTACATGCGTGCACCTTCTTAACTGGAATGTTAAGCCCACTGAAATCAACGCACATACATAAGTACTAGAGGGTTGTGCAATTCATTGCACATCCTTCTGGTGCTCAAAAGGATAAATATTCACTTCACATCTCGAATGTCTGAGAATTTCTTTTGGATTTATGTAATTGGTATGAAAAACTATTATTTATGTTTGAAATGTATTTTACCATTAAAATACAAATTATTGCATTCTATCAATGCAGTATTACGATTATGAGTCATACTGCAAAACAATTTTATAGTTTGCACACAGATCTGAAAACTATAGAGAGAACTGGGGGTCTGATTCATCTAAGGTATTGGGGCACAAAAGGACAAGGTTGGTGCTTTGAGACACATAATAAGCGGATTAGTTTTATGGAGTTGAATGAAACGTATCCTCTAACATTGGAATTAGCTAGGTGAGTGAAGAATATTTTATCTGAAGTGCATATACTAAGAGTAGACAATGCGTGTCTCTCCAGCTGCAAAATAAGATTGGTATTATCCAGTTCTGTTGTTTAAACTGCATTCCCACATATGACTAGATATTCGTTCAAATTAGCAGTTCACTTACATGTGCAGTTCAACATTTTCCTGGTAATCTTTTAGTTTGGCAAGTATAACAGAGGTTTACTGATAGCTGACCCAGTTGTATGTGGCTGATGCTAATGAATATCAACCATCACTCATGCCTCAGTGACCCCCCCCCACCTCGGTTAACAGAAAAGCAGCACAGGAAACTGGAGATTTGATCTGAGCTATAACACAATGGGTCATCCATTTATTGGAGGCTGATAGGGCATCATAACCTCAAACATCACCCATGTGGATGATCTACACAGGAGCCCATAAGCCTCTGTGCAGCTCTGCTCAGCTGAACTTTCCAGAACTTGGTGGATGAAATTTGTGGTATGCTGCACTGGTGGCAAGACATTTTGTGGTTTGAATGGCTTTATAGAGGACAGTGGGCCATATTCAGGGAACATAGGAGGAGAAAATTCCTAATGATTTAAATCAAGCTTTTAACCCCTTGAATGCTAGAAGATTATCCATTGCAAATCCATTGTTGATCTCTCTCTAGCATTTTAGGGGATAAAAGCCTCATTTAAATCTCTGAAAATTAGGACATTTAATTTTTGTTGTCTGTGGCACAGTTGTTTTGCCAAATATTGCTCCTCTTTATCTTCAGGATAGGGCTCAATTATTTTTTGTTTGTTTTGTCGCATTTTGAGTGGTGAGCTAATATTGTCCATTTGAGCATAAGCCTTATGATGATAATGCCATGTCCGTTTGTGGTTTGGAAAATGTGAGGTATAGTGAGTCATTTTGCATTAAATGTTTTTGTTAGTGCTGGAAAGTAAAATGTTCCTTCAACTATTTGGGAACACGATTTGCTTTGTTGATGGGAATGAGCAGGTCATTGAGATGAGTGTATTTTCCTTTTTGTGGGAAAAAAATCCATGTACTGAAGAATGAAAAGTACTGCAATAATACTCTTGAACGTGATTATAGGAGAAATAATTATAATAACAATCCCTCACTTACTTAACATGCCTAAAAAATCCTAGTGACCTCTTTAAATTTTGCCCTTTTGCTTATGTTCAAGAGTAGGGATGTCATACCTGTAGTAAAGGTTTATAATAATAACACGTCATATGTGGAAAACATATCATTTGTGTTACGTCTGATATTAGATTTGCCTGTGAATCAGACATAATAGTGTTTAAATATACTTCACTGACTCATTATCTGTTCTAAATTACACGTGCAGGAGAATGTATTTTATGTTATTGGTCAATTTCAAATAGCTGTTAAATAAGAGTTGCAATGGCTAGGTACACTTTGAATGGGAAAATATACACTTCAGAGATATTAATAGTACATAAATAAAGATGAAAGCTCTAACTATGTTGTTAATATTTTTCTTTCTTTATCTCTTTTGTTTTTAATTATCACCAATAAAGTTCTTTTGGTTTTAAATGAGAGCTTTCATTTTAGCAAGTATTCCATACAGGGATAATGTTTTGAGTGCCTAATAGTGGTTCTTTTTTTATTCTGGTTATCTGTCAATTAAATAACCACTAGGTACTGATACCCCTTAGTCATTGAGATCTTTCAGTAATGATCCAAAAGCTAAACATCTTGGGTCTGTTGTCTCCATAAAAAATATGTAAGCAGAGAATAAGTAGGCTCACATCTAGGTACATCCTCTTTGAGATCCCACCTGAAGCACACCCATGGACCTGATTGGGAGACACACCAGCAGAACATCAGTGGTACTATGATTAGCACACAGTAGAAGCACTCCTAAAAGTGCATTGGGCCAAGTGGTACATAATAGTATTGTTGTCGTCGTCGTATCTGGGAGTGGGACATTTTCTTCAGTAACACCCACGTCTCCAACTGTTATGCAAAGCAAAGAGGACTAAGTTGGTTCAATATGATGAATCGTAGAGCCCCCACTCCTACCACCACTAGTCAATTTGTTAAAACAATTTAGTTACTCCATTTTTCTGTGAACCCACACTTACTGAGTTTTTAGAAATAAATTAAAAATGCAGAAAGATAATCTAAAAGTATGCTTGTGGAATGGCTAATTTGTGAAAAAGTCAGCAGTTGACAAATTACCATGAAAACAGTTTCACCTCACTGACATATCCCAGGCCTCCGTTATTTTTCAAGAAGTTTTGTGCAGTTAGATGGTTAGCATTGTGTGCACAGGGACTCCGCCTAAGAGTACTTGTTTCAAGGCATATGTTGCTGTTAGACAGATCTTGGTAAAAACTTTTATTTTCCACTGTGGATTTCGCCACTTCAGCACTTAGCAACAGTAGTATTGCAGCAGGTATTCTCACTGACTTTGAAAACATAAGTGTAAAACAGCAACGTTATCATTAGCGGTGGTGAACAGGAGAAAATGCTGAAATGCAAGGGAATTTCTGGAATTTTTCTCTATTCACGAGAGAACCTCTGCAGTTAGTCCTGAGGCAGACATGACCGTTACTAGGTGGACCACAGAAGGGCTTCAGTGGGGGAAAAAACAAACAAACAAACAAGAAGCTAAATGGCCAGAAGCTGTCATGTCTGCCTCCATTTCCCTGCCATTCAAAACAGACTTAATATGTTATATATTAAACAAAGCCAAAAGGGCAAAATTCATAAAGACCATTAGAATTTCCTAGCCCATGAAGAGTTAAATGTTGGTTATCATTAGGAGATGTTAATTCTCCCCTAAAGACAATTTTACTTACCTTTCTCCTCAGAGCTATGTCAATAGCGTTCTCATGGCTCACAACTCACTGGTTCTCTTCCAGACAGCTGCACAGCAGGTTGGCATCAGAACTTTAACTGATGCTCATGGGAACTTCTCTGTTATCATGGAAACTGATTGTGAACTTACAGACATGGGGCTTCCCTGGGGAGAGGGAAAGTTCCCATGAGTACGAAGTAAGAACATCTCCCAGTTGTGCATATCGCTGTGATCTGAACAGCAAACCTGGAGAGACCCTGAGGACACAGCCATATATTTAAATATTTATTGACCTTCTACAGCCCCTTTAAGACAGTGTTTATATAATCCAGAGGCAGCCAACCCTGGTCCTCAAGAGCCATGAACAGTGTATTTTTTAGGATATCCCATTTGGAGCACAGGCAGACTAATTAGTGGCTCTGTCACTTTTAGTCCATCTGTTCTCATTCATGGAAATTATGAAAGCATGCACCATTGGTAACTCTGCAGGACCAGGGTTGAAAATCCAGTTCTACATTGCTGTGTGCTGCTGTGGTGCATTTTTTGCAGACTAATGGAAGTACAAAGTGCTACGGTATTACATGCATATCCTGTCTTGGTTCTATGACTGTCATCAGAACACTTACAGTATATACTCTCATGATGGCTTAATTGTTGCCTATGGCAGTTGTAGTAGCAGCCCCACATGAATATATATTACAACAATTCAAAGACTTGAAGTTTAGTTTCAGCCTGAGAGTACCCTGGAGGTTACGTTCCTTATCCCTGTTGAACTCTCTCTGATCACTGGAACTTACAATGCAGACTTTGCTTCCTCTGCAGGTCTTCTACTGGATGCACAAATCTGCTGAGAATTCATCTCTCAAATGGTTGGCTATTAAAGATCTAAACTCTCAAACACCATATAAAACATGCAGGAGTCCTAAAATCTGTTACCAAACCATAGGAGTTGGTAAGCAGTCATCTGTTGTTTTCTTAGATATTTGGAAAAACAAAATAAGCCTCATCATGTACAATAATATAAAAGGCCAGATGCATGTTTGTCTGATTCAGCCATACGCAGTAGAGACTGCTGGAACGGTGGCCAGAAATGCGCAGTAGAGACTGCCAGAATGCAGGCCAGACATGCGCAGTAGAGACTGCCAGAACGCAGGCCAGACATGCGCAGTAGAGACTGCCGGAACGCAGGCCAGACATGCGCAGTAGAGACTGCTGGAACGGTGGCCAGAAATGCGCAGTAGAGACTGCTGGAACGGTGGCCAGAAATGCGCAGTAGAGACTGCCCGAACGCAGGCCAGACATGCGCAGTAGAGACTGCCCGAACGCAGGCCAGACATGCGCAGTAGAGACTGCCCGAACGCAGGCCAGACATGCGCAGTAGAGACTGCCCGAACGCAGGCCAGACATGCGCAGTAGAGACTGCCCGAACGCAGGCCAGACATGCGCAGTAGAGACTGCCCGAACGCAGGCCAGACATGCGCAGTAGAGACTGCCCGAACGCAGGCCAGACATGCGCAGTAGAGACTGCCCGAACGCAGGCCAGACATGCGCAGTAGAGACTGCCCGAATGCTCAGAATGCTGGGAGGTGTAATTCTGCGGTAGTAAACCTGCCATTACATAGCAGTTTAAATAGCCTTTGGTATCTGCCGTTATATAGAGAGATCCGCCCATGTACACTGACTTTTACACTAGTTGTCAAATAAATGATCGGGTTATTATGCAGTAGGTACTTATCCAGGCCCCTTCCACAAAATCACAACTCCAAATCCTAGTAGTGAAACAATTGAGGATACCCATATATGATGAGAAATGAATGAATCTAATCTGTAAGTAAAAGGAATTTTCTCTGCATGCACAGCATTCTTTTAACCCTTTGAGTGCCAGAGGGGTACCCCTCTTGCACTCAAAGGGTTAAACACAGCATTAAGTGGGGTTCTGTGCATCATAAGCAGTTTATAACACAGATGCCATTTATCCAGCCAGTTATTCATCAGGCTGAGAAAAGATTTCCCTTTCACAACAAACAATGATTTCTCTAAAATATGATTATAATATTTATTATATGTACAAGCATCATAAAATTAACTAATTTAACTGTTTGAGGACCAGAGGGGTGTGCACTGGCTCTACAGAACAACATGCAAACTGGAGAAGTCGTCTCCGCTTTATCACTCGTTAGTGCATAACCATAACCATAGTGTTCCATATTTCCAGTTTTGTTGGTGTTTTTTAACAATCTGAAATCAGGATTACTATAAATACCTTAAAGTGTACATATCAAATACTACAAAAACTGTATTCATTTTTTATTTAAAATTTTGATTTTGTGTAAATTTAACTTACAAAGTCTGGGCTGTACCTACTTCCACATAGACTGCAGCTAGAAGCTCTGCCTCTGCTCTCCTCCCTCCTCCGATGATTAAGGCTTCTGTCTGTAAACTGGAGCGGTCTCATTGGCAGAGATCGCTATCTAGCCAATGAGACTGCTCCAGCTTCCAGACAGAAGCCTCCATCATTGGAGGAGGGAGGAGGGCAGAGCGTCCGGCTGCAGTCTATGCGGAAGTAGGTACAACCCAGACTTTGTAAGTTAAATTTTACACGAAATCACACCTTTAAATAAAAAATGAATACCATTTTAGTAGCATTTGACATGTAGTCTAACTATTTATGTGATGTTGTCCATAGGTGACACATCCACTTTAATGGACATATACTCCAAACATCTAAGCAGCAGCCAGAGCAAACTGACTACACCATAGGAAACCAATAAAAAGCACTTAATTATGTTGATTGTAATGGGGCTTATAACCTCTTGAATGCAAAGCAATGCATTGGAGATCCATCTAGCATTCAGGAGGTTAAGATCACAGTTAAATCATTGGGAATTTTTATTTGTCCCCCTATGGTGCTGCTGGTATGGTACAAAATTTCTACTTCTACTTCTACTTCTAGATTTCTGAATTGGTCCTCTGCTTTTCTGTGTTCTGTTGCTAGACGGTTTATTAAACCCATTGCATGCTGTGCATATAAGTGATGTTGCACCACTCTACCTTCCCTGTATACTTTCTCTAGTAGATGTATTTATTGGAGCATGGCGGCATGATTATTCTGCATCAGCATGCTATTGACCTAAACTACCTCATGATAAAGACGATTTATATATGTTGTATAAAATGATATGGAAGTAACTAACCTATGACTTGGTCTAATATTTTAATATTTTGTAATGATTTTTATATTGGGGCAAACACAGAATATTCAGACAGGGGTTTACAAAAAATACCAGGTATTCAATAGCAATATAAAGAGTTCATTTTGTACAACAGTTCATCCAAAACACACTTACTATGTATTAGTCAGTGATGGACACCCTTCAGCTCTCCAGTTGGTGCTGGACTTCATTTGCCATCATTGTAAACTGTGTTTTGGCTAGATGATGGGAGATGTAGTCCACTTCAAGCTACCCATTTCAAGCATATGGGTATGTATAACTGTTACAAACATTTCTCATTATTGAGATGTTAAATTGTTCTTTCTCCTTGATCTAATACGGACATGGTCCTAAAGCTGGTGTGGCCTTGAGCCAAGCTAAAGCCAAATTCCTGGTTTGGTATCACTGGGAGAGAAGCATTAGCCAAAGACAAGCCAGAACCAGCTATAGTGCACCCTCCCCTTCCAGCAGTGGGTTCCTTGCAGTATCTTTCTTGCCATGTGCAGGGATCTGTACTGATGATATGTTGGCTTGGCACATGAGCATTGCTGTGAGCTGTGGCCTGGCCCAGCTCTGGCTCGGCTCATGCCTGTGGCTCCCCCACATCTAGTAAGGCAGAGCTTGACAAATCTAGTTTGAATCTAGGAGCCAGCCCAAAAATTTAGGAGCCACACTCTCCCTCTCCCTCTCTCAATTCTGATATATAATCACATAGTCACATTTCTCATTCTGGTCTGGACACTTTTGATTGGTATTATATACATAATTGATTAACCCCGTGGATGCTAGGAACATCTTCAGCACAATGTAAAGCAATTTGTTAGGATAGTCCTTGGTTTTCAATGGGTTAATATTTTTGAAGAAGAACCTGCTTTATCCAACAAGAGTGCTCAATAACAAAAGATCCTAACAAGGTACTGCCAGCTCCCACTCTTCACTTCATGCTGACTCTTATTACCCCAATCCCAGCTGAAACTAGGGACATTTCTGTGCAGCTCTCTGATGGAAGCATTTTAGTGGCATGCATTTTGTTATGTTCCACTAATAAATTGTGGCTTTGGGGAAAAGGTTTCCGTGAGAGAGATGTCCATGTAATAAATATTAGCTGATGTGGGGAGACTCGAGCTTTCAGCCTCCAGAGCACTGGTAAGCTGTACCCAGCTGCCATCATTAACACCTTGTTTGCCTGATACATTGCAACATATTGAACACACTCTAGCACTCATATGGTTAATATAACTCCTGCTGGGCAGTATATAGACACTATACCAGTAGATATCTGCTCACTAGTGTTCTATTAACGGACCTGCTTGCTATGTGTGAAGCCAGCGTCTAGGTGTTAGGTCTCGTTTTCTAGTCACCATGGTGACCTGGCACCTGGGGTTTTTCGAGCCCTGCAGGGTGTTTCTGGGCAACTGGAAACCTTTCGGTTTGCCATTAGTATATTAAAGAGACAGTTAACCTCCTTTTGCACGTGATATGTTACGGATTTGTAGAATATGTAAAGTCAAACTTCCTATGCTATATTGTTTTATGTCCCTGACATTGATCTCCATGGATCTCTGTTTCTGAGTAGATTTGTTAGGAACTGTGAAAGCAGAGATGGTTAAACATGGTTGCAGTCATTCTGATATGTGTACTGTAGTTGCAGAGGCCTTTCTACATTGTTTCATCATCTTTGTACATTTTATTTATTTATTTATTTATTTTACATTATTACACTCTTTGCTTTCATAGTCCCTGATGAAAAGCTTTCTGAAAACAGATTCACATAGCTCCCTGCCTGGCACATAAAAGTGAAAAAAAAAAAAAATAGGTGTCAATGGAAATTAATAAAAAAAAAAAAAAAATTTAGACATTTTGCCTTTTCATATTTTGCACTTGCAGGAAATGTTAGACCAAAAAGAAGGTTGTCACTTTAATTACCTTTTTTTCATTTTATCCTTGTAAAAGTGCATTTATTTTCATATAAGGACTATGGTAAATTAATAGGAATGGAAAGGGCAAGACAGAAGTGAATGATTTCTCGTGAGCTTGTGTGAGTGGGTTATATCCATGGAGGCTGCACATAAGAACACTCACAGCTATCTTGTTATTGGAACTTGTACTCACTAGCCACTTGGATGCTAGATACAAGCTATTGCTCTGCAATGGTTGGAGTAGAGCCATTGTACCAATAAGGTACAGTGGGCAGCTCTTTATCACACATTAGTGCATAACCACCAATGTGTACAGATAGATGAAGAAACTCTGTTTGTCAGTTGCTGTAAATAAAATTAGTACTTTGAAAACTTTAAAATAAAGTTAGATCAACAGTGTGTGAGTTTTGATATATTCTTAGATAGACAAGAAAGTGGTGTAGTTATTACATTAAAGGGTCAGTCTCCTAAAAATATTTAGAGGTAGAGGTTGAAAAAAGAAAATAATTGAATCCCTATATCTCTCAAACCATAGCAGTTTGAGTGATAGGGTTTGTGGCAAAGTTCCCCCCTCCCTCCCATTCTCCTGATGTCAGGGTTTAGCTGTCAGCAGGAGATCCCGGTCCGGGGACCAGCAGGCGGCTCTGCAGCAGAGCCGGAATCGCGTTACTTAAAAATAATTAATTCATTGGAAAGGTCTACAAAGTGTGCTTACAATCCAGGCACACTTTGCAGACCTTTCCAATGAATGAATTTTTTTGTAATAACGTGATTTCAGCTCTGTTGAAAAGCCTCCTAGAGTCATACGACTCAAATCTCCTGCTGTCAGCTTTACAGCAGACATCAGGAGAAGGGGAGGGAGGGAGGAACTTTGAATCCCTGTATCTCTCAGATCATAGCGGTTTGAGACATAGGGTTTGTGGCAGTTAGTTTCTTTTTTCTACCTAACTCTAAATATGTTTTATAGTACATTACTGTCCATTTAAAGAAGACCTACACCTGTTAATAACAACTCGGTTATTACCTGCAATCATTAGGATATCCAAATGGCCCCTATGAATTTTGTTCTTGTGCCATATTTAAAGAGATAAGATCTTCAATCAGTCCTGAATGGAATGCCCATGGAGGCAGACATGACCATTTTTTTTTTGTTTTTTTAAACTGAAGCAGGAAGAGAGCAATAATACACTTAAAGGGATAGTAATACTTCGTTTTAACTTTATTTTATTTTGTAGGCATTAAAAAATATGAAGAATGATATAAGTCTTCTCTCTCAAACCTTTATGGTTTATGAGATATTCACAAGCAAAGTTTCAGCTCCTGCCCCTTTTACCTAGTGTAAGCTATCTCTTCTCAGATGTGGAATGCAGTCCATAGACCAGACAGATAACAGAAGGGAACACTCTTATTCCTATGAAAACAATGAAATCCCTCCCCCCTTGACAAGCTTTTCAGGTTTTTCCCTTATCTTTATTGAAAATTGTCCCTCTCTGCAATCTACCTGGGCACCTCCCTTCTGATCTGGCTGAACAGTGTTACATCAGTAAAAGGGGAGGGAGGGGGATACTTTATCATTGAATTACTCTTGAACTACAACTCTGACAGAACTGAAATAACACTCTCCAAAGTCCAAATACCATGGTGATTAATTAGAGCTGCTTTTATTTTGAAACATTACTATCCCTTTAAGCTTTTGCGTGTCAGAGAGGTGTACTACGCATTGCAAAGCAATGCATTGCACACCCCTACTCAAAGGATTAACCCTTTAAGAATCATAAGAGTGTGAAATGCATTACTTCCTTAACCATTTAAGAACCAGTGTTGTATGCAAAGCATTGATGTACCTTAAAGGGTTAGTAATGTTTCACCAAAAACTCAGGTCTTCATAGATTTGGGCCAAGAAGAGTGTTATTTCAATACTATCCTATTTGTAGTTCAAGAGTAATTGAATGATAAAGTATCCTCCTCCTGCCCCTTTTAACCATTCTTAGCCGCCTCCAGTCAGATGTGGAATCCGGTCATTTGAACGGACAGCTCTCAGTGAGGGGCAATCTTCTGTCTGTGAGCCTAATGAAAACCCTAACCCACCTTGACGAAGGAGGACAGGGTTTTCCTTATGCTCACAGCAGATTGTCTGTCTCTGCAATCCATCCGGCCGTCTGGCTGTGCAGTATTACATCATGAGACGGGGAGGGAGGGAGGGGGATACTTTATGATTCAATTATTGTTGAACTACAAATTGTATAGTATTGAAGTAACTCTCCATGGCCCAAATACTATGAAGTTGAATCGGTGAAACATTACTAACCCTTTAACCCCTTAAAGACTAGAGAGGTGCACAGTGCATTGCTTCACAATGTGTTGCATGGCCGCCTAGTCCTTAAAGCGGAACTTTCATTACATTAATATTAAGCCCCTAAATATAAGTACAATATCGATATATATAGACTTACTTGTAGTTTCAAGTATCATTGTGGCATTAGTGAGAAATAGACCTTTCTAGGCAGACCAGCACTGGCAGGGATCTTGCAGTAGGCTCTATCTGCGCCATCAGTCCTTTCCGGCGCCATGGAGTTGAAGGGGCTGGACAGCACAGACTCAGAGATGCGGGCTTTGCAAGTTGTCTGCGCTGTTCCCCGCTACCTGTCTGCCTAAAACATTCTATTTTCACTAATACCACAATTATCTATAAGTCTATACATATCGCTATTGTACTTATATTTTTGGGCTCAATATTAATGTCATGAAAGCTACACTTTAGCCCTTTTAGTGCCAGGGAGGTATCCAACGCATTGCGTTGGGTTAAAGGGATAGTAATGTTTTAAAATAAAAGCAGCTCCAATTAATCTTCATAGTATTTGGGCCATGGAGAGTGTTATTTCAATACTGTCAGCTTTGTAGTTCAAGAGTAATTAAATAAGTTTAATAATAATTAAAAAAGTTTCCCGTCCCTTTTACCTAGTGTAACACTGCTCACCTCAGATGTGGAATCTGGTTCTGGGACCAGTCGGCTCACAGCAAGGGACAATCTTCTTACTGTGAGAACAATGAAAACCCTGACCCCCTTGACAGGTTTTCCCTTATGCGAATTGAAGATTGTCCCTCTCTGCAAACCATCTGGACACCACCCTTCTGTTCTGAGGGGATCAGTGTTATATCAGTAAAAGGGGCGGGAGGCGGATACTTTATCACTCAGTTACTCTTGAACTAAACTCTGACAGTATTGAGATAACTCTCCATGGCCCGAATACTATGAAGATTGACTGGAGTTGCTTTTATTTTGAAAATTTACTATCCTTTTAACCCTTTGAGTGCAAGAGGGGTACAGAACGCATTGCCCCTCTGGAAATCAAAGGGTTAAGATCATTACAATGTGCAGTCAGCAGAGGCTTGTTATCTTGCTAGCTAATGTCATGCCCATGGAGGTTGACATGACTTCTAGGACTTTCTGAAGATATTAGGATTTCCTGGCCATATTAAGGTAAGCGGGGCATGTTATTAGGAGAAGTTAGTTAAAGGGGAACTTTCACCCCGCAATAACTTAACGTTGACTTATTGCTCACCTGGCGACTAGCTGCTTAGTAGCGCTAGTCGCCAGCAATATTACCCGGTTCTTCAGATATCGGCTTGCAACAGGAGCAGGAACCACGGACGTCTCTTCACAGTGACGTCCGTGCACCTGCGCTGTCAGTCCCTTTTGCACCGTGTGGTGCAAAAGCGACTGACAGCGCAGGTGCACGGACGTCACTGTGAAGAGACGTCCGTACTTCCTGCTCCTGTTGCAAGCCGATATCTGAAGAACCGGGTAATATTGCTGGCGACTAGCGCTACTAAGCAGCTAGTCGCCAGGTGAGCAATAAGTCAACGTTAAGTTATTGCGGGGTGAAAGTTCCCCTTTAATGAAGCCCACTACCTTTTACACTTTGCTTAAACCTTTGATGGCCAGAGAGGTATAAAACGCGTTTGTTGTATACCTTTCAGGCACTCAAAGGGTTAAGGCCCCGAAGTAGCTTAAACAGGCCTGAGTGGCAGATGTTGGCATAATACAAGGTTATGATAAATCTCCTTTCTGTACCTATTCATATAGTAAAGGGACAGCAATGCTTAAAATGGGAAAAAAAGTCTGTTGCAAGGTTTATCCTGCTGAATAAAACAAGGGTAATCCTAGTGATGACGTGTTTTATTGAAAAATATATTACAGCTCTTTTTTTGGGTGCAGTACCTCCAAGGCCTGAAATTTGATCGTGGTACTGCTTCTACAGCTGTGTATGGGCAGCTGTGGACAATAAACCTCCACTGGGTGCTGTAGGAACAGCATTACTGTAACACTATAGGCCACGGAGATACTCCAACCAAAAAATGTAACTTTCAGGTGTTGCCTGCAATAACTTTTGAATAAAACACCTTAGCAATGGTCATACTTTTTGTTTTGCTCTGCAAGATACGCCTTTCAACATATATTTTTTCCATATTATGTATTATTATGTGTTACAGAAAATTGGTATTGGCAGTGTTGATTAACTGTGTCCTAAGGCAGAGATGGAGAAAAGAACTGTGGAGCCACACACTATTTATGAGTCAGCTGGGTGTTTTAGGAGCCAGTGAAGGGGGACACAGGTATATGTAAAGTACTAAAAAATATAGGGGCCAGCAGTGAAAGATTAGGAGTCATGGAATTTTATCACCCTTGTATTAAGGTGAATTATAAAACCCCTATGCAGAGCCAGATCATACACTATAGCAACCCAGGCTATTGCCTAGGGCCCATGGCAATATAAGGGGTCCTGGCTGCAAGTGATTGCTTACAGACAGGCCCTGCTGTTGCTGCTGCTAACATCATGTGTGAAAGAGGCCAACATCACCCAGTTGCTCCCACTTCTATTAAAGCCATAATACCAGTATCTGCTAGCAACACTCTGTTTCAGAAGAACAGGATCAATAGATGTGGGGCCCCAAAATGGTACCTTGGGGCCCTATGGAGTCTTAATCCTTCTACAAATCATATAAAAAAGGCACTTCAGTCCATATTCAGTAAGCTAAACGTGCAGTTCTGGAGCAAACCATCTATTCCACAGTTGACTAATAAGTATTCACCAAAAAGTAGTTTATTTATATGGAGATTTAACCTGTTGCAAAGCAATGCTTTTGAAAATAGAGCATTCAATGGTTTAAAAGCCCCCTTTAAATTGTTGCAAGCACACTTTGTAGACCATTCCAACAAAGCATTTGTTTTAAGATCACTATATTTTGTCTCTGATGAAGAGCTGCCGGACGGTTCCGGGACCAGGATCTGCTTCTGTCAGCTAGATGCGGACGTCTATGAGAGGAGTGGTTGGGGGGAACTTTAGATGCTTAGATCTGTCAAACTATACAAGATCAATAAGATCATTTTTTTAATATCTATAATATTAAATGTACTTAAAATAATCCATTACTATCCCTTTAATTATAGTGAATTTCCCTCTCACTTGACACATTTAGAACTTGGTTAACTCTTTGAGTGCCAGAGGGTTACACCACGCATTGCTAAGAAATGTGTGGTGTACCCCTCTGGCACTCAAAGGGTTCATTCATTTAGAAACATACACACATGAATGCATTTTGTGTTTATTTTTCATTAATACTTGGGATTGTATTTTCCTTTGAAGTGAGACATACCATCAGTAAAAGCTCCAAAAGTTGTCTAAACACTGCTTAGAAAACATAGCTTCCGATAGCTGCTGGTTTTCAATTGCGATGTAGCGTATATCCATGAAATAAAAGAATAATTCTTTGTTTTCTTTTAGTAAACCACTAACATAGATCTTGTTCTACCATGAGCTATTTGAAACGGAAGAAAGCTTCAGAGCACCCATACAGCTATGCATTTCAACAAGAATAGTGTCCCCTCATATTAAATTACATAGAAACATTTAAGCAAGTTAAATTATAGAATAGCTGTCCTGTTTCTATTTATTTCTCTGTTGCCAAGAGCTTATTTAACCTCTGAGTGCCAAAGCGGTGTGCAGCGCATTTACTTTGCAACACATTGCACATCTTATTAGCATTCAAAGGGTTAAGAGTAGCGTAATTGTGTAAGGGAAACGTGTATCTGATACATTTGAACAAAGAAGTCTGATCACTCCTCGCCACACACACACACACACACACACACACACACACACACACACACACACACACACACACACACACACACACGGTGCAGTTGCTTTTCAGAGGAACTCCATTTCTCTTCTAAACATAAGGCACTTAGAGGGAGATTTATAATAATGGAGTTAAGTGTAAATAGTCTTTAAAGTGGTGTTAAAATGCATTTCATTGTTTATAAAAGGTGTAACGTCAGTTTTGTTTCATGTAACGCCAACTAGTAGAGGCTGAGGAAAATTGGAGTTAGGGAGAATTTTAACGCCATGTATATGCTGTCCATAAGCATTCTAGGTGTTAAAATATGCATAATAACACCATATTTATGAAAACTCGTTTAAACATTTATAAATCAGACCTGGTATTATCTTTAAATACAGTTCTTTAAATGGTAAGAACAACAGCCTTTATAAATCTATCTCTGCAAGAAACCTGTGCATGTGCCATTTCCAGTGTGAAAACCACTAAGGAATAGGTTTGTGCATGATTTTGTTGACTTGCGCATTAAAAATCAAGATTAGCGAACAGCTGCGCATATTTGGTTTTCTTTTGTGGGCGTGGTCAGGATTGACAAATCTGTCTGAATGAACAATTTTTATATGTCTGTGTAGTGTTGTCGTAGAAGCTAATTTTTATGCAAAATTCAAAATGTATTCTTTATACAGCTTCCTGGATTAGAACATGAGCAATATGTATTTGCACAAGAAAAAGGCCTTCAGCGCATGCACGCATTTCTTGTATTCCAGTCTTTGGCCTGTATTTATAAAAGCAAATTGGAGTTATTCTGGGTAAATCAATTTCACTGTAGGGGATAAAATAACAGTTTTGTTTAAAAGATATTGGCCTTTTAAAGGGACACTAATGTCCCATAAAAATGTTTTTTCATTTTGTAGATTAAAAAAAAAAAAAAAATTCTGTGCTATGGTTCGAGAGATATTCAGTCCTAAAGTCCCCCCCTTCTCCTGGCGTCAGCTGTAAGCCGACAGCAGGAGTTCCCGGTTTGGGGACTGACAGTCGGCTCTTCAGCAGAGCCGCAATAGCGAAATTTTAAAATAAATACTTCATTGGAATGTTCTACAAAGTGTTTGCAAGCACACTTTTTAGACCGTTCCAAAGAAGTATTTCTTTTTAAATTGCGCTATTTCTACTTTGCTGAAGAGCCTCCTTGTATCGGCTGAGACGGATCTCCTGCTGTCAGCTTTACAGCTTATATAAGGAGAGAGAGAACTTCAGCGGTGAATATCTTCCAAACTGTAAAGGTTTGAGAGAGAGGATTTGCTGCACATAATTTATTTTTCTTTAATCTACAAAACAAAAAAATATTTTTATGGTACATTACTGTCCCTTTAACCCCTTGAATGCTAGAGAGGTCTCCAAGGCATTGCTTCTAGAGATGCAACAGAATAACTAATTGGAATCTGACCACTACAGGGCACTGTTAATGTAGAAAAAAACAGAATTTAACTCTAAAAATACGTATCTCTCAGCAATGGGTGTACCATTGTTTTACTAAACAGTAAAATCTCTACAACTCCTTTAAAGGGATAGTAATGTTTCATAATAAAAGCAGATCCAATTAATCATCATAGTATTTGGACTTTGGAGAGTGTTATTTCAATTCTGTCAGAGTTGTAGTACAAGAGTAATTCAATGACAAAGTATCCCCCTCCCTCCCCTTTTACTGATGTAACACTGCTCAGCCAGAGCAGAAAGGAGGTGCCCAGGTAGACTGCAGAGAGGGACAATCTTGAATTAAGATCAGGGAAAAACCTGAAAAACTTGTCAAGGGGGCAGGGCTTTCATTGTTCTCATAGGAAGAAGATTGTCCCCTTCTGTTATCTGTCTGGTCTATGGACTGCATTCCACATCTGAGAAGAGATGGCTTACACTAGGTAAAAGGGGTGGGAGGGAAACCTTGCTTGTGAATATCTCTCAAACCATAAAGGTTTGAGAGATAAGTCTTATATCGTCCATGTTTTTTATGCCTACAAAATAAAATAAAGATAAAATGAAGTATTACTATCCCTTTAAGCCATGGGCTTGTTGGCAGTTGTGGTCTCCAAAGTCTGGTTTGGGATAATGGGAGTTGTAGGCTGCAACAACTGGAGTGCCAAAGGTTGCCCACCCCTGAAATGACATGACCCTTGACTTTTTTGATGTTTTTTTGACATGCAATTTAATTGCATTAAACTATAAATACCCTTTTTATTTTGTGCACTCTCTCCCGTAAGACCACGTTACACAGGTTATAAGTGCTTTCCCGCAGTGAACTATAAAGCTAAACAGAAGCATCTGCGTCTTCATCCATTGGGAACTGAGACTTGCCAACATGTGCTCTGGGACTCTGGGTTTATGTCAGTTCAACCTTCTGAAAGGAATATCTTCTGATGCATTCATAAAGTAAATCCTTTATATCAGAGGGAAAACAAAGACACACAAAAATTATAGTTGAGAAAAACTTGCTGTAAAATTGAAGTGCGGATTTCTCAAAAAAATAAAATAATAATTTTAAAGACAGTACCTCATTATAGCACAAAAACTTCAATAGATTTATTTTTGTTCAGTGTAATTTAACCCTTTGAGCACCAGAGGGTAAGGAACGCATTTATTTGCAATGTGTTCCATCCATTTGAACGCTTATGGAGCCACACTTTGGTATGAAATGTGTTTGACACCCCTCTGGCAGTGAAAAGATTCATTGAAGAGAGGTACACTCCCTTTAGGATATGAAGATGCCTGATGCATGATTTGCCATATTGCTTCTTCAAAAGGCTTTTGAAGAAACCATGTGGCGAAATGCGCGTCAGCCATCTTCATGGCCTAAAGGGAGTGTACATCTCTTCTTGTTACTTTCAGTAAAAGAGGTATAAACAGCAGGAACAAGACAAGAGGTACGCTGTGCTGCACAACATGATTCACCAGCCTTAGTCAACCCGGAGGTACACTGATACTTTCAGGAAAAGGGGTATAAACAGCAGTATCAGCGTACCTCCGGGTTGACTGAGGGTGGCAAATCATGTTATGCAACACAGTAGGGCTCACAATTTCCACTCGCAACTGGCGAGTGAAAATTTAGCCCTGGCGAGTAGAAATTCAGCCCTGGTGGGTATGTTATGGCTTGCAGTGGCGAGTAACTTTTCATGTCTGGCTAGTAGCAAAGGACTTCAAGTTTTATCTGTCTCTTTATCACAATTGGCTTACGACTTTTTTGCCTAGTGATTCATTGGGTACCTTTGCTCATATGTGTATTTTTATAATTAATTGGCAAGCTGATTTAGTGCCCTGGTGTTTATAAGCTTTTTCCCTTTGAGCTTTATTATCTGTATATCTAGCACAAGGATATTGGGAGTGAATCATGTCTCCCCACTTTAACATCAATGGTCCTTATCAGGGCTGGTAACAGAAAGGTAATTTATATCTAGCACCAGCTTACTAGGAGGAGAACTTGTCTCCCTATTCATACATCAAAGGGCCTTATTAGGGCTGGTAGTAGGATGGTAATTTTGTATTATATATGAGCACTACGTGTTTATACACACCCAAAACCTGTTGCTGCTCATGTTCTCATTAACCTATGGCAAGCCGGTTTAGTACCCCGGTGAACTTTATTTTGATTACATCAAAGGCCCTCATTAGGGCTAGTAATAGGATGATAATTTTGTTTGTTTTACACACCCGAAATCTATTCCTGCTCCTGGTGGTTAAGCAATCAAATCCAGTTACTTATGCTCATGTTATTATTAACCTGTGGCAAGCAGTTTTAGTACCCCGGGAAACAGTACCTTAATTTTGTATTGTGATGATCGCTAATAACATTATCCAATCTTAAAGATCTTATTGAGTCTTAAGGATCACACATTTTATGCTTAGATATTACTTCAATCAAGGTCCTCCCAAGGACTTGTAACAATAGCCCATGCTCACAATTAGGGTTTGAGTAAAGATCTTTCCTTCTGTCATGAGAGGCGTTCGTATGCCCCCTGATTCACAGATGATTACATTTTCACTGTGAATTTGTCCATAAAATTTTGGGGGCAGTGTCTTCCTAGACAGTTTATATTACTGTTGAGTATGTTATGGAAAACCGGATGCTTGGCCCAGATAATGCACTATAGTTCGCTCTTCTTCATATTTTAAATTACTACATTAAATGTTACGTTTTATCCGATAATTTTGCTCTCTGTTCTAATAGCATTGGTGTATATGGTCTTAGAGTGCTATTTAGGCAGGGTTTCTGTATCTTTTGAAATATGCCCTATATCCTCCCCTGTATCACCAGACACATTCACAGTGTTGTTACTGAAGCATATCATGAGCCTGTAGGGTATTGAGTGCACTGGTATTTTCTTTTTGCTAAAGGACCACTAACACCTAAAAGTGAAATTGGGTTAATACAATGATAAACAATATTTATTTACATCTAGCATATGTAAAAATGATTCCTGTTACATCCCTCATCTATAATCCTATACCTGTTTTTAACACATGTAACTTGTTCTGTTCAGAGAGCATTTATGTAATGTCTGCACTGTTGGCATTGAGAGATAACAGTTAATGCATGTGATTATTTCACAATTCTCTTGTATTCAGAAACCCTGTTATTTTTTCTTAGCTCATATAAAGATAATCCTGGACAATCAATCGGGGCCCAGGAATAGACGGAAATGTGTCTGCTCACACTGAGGTTATGGAAGACAAAATCCTTACAAGACAGATAATTTTTACAGATGGTAGCATGAAGCACATTGTTTTGTAATGTATATAACCCCAGATAATATTTAAGTGTTGTGGTTCCTTTAGTTTCCAAATGCATAAAGAGTAATTTGAGGGCAAACCAATTGCAACATAGCAGAAAAATAGAATTTCCCTAAATCACAATGATCTATATTAGGGCTGTCCTCTTTCAGGACCAGGATGTAAGGATTTCCCTGATTTAAATGTAGATGAGTTAACCCTCTGAGTGCCAGAGGGGTACGCAATGCGTTGCATGCCCCTCTGGCACTCAAAGGTTTAATCAGTGTCTCACTCACTTTGACAGAGTCACCTGTGCTTAGTTAGGGACTGGCTTTTGCGGTGGACATGGAAATACTGCACATACACAATGCAGTTTTGCTCCGCAATAACACTTGATTGAAGCATAACTGACACATTCCCTTTATCAATTCCTATATACATTACTAGTTTAAAAGCCCGTGTACACGGGCCACAGTGCCACCCAGCAGCCTCGACTGGTGCCTGGAGCCTCTTTGCTCACTGCCCTCGCTGTAGTCATGCACAGTACAGACTGCCTGAACACTTTGCGGCTGATACAGAGTGGGGCGCTCCAAATTCGGACAGTAGTCCTCTCTACACACCTTCCTGGGACTGCTTGGTCCCAGGAAGGTGCACAGAGAAGACTCTGGTCCAAATTTGGAGCCCCCCACTCCGTATCAGCCGCGGTGCGTTTGGGCAGTCTGTACTGCTCATGACTGCAGCTCGCGCAGTCTCTACTGCACATGAGGGCTTCTGACAAACATCCTAATGAATTATTGTATAAGGAAGGATAGGACAATTTCACTTCAAACTTTCCTACTCTAATGATCACAGATGCCCACCATTGGCTAGATTAAAATGTTGTGTTTGCTTTGATATTCTTTAATAATAAACTTTTACTTCTGTTCTTACTTAAAGGGACAGTAATACTTAACCCCTTAAGGACCAGCGGTCCCGGGGTGTGTGGTCCTTAAAGGACCAGATAGGGAAGTTCGATGTGCCGCCCCACGTGACTGATCATGTGTCCTGGCACGCCAAAGAAGGACTGAAAGAGATCACTCCAGTCTTGGAGCGATCAACTTCCGTCCCTGGTATTACTCGCCGCGCTCCTGCATGAGCACGGTGAGTAAAAATATGTGACGTACCAGGACCGTGACTGGTCCTTAAGTGACGGACCAGCGTAACAGTCCAGGTACGTCATCACACGCGAAGGGGTTAAAAGAAAATAATATATAATGTTGTAGGGTTTATCCCCTGGATACTGCACCTAAAAAAATGCACATTTCAGCGTAATCACTTCTGAATAAAACACCTTTCAGGCATGGGAGTACCTTTTGTTTTAGTCCGGGGGATAAACCCTACATTATATTTACATTTTAACTATGTAATATATTTTTTTCCTCAGTTTCCTTTAATTTAATTGTTAGATTATAAATACCTCTCCAACGCACTACAAATAATGCCTTGAAAAGGTTTTTAACATCCAAGAGGTCATCAAAAACAAATTTGGTGCTTTTGAAAGATTTCAATATCACCTGTATATTTTATTATTCAGATTTAGACATTATACTAATTATGCAGTGTCTACAGGCATTTCTTTTCTAAGCCCTACGTTATCTCCTTCATTCACTGACACTTAAAGGGATAGTAATGTTTCAAAATAAAAGCAGCTCCAATTAATATTCATAGCATTTGGGCCATGGAGAGTGTTATTTCAGTACTGTCAGAGTTGTAGTTCAAGAGTAAATGAATGGTAAAGTATTCCCCTCCCTCACCTTTTACCTAGTGTAAGCCCCCTCCCCTCAGATGTGGAATCTGCTCTTAAAGGGATAGTAATACTTCATTTTATTTTGTAGCCATTAAAAAAACATGAAGAACGATATAAGTCTTATCTCTCAAACCTTTATGGCTTGAGAGATATTCACAAGAAAAGTTCCCCCCCCGGAACCTTTTACCTAGTGTAAGCCATCTCTTCTCAGATGTGGAATGCAGTCCATAGACCATAGACCAGACAGATAACAGCAGGGGACAATCTTCTTCCTATGAGAACAAAGAAAGCCCTGCCCCCCTTGACAAGTTTTTCAGGTTTTTCCCTTATCTTAATTGAAGATTGTCCCCCTCTGCAGTCTACCTGGGCACCTCCCTTCTGATCTGGCTGAGCAGTGTTACATCAGTAAAAGGGGCGGGTGGGGGATACTTTGTCATTGAATTACTCTTGAACAACAACTCTGACAGAATTGAAATAACACTCTCCAAAGTCCAAATACTATGATGATTAATTAGAGCTTCTTTTATTATGAACCATTACTACCCCTTTAAAACCAGACAGCTCATAGAAAGGGACAATCTTCTTACTGTGAGAACAATGAAAATGTTGCCCCCCCCCCGACAGGTTTTTCCCATATGCTGATTGAAGATTGTCCCTCTCTGCAAGCCATCTGGACATCAGCTTTCTGTTTTGAGGTGAGCAGTGTTACATCAGGAAAAGGGGTGGGAGGGGGATACTTTATCATTCAATTACTTTTGAACTACAACTCTGACAGTACTGAAATAACACTCTCCGTGGCCCAAATACTATGAAGATTAATTGGAGCTGCTTTTATTTTGAAACATTACTATCCCTTTAACCTTTTAAGTGGGACTTCATAACCTAGCACTGAAAGGGTTGTATCAGTGAGTGTGGGTGGTGCATAAATAACTAAAATAACTAAAAAATAGTTTCCTAAGAACATAATAGATAATAAAACATATAAGTGATTCTGAAAGCTATTTCAAAATCACAGTAGTTGTTTTTAGGTGAAAAGGCCCTTATAAAGAAAACTTTAACACTTTATGGTTTGGGGTGTGCAGTGCATTGCTGTGCATTGCTTTGCAGTGTGTTATACACTACCCTGGTTCATAATGTGTTAGAGTAAAACTGCCCTCCTGTAATTATAATGTTGACTATTACTTCTGCACTGCTCTATAATGTACAGTAATAGACCTTGGGTGTATCCGAACACCTTGGGAGTCACCTTGAACTATTTGTAACAAGGAGCATAAACATTCTTTTAGTTATTTCTTTTCTACAGTCTAAAAGTAGAATCACCTTGTGACATAAACTGCACAAGAAGTCTTGACTCATTCAAAACAATCTGACAAGGTTATAATTAAGTTAATTATTTCCTAAACCATATAGCACATTTGTGCCCTGTCACCCAGTTGCCTCTTCTGTAAATATATTGGTAAATCCATTCAGATGAATGTACTAGCTGAATACCTAAGACAGATATGCTGGGCCAGGAAGTGGCATGTCCTTATTAAATGAAGTTCTTTTTAATCTCCAGTCATCAAAACAAGTTGCTTTACTTCCTCAGTTTGTTGGTTTACACAGTAAAATGTTTCTTAATGATTGATAACAAAATACATTATGCAGACATTACATATATATTTTTTTTTCCAAAGCAGCAATATACCACTAATAACTTGACCTGATGCAACCACATGTGCTTAGTCAGGTACTGGCTTTTGCGGTGGTCTTTTAAATACTGCAAATACACAATGCAGTTTTGCTCCGCAATAACACTTGAGGCATAATTGATACTTTCCTTTTATCAATTCCTATACACTATAGGACACATTTTCACTTCAAACTTTCTAATCTAATAATCAGATGCCCACCATTGACTAGACATTCTTTAATAATCAACTTTTCTTTTTGTTCTGGTTTTTACTTAAAGGGATGGTAATACTTAAAATGTAAATAAATAAATATATATATATATATATATATATATATATATATATATATATATATATATAATCCCCCTGAATTAAACAAGAGTACTCCCACTGCTAACACCACTGCTAACAGGTGTTTTTATTCAAAATTATTACAGCTCAAACTTTAATTTTTTTAGGTGCAGTATCACAGTGGCCTGAAATTGTACAGTGGTGCTGTTGCTACACTGTCTAATTGAAATTTACTGTTAACTGAACAGAGCTGTCCATAAGGTGTAGCAACAGCACCATTGTACAATTTCAGGCCACTGATACTGCACCTAAAATATTCACATTTTGGTGTAATCCCTCCTGACTAAAACACCTTTCAGCAGTAGGAGTACTCTTATTTTACTCCAGGGGATAAATCCTACATAAGGAGATTGTTTAGCACATTCATGCTCGGCTCCAGTCACTGTGGCTTATACCAGTAGGTCAGCTTTTCGGACATGCCTACTTAAACACAGGTGGATTAACCCTTTGGGTGCCAGAGGGTTACCCAGCACATTGCACTGCATTCCCCTCTGGCACACACACAGGGTTAATCATAATTGGTGAGCTACTGATTACACTCCTGTGCTCAAGCAGCAATAACTAGGAAATATTCACTGTTGGTGTGCCCTATGAACTAACATTGAAAATTACTGGTATAGAAATTTTGTGTGGGCACTGACAGGGCTTAATAATAACTTTTATTGTACAAACAACCATGACATTTAAAGGGATAGTGATGCTTGCTTTTCATAAAGTTTTTTTAAATCTTGTTCATATTAAAAAAAAATAAATTCAATAATGTAAGTCCCGTTGCTTAGTTGTGTAGTTTTAGAGTTAAAAGCTTATAACGTTTCCCCCCTCCCGCCCCTTTTGCAGATGTCAGTGATCTGACAGATTGGAATCATACTTAACCCTTTAAGGACCAGAGTGGTGTGCAAAGAATTGTGAAGCATATATGTTAAATGTAAAATGGGACAATATACGGTTATACTTCTTTTAGTTTTATCGGTTCCGTTGGTTTGATGCAGAATTATGATCTCTTGGTTTTAGTGCCACAGTGTAGCAAGAGTTTCACAACATCCCATGCTCACCGTTTTAAACATAAGTTACAAAACCTCTAATTGTGATTTCAGTGTGAATCAATTGAAACCCATACTAGAAATGTATGGCTGCATTATTGCAGAGGAAATTTTCAGCATCTCTGTGATAATCACAGGGCATGTTGCCTGAGAGACACAAGACAGTTATTCACAACTTTTGTTTCCTTTCTGTTTTCTTTTTATGCTTTGTGGTCCCTGTGATGCTGACCATGTGAAAGGATCCTAACAAACCCTATTTTTGTATTTTAATTGATTACACTAAGTGGGCTAAAATGCTAAATAGTATATAAGAAGTATGGAGCTGATGGGGGGCAATGTGGAGATGATGGGGGCAATGTGAGGGCAATATGGAGCTGATGGGGGCAATATGGAGATTATGATAATGTGGAGATGATGGGGGCAATGCGAGGGTAAGTTGGAGATGATGAGGGCAATATGGGGATGATGATGGGGGCAATGTGAAGGTAAGTTGGAGCTGATGGAGGCAATATGGAGCTGATGGGGGCAATATGGAGATGATGGCAATGTGGAGATGATGGGGGCAGTGTGAGGGCAATATGGAGATGATGGGGGCAACGTGAGGACACGTTGGAGCTGATGGGGGCAACGTGAGGACACGGAGCTGATGGGGGCAAGTTGGAGTTGATGGGGGAAATGTGAGGGAAATATGGAGCTGATGGGGGCAATATGGAGCTGATGGGGGGGCAATGTGGAGGTGTCCAGTAGAGATGGCCATGGGGGGGGGGGCGAGCTTCGAATTTCTGTGCCTACAGGCTCCTGAGATGTAAATCCGGCCCTGATTGCAATGCATTGGATATGTCTATAGCAATGATTAAATCCCATTTAAATCAATGGGGTCTTTGGGAATCTGTATTTGCATTTCTTTGGCGCAGCTGAGTTGCTTCAGGGTTTCTCCAGTTCTTCCCAATTCATCAGACTCCATGTCTGCCAAAAACAAGACTGTAAATTCATTCATGAATAGTGTGTGTGTGTGTGTCTGGGGGTGGGGGAGAAACACTGTGGTCCACAAAACTGTATACAGGTATTCTCTACAAAGGGAGAGACTGGTCTATTGTGCTGAAGAAAAATGTGTGCAATTTTCAAACCAAATGCACTACAGGGATCAAATAAAATCTGCATTGATGCAATGTGTTGGAGACCTCTAACATTCAATGAGTGAAAACCCCCTTTTTTTTAACTCTTGTGGTATACTTGGTTTGCACCACTTTAATACATCAGCCTCATTATAGACCAAAACTCCAGATGACAAATATTCCTGTCATTATGTGCAACCAGGTGGCCATTAAAAACTTCTTGCTAAAGCAGATTTCTTATTCATTACAACACTTGGAATGTGAATAAGGTGCATTGGGATGATCGTTACACAGGCATCTTCATGGGTGTGAGGCAGGAGTCATATGAAGTGCCAAGGCATTGGTTCAATAGAGAGTGGATGTTTGTGATAGTGGAGTTTATCCTATTCCTGTTGATTAGCTGGTGAAGTTTTGGATGGAATGGTGTTAAGTTGGCTTGCGGAAGGGAGGGATGAGGGCAATATTTATTTTGTTTGATTCAGGGTTTTGATGTCTGCAGGAACTGGATTTTGTTGTTCACTCATGGGTAGTGTGAAAATCTGTTCATTTTAACTTGTATGTATTTTAAGGTATTTGGAGACTGGCAACACTCCAGTCATATAATGGGTGGATGGAGTTGAAAGGTGGGTTGCAAGGCAACATGATGAACACCCCTCTAGCATTCAAGGGGGATTATACTTGGTCATTGACTCAAGCAAAGGGGAAAAATCCAGTGCTGTACTATTAAATAAAAAAACAACATATACGAGTTGTGCAGGAGACAGTGTCATTGCTGTTTTCCTTCGTGGAAAGCCTAGGGCAGCCATTGTTTACATTCTGGAAATTTTCTAGGGATATCAAATAGACCATCCAAATGAGAGTGGTGATCTTTGTTTAGTTGGTTTAAGGTAATACTGCTGTGGTTGATCTAGCAAGGACATAGATGAACAAGGATTTTGTACAGGGCCCCAATAAACTTTCAGTATTGCTGCCATTTCTGGTATCTGCTTCCCATAACCTCTAATTATTTAAGATTTGCTATTAGGTTTATAAAATGTTGCTAATGGTTACAGTGAACAAAAGGTCTGCCCATTACATGAAAAGCAAAGGATATCACTGCAGAACCTTGAGTCCTAGGGCTTCTGAAATAACCGTTTTAGGAGGAAGTAGTAGATAATGACACAGTAACAGCTGTGGCTTCAAGAAGTTGCACAACCACTAAAACATATGAAGAAACCTTTTACTTATAAATAATCTTACTTAAAGGTACATTATCAGATATTAAAATAAAATATACTGCTAGCTAGCGTTTTCAGTTTTTCTGTGATGGTATAAACTATTATGTCAATAACTTTGGAAAGTGGCTACTGTTTGGCTATATTTGTTATCAGTCTTATTAAGAACTGATAAAACCATACACAGATAATTATTTTAAGATTGTATATCTCTTTCTTGGAAACAGTTATCGTCTATATGTTTACTTCATTTATGCAATACAATTGGTTGTACACACTGCATATTTATCGCTAAGGATGTTTGTCAGAAGCCATCATGCGCAGTAGAGACGTGTGCGTGCACTGCAGTGATGCGTAATACTGATTGTCCGTGCCACAGCTGATATGGAGCGGGGCGCCCCAAATTCATACCGGAGTCCTCTCTGCATACCTTCCTGGGACCGCTTGGTCCCAGGAAGGGGCACAGAGAGGACTACGGCCTAAATTTGGAGCGCCCCACTCTGTATCAGCCGCGGTGCGGGTAGTCAGTACTGCACATGACTGCAGCTCTGCTAGTGTTGGCCCGTGTACACGGCCTTTAAAACTAGTCCTATATAATAATTCATTAGAAAGTTTGTAATGACGCAGTCATGTGCAGTAGAGACTGCTGCGCGTGCTGCAGTCATGAGCAGTAGAGACTGCCCGGGCAGTCTCTACTGAGCATGACTACACTGCGACCGGCTGACACTGTATCAGCCGCGGCGTGGGCAGTCTCTACTATGCATGACTGCCCCGCAACCGGCTGGCAGTGGCACTGTGGGCCATGTAATGGGCTCTTCAACTAGTATATATATAAAAAGCACATTTAGAGCACAGGCCTGGATTACATTGTAGCTAAGCATACCTCCCAGCATTTCAAATGTCCTTTGATAGGCACTTGTGTTTGAGGTGGTGGTGCTGGGGGTGTGGCTGGTGTGCAGGGCATTGCCAAGAATTTTAGGTTCTTTCATGACCTACTGATACCTCTTTTGTGTAACTGAATAAAAGATTGAGAAGACTAAAGCATTTCATTTACATTGACTAATTTTAAGGTATGACTGAGTAGTGTTATCACTGGTTTTAGCTAACATATTCCTATTGAAGTCTATGTGCTGCACACTGTTCGGGGAGCCCTGAATCTGATCGTAAAAAAAATGCTCCTTGATCCTTAAGTGCTGGCCACACTCGTGTGTGCTGGTCATTAAGGGGTAAAACCTTTGATAAATGTAACAACTGCAGCACAATCCCGGCCATATTTTGGGGCTGATGAACCTAGAAATAATGGGCATTGGGGAGAAGGGCAAAGTGTAGCAAGTTTTGGACACACATAATACTATATATAATAAATAAAAAATTCTGAGTGATCTAAGTGATACTTTGTGCCTGTTGCACGTTACAGAAGTCACCAAAGAATTGCTTCTCAGTTCATTGGAAACCTGTAGTATTCATGGGGTTAAATGCCCCAGTTTAATTAATGGGAATTTTTATTTGTCTCCTTCGGTGCAATTGTGCCTCAGAACTGCTGCTTGCTGCCCTTATGCAGAATGCTCAAATTACATATGTTGGCTAGGAACACATGATATTTAAAATATTCATTTATAGGTCATCTTTTTGATAGCAAAATCACTACATCTAACAAAACATTATATAATTTGGCAGTTAGCTAAGTAAAGTTATTTCATTGTGTCCTTTTTTTCCATTTAACAGTTTTATTTTTAAGGGCATAAGGGAGGTTTTCCATTGTTTTCCCACAGCAGGATCCCTTTATTTCTATGAGAGTAAGGACACTGATATGAACATTACAACAGAAGGCAATTCATCCTCTGGCTATTTGACCAGCAGTACTAGTATGTATCTTTGATAATTTTGGCATTTGAAGGCTAAACATTCTAAGTCTGATTAATAAGTTTTGTATATATTTATTTATTTTCCAGGCAGGCAGCCACCTTATCTATATGACAGAGTGTCCTATTATCTTGTTCTTAAAGTCACAGTCAACCTCTGTTTTGACTTTACATAATATTCAGTTGCACATATTCATTCAAACTCATGTGTAAAGTAAAACTGCCCATACTTTTGTTTTTTTTTCCCATCTGTACCAATTATTATTATTATTTTTTTTTTTTTTTTTACACTTTTTTATTTTCGTGATATAGATCTCACTGATCCTCTGTTTCCAGAAAGGCTTGCGTTAGGTAAGTTATAAGCAGAGGCTTGCGTTGGGTAAGGTTTAGCATGGATAGAAATATACTGTTGTGCTATCCCTGCAGCAGAAAAGTCTGCCTCCCCTATAGCATCTAGAGCACTCACTGCTGCAAGGATAGTGGTACATTGTACCAATATCCCAGTTTTGACAGTCCCTTACCTAAATTTAATTTGAAATTCAGTGAGCTCCCTCTCAGATAAATTGGCTTATTTTCCTCCAGTGCAGAGCAGACTTGTATTTTAAGAGGGACCACATATCTACTGTTGGGGTTGACATCTTTGGAGCAGTCATCAGACATAGTGCGATGTCATTGAAGGAAAGCAGATTGTAGCCTTATTCAAAAATATTTCAAGACCTATTTCTGTGAAACAGACCTGTAAGTTTGACTTCCATAGTGGGAGAGATACCTGAAGGGATTACTATGGTTTAGTATTTAGAATTATGTGTGAAGCAACAATATCATTATTAAGAGTCAGCACAGTTTTATGAGGGCTAGATCAAGGCAAATAAATCTGTTTGCATCATAAAATATGATGAATAATAAAATAGACCAGGCTTTTGCTTTGGATGTCTTCCTTGTATATGTGTAGCACGATTGAGAGTGAGGATGTGGCAAGGGAAAGGGTTTTGAGGAATAAGTGTGTGCTGGGCCTCATTCACCACAAGGAAAGTTTTATTTAGAAAATGGAAAGGTGATAGGTCCACTTTAACCCTTTGAATGCCAGAGAGGCATCACATTGGATATGTCTCTGGTTCTTAAAGGGTTAAGCACAAGTGCATGGGTATGTTGGCATTGGGGGTACTTTTTTGATG
Source organism: Rhinophrynus dorsalis (assembly GCA_037306005.1). Taxonomy (NCBI): domain Eukaryota; kingdom Metazoa; phylum Chordata; class Amphibia; order Anura; family Rhinophrynidae; genus Rhinophrynus; species Rhinophrynus dorsalis. The sequence continues at coordinate 150,642,288 of CM074719.1, read as the reverse complement.
AAGATGCCATTTCTCTGAGTTCATAGCACAGCACGGATGTATATTTCTGTCCAGTTTTGTCCCCTTAATTCAACACTGACATCTAAAGCCACATTTAAAGACATACAAGAGCTAGAGAGGCACATGACAGCTCCTGTTTTAGTCTGTATAATTTGAACTGCATGTGTTTCGTTAATAGTTGTGTTTTGCTAAGTCAGGGACATCTGTCATGTTTAAACAATGTCAGACTACAAATCCCAAGATGCACTTTCTCCAGCTCAGTCTTATTGCAGCCCCTCGGAGTGTCCGCAAAGGGTGCAGGAACATGCCTTCTATTTTTCCCTTTTATTTATCTCCTCATTTTTCTCTGTTACAGGAGGGCAGGACACTTGAACAAAAAAGTTCTCTGAGGAAGAGGCTCTCAGCCTGCACCAATTTACCTCCACTTGGACATGCACCATTTTAAAAATGAATTTGCAGGAGGTGCATAGGCAAAAGCTTCTCTTCTAGTTAGTCTTTTTTATATTTTGTTCTATATGTTATGGGGCTGTATATTCCCCAGTTGGGTGGGCTCTTATCCCTGGCCTCCTTGGTTGATCAGGTTTTCAGGACCAAAGTCTCTGGAGGAAGGCTTGTTTTATCAGCCTGCTTCCTCATAGCTTCTGTGAGTGTTACTTAATTGTATAGGAGCCTGAAGAATGAAGAGACTGGATTCTCTCCTCTGAGAGTATAGGTCCATGTGCATATGTTTTTGTTTAGCATCTTTGTCTATTGTGTGAAAGGCTGAATTGAAATGTTTCATAATAAAAGCAGCTGTAATCTTCCTAGTATTTGGACTTTGGAGAGTGTTATTTCAATTCTGTCAGAGTTGTAGTTCAAGAGTAATTAAATGACCAAGTATTCCCCTCCCGCCCCTTTTACTGATGTAACACTATTCAGCCAGATCAGAAGGGAGGTGCCCAGGCAGATTGCAGAGAGGGACAATCTTCAATTAAGATAAGGGAAAAACCTGAAAAGCTTGTCAAGGGGGGCAGGGATTTCATTGTTTTCATAGGAATAAGAGTGTCCCCTTCTGTTATCTGTCCAGTCTATGGACTGCATTCCACATCTGAGAAGAGATTGCTTACACTAGGTAAAAGGGGCGGGAGGGGAAACTTTGCTTGTGACTATCTCATAAACCATAAAGGTTTGAGAGATAAGACATATCGTTCTTCATGTTTTTTTAATGCCTACAAAATAAAATAAAGATAAAATGAAATATTACTATCCCTTTAAGAAGCTTAATGCTCTCTGGCCCCTACTCCACTTTCGGGGCCCTCACCTGTTTATTGGGAGCATGTATGGTTTAGATGCTATCCTGGAGATGCTTAAGGTTTCAGAGATCTCCAATTCTTGTTCTTTTTCTCCATATATTTTCAAGAACCTCATGATGGAAGTTGCTGTTTTTCCCCACATCATCACTCTTTAGACCAGTCATTCCTGGAGGAATGGAAAATGCCAGACACAAGGTTATTTCTTAATTGGCATATATCTTCTTTATACTCTTTTTCTGCAGATGCTTTGTGCAAGGGAGTACAAACCCCCCCCCCCCCCCCCATGGTACAGCCTCCAGTTTCTTACCTTGCAAAGAAAAAAGGTGTCTCTCTTAATGATCAGGCAGATATGCGCCTGAATTCCTTTTTGAATGAGTTTTGCAGCTTCTGGCTTGCACCCTACTTTTGACATTGCGTAGGCAACTAGGTCAATGGCTGCTTGGGTGGGGGGGTCAGCTTTAAGTTGAGGTCCAAGTGGATGCACTAAAGAGGATCTGGTGGTCCTTATTTCCAAAATTCTTACTGGAATGGCCTTTGCTTTTTCTGTGTCTGAATATCGCATTCTTTGGTTTAAGATTTGGTCAGCTGATCAGTCTCCTGAGAAATCTTTGGACTCTCTCACTTTTGTGAGCAAACAGCTCTATGGCTCAGAACTGGAGACGTTGATAAGTCATGTCACTGGAGATGAGCACTTTGTTACCTCAGGTTACTTCATAACATTTGTTTCCCTCGGAAGACACTTTTTTTTGACAAGCCTTCCTTTGCATGACTTGTGGGGTCTGGTCCTAGTAGGTTGTCTGTTTCTCCCACAGCACAAGAGCTATTTCCTTGGTGGACCAGTGGGTTTTGTGAATAATTTTGAAAAGGTGCCACACACAGTTCAAATTCCTTCCTCTCAAGAGTACATCATGACCCCGAGCGAAGCAGTCTATTCTTTGGAAGTTATTTCCCTGCTAGACATGCAGATGGTAAAGGGATAGTAATGTTTCACAATAAAAGCAGCTCCAATTAATCGTCATAGTATTTGGGCCTTGGAGAGTGTTATTTCAACACTGTCTGAGTTGTAGTTCAAGAGTAATTGAATGATAAAGTCTCCCCCTCCCGCCCCTTTTACTGATATAACACTGCTCACCTCAGAGCAGCAAGACTGTCCAGATGGATCTCAGAGAGGGACAATCTTCAGTGAGCATAAGGAAATATCTGAAAAACCTGTCAAGGGGCAGGGTTTTCCTTATGTTCATAGTAAGAAGATTGTCCCTTACTGTGATATGTCTGGTCAAGGGACCAGATTCCACATATGAGGGGAGGTGGTTTACACTAGGTAAAAGGGGTGGAGGGGGGATACTTCATCATTCAGTTATTCTTGAATCACAACTCTGACAGTATTGAAATAACACTCTCAGTGGCCAAAATACTATGAAGATTAATTGGAGTTTTTTGTGAAACATTACTATACCTTTAATACTAGTTCCATCTTGGGAAAGGTTTGCAGGATTCTATTCCAATCTTTTTAATGTCCCCAAAAAGAAGGAGGATGCAATCCTATTCTGGACTTAAAATGCCTCAACCATGGTTCAATTTTATGCATTCAGTCATTGTAACTATGAGTCCTGGAGAATTTTTGGTTTCAGTAGCTATAAAGGACACTATCTGCACATCTCTATCCACGCAGATCATCAGCATTTTCTGCCGTTTGCCTTCTAATATCATCATTTTCAGTTCACTGCTCTTCTCTTTGGGTTGTTATCCATTCCATGCTCAGGGTCTTTGGACCAGGGCGAAAATCACTGTGTCTGCAAATGTCTGGAACTTTGGGTGATTTGCTTAGCCCTGTGACATTGGTTGTAATCCCTCGATTGATCCTTGGTCAATCAGACAATGCAGTGGTGCTTATTTACATCGATCACCAGGGAGGGACCAGAAGTGTAGTAGCATTGGTCAAGGTTCGCCTGATCTCATGTGAGCAGAAGCTCATGTACTGGATTTCTCCGCAGTTCACAATCCAGGGGTAGACAACATTGTGGTAGACTTTTTCAGTTTCCAGAGCCTGTATCTTGGCAATTGGGAACTCAGTCGGGTGTATTTGACCCAGTAGACTATGGAGTCTCTTAGCAGGTGAACCTAATGAGCTCTCAGCTGAACCATAAGTTTCCTCCGTACTCCGTGTCCTCCTTGTCAGTTAATGCAACCCTCTTGTTCCCATGCTAAAAACTATAAAACATTCAATGGCAATTTCCTCTGATGTATGTGTTTCTTCTGGCTTCCCTGATTTCCAGGGTACTGAGGATAATTGGGATGGAATGGGATCATGTCATTTTAATTGCCTCATTCTGGCTTTGTCTTGCTTGACTCTTTGATTCTCTCAGTCTATCCATGGAGGACCCATTTTGGCTCTCTGCATCTGGACTTTTTGACTCGTGGTCTGCTGTGTCATCAGAGGGAGATAAGTTAGAGTAGACAGCTTGGCTCTTAAGTCCAGCATCTTGAGAAAGTATGTGTTTTTTTCTGACTCTGTCATTGCTACTATTCTTCAGGCTTGAAAGCCAGGTATATCATAGGGTATGGACCCTGTATTATATGTTTTGTGAAGACCGGTGTCGGCGTCGGTCCTCCCTTCCGGGTTGCGATGCTGCCGCTCGGCATTCATACCCTTCATTCCAGCTGATTCGGGTTGGTGTTGCCATGACACCATGTCGACAGCGTCACACGGCACTGTGACATCACTCCTCAATCCTTTATAAGGACGGCGCCCGCTACAGATGATGCTCAGTGTGAATTGAGCTACCCCTGTGTTAGGTTGTTGCCTCTTCTCTCTGCTCTTTATTCAGAGCTGCCTGCCTTGACCCATTACCTGGACTGGATCCTCATCCTGAGTTACCTGCCTTGACCCATTTCCTGGATTGGAACCTCTTCCTGAGCTGCCTGCCTTGAACCATTGCCTGGACGTGACTCACCTTCTGTCTGCCCTGCCTATCATCCCAGTCCACACCTGTCCTGGGGTCATTCAGGTACCCATTATATTTCTATGCATATATATATATTGGTGAAAATACTTCCTGGGCCTCACTTGTCCTGCTAGGGTATCCTCACCTCTTATCTAGAGGGTGTTTCTTCAGTTTATAATATACTTGTGCTGTATGCTTGTTCTCTGAATGGTTTTGTCCTATTAGAGAGTGGTTTCACACAGCACACACCCCTACGTTTACGGGGTCCTCATAGCTGGGGTCACGACTTCTGGTTGTCTTTTCTCTTCTTCAGGATGGTCTTCATAAAGGGCTTTCTTTCTGTCCTTTTCTGGACACTTGTTGCCTTACTACCTGATCGGCAAACTTTGTCTAAGGTGTGCCTACCCTGTCTTTTGGGATCCCACTCCTCTGTGGGATTTGAACCTGGTTCTGACAGTGTTTTTAGATGTATCCTTTTGAGCACTTGTCTTCAGTCTCAATTTTTCTTGATGCTCCAGACATTCTATCTCTTAACTATAATGTCAGTTCAGTGGGCGGATGTTTTTCAGGCTTTATGTTGTAAACCACTGTTTCTGGTCTTCCACCCTGATAGGGTGTTTCTACGAATTCCCATAGGATTCCTCTTTAAGGAGGTTTCTGAGTTTTACATCAACCAGTAAATTGTTGTACCTTCACTGTCCATCTAATAGATAGGAGCAGGAGTTTTATCTCTTTGATGCTGTTAAATCCTTTTCACTTACTCCAGGTGGAACAAAGAACTTCCCTCCTGTTCAGGTCCCATTCAGGGGTTCAGGGGGTTCCTTTCTTTTTCCCCTTCTGCTTTTTTTTTTTTTCATCTTTTCTAATGCTATATGTTGAATCTGATCATCATGTTCTGGCAGGGGTAAAGTAGTGTACGCTGAGAGTCACTGCCTCCGAGACATTACTGTTAAAGTGGCATGCCCTTCTGGTATAGGGAATTTAACCCTGTAGTTCCCACATGGACTTAGATAAAATGATGTATCGTCAAGTACACAAAAATCAATCCATCCATCTAGACTGTATTTAAATAAATTATTATAACTCTCTAACAACCAGAGGAGTGTGCAGTACATAGCTTTACTCACCCTCTGGTGTTAAAATTGATTGGCATAGTTCTAAAAATGAAAACTAGCATACACTATAAAACTATTTTTAAAGGTAAATAAGATTTAAAAAAAAAAAAAAAAAAAAAGTATTTTCCCCTTTGAGTAGATTAACTTAGGCTTTAAAATAATGTCTAGCCACTTGTCTGAAAAGGCAATATTTAGTCACGTGTGTATGATGACAAAGATTGGAAATTATGGTTTATAATGTGACTCACTGTTTAGTGTATTTTTAATGGCAAACTTTTGGGAGGCCTAACAGCACAACTTGTACACTGTTCTTCATATATTTACTTAAAAAAAACCTTATGCGCTCTTGAAACACTGATGACTTTTTCCAGTTGATTTGTGGTTTCTTTAAAGGGAAATTTATGTTTAGGAATAAGTGGCTCTTAATTTATTAAACATGGTATAATTATAAATTTTGCATGTGAGTTTGTTGTAGTTTGAGGCTGGACAGTTGCATTTAATTATCATATCAAAGTATTTTACGGTATGTCCTGGGGTGTAGATGATGTTATTACCCAATTTAATGGTACTCCTTTTTTCTACCTCGGAAGGATGAAAGGCTGAGTGGACCCTGCTGGGACTAGAACCTGCCACGCTGAGGTTTGAACAGATTCTACAGCTGGTTCACTATAAAATATGATTGGATGTTTCTACAGAATGTGGAGAGGACTGTGGTTTTATAGCTTATCGAAGTAACTGATCCTCAAACACGTCCTTGGGCTACCACAACCATATACATTTTTGGTATTTTCTCACAAGAATACAGGTGGATTAATCAATATCTGTCATTTTCATGACTCTACGTGTGTTAAAGGGAATCTGTCTTTCTAAGATTTTTTTTTTTTTTTTTTTTTTTTTAAAGAAACCTCTCTATATGTTCTACTAGCCACTTTCCTGTAAAATAAATTGTTTTTGAGAAATTAACTATGAAAGATATGTAAATACCTAAAATGAAAATATTTGATACAACTTTAAATATCATGTACTTATAGCTATGTAAAAAAAATTTTTTCAAATGATATATCCCTAAAATATAATCCTAAACTTGCTTTTTGAGGCATATTAAAACTGTCCCGTTTAGAGAATATTTATTTTATTTAGTTCTGCTTGTGCTGTTTGTAATGAGAGGTAAGAGATGAAGTCAGTTGATTTATTGTGACTATCTATCACTCTTGTATAAAAATCCATTACCTTACCTTAGCCCATTTATGGACAATTGCAGTAAGACTGATACGGTATAACTTGCCTTTTACAGATCAAGCCTGAATGGCTTCTCCCTCAGCACATATGTAAGCCTCAGAAAAGAAATAGAGATGTTTTACAAATCCCAACATGATGTACAGCAGGGCTTAAAATTGGAAGTCCTTTGCTACTATCCAGACATGAAAAGTTACTCGCCACTGAAAGCCATATCATACCCACCAGGGCTGAATTTCTACTCGCCAGGGCTAAATTTTCACTCGACATTGGCTAGTGGCGAGTGGAAATTTTGAGCCCTGATGTACAGGGTATTTAAATGTATATAACCCTAGATCATTTTTAGGTGTTAGTGTTCCTTTAACGAGTGATTGTACTAATCCACCAATGGCTGCTCTTCAGGGTATTCACTACAGCATCTGATTATGTAGATTATGTAGCCCCTTATGCCTGTCCCATAGGATGAGCAGGAAAATAGCAAAGTTATGCCATTTCCTTTTCACCTTGTTAGTACATTGTGTTTAATAAAGTAAAACAAAATAGCGCAGGACAAAATCCCTTTGTGTGCAGATGTTTCTGAAAACATTATTTATTATATAAAATAATACTTCTTATTTCTGGGGTGCGTCTTAATGTACGTGGCCTTCCTTGAATCACTCCTAGTGTAGGTAACCATCTATCTCTTCTCTCCACTCCTTACAGATTCTCTCCTGCTCCTTTCTCTACTCACCCTTGACATCCCAACAGTGTTATCTTTCGATGTCAAGTTAAACTGGCTTCCTCCTTAAAGGGATAGTAATACTTTATTATTACTATCGCCCATATTGTAGATATTAGCAAAATAATTTAATAGCCCCCAGGTTGAGAGAGAACCAATGGCAAAGTTCCCCCTCCCCCTTCCCTGAAGTCAGCATTGTACTGACTGCAGAGGAAGTCTGTCATACAACAGGCTTGCGAGATCGTGTTCGTGAAAAATAATTATTTCACTGAAACGGTCTTCTGCATGTGCTTGGTTTGCAAGCACACGTAGAAGACCTTTTCAGTTAAATAATTCTTTTGTACTAGCGCGATCGCGGCTCTGCCGCAGAACCGCCTGATAAAAGTCAGACCAGATATCCCTGCAGTCAGTACAATGCTGACTTCAGGGAATAGAGAGGGAGGGGGGAACTTTGTTTTCGGTTATCTCTCAAACCATAAAGGTTTGAGAGATGAACCTGGGGGCTATTGAATTATCTTGCAAATACCTACAATATGGGGGATAGTAATAATAAAGTATTACAATCCCTTTAACCCCTTTGTGTCCGGTGACGTACCCGGACCGTCACTCTGGTCCGGCACTTAAGGACCAGTGACGGTCCTGGTACGTCATGTACTTTTACTCCCACAGGAGCGCGGTGAGTAATACCAGGGACTGAAGCTGATCGCTCCAAGACCGGAGCGATCTCTTTCAGTTCCTCTTTCGGTGTGCTGCCCCATTTGATCAGTCACGTGGGGCGGCACGCCGAAATTCCCTGTCTGGTCCTTAAAGGACCACACACCCCAGGACCACTGGTCCTTAAGGGGTTAAATACCTGAACCAGCAGGTGATATGGGGACGAAATACCCCCACCCCTGTTATGATGCATTGTGGACTCATTACCAATACAAAAAGAGATTCAGATTAATCATTTATTAAAATAGAATGCTACAATCAGTCATATAATATAAAGTAGAGGATATGCTTGTTTCACAGTTACTACTGTTCCATCAGTGGCATAAATAGTAGCAACCATCTGTTATATATAACATGTTTGTGAGGGCTGCTAACATCATGGATTCACTAGTATATGGGTGTCCTGGTACTCTGCCTTCTCACCTGAGTATCTAAACTTATCACCGATAAAGGAGGCCTGTGTTCCTTCTGCATTAATAAAAAACTATCCATTGAGCAGGTGCTCATTAACTTTAACTAGTTATCTGTATTCTTCTTATGGACTTCTTATGGACATACTTTGAATCTTTCCAATTCAGTCTACCTTAGGCACTCTTCTCTGTGGAATACTAGAAAACTCTTACATTGGAAAGCACAGTATCCAATATCCCATTTGTTGTTCAAATAATGTTAAAGTAGCCAAATATCCCATCAGTATCTTCTTTCTGTACCCAGTATACATATATTCTAATTCATGGAATTGTTTAAGATCTATATATCAAAATACTTCTTCGTGGATATAATTTCTAAGAAATCATGTCTGAAGATTATTTTTCTTTTCCTCTAGAACATTGAATAATGATAGTTACTGTTGGCCTAACTACTTATTATAGTAATATATATAGCCTCTTTGGCTTAAAGCAGGGGTGCCCAATAGGTATATTCTGATTTACCTGTACATCACAGAGAGATTACAGGCTGGCCCTGTGAAGATTTATGCTGTGCTTGGGGGACATAAGGACCTCTCCTGATGTCCCCCCAGTTATTTATCTCACAGTTGATTTGTATTTGTAATCGGAGAGAGCAGCATGTCCTCCTCCTCCTTTCCTACCCAAACTTCAGAACAGGATTGGGCAAAGCTTCCTCACATCACAGATGAAATTATCATTTTGCACTCCTGGTAACTGGGACTCTGCGCTGACCCTGAACTTAGGTAAAACTATACAAATTTGGTATTTTTTGCACTTGGGGGATACAGATATTTTTTGATAATTGAAACGTTCACAATCAAGATTTTTTTTGATATATAGTATGGTATTTTAGTAAATAAGTAATTAACAAAAAATTATGACCTTATAGTTTGCAAAATGTACTTCATGCAAGGCACCATGCTAAAGTTAAAGCGGAACTATCAACCCTATACAAGTTTGGCTAAAAAGTAAGTTTATAGAGAGACTAGCTGGAATACCATTGTCGTTGTTTTTTTTTGTTTTTAATTCGTTGTTTGGCTAAAATTAAACGTTTAAAGATTATCCTGTGCCTTCTTTCCGGACAGACTGCCGGGTACAGCTTTGCACCACAGTCTGTCACTCTTCCTCTGCTCCCCTCCCTCAATCCAGCCTCCTCCAATGACGGAGGATTTCTCCTTTTAAGCTGGAGTGCTCTCATTGGCCAGAGAGCGCTCCAGCTTAGAAGGAGAAATCCTCCGCCATTGGAGGAGGCTGGATCCAGACGCTATGTGAGGAGGGGAGTAGAGGAACAGTGACAGACTGCGGTTAAGAGCTGTAACCACAGTCTGTGTGGAAGGAAGGCACAGGATCATCTTAAAATGTTAATTTTCATCAAACAATGAATTAAAAAAATAAATAAATAATTAAATAAATAAAAAAATAAACTTACTTTTTAGGGGTGATAGTTCCTCTTTAAACAAATGGATAGAAAAAATGCTGACCATTTGTGGCCTACAGGGTACAGAAAACATCCCAAGCCCCTGGCACTGAAAGGGATAAAATGGACATTATTCCTAATGGTGTCACTCTTCACAAAGCTGTTCAGATCAGTCCTTAAAAAGTGTTTATGTAAAGTTATTTTCAATGGGAAGTCCAATTGTACAACTCAAGAGAAACCCTCCTCTCATGGATGCTGCTTGGATAGTCTGTAAGCATATGGATGTACTACTTTCAGGGGATTCACATGGACATGGCTTCTACATTTGATCCTATGTGGTGGGGATGAGGTTGAGGGGTATCCACATGGGGATGATGCAGTGGAGACCATAAACTCTAAGGATGCCAGTTTGCTTCTTCAAAAGTTGAGGACCCTAGATACAATATATATATATATATATATATATATATATAATTTTTTTTTTTTTTTTGATGAATAACAAGGATTGAAGAACTTCAGCATTGATATTATTTTGAAAGGAGCAGTGGTAGTATTAATGGGTTCACCAACAGTGATGGGGGAGTGAATCTAGCGGTGGGCAGTAGGGAGAGTTCACCAGAGCATTGGTCCTCCTTGTAGGAGACTGGGATAATCTTCTCCAGCCTGACTGGTGAGTTCTGCTTTACATATATTCGTCCACTCATTTTAGCAGTAATAAAATGACCCAGTTATTCTTCCACACAAAAAAGACATGTGGGCAGAGTTTAACCCATTGAGTGCCAGCGGGGTACATTTAATTAATAGTACAGTGTCTAATTATATTATGTTATAGTTGTGGAGGGTTTTTAGGGGTGTGTTTTGATTTGGCTACAAAGGAGAAGACTGCAGCGGAGGACTAGGGTATCTCAGACTCCACTTGACCTCCAGCATAAGGTTAATGCTTCACATTGAAATCGTGAGAAGGGGGAAAGGGCATACATTTCGATGGATATTGGTTATTTCTGGGAGGGTAAGTGGACAGGTGCCACTATTACTTTCAACTTTGTTTTCTTTGGGGAGGCTGGGGGCTGCATTTCTTTGAATGTTATGTTATATTAGGGTGGAAGGAGGGTGCTGTTAAAGGGATAGTAATACTTAAAATGTAAAAAAAAATATGTTGTAGGGTTTATCCCCCTGAGTAAAACAAGAGTACTCCCACTGCTGAAAGGTGTTTCATTCAAAAGTTATTAATTTTCAAAGTTGAATTTTTTAGGTGCAATATCACAGTGGCCTGAAATTGTACAGTGGCGCTGTTGCTACACCATCCTATGGAGATTTATGGTCAACTGACCAGAGCTGTCCATAGGATCGTGTAGCAACAGCGCCACTGTACAATTTCAGGCCACTGTGATATTGCACCTAAAAAATTCAACTTTGAAAATTAATAACTTTTGAATGAAACACCTTTCAGCAGTGGGAGTGCCCTTGTTTTACTCAGGGGGATAAACCCTACAACATATTTTTTTTTACATTTTAAGTATTACTATCCCTTTAATGAAATGTGTAGTGGGTTTTGGCCCCATATTCATCTTCTAGTTTTTGGTGTAGAGATGCTTCTGAGTGCTTGCCTGGGTGTGTGTTTGCTACTCTTTTCTTGTATGGTGGTGCTTTTTAACAGGAACTCTACAAATGGGTTTGGGAGTCGCAAAATACCAGCAGAACTTGCATTCCCTCAAAGTGTTAACACTCACTACACGCAATAGATTCGAAAATGGCTTGGACTGTTCCATTGATTTCTATGGTTGCAAATCTAATGGGCATCTTTCATATTTAACTCGCTTTGGATGGTAACAGCACACGTAATAGAGTGCCAGACTGTGACTTTAAAACTGCATTTTCATTCCTTTTCCCACTAGTCCTAATAGAATTGACCCACTGACGTGGTAATCCTTAAATATAGGCATATGCAGCTAAAATGGGTAGTAACACTTAATATGTAAGAAATGTATATTGTAGGTAAAACAAGGATAGCCCCACTGCTTTATTCAATAGTTATTGCAGCTTAAACTTAATTTTTTTAGGTGCAATATTTCAGTGACCTGAAACTCTACAGTGGCGCTGTTGCTACACCATCCTAAGGGCAGCTCTGGTCAGATTATCATCTCCATAGTATGGTGTAGTAACAGCGACACTGTACAATTTCAGGTCATTGAGATATTGCACCTAAAAAAATTAAGTTTGAGCTGCAATAACTATTGAATATAACACCTTTTAGCAGTACTCTTATTTTACTCTGGAAGAGAAGCCCTACAATATATGTTTTTACATATTAAGTGTTTCTCTACCTTTAAGGCACATGGAATGGAATGTTGTGTTAAGCTACCTAGGTAAGTCCTACTGTTAAACTAATTAAGAGCCACTTATTCATGTTTATAAAGTTCCCCTTTAATATATAAGCTTATGCCTTCACATTAAAGTGACCATCTAAAATGAAATAGTTGGTCATCGTTAGACCATCATCAGTTGTTAGAGTAGTTTACACTCCTGGGACATCAAGAAGTGACCACTTGTGTCATTTAGTGAAAAATTACCACAGGCTATTAGTAGCACCAAGTGAATGTAAAGAATGCATGTTGGTCTATTTCCCATCTAGTTATTTAACAAAGCAAACAAGATTGAAATAGTCTGTTAAGTGGTTTGATGTTACAGCTACTTTGATCATGAGTATTTATAAAATAAGTGTGATGTGGCCTAAAATGTCATCCAGTAATATATGGGTACGCTTGTTTGTAAATAGACATTTGTAAAGTGTATTCATGCAAATAATTTGTGTTGTATCTGGTTGATTTTTTGCACCACGTATCTAACCCATTGCTTTTAACCCAGTGGATGCTAAAGACCTCACTAAGCAGTTAACCCCTTGAGAAACAGACATTTTGCGCAATGCAGACAATGAGCTGAACACCCATCTCCTCCTCAGTGGGTTAGTTTGAATTTCATTGCATAGTTAACACCTTTTTTTTTTTTTTTTTTTTACACTAGAGTACCAGAACAATTTTGCCCTTTTCAGAATGTCATTGTTTAACTGTATTTTCCCACAGTACACCAATACAATTTCTATGCTGTTTTTAAGGACAAGTCAGGATTTCTTTTGATACCATTTATATGGATAACCCATCACTTAAAGTTAAAGGGGAACTCTCCTCCTATAAAGTAATACTTATTTCATGATTTGTCCCAATACAGGTTGAATCGTTGTGTTTTTGTTTTTTTCTTTCTTGTAATCACCAATTTTATGGAGCAATACACTTCTAAAGTTTTACAGGATTATGTCACTGCAGGGCTCGATGTGATACAGCTCTGTACCACAGGCTGTGAATCTTCTCCTCCCCATTGTGCTTCGTTCCCTCCTCCATGCCTGACACTGGAATCATCCATGTGAGCCCTGAAATTGATGTTTGTGTACATTTAACCCTTTGAGTGCCAGAGGGGTACGCAACGCATTGCAAAGCAATGCGTTGCGTACCCCTCTGGCACTCAAAGGGTTAAATAAAATGTGTATCATTTAGGGTTACATGGGTTATTTCTTGTTCATTTGTACCTCAAATGCAGAATAGTGTAAAATGGTAAAAAGTTACTTAAAATATTTTTTCGGTTACTAATTTTTATTGGAAGACCAATGCAAAAAATAAAAAAAAATAAGATTTGAAAGGCAAATTAAAGCTTAAATTAGAACCATAAGCATTTGTAGTGAACATGGAAAAAATAATCCTGGACATTAGGACAGTAGCTCTACATTCACTTTACTGGAATCTCAATAATAAAAAAAAAATCTAAACTTTATTGCATTTCGTGTAAAATGTTTGGACAGGTTATGATATACTAGTGTAAAAGCCCATGTACATGGGCCAAGGTCCGGGTAATGGTAACCTTTTGAGTGCCAGAGGGGTACGCAACGCATTGCTTTGCAATGCTCTGGCACTCAAAAGGTTAAGCGGACGCTACCTCACTGCTCCACGAGATGAAGTCTTGCGTCACCTCACTCACGCGATGGAATCGTGCGCAGTAGAGACTGCCCGAATGCGGGCAGTCTCTACTGTGCAAGACGGCTTCTGAGAAACATCTTAGTGAATTATTATATAGGATATTGATAAACCAAAGGTATTCTTTGAAAGTGCAGGAGCTGCTGACCCCCCCCCCCCCCCCGAAGAAGAAGAAGAAAAAAAAAACATTGTATGATATGCATGGATTGTTTGTAAAAAAGCAACCAAAACATTTTGACCGCAAATTGCAACAAGAGTGTTAAAATATGCTTATCACTGGAGGGTGGACAAGTGTAGCAGAGAAGCAGTTAAGGCAGCCCTTGACACATTTGGTTTGACTCCCGAAGTCAGCCCAAAAATGAGGAACGGCAGACCCCTTCCCGTTCCTGTTGGGCACTTGCATGTGGGGTCATTGACCTCCTGTAAGTCCATACTTCTGCTTTGACATTTTAACCACTAGCACGTTGTGAGGATGTATGATAGAGGAGCTCAACATGTAGCTCTCCAGCTGCTGTTAGATTACAACATCTATTTTTCTGAGTTATTAAGTTACAAGTGCCAGCCGTCGCGGGAAAGTCACGCACAGTAGAGACTGCCCACACCGCAGCTGATACAGTGCCAGCCGGTCGCAGGGCAGTCATGCACAGTAGAGACTGCCCGCTCTGCTGCTGATACTTTGGAGCGCCCTGCTTCATATCAGCCGCGTTACAGCCAGTCTCTACTGTGCATGACTGCGTCGTTGCAAACTATTTAGCGAATTATTATATAGGATTATATAGCAGCCAGAGAGCCACATATTGGAAAGCTGTTAGGTATAAGGTATAGTCCATATCAGATATACACAGGATCTCTTACACATACAGTGTCACGTGTCGCTCTCCCACAGTTTCCTCTTTCTGGCCAGGGAGGTATGTTTGTTTGATATTAACCATTTAACCCTCTGAATGCATTGGCTACCTCTCTGCCACAAAGAGAATTAAGGACCTGCATTGCTTTGCAATACATTACCTGCCACTCTAGTTTTTAAATGGTTAAATAAATACTAACCTCTTGCATTCTATAGCTGTTCTAAACACATTGCAAAGCAATGAGTTTGGTAAGTCTCTGGTATTCAAGGGGTTAATACTAAAAAACAAAAGGGGGGGCATCACCTTTATTCAACCAAGCAGTTGGGAACAAACCACCTCAACAGCACTGCCATCTCCCACATGTCACACCTTGTGCTCACATATCATTCACTTCCAGCTAGAACTAAGCCAATTTCTCCTTATTGTAGCTTCAGTGACTAAGAGCTTGCTCATCCCCACTGCAGCTAAGGTTGATTACATTTGTGTTTTTGGATACAGTAGAGCTCTGCATTTAAACACTACACATGAAATAAATATTGGCCTCTGCAGGCGAAGTATAAATGTGTCTCTGCAGGGAGATGTGAGCTTTTAGTCTTTGGAGCTTTGATAAGCAGAGCATCACTTGGTTCCAGTTGGGTGTGAGTGATGTGTGATTCCATGCTCCTATCATAATGTGCTTAGTAGTTTCAGTGCTGCTTTACTGAGGAAAAAAAGGGACAAACAGCATCTGAACTACTCTTTATAAACCCACCCAACACAATGATTAGTTCCCAATTACTGAGAGGCACCCATTCCTGAAAAAACTCTACAACAAAAAAATGTTTTATTAAATAAATATAATAGTGATTAATAAACCTCCTAAAACTTACTGATCAATGAACGAAGATGTTTCCCAGATCATAGTGGGGCTGGGAGAGCTTCCAAGTACCACTTCCATCATGAAGGAGAACTTGGTTGCGTAAAGCACTGCTGCTGTTCGTGGTGCCCCCTGTGCAATCGCAGATCCCAAAGGCTGCCCTGGAGCTTCAGGATGGTTCACCTAGGCTCCTGGACATCATTTCTACATGCCATGGCGACCTGACACTTTGGATTTGCTAAGCCCTGGGTTAAGCATTAATAGCACATTCGGAATCAATGCCTATTACCCATTTATAACAAGTAAGTAGAATATTGGTGTTAAAAATTATATTTTAAGTCAAATGGATTTTTTTATTTCTCTTTCATCCATTGTGGTACACATAAACCATTGGATAAGGGTACTACTACCTCAAGGAGGCAGGACAGAGTTCTATGGAGGTGGCAATCCCCTCCTAGCTCCACTTTACCCCTTCCCATCAGAAATAGCCTCAGTTTCAAACTGATATGCAAAGGAGAAGCAATAGGGCTGAAGATTCTTAGTTTTCATTTTTATAACTTATATGTGGTGGTCATTGTTCCCCATTAGGAGGACTCCTACTCCCTGTTCTTTTTACATTCATTGCAGAACAGTGAGCTGACTTTTAGCTGGACCTGAGATCTGCATGGGAATGGCTTATGCATTTCATTGCCTCTCTGTTTTTTACCTTCTTTGCTTATAGGAGCCTGAAGAAGAAAAGCCAGAGTTGCAGAGTTTACGGTCTGTTTTCCTCTCAGTTGTCCATCTGAGATCTGTGGTGTTCTGACTTTTCGATGTGCTGTGACCACTTTTTCTTCACGTGTGACCAGATGAAGTAAATTAGAGGACCTGTAAGGGAATCAGAACGGGGGCCTGTGGTGACATTCCCCAAGGACTATAAAAGATTACATGTTGTGTAACTCGGTTCCCTTCCCCAATAGTGGCATGCACAGTATTTGTAATTCTGATAAATGGTTTTAGTATGTACTGTTAAGTGGTCCTGTGTTATACTTAGGTGTATTGTCTGTGTTTCCCTAGCAGCTTTGTTGAAACAACAAAGGAATGGTTGAAATGTTGATTGACTCTTGCTGTGCTTCCTTCATCAGCATGGCTTGAAAGGAAACACTCTGAATGGATATTAAATAGCTTCCCCCGATTGGATAACTGTGACCCCACTGTTCAAGCCTTAATTTGGATTCTGAACTTGATAAGAAGCATCTGGAAGTGGGCTTTCCCTGACTGGTCAATTGTAACAACACTATTCTAAGCCCTAATTTGTATTCTGATCTTGCTAAGAGTGTCTGGACGTGTATATAAGTAAGGTGTTTCATCAATAAAGGTTGTTCTGTTCTACCCTACTTAATAAAATCTCTGCTTTATTTCTGGAGGGTACTTGTGGGGATTCACACTCCAGCCATTGGAAAAGCGGATTCACTTGCCTTGCCGGTTTACTGGCGTGTGGCCCCTGGAAACCTCTCCTGGTGTTCTGCAGTTAAATTCACTAGCTACTCCGTTCTGCTGGCACACAGCATCCATTTCCTCTTTCCTCTGAGTATCCAGGACAAGAACCAATGGAGTAGTCCTGTTGTGGTGAAGAACTCCCTCTACATTGCAAACAGAATGCTGGGAAACTTCAGAACCTTCAGATCACCAGAAGAAGCAGGGCTTCAGCTGGCAATGGAAGAGTGACAGCAGCAGCAGCAGCAGCAATGGTTCAGGAACATAGAACCCCAAAAACAATGTGTTGGAGACCTCTCTAGCATTCAAGGGGTTAAAAAGCCCCATTTAAGTCATTGGTAGTCTGAGAACTGTGAAGCATCTGGTTTCCTCCAGAATTGCACTGATCCACTTTTAGACATAAGGCCCTTTTACATTCAACATTTCTGTAAGCGCTAGTGTGCAGGGCTCTCACTACTATTTGTTCTGATTTGTTTCCGTATGTTGTACATTCTTCTTTCTCCCATTTTGTACAGCCCAGAAGATTACGGATAATAAATAAAATACCTTTTCAGCTTGTGTAAGTTTTGAAGGATATTTTATTTCACACAGAATTTGATTGTACAGCTTTAATATAGCTTTTTATTTTTCATTGATTCCTTTTATAACTCCCTTCTGAACCAAGTTGCGGTATATTATATACCAATGACAAACATCCACTCAATAAATTAAAGTAACATATATCCAGCAATTCTCCTCAGAACAATAAACACTCTGAAGTGATTATTCAATCCAAATCTCTGTCAGGTTTTTTTTAGAAAACTAGCATTCGGCAGGTAAAATGTGATGTAATGATGTTAACAGTGAATCCTTGGGCCTCTTGAGAGAACTCTTACTAATTGTCTTGAAATTAGCTTACATACCTTTTATATAGTTACTAGTTTTAAAGCCAGTGTACATGGGCCAACATTGGCATCGCTGCAGTCATTCACAGTACTGACTGCAGGAACGCACTGTGGCTGATACGGAGTGGGGTGCTCCGAATTCAGACCGTGGTCCTCTCTGCGCACCTTCCAGGAAGGTGCGCAGAGAGGACTCCAGTCTGAATTCGGAGCGACCCGCTCCGTATCAGCCACAGCGTGGACAACCTCTACTGCGCATGACTGCAACGCGCGCAGTTGTCTCTACTGCACATGATGGCTTCTGACAAACACCGTTAGCTAATTATTATATAGGATGCCTTTATATATTAATAGTTAGCTATAATCCAATTTTTCTAATATGTTTTTATATTTAACACAAATTTAGTTCTCAAAAAGTCCATTTTTGACTGCTGTATATTGTTTGATTTGATTTTGATTAACTCTTTAACCCCTTAACAATTGGTGACGTGTCTGGGCCATAATCCTTTTTCTTCCCTGAAGGACTGGTGACGGTCCTGGTACGTCACATATTTTGTGCTCACAGCGCTCCTGTGAAAGTGCTGTAAGCACTAGCTGGGTCTGAAAGACCAGAGCGGTCTCTCTTTCTCTCTGACCCCTGTTCAGCGTGACGGTACATATAATCAGTCACGTGTGCCAGCATGCCGACATATATCAAAGTGGTACTTAAGGTCACTTCCCTGGACCGTTCGTCATTAAAGACCAGAGCTGCATGCAACATATTACAAAGCCATGCTTTGCATACCCCTTTGGTCCTTAACCCTTTGAGCACCAGAGGAGTATCGAATGCAGTGCAAAGCTCCTCTGCCACTCATATTTAAATGGGTAATACACTTGTCTTCCACAACTCATATACTCTGTTTCAATGGCATTGTCACCTAAAACAGGGGTAGGCAATTCCAGCTCAAAAGTGCTGCTAATATTTCGCGTTTTCATTATATATTTTTTGCTTATAGGTGGATCACTCAGCAGCTGTCAGTTTAATTGATCCACCTGTATTCAAGCAGTAATATCTGAAAAATAGCACTATTAGTGGCGCTTGAAGACCAATATTGCCCACACCTGAGCCTCAAACGGTACAGGATTCATATTGTATTAAATATTATATTTTCTTAGGCAGCATTTGTAAATAGATTTTTCGTAGGTGTTGAAATTCCCAAATGTGGGATAAACATTTTTTTTTCCTGTGTATATGTAAAGATCTATGCCTGACCATTTGATTCCTATTAGTTTACGTATGATAACAATTGATATGCAATGTACGTCATGACTGAGGTAAACAAACTTGAGATGGTTTTAACCTTTAGAGTGCCAGAGGGGGTATGCAACGCATCTCTGCAATGCATTGCGAACCCCTCTGGCACTCAAAGGGTTAATCTCTCATCAGTTACCTAATAATGTTTTATAAATTTTGCAAGCTTGATTAAAATTGTAGCCTCTTTACAAAATCATTGATGACAGATTTTAGAACTTTCCTACCAAAAAAAAAAAAATTTAAAATAAAAAGCTCTATGGGTAATCAATAGGTTTGAACCTTTTTTATGAGTCACTTTATAGAGGGATAACATAACTCCTATTTTATTTTAACCCCTTGAGGAGCAACTCATTGGTCTTTAAGGGGTTAACCCTTTGAGTATCAGAGTGGTAAGCAACGCATTGCAAAGCATTATAAAAAGACCGTGAAAGCCAATAAAGCTATTTATGCCAAAGGCATGTTGCTCTATTTAACCTGACCTAAAAGAAAGATGAAAATAAATATTCATATTGCAATTCTTTATTTTATTGACTTTTTGCTTTGGATATTGGCCGATCTCAGCATCTTTATTCAAGTCTTCCTTGCTCAAATACCATAGTGATGCTGCTTATCCTCATGAATAGAGTAATGTATTTGAGCATGTGCAGGGTTTCATCAGAGAGGAAGTCTGTCGTTTGTCAGATGCTGTACATTCGGAGATTCTCGCCAAACTGAAAATGCCATGACTGCCTATGTGAGCGAACATACATAATAAAAGCCCAATCCCCCCCCCTGTAACAAACACGGACAACTCTCTGGGAAGGAAAAGGCCACAGCTTTATTAAAAACATAACAATAATATAACGTTATGCCTGCATCTCAGCAATTGCCGAGTGGCGCGATTAACACAAACAGTAGTCTCTGCCCACACTCACGCCGTTAGCCTGCGAGCGGGGGGACTAACTCCCCAAAACCCACTAGGGTACTTAACAGCTCAATTAAATACCTGGCAAG
Source organism: Rhinophrynus dorsalis (assembly GCA_037306005.1). Taxonomy (NCBI): domain Eukaryota; kingdom Metazoa; phylum Chordata; class Amphibia; order Anura; family Rhinophrynidae; genus Rhinophrynus; species Rhinophrynus dorsalis. The sequence goes on along the minus strand of CM074719.1, from coordinate 150,622,032 downwards.
GACCCACCCCCTACATTTTGCTGTGACAATAAATAAAGAAAAAAGGGGAGGGAGGGAACAAAGAAGAAAATTCCCGTGCGACTGTCTCACCTGAACAATTAAAGTGCGTAGGCAGCCGCACGGGCAGTATTTATAAATAACCAAAACCCCCACCCAGCCTCCCCACCAGCCATTAAGATCATCCAAACGGCAAAATATTGCCAAAGGATGTTCGCGCCCAGCAGTCATGCCCTCCCTCAACTAAACGTCGAGGAAGAGGCCTCTTGAACATCATCCAACCCCTTAGTTATATGCCAGAGAAAAAGAGAAATAATAAGTAAGTGCACATTTTTATTTTCATTGGGATGAAGTTTTAAACAAGTTAATTAAAACTATCAATAAAGTGACTAAGACACTGATTCACTTGTGCTCAAGCAGAGATATCTCAAAAACATGCATTTTAGGTTAGAAACCCCTGACATAGAGAGACCTTAAATTCCTGTGAAGTGGACTGAGTTACAAGAGAATTCACTGAGCCCTACTTCTGTCCCCAGAGACCCATTATTTGGGATAAAAACCTGAGATCCTAGGTCAGATCTGGAGCAATCTGTACACACCCTGAAATGAAGCAGCATGATTTTTATGCAGATGTCTTGGCACAGATAATTAGCTGCAGTCAGATTTGTAAATCTAAAGTTTGTAAATCTAAAATTTACAGAAACACAAATATTTAAATGTTGTTTTACAATAGTTACCTTTTACTGTTATCATTAAAAAAAGAAGAATGTAGGGAACTTTCATTAACCCTTTGAGTGCCAGAGGGGTACTCAACGCATTGCTTTGCAGTGCGTTGAGTACCCCTCTGACACTCAAAGGGTTAAGATTTGTGTCTGATAAATCATTTTTAAGAACATTATATGGCAGGGATGTCTACAGTAGATGAAACATATGGAGGTTTTATCAAGTTATGTACTTGGGTGACTAAGCATTTCCTAATACTTCTCTACCTACGCATGATATGATCTGAGAAGAATCGGAGGCCTAATAGGCTTGGCTTGCACAATAAAAGGGAAAGTGATGAGCCTTTAGTGGGAGCAAGATATTCTTTCAAATTTAAAAAGGCCAACAGCTGCCTTTAAATGTATTTAAAAACAAAATAATCTAGAATTTTATTCTTGTCATAAAGTAGCTCTTAATGATGCAGAAAATGTGTATGGATAAGAGTAACCCTTTAAAGGGATAGTAATACTTAAAAATTACTAATCCCTGTATTAAAGTCATATTAAAAAGAAATGTATTGCCCCCAGTGTCATCTCTCAAACCTTTATGGTTTGAGAGATAATTGCTCCTAAAGTTCCCTCTCCCTCCACCTTCCACAAAGTCAGCGTTGTAGCTGACTGCAGGGAAGCCTGTCATACGATCATCAGGCGGCTCTGCAGCAGAGCCAAGATCCCGTTAGTAAAAAAAAAAAATATCTTACTAAAATGGTCTTCTACGTGCGCTTGCAAACAAAGCACATGTAGAAGACCATTTCAGTGAAAGATTTCTTTTTTATTAACGCGATCTTGGCTCTGCTGCAGAGCTGCCCTGACAATCGTATGACAGGCTTCCCTGCAGTCTGCTAGAACACTAACTTCGGGGAAGGGGGAGGGAGAGGGAACTTTAGGAGCGATTATCTCTCAAACCAGAAAGGTTTGAGAGATGACACTGGGGGCAATACATTTCTTTTTAATACGACTTCAGTACAGAGATTAGTAATTATTAAGTATTACTATGACTTTAAGCACCAGATAACTGTGCAATGCATTACTTTGCATGGTGTTGCAGGCCGATCTGCCTCTTATGGGACTAAAATGCAAATGATTTGCCCTTTTGTATGGTAGACACCTCTTACATTGCTTCACAGTGGATTGAAGCAGTCTCTACAATGTAATGGGTTATTATATCTCATATTTGTGCCTAATTCAGCAAGTTGAAGAGATGAAATTCTGGTTGAAACAGAAGTGAAAAGATGGCCCCCTTAAATGTGACACTTAACCCCTTGAATGCTAGACATCTGCAATGTAATGTGGAGAAACGTGTAGGAGAACTTTCAAGCATCTGTGTGGGGTTAAATATCTCCAATTAGGCTATTTGGATGTTCAGAATTTACAGGTGTCCCCTAGTACAGCTTATGGAATTAGACACCTTGGGCTGTATTCATCTGCATCATAGGAGCAAACGAAAATCTTCTATTGCTTTTCAGTGGATGTTTAACTTCTGAATTCTAGATTTACTTACAATGCTTTGAATTTTGTGAATGTTTATTTGTACCCTATGATTTACTTGGTTTGAATTGCACATATTTAGATATGGGGTTAACTTTAACGCACAGGAATAGAGGTGCGGCCAATGCATTTTTTTTATTTTTTTATATTTTACTGCTTTGGAGATGCCGTTGAAACTAACAAGGTTAACTTTAAGCCTACTTATTAACTGCATCACATGGCCACCTCTTTTTCAGTCTTGCATTCCTCAAATAATTTTCCAGTATGCATTTCTTTCTTATTTTACGTTGTTTTTCTTTTATCTCTCATTTTGTAGATATCTTCCACTTCCTCTTTATTTCCTGTCTGCATACTGGCATAAAGAGACCACATATCTCTGTAAAAACCTGCACTGCATGCTTACACCAATTCTTGTGCAGTCCTACAGAATGAATTTTTCCATAACTGTCCCTGTTTTAAAGGCCTACCTGGGCTTTTCCAGAATTCAGTGGGGCAGATTGTTTTTATATACATTCTTAGAGGGTTGCTGAAGAATTTTCGTTACAAATTGTAAGTGGCATTGGTAATTTTTCATATTTCTAAAAACCTGTTTATAAAAATGGGTATGTAGGCTCTGTGTTCAATGCCTACTTTGCTTTAGTAAAAGGTTAGTCTAAGCAATAAGATTTTGGCAACATTCCATCTATTAGCAACAGTTTTTTTTTTTTTTTAAAGTTGATGCACCACATTTTTTTTTTTTTTTTAACTGTTCCTACACCATTTTTTAAATGCTTACCAAAGTGGATGACAATGCAGAATGAGAAACTTACTTATCTACTTTCTGGAGATGTGGGGACCCTGGACTGCCCGAATGGGTGATATTGCTGGAGGTATGGATGACCCCTGTCTCATGCCATATCCCTGTCTCAATGAAAGAAGAAGGATTTTCATTGTTTGCTACAATGTCCACAATTAACACTGCAACGTCCATTTGTGACTTTAAAATCACAAATTTAAGTTATATTGATATGGAAGGAATGAAAGTTATGAAAATAAATATTAATAGAACACATAGTTATATAATATCATTTTTAGGGGATTACACGAATATGTGTACATTTAGAACACCGATTCTGATTTTTTAGTGTATGTTCTCTTACTGTGTATATTTATGAAAATATTCTGTGTATATGTATAATATTTATTTCAGATTGCATATTTGTATATTATTGTGGCTTTATTTCAATAGCCACTGTGATACTTTTAATGGCCCTAAATATATTTGAGAGATGCTGAAGAGGTGATCATACTCTACTCTATTATTTTATATTTGTCGTATATTATTTAATTTAACCTTTGGCTACAAGTGGATAGATGTTTATTTCTGTTGGCCTTATTCTGAACATGCGCTCTGGATATTTGTTCCACTGATGGTACACATGTGTAGTGATGTAGGTTATTTGGTACGTTTCATTGGTGGAACACTTGTGGAGAGGTGTGTATCTCATCCGGCCTTCAATGCCTTCTGTCTCAGAGGAGGTCTCTGGGAGGCGCAGGATGTAAATGTATAACTGTGTTAATGTAAAAATAAAGGTATGTTGCGATGAGACACTTAGCTCCTGAAGAAGTAACAGTTATGAATCGTGTAGAGTGTTACATATATACATACATATTGTATTTTTAAAAAATGTTTATAATCAGGGCTCAAAATTTCCACTCTCCACTAGCCAATGGCGAGTGAAAATTTAGCCCTGGCGAGTAGAAATTCAGCCCTGGTTGGTATGTTATGGCTTGCAGTGGCGAGTAACTTTTCAGGTCTGATATATAATATAAATAAATACCATTGGCAATTATTAGCCTGATATACACTTTAACAGTGTTTTACTGCTCTTATTTCCCACCCCTCCTTATTACACACTGCCAATTGGGCATTAAATAAATAGATATTTAGCATTAAATCTCCATTGCGCAAGAGCAGGGAGAGTTGAGTTTGAGGAGAAAGACGTGCACAACCATTCTGTGATTTGTACCAGGAGTGCCAAAGTGACTTGGAGGTGGTCCTTAATTGCCTCTTATAAATGTGAGTAATGGTTTAAGAGCACTGGGTGAAGGTGTTGGCATAAGAAGATCTTTTTTATTCTGCACTTAAAAGGCTTTCTCCTGCACTGCTGTTTTTGTTGTAGAACTCATTATGCCGATAAGTCCACCAATGTAATTACACAACCCATTATTGTGATATGTATGAAGAACTAAACTGGCTAACACTCGAATCCAGATGTACCCTTCACCATTCTTGCCTAGTTTATAACCACTTCTCTAGAAAGCTACCAGACTACCTACGTAGTATGCTCACTCCAGCTCTCCATACTAACTATAACCTCTGCTCCACTGCTAAAAGCTCACTGAGTACACCACACTACAGGAAAGAAGCTGGTCGATCTGCCTTCTCCTTCAGATCACCAAAAGTCTGGAATAACCTGCCTGAAAAAATCCGAACTTCTCCCAGTCTAAAATCCTTAAATATAACTACTTCTATATATACTTTTTTAGTATGTATGTAAAATGTAAACACCCCATACATTCTTGAAAATGTGTTCTTCCTGGTAAAACATTTTTCTAAATAAATAAAAAGTGTTAAGTTGAAAGTGACCCAATCTCAGACAATGTAATGCCGGCCAGACAACTGGAGACACGCATAATTATGAAAAGCACATAATTTAGGGCTACTTTGCTTTCTGAGCAGCCCTACTCTATGTATATTTCATGTCTCCTCAGTTAAACTGTTGGTATGGTAAAGTCTGCTTACTGTATGCATCATATAAAAATGAATGATGAGTACCACATATACATATTTCTTGTCTGACAGAACAGTGGACAAGGGTGGTCTTTGGGGGGGGAGCTATGCAAAAAATTTGAACTCTGTTTTCAATCCACACCTCCAATCCAATTGGAGCCATTCATTTTTTTCCTAAGCAGATTTGAACTATTATCTAGTATGGACTTACCTACCTAGAAGGATAGAGCAAATGTAAACCCATGGTACTGCTGCTTTTGGACTTAATTTCTCAAAGTTCTGAGGAAGATGAGGGGGGTGTACCCAAACATATGGGGAGACACATGTTGCTATAAAACCAGCCGAGCAATTGGAAGATGTGATTATACCATATCATCTGGGGAGCCACAAGTTGCTATAAATCCTGTTGACTGATTGAATTGTCATTATTACTTAGTGCATTAGCCCCTCTCACTGAGTCCTCTTGCACACTTGTGCATTTAAAGGGATATGCTGTCACCTTTACTATGGCAGAGATATAGAGTAAGGTTTGGGGAATTGCTAACCGCATTTTAAGAGATGCTTGCAGAATGTAGATGACTAACAATTCTTCATCATATCAACTGTACCATAAATGTCCATTTATTTAAATAGGTTTCTTGATTCCGTTATTGCTAGTGACACAATCAGTGCAATTGGAGACCTCTCTAGTCTTCAATAAGTTAAAAACCCAATTAAATCTATGAGAATTTTAATGTGGCACAAATTATACAGTTGGCTTTCCCCAGAACTGGTCCTCTTTAGCTTCCTAAATGTGGCCCTTATATTATAAATGAATGTATTGAAGCTATATCCGTACATTGATTCCCGTGTTTTGCATTCTTATATGATGCCAACCCTCTCTTTAAATGTTTAAGGGGTAGTAATGTACCACAAAAAATATTTTTCAAATTGTAGTCCTGAAAAAGTTGAGCACAGCACAAAAAATTTATCTCTCAAACCGCTATGCTGTCACATTTAAGTTTGTGATTTTCTGCTGTCAGCAGGAGATCCGTGTCGGCTGACAAGGAGGCTCTGCAGCAGAACCGCAAATGCGTTATTTACAATGAATTACTTCATTGGAATGGTCTAAAAATTGTGCTTGCTTTTTGCGGCTCTGCTGCAGAGCCTCCGTGTTGGCCGACATGGATCTCCTGCTGACAGCAGAAAATCACAAACTTTAAATGCCTGTATCTCTCAAACCATAGTGGTTTGAGAGATAAAAAATTTTGTGCCGTGCTTAACTTTTTAAGGACTACAATATGAAAAATATTTTTGTGGGACATTACTATCCCTTTAACCCCTTTGTTTCTAAAGAAGTGGGTTACATTCATTGGGCACCTCTAGCATCCAAGAGGTTAACTTGAAGAGAAACAAAATGTGGAATGGAGTAAGTTACTCTTTTTGTGGCTCTTAGTTTGTTTAACAGAAGGACCTATCTAGGTAAGAGTCCTTCATTCAGAGTACGTATTTACTGTGTTTCTGTAGTTTCCTGTCTGCCTTTAACTTCTTTGCTGCTTATCCATTTCAACCACCTGTCCTAAGTAGTGATAGAGGAAAGTTTTGTGACAAAAACAAAATGTGAAAATTGTCATTTCCCCCTCACTGACACTTAGGCCAAGATCATACTGGGGATTTGTTTGAAATGGAATATGAAATAACATAAAAAAAACAATATGCATGTGGGTTCGTGGGTTCTTCAATGTGATATGACCTGCATGAATCTCTACTTTTCCAACCATAATGCTTTTTTCATATTCAGTGTCACAGATTCAACATTGCGTTTATATGCCATATTTGGTGCAATACCACTGAAATAAATACAAATAGCATGTACTAGTGATAACACACAGACCAACAGTTTCAGAAATATGTGTAACTGCAAAATGTGCTGTTTTTTTTCAACATTGTGAACACAATACCATGTTTTTTCCATGCATTGAAATGTTGAGTTTGTCACCAGTGTAAACTAGTCCTTTCAGCTCCAGGGGAGGAGGGCAATGCATTGCTGAACAGTGTAAATGAGTGACAGCGGTAAATAACTACACTGCACACCTTAATTAAACTAATCAATATATCTAATTTAAAAACTATTTTTCTAAAAATATGGCCGACATACCATCTATGTAATTTTGAAAACTCTTTCAAAATGACCAGTTCTTTTTTAGGTTAGTGCTCATTTTAGATCCCACCTTGCTGCAACAAATATTGGGCTTAACCCTTTGAGTGCCAGAGGGGTACGCAATGCATTGCAAAGCAATGCATTGCGCACCCCTCTGGCACTCAGATGGTTAAATAGACTTGAATGGCTTCTATTGTAAACGGAGTCTCTACAACTGAGATGAAATACACATAAAACAGTGTACGTGTGTGTGTGTGTATATGTATGTGTGTGTATATAATATATATAATGTTTTTTACTTTTTCTTTAGCTCTAGTTTACTGCAGTTACAATAGAAGACACAAGGAATCTCTTAATGCCATGTGAGCATTGTTAGCATTCAACACTTCAACACCTAATCACACTGGGGAATAGCACTTAAAATTGCACAGTGGTTGCCACCTGGCTCCCAAGTCAGATGGAACCGCTGAGCTAGAATTGTATTGGGTTGCCAACACTATTCATTTTGCCTCTTGGTAAACATTTGCTAAACAACTGGCTGAGCTATTCATTCCCTGTGTGTTTGGTGTAAGGTGATCACTATTACTAGCTATATGACAAAGACTTTGTGGAGGAAGCTAGAGACATGCAATCAGGAAACAAACCTACTGCACCATGGGTGTGAAATAAAGCATTCCCCAAATTCCCATTCATTTAAATGAGGCTTTTAACCTCTTGAATGATAGATTGGTCTTCACACGATTGCTTCACTGTGTGTCAAATGCCTCATTAACATTCCTGGGATTAATATAATTATGTATTTGATCTGGATAAGAGTTTTTCTGTCTGTAGCATTTGTACCCATAGAAGGTCCTGAATAACCACCAGATGGTTCCAATCACACTCATTGTTTTGCACTCATACGGGCTGATAATGTGAACTTGTGTGTGTAGGTTTTAAATGTGAATGATGTCTGTTTCTTATGGGATACTAGTTGAAGAGCCCGTTACATTGCCAGCCAGTCACAGGGCAGTCATGCTCAGTAGAGACTGCCCAAACCGCGGCTGATACAGTGCCAGCCGGTCGTGGGGCAGTCATGTGCAGTAGATACTGCCCGCTCCGTGGCTGATACAGAGCTGGACGCTCCATACTGCGCATGACTGCAGCACGCGAAGACGTCTCTATCCTGCCTGACCTGCGTCGTTACAGCAAATTATTATATAGGATGGTTCAGTAAAGCAGGGCCACTCATTAACAATTCCCATTATTTTTTTTATTTTTTTTTATTTTTTTTTTTAAACCCCTAGAATGTTTGAGAGGTCTACATTGCAGTGGTCTGTAAAACCGTGCTAGCATTCAAGGGGTTAAAGGGATAGTAATACTTCGTTTTAACTTTATTTTATTTTGTAGGCATTAAAAAAACATGAAGAATGATATAAGTCTTATCTCTCAAACCTTTATGGTTTATGAGATATTCACAAGCAAAGTTTCCCCCTCCCTGCCCATTTTACCTACTGTAAACAATCTCTTCTCAGATGTGAGTCTGGTTGTATGACCAAACAGATAACAGAAGGGGACAATCTTCTTTGTATGAAAACAATGAAAGCCCTTCCCCCCCCTTGACAAGTTTTTCAGCTTTTTCCCTTATCTTAATTGAAGATTGTCCCTCTCTGCAGTCTACCTGGTCACCTCCCTTCTGATCTGGTTGAACGGGGGGGGGATACTTTGTGAATATCTCTTAAACCATAAAGAGATGATAGATAAGACATATCGTTCTTCATGTTTTTTTAATGCCTACAAAATAAAATAAAGTTAAAACGAAGTATTACTATCCCTTTAAATGTACCATTAAATGAATTTGGATTGCTCCAAAATTGTTCCATATTTGCTTCTAACAGTCTCTCTGGAGACAGGCGTAGCTTGGTGAAAGGGGCCCATGACATATGCTAGGACAGCATGGTTGGGGATTAGACATAGGTGGGTTTTGCAAATGTTGACTTGAAGGGTATTGGTTTAAGGTGTGTGGGAACAGGGTTCAGGAATCCGTTTTACATAGGAGTTTTATTGCCTTTGGTAAGTGTATGCTGAGCAGGTATTCCTACCACCCTGCCCCTTTTTTGCAGTTTCCCTTAATTTAGGGTGAGAGTAACCCTTTAAAGGGATAGTAACACTTCGTTTTAACTTTATTTTATTTTGTAGGCATTAAAAAAAACATGAAGAATGATATAAGTCTTATCTCTCTAACATTTATGGTTTATGAGATATTCACAAGCAAAGTTCCCCCTCCTGCCCCTTTTACCTAGTGTAAGCCATCTCTTCTCAGATGTGAATCTGGTTGTATGACCAGACAGATAACAGAAGGGGACAATTTTCTTTGTATGAAAACAATGAAAGCCCTACCCCCCTTGACAAGTTTTTCAGCTTTTTCCCTTATCTTAATTGAAGATTGTCCCTCTCTGCAGTCTACCTGGGCACTTCCCTTCTGATCTGGTTGAACGGGGGGGGTACTTTGTTTGTGAATATCTCTTAAACCATAAAGGTTTCAGAGATAAGACTTATATCATTCTTCATGTTTTTTTAATGCCTACAAAATAAAATAAAGATAAAACGAAGTATTACTATCCAGAAAGGTAGCCAAAGCTTTGGTTAATATTACACTATTGTGCATATTGCTTGTGTGTGTTAGTTTGCCACAGATGAGCCCTTGCAATATTTCAGAAAAGGTGTAGTGGATGTCTGGGAGTTAAAAGGTGGGTAGACAGGTAGGAGTTAGTAAAGTTTGGTCCACTTCCTTGAAGACAGTGGTTCCTGGACTTTAGAAGGAAGAGGTTACATTTAATTCTGGGCTACTGTTTAAGAAGATTGGACAAATTAAATTTCACCAAACTTCCATTAATTGAAATGTGGATTTTAGCCCCTTGAATTTTTGAGTCTCTTAATTCATTGATTTGCTTTGAAGAAAATAGTTGGACCTTGGAAGGAGTGGGTTACATTTAAAGGTAGGTCACTTCTCAGGAAAGTCGGTGGTTCATGATTAATGTTATCCCTGGTCCAACAATTCTGCTGAATTCAAATTCACATCAGTACCCCCTAGTTCTATAACTGACTACCTCACTCTGGACCTGGCTAATGTTAAAGCTTGGTGATTTGGTCACTGCCCATCTCATTGCATCCCTAATTCATGTTTCGTTGTCATCCAGGAATATATATACAAAGCCTGGAAATGGATAGAGTTGTACATATCTGCAAAAGTGGCAGTAAAAGCTTAGCATCAAGCTACACACCAACCTCCCTATTCCCCATATTTAAAGCCATGAAAAAATGTCAACGCACAACTATACAGGTATTACAACTGTCCTGCTTTCTCAATCTGACTTGTCTTCAAATTATACATAGAAAATGTGAGAGGCTTCTGAGGATGAACAAACAGCACAATGGCCTGTTCTACAGCTAGTCGCCGCTTAGAAGCATAACGTTTTAGCTCTGTAGTGCCATTACAGAGGAGACATTTCCATGTACATTATAGACCAATGCCGGCCAAAAAGGATGTCCAGTTCCAAAATGATGGGCAAGTCCCCTCTGCGTGGGAACACCAGCTAACACCAGACCTATGTTTCAGCCTTGGGACTCATCAGTGAGGTGCAGCTGGATTCTCTAGATACCTAGAGAGACCCCCTAAAAGTATTAAAAATATACAAGTTACTCAACAGTCATTGTCCTTATAAAAGTATGGAATGATATCCACTGGAATGGAACATGGTTTCTCTCCTACTTATCAGGCAGAAGGCAATGTGTGCCGTTTACTGACAGTGTTTCCCTCTTTGATAAATTTAGTGTTGGTTTCCCTTTGTGGGCCCTTTCTATTTTCACTATTTATAAATGATCTACCCAAAGTTTTCAAAGCATATTCTGTGTACATTAACCCTTTGAGTGCCAGAGGGGTACGCAACGCATTGCAAAGCAATGCGTTGCGTACCACTCTGGCACTCAAAGGGTTAAGCAGAGAACACCCTGATCTATAGGGCAGGAAGGGGAGGGGCCACCCTGTGTCATTCACAGCATTCCCTGTGCTACCCTCTCCCATTTGCCAACGTCACAGTCATACGGTGAAGGGGAATCCCATGGGCAATACCACGCGACATCGTTAGAATACGCTAAAAATCTAAATCCAGCACAACTTGATATATTCCTAATAACAAACTGTTCTAAAACACTGACAAAACTATAACAATCTTTAGTACTAAGTGCAATTTATTTAAAAGAACAGTAACTCTTGATTTACATATTCTGCAAGTTCATAATATTTAATGTGACTGCATACACTTTTTATTTATTTTCCATTTTCACCTAACTTTTTTTTTTTTAAATACTCTTTTGTCTTGGGGTTTGTTTGCAGAGAACCTTCTTTCTGCCAGGTAAAATGAACACAGGTCTAGTGATACAATGTATAAACAATACAATGTAAACAAGAGAGCACACAGCAGTCAGTTCTTCAGGGAGAGTGTAACATTGTATTACATTCTGCCCTGATGGTGTATTGACCAGAAAACTCTCTGCAAACAGACCGTGAACTTTCTGTCAGTGATATAACCCTTTGAGTGCCAGAGGTGGAAAAACAAAACAAAAAAGGTGAAGATGGAAAAAGAAAAGTATTGGCATATTGGGTATTTGCAGAATATGGAAGTCCAAATAAAGGGTTACTATAAATTTAACCCCTTGATGCAATGTATTGTATACCCCTCTGGTTGTCAGGGGGTTAACCTACACAATACCCATCTAACCAGAAAAGTAAAGCCACATCTTAGCTTGACCCAAGTCAACTCCTACATGTAGCAAGAACCCAAACTCAGTTGGTCTTTTATAATGATAAATTAATATCCAAACTTTCTCCAAAAGTAGGCACACTTTTCAGAAACAAATTCTGTTGAAGTCCCTTGGTTAAAAAAAACGTATTGTGCAATAGATGGTAATACTAACCATCGACTATGGGGGATGGAGTAAATGTGTCTGTGCCACAAATCTACATACCTGGAAATTTTATTTTTCGAAGCCCTCCTGGAGGGCTGCTGGCTGCTACTGGGCATGTCCAAAGGATGTGACTCACATGGGGAAAGTGGGTGGGGGCTAATCTGGTGGGCTGGGATTAACCATGGTTGGGAAGGGAAGTGGGCGGTATAGGGTGCAACTGAAGCAGAATGCATAAGAAGTGGGTACAGTTACCCATTAATCCTGACAACCGGAAAATCCACCTCTGTCCCCGGATACCTGGTAAACAACTCTAAAAACCATTTTCAGGGCAGATCTGGTTGCCAGGTATGTAAATCTATCTTTATAAACTCAGCTCTATAAAATTCATTATGGCACTTTGTTCTCTAATGCAATTATCCTACATATCATTGACATATGTTTAAAGAAATTAATTGGCTATTGCTCAAATACAGGCATATTCTGCTTTCTTGCCTAATTTATAACCACTTCCCTGACAAGCTACCACATTACCTGACAGGGGAGGGCTGGCAACCTGTGGCCCAGGGGGCAAATTCAGTCAAGTGGCCCATTTCTATATCATTCAAGTCCACTGTTCCAGCCCACCCCCTTTTGTTAATTTTAAAATTGGCATTAATGTTGTGATGTAAGGTAAATGATACCACAGAGCTTACAGTTGAAATTGGGCTACAATAATGCAGTACTACAAAGCTTAAAGAGATAGTAATACTTCGTTTTAACTTTATTTTATTTTGTAGGCATTAAAAAAACATGAAGAATGATATAAGTCTCATCTCTCAAACCTTTATGGCTTATGAGATATTCACAAGCAAAGTTTCCCCTCCCGCCCCTTTTTCCTAGTGTAAGCCATCTCTTCTCAGATGTGAATCTGGTTGTATGACCAGACAGATAACAGAAGGGGACAGTCTTCTTTGTATTAAAACAATGAAAGCCCTTCCACCCTTGACAAGTTTTTCAGCTTTTTCCCTTATCTTAATTGAAGATTGTCCCTCTCTGCAGTCTACCTGGGCACCTTCCTTCTGATCTGGTTGAACAGGGAAGGGATACTTTGTTTGTGAATATCTCTTAAACCATAAAGGTTTGAGAGATAAGACTTATATTGTTCTTCATGTTTTTTAATGCCTACAAAATAAAATAAAGTTAAAACTAAGTATTACTATCCCTTTAAGATTTAAGTAAAGCTACACTAGTGATACTATAGAGTTTATGCTACTAGTGTAGCTCCATGTAGATTGTTCCACTGTGGTGTCATTTATGTAGCTCCATTTCAACTGTAAGATCTATGTTACCACTAGTGTAGCTCCATTTACATCAGCAGTTGGGAGATTTAGTGAGGAGCTGTGGCCCACCAGCCCAGACATATGATCAGCACAGGGGGCAATTGCCCCCCTGCCCCCCCCAGGCCAGCCCTCCTCTGTTACCTGAGCACTATTCACACTCCAGCTGTCCTCACTTCCTGCCAACAATTCACTGACTATTCCAAATAAAAAAAAGAAACAGGTCAGGCTTCTTTTTCCTATTTCCAAATTTGGAATCATCGGTTCAGTAATCAGTTTAACTCTTTAAGTGCTGAAGGGGTATCCAATGCTTTGTTTCACATTGCATTAGATACCCCTCTGCCATTCAAATGCTTTACATCCCTAAAAGCAACTGCTTTTTGTGCTTAAACTCAAGATGTAATGGTATATAAAAGCTAATGAGTTGTTGTTTTTTTTCTGTCTGTTTGGATCTGTGTGTAACTTCATATTTTAAGTGTTCTCCAAGACATATCTAAAAGCAAGAGAAATATCAGTGTATTATTCCTGGTAAAACACTTTCTAATGTAGGGGATATGTTGTATGTTCTCAAGGCCTATAACAGTTAGGATTTTGTTTAAAGCGGAACTTTCAGAAAATAGCAAGTCCCCCATCCTGGGGTGTGGCAGGTTGGTGGGGCATTACTGAGTATTTTTAGGTCACATCATGACCTATTGATAGCTCTTCATTTAACTAAACAAATGGTTTAGAAAAAGACCAAATATTTTATTTGCAAAGACTAATTTCTAAACACCTATACTGAAGTTAATGCAGACATTGTGAGTTTCATTGCTGTGGAGCAATGTGATACAATGTGATAATATATACACCACACGGTCTGCTCTCTTACCTTCTTAACCCCTTAATGTCCAGTAACGTGCCAGGACCATCACTGCTATTTTTCCATTAAAGACCAGTGACGGTCCTGGCACGTCATGTACTTTTTCCTCGCAGCGCTCCTGCAGGAGCACAATGAGTAATAGCAGAGACTGAAGTTGATCGCTCAAAGACCGGAGCGATCTCTATCAGTCCTCTGTTCAGCATGCCGGCACACGTGATCAGTCACATGGTCTGCCACGTCAAAGTTTCCTGTCTGGTCCTTAAAGGGCCACACACTCCAGGACCGCTGGTCCTTAAGGGGTTAAGGATCAGCTGTTCTTGGGTTGGTTTAGGTTTTAGGACCAGATAGGGAAGTTCAGTGCCCTGATACTCCAGTCTTGGAGTGGTCAATTTCAGACCCCGCTACTACTCACAGCTCTCCCCCAAGACAAGGTCCTGATAGGTCATTGGTCCTTAAAGGGGAATTACCACCCCGCAAAAACTGTATGTTAATTAAGTCTTCATCTGGTCACTAGCTGCTTAGTAGCGCTAGTCGCCAGAAATATTACCTGGTTTCAGAGATTTTCTACTTGTTCAGAGGCTGATAGTAGCAGGAAGCATGGACATCTTGCCATAGTGACGTCCGTGCGCCTGCGCTGTCAGTCGTGTTTGGAGCCAGCTACTAAGCAGCTAGTCGCCACATGAAGACTTAATTAACATACAGTTTTTGCGGGGTGGTAGTTCCCCTTTAAGTGGTAAAAAAGGAAACTATGGTGGGAAAAAGGGACTTGAAGAGGGACTTTCCCTCCTAAAGAGAGACACTTGGCTAGTATGAAACTCTTCTAGAGCGGGCACTTTGTCTATAAACAGACACCGTCTCCTATCATACAAACATATGCTTGTATGACTTTTCTAACAGAAAATTAGCATATGATGAAACTAATAGACCCTGGATACAGAGCTGCAGACTGGGTATTTCATTTATAGTGTACATTCTCAATGGGATTAAATGAAGATTGCAATTATTTCAGTTCTATGTTATGTTAACCCTCCAGTATTACAGAGCATATACATTTTATGGATTTTCAATCCATTCTTGACCTACAACAGATATCATTTGTAAAACAGTTGAAATGCCACCACAGACATTAAACAATATTGTTCTGCTAATTCCGTCATTAACATTTACAAAGCAATTTGCAGTGTGCACATTGATCAGTCTGAAACACATTAGACAAAGTGCAGGCAGAGTAGGAGAGCTTTAGTATGATAAGAGAACAAAACAATTTCTATACTGCATTTGATTTAGAATGTAATAATAAATGGAACAGGCATGAAATAATAATTTCCTCTCAAAGAAGCAGAATGGGAAATTTCACTTATGAGAGTGGTGTCATATGTTTCCTTACAATATACTCTAACTCAGGCCTGTCCAAGTCCAGTCCTCAAGGGCCACCAACAGGCCAGGATTTCACTTCTTACTCACAGGTGAGTCAGTCAGAATGAATGAGCGACTGATTAACTCACCTGTGCTTAATCAGTGAAGTTACCTTTATATTCTGAAGTGAGCCCACAAACCTTGAAACATATAAAGTTAGAATCTTTATATATTCACCCATGTCTGAATGTTTCTGAATTCTCATTATCCTACCCATTATGTTTCATTTTATTAAGAAAATATGTTTTGAGTACAGAGGCATTTAAATACATGGGTGTACCTGACATTCCTTGGACCCCTGCCACTAGAATAGGATATCATTGGCAGATTTGCTCCCATGGGCAAAGACTTGCCAATGAAGCCCATGCTGCATTGTGAGTCCTGGAAGAGCAACAGGGAAGCAGAACAGGGTCTGCAAACAGACCCACTATTCTCCTCCAGGAGGACACTGAACTGCATTGCACAAACCTGTCATCAGTCTCTGGGGACTTTATCAGTAGGACAGTGGTGTCCAAGATTTTCCAGTCATGGGCCACATGATCAGAAAGCCATGAATATGAGGTGCATAATATCTTTTTAAATTGATAATGGTGGTAAATTATAGCTGGTCAGCTATTCAAAAATAAAGATTAATTTACTTATTGATCAAGTGGTGATAGTACTGATATTTAACATATATTTTTCTTGAACTGTAATAATGGAATGCAGGGGATTAGTTCTTATTGGCCTACTAGTTCATGAGTACGATAATTAGTAAATTGTTTTTTAAAAATCTAAGGAGGGCTGCAGATAGGCCACATTGGCCCATGAGTCGCACCACATGTTGGAAGCCCACAATGCAGGACAAGTGCCTGAACTTTGAAACTTCAGTTTTGCAGTTGACATAAAAAAGAAAAGAAAAACAGAGCACAAGAGATCTAAGTGTAGCGTTTATTCCATTATGACAATACAAAAATGTAAAGGAAGTTCTAAAAAATTTTGGTATAACCCTTCAGATATATATCTCACAATGGGAGAGCAATGTCTAATGTTTCTTGGTCCGTCCATACTAATATTGCCTTAAAGAGTATAGGAGTGTGTGGAACCCAGTGAAAGCTGCCATTTGCCTACTTTCTGAGTTTTGAGGTTCAGTCTCTCTCTTTGCAGTACCAATAAGCACCTTCTATTAAAGACTCCTGGGGGGTTATGCACTAAGTGGTGATAAAGTGGAGATGACTTCTCCAGTGATATAACTTCTCCAGTTTCTATGTTATTCTGTGGAGCAAATGCAATAAGATTTTTCCAACTTCAAAGATCTTAGTGCATAGGCTCTATAGAATAACATAGGAATTAGAGAAGTGATAAACTGGAGAAGGTATCTCTACGTTATCACCTCTTCATAACTCTTTTTGGTGCATAACCCCCCTGGTCTTGTCTTCTGTTCATCAACATGGGAGCAGATCTGCATGATGGTTACCGTACAATTTGAAAAATATATTTTATCTGTCGTCCAATACAGGTTACTGGTAACTCTGGGTAGGCGATCTGCCCCTTTAATTGTAGGCAGGAACAATTCTAGAATTGTATGCAGGGGGTGGAGCCTACCTTTCCTTCTTGGCTGCAGCTAGCTAACCAGCTCCAGAAAGATTTGTTCCTTTTTGAAGATAACACAGGCAAGAGAACAGTTCTGCTATAGCTTTAGAAGTTGTTTATTTTTCTGTTAGAAATAGAATGCCACCATTAGGCGGATTACCAAAACTGACAATGCCCTTAGATGTGTCTAGCTCAGTGACCAGCTGCTTTTTGTGGACCTTAAGCCCTGGGGGGAAAATATTGGCTACAAGTTCTTTCCTCAGGAGTTGCCCACCGAGGCTTCTTCTTTAAACATGGTAGTCTGAAGACAGAAGATCTGCAGGAAAGGTGAGCAACCCTTTGAGTGCTGCAGGTCTACATGTCCCACAGTGCACCTCCGCACAGGAGTTTTCATTTGGAGTTCCTATTGCACACTCCCGCACTCATTGGGTCTATCTGTATGTCTGTTGGGTGTTTGGAGCAGGTTTATGTGGTACGTATACCTTTAGC
Organism: Rhinophrynus dorsalis; assembly: GCA_037306005.1. Taxonomy (NCBI): domain Eukaryota; kingdom Metazoa; phylum Chordata; class Amphibia; order Anura; family Rhinophrynidae; genus Rhinophrynus; species Rhinophrynus dorsalis. The sequence goes on along the minus strand of CM074719.1, from coordinate 150,604,274 downwards.
TGCTGGTTTTGCATTAATTTGGGGGGTTTCTAACACTTTTTCTACTGGTTCAGTGTTTTTTGGGTATTCTAACATGTTCTAGTGATGTTTCATGTCTTTTAGTATTACACTTTCAATTTTGTAAAATTTGAGTTCTGCGCCTTTAAGGCGCGCTTTACCGCATAGGCTTCGTTGCTCCATTCACTCCTATGGGAGTGTACAGTTTGGGACATATCTCTGCAACCGTTTAACCTAGCAACTTCAGAGATGGCTCATTTTACTTTTCTGCCCTTGCTCTATCATCTGGTTACTTTTTCTAGTGTGTTGGGGGGCTCAAGGGGCTTCGGTTACTGTTTGGGGTACTTTTCTGGGAAAACTACATTTCCCATGAGAGCTTGCTTTGTGCGCGCTTTAATCCTACACACTGTAATTGGGTGATTTCTTATACAGTAAGGTTATTTGACACCGTGAGAATGTCTATACGGCTGGAGCTTGGGGCCAATCCTAAGACTAAGGATGCTGGGGTCTCTCTATCCCCTATTGCGCATTGCTCTTCCTGTCATTCAGGTTTACCTAGATAATTCTCAGGTCCTTTATGCCCAGCATGTTCTGATTCCCTGAGAGTCTTCCAGGGACCTCCAGCCATGCATTAGAGCCAGTTTGGATGCAAGAGTTCAAGGCTGCTACCAGGGATCTTAGGTCCAGTTTGCAACTCTTTCCATCCCAGTTACAGGGGGTCTTTCATTCTTGGCAGACCCCTCCTGCGTCAAGTCTTCCCTGCCAAAGCCTCAGGGTGCATCTGACGTGTCAGGTTCCTCTGGGGAGGAACTGCTGGTGGATTCAGATCTTGAGGTATGTTCTGCGGTGGGCTCCTCTCAGTTTTTTGGGGACCCTTTTGAGGCTGATCCTAAGCCCTCAGCTGAGGGCCTGATCAGGGCTGTTTTTAAATACCCTAAACATTCCCTTAGTGCAGGAGGTTCCTTCTGACCCTTCTGATGTATTTCAGGAGCCTAAAAAGCCCTTTACTTTCCACCTAGCCCCACTCTTGTCCGCCTTGTGTCCGAAGAGTGGAAGTCTCTGGACAGGAAACTTTCTGTCTCCATCATAGAAGTGGTACCGTTTTCCATGGCGTACCCCAGGGAACTCCAGCGGTTAGTGATCCAGGTATGCAGAGGTCAGCTGGACCTTCCGAAGATGTTGGTGTCCCTCCCCCTTTATGTGGAACCGAGTTTATCATGGTGGCATGACATCTCCAATCTGCTGAAGGGCAGGTCCTTCCTGGTATCCTTCTGGAGCACGGTAACGACTGATGCCAGCCTCTCCGTCTGGGGAGCATTCCTGGGTCACCTGAGTGCTCAGGGTCGGTTGTCTCCAGAGGAATCTCTCCTTCCCATCAACATGTTGGAGCTTCAGGTGATATTTCATGCTCTTCGTCACTGGACATCTCAGCTGGAAGACTGTCCAGTCCGGGTAGAGTCTGACAACGCCACAGCTCTGGCTTATGTCATAATCGTCCTGCCTTCAAGATTCCTGCTCCTCCATGGGATCTTAACTTGGTTTTGGGCATTTTTCAGCTCCCTCCATTTGAGTCTTTGGCTACTATTCCTCTATGCCTGTTGACGTGGAAAATGGCCTTTCTCGTGGGGATTGTGTCTGTCCGCCGTGTCACAGAGTTGCATGCTCTGTCCTGTAAACCACCCTATTTGGTGTTTAACAAGGACAAGGCAGTGATTCACACCTCTCAGGAGTGGTTTAGGAGTTCCACATCAATCAGAAGATTGTGGTGCCCTCTTTCTGCCCTGACCTCAGCTCTGACAAGGAGAGGGGTCTCCACTTGTTGGACGTGGTGCGTTGTCTCAAGTTTTATGTACATCGCACTGAGTCTAACAGGCAATCGGACCCGTTGTTCATCATTCCTGAGGATCATAGGGCAGGAAGACCTGCATCCAAGGTGACTATTGCTTCTTGGATCAAGTCCACTATTCGTAAGGCTTATGAGCTGAGGAAGAAGCCTGTCCCTTTCAGGGTCACGGCTCATTCTACAGATCTATTGGGGCCTCCTGGGCTTACAAGAATCAGGCCTCTGCTGATCAGTTGTGCAAGGCTGCCACCTGGTCGTCTGCGCACACCTTTTCGAAGCATTACCGTGTTGATGTACTGGCATCGGCTGACAGCAGCTTTAGGAGGAAAATCCAGGAGGCAGTCTTCCCTGTCTAGGATTTTTTTGGTTCTTGGTGCTTCCTTCACTTTTGAGTCCCGTTGGCTCTAGTTCAGTGTGCTGTGTAACTGTTGGGGTGGTGTTAACCCTGTTCAGTGTCCGTTGACACTTCATTGTTTGTTGGGCTATCTCTGATCTGATGGTTCATATCTGCTCTGGTGACTTTGGGGTCCTTGCCTTACTTTCCCGCCTCTGGGAAACTCAATGGTTGGACATCCCAGAGTTACCAGTAACCTGTATTGGATGACAGAGAAAAGAGGATTTTAGTCTTACCTGTTAAATCCTTTTCTCTTAGTCCATACAGGTTACTGGTCTCCCACCCTGTCAAGGGACCATGCTTGGCTTCTTTCCCTTCACTATTTAGTCAATAGTTAGTGTCTCAAATCTTTCTGCAGCTGGTTGGCTAGCTGCAGCCAAGGAGGGAAGGTAGGCTTCACCCCCTGCATATAATTCTAGAATTGTTCCTGCCTCCTTAAAGGGGCGGATCGCCTACCCAGAGTTACCAGTAACCTGTATGGACGAAGAGAAAAGGATTGAACAGGAAAGACCTAAAATCCTCTTATTTTTAGTTTGTATTTTATTCACTGAGGAAACTATAGGTACTCCCATGCTTGCAACATGCTATATTCAGAGCAAAAATTAAGCAACATTTTGGATGAAGTATATGGTCTATACATTTTATGAGGACATTATTCCTATGAAATAGGAACACAGTTACCATATAATGGATAGCAACTGAAATATGTACTTTTTCTGTATATTAAGTTTTGAATGGAACATTCATTAGTGATGTGGGTGCCTTTGTATTACTTGGCATGAAAAGCCATACAGATATGTTTTGTAAGTGGATAGAACTATCCATTTACTATGTAACTATAGGAGAGTGTTTAGGCGTCAGTGATGATCAGTCAGTGTGGTTTAATATAAGGACAAAGTCTGAGTTGCACCACATTAAAATAAAGGTTTCAGATTATAGAAAGGCTGCTTTTCCTAAAATGGAAACTTATTTCTGTTCTGAACAACATGGAGATCTTTAGATAAAGTCCAGGAGTATTGGGATTATCTGAAAGGTGTTTTCTACCAAGCAAGAACATTGCATTAGACTTGTCAGTAACAGTAAAAAAAAAAAAAAAAGGAAACCACTGTGGTTCTTCTCAGAAGTGGCAACAATAGTAAAGAATAAAAAGACAGCATTTATTAAATATAAGCAGACCCAGAAGGAAGAGGATAGGTGTCTGTATAAAGAAGAAAAATTAAATAAGTAATAGTTAAACTGAAGAGAAAAGATGGGAGCTATGTAAATGAGGATAAATGTCTAGCCTCAAATTAAGATTTCTGTTCAGTGAAGGGACCTCTGTATAAAAAAAAATAATAGTGAGTCATATAAAGCATGTATGTTTACAGGGGAAGATGTTCTATTTCAAGGTAAAAACAGATAAATCAATGGAACCTGATGGAATACCCCAAAAGTTATTAGCAGTGTTGTGGCAAAACCTTTAACAGAATTATTCGATTGGTTACTATTGATAAGAGTGGTTCCATGAGACTGGAAGGAAACAAATGTAGTATATCTTCACAAAAAGATAGCAGGGAAAATTCTGGCAACTACAAGCCAGTAAGTCATATGTCAGTAGTGGGAAAGTTAATGAAAAAGGAAAAATGGTTAAATAATGGAATTTTATTGGCTTGGAATATCCTAAAAAGCACAGATTTATTGCAGGGAGATCTTATCTAACTAACCCCATAGATTCTAGAGGGTGTTAGTAAGGCTACCAGCAGAAGTGCTAGAGATCAATGCATTGAGAGAATAAGGCTATTCTGAATGTAAGACTAAGTAAAGTTTGATGTTTTTACAATAGGAAAAATGGTCAGACTGCTGTAGATGGGCCAAATATTTCTCATCTGCAGTCAAATACTATGTTTCTGTATTTCTCTTTATACAATTTTGAAACAACGTAGATATTAAATGAATATTTCTCAGCTTCTTTTATTATGACATGTGATTGCACTAGCTGTCTAGTTTATTGCTTGTGTTTCTACATGATAACAGGAGTACTACACAATTTTACAACATGTGCATGAGCTCCCCTATTTACTCTGTCGTCACTGACTTGCTAAAGTACGTCATAGTATAATTTATTGTGTTTCAAATAGTCTTATCTTTAACCACTTAGTTAAATTATTATGCATTTTATCTGATAAGAGTGCTGTTTTTCTATACGGTAGTGAAGAGGACTTCATATTTTGACAGTTTTACTGGCAATATTGCCTTTTTCTGTTTAGCTGTATTTTTTGTACATCCCATTGTACACCTACACGTTAGTTACCTCTGTCCCTTAATCGCCACCTACATTATTTTATAACCATAAATCATTTTGGAGAATATAATCAGTGCTTTTTTTAGTTTTATATGGGACACCTTACAGACCAGTTTGCAACTTTGAATTATATTAACCATTTAAGGTCTAGAGGAGTGCTCAATGTATTGTGAAACAATGCTTTTCCCACCTCTGTTGGCCATAAGGTTAACATATTTTGTTCTTTAATGCTTTTTGCTTTAACCCTTTAAAGATGAGGGAGGGGTCCTTAAAGATATACCAATGCTTACATAAAATGTTTTATTGGTGGAATCAACTGATAATCAACATGGTTGAATAGTTTTAAATATATTGTTCCTTCCACCACTTTCAATGATATCAGCCTTTTCAGCAATGAAAGGGCTGACCCTGTCCATGATATGGTGCTTGGTTGCTCTGGTAACACCCAAACACTAATACATGAAGACATGTGCCTCCATGGGAGTTGTTTTGATCTGACCAGAGCCTCCTGCTGGGGACACGCGAGATCTGCTTAGATATATGCAAATGTCACTTTTCCATTGATACTGAGGCCCTGCTGGGTCAGCCCCTTCACTGCAGAAAGGGCTAAGATCATTGAAAGGGATTGGCTGGGGATATTAAAAGAGACTGATAACCAGAGACTAGGTGGCTCTTAATTTGTTTTATAGAAGGATTTACATAGGACTTACATTCAGACAGCTGTCATTTTGTATCTATATGTTTTTTTATTTGTACTTGATCTCTATTGCAGTCTAGTTTTAGTTTACTATCTAACTAAGACTGAGACTGATATTGGTCACACTTTAATTCTGTAGCATCCATGAATAAAACATTTTGTATAAGCATTACTATTTCTTTAAAAATAAAACTGTACATTTCATGTTTATTAATTAAAACATACTCTGAGGGTGATGCTATGAGACCAGAGTGGGCAGTTATTTTGACTGAAGGGTCATAGCACTGTTTCAAATGTAATTGGAGAGCCATACAAATATATACCTAAGTTCAAACCCTACCTTATAGCATTGCCTCTCTAGTTATACATTTTCTTACTGGTAATGGAGATTGAGATGCGAGTGTATATGAGGGGGAGAATTAGTTAAAGTTAAATTGTCAATTTTGACTCTCTGCTTTGGATGAGTGAAACATTTGTAATAATAATTAGTGTTGTGCTTTGTGTTAAAATATCACTCTTACTCTTTGGAGAACACAGGATGCTATTTTTCTGATTATCAGCAGTGCTGTATATGTACAGTCAGACAGATGGGATGGCCAATGAAAATTGCACAGCGGGTCATCTTTTTGCCCATGTCTGTGGAAAATCAGCTGCACCATAGGGGTCACATAAAAGTTACCACTAAATTAAATAGGGCCTTTAACCCTTTGAGTGTTAGGTAATTCTTCAAAGCATTACAGAATTACCATTTTGCGACCTCTAACATTCACAGGGTTAAAATTCTAATTAAAATCAATTGGGAATCTTGGTAGTTTTTGGTGTATTTGGTTTGTTCTGGAATTGCTTTAGTTCTTCAAAGTGCATTGCCCGTGCTATAGGATTGCTGCTTTAAAGGGATAGTAATGTCATCCTATAAAGTTATATTGGATTGTTCATGGTAATTTTATATAATGCCTACTACCATTTAAAATGTTATTATGATTGTGTTGTGCTTGTAATTTGAGTTGAAAGTTTCCCCCTCCTGTCCCTTTCCACTGCGTCCGTCATACTTCCCTCAGATCTGAAAGCTGGTCCAGATGGATGGCAAAGAGGGACAATATTGTGTCAGCATAAGGAAAAGCCTGCTCCCCTTCATCAAGGGGCAGGGTTTTCCTTATACAGAGACACACAATATTGTCCCTCATTGTGATCCGTCCAGTCAAGCGACCAGCTTTCAGATCTGAGGGAACTATGACTGATGTAGTGGAAAGGGGCAGGAAGGGGAAACTTTCAACTCGAATTACAAGCACAATACAAATATAAGGATATTTCAAACAGAAGTATGCTTTATGTAAAATTATAGTTAACAATCCAATGTAACTTTATATGTTGACATTATTATGCCTTTAAAGATTTATTTAATTTGAAAGATGATTACAAGCTTCCTATATCTTGTACTATCCATTCATTTTGAGAAATTAACCTTTATGTATTGGTGGCTCAGAGTGGCACTTTATGCTAACTCATTTCTATGCCGAGCCAGTATCCTTACACACTGCACTATGACTGAATCTATGCAGAGCCCACACACGGGGCATTTTTAATAGCATGGTGAGGTGGGTGGTGTGGTTCACCTTGAAGCATACAGTGCACTTTGCCATCAAAATATAAATGTTAATTTCTCAAACTATTTATTTTATAAAAAAAAAGGTTAAATCAACATATAGGCAGATTTTAGTTGTCTGTAAAACAACCTAAACTTGTTTTAGAATGACAATCCACTTTAAGAGCTTAACCTCTTAAGGACCAGCAGTCCCGGGATGTGTGGTCCTTTAAGGACCAGACAGAGAATTTTGACGTGCCCGCCCACGTGACTGATCACGTGTGCCAGCACACCAAACTGGGAACTGATAGAGATTGTTCCGGTCTTGAAGAGATCAACTTCATTCCCCGTTATTACTCACAGCGCTCCTACAGGAGTAATGTGAGTAAAAAGTACGTGACATGCCAGGACCGTCACTGGTCCTTTAACATCAAAATTGCAGTGACGGTTCTGCCACGTCACTGGATGTTAAGGTTAAAAGGGAAACTATTATTTGTTTTTTGCTTTTTTAGTTTTGTCCATTAAATGTCATTAATATTATTAACTATATAATCAATTTATATGGTACCTTGGTTTAGAACTTACATTGTCATCTTTATTTTGTTTAATATCATATGTAGTCTGATGAAAACAGAGGAGTTAATTGTTAAAAAGATTAAGTATTCAATTTTACTTAAGGCCAAAATGGAATTAAATAATATGGGTGGATAACATTATTTCCTCATCTCTCCATCCTGATAGGGAAGAGTGTGTTCAAAATGGCATGGGGGGGGCTACTTAGACCCTCTGTTTCTGGTACATTTTAATGCATTGCTTTGCAATGCATTCTGATCAATTCCAGCAATAGAAAGGTTAACAGATGGGGCTTTTTATGGTGCAAGAGTGTTTAGGGAAGTTGGTCACTGTAGGGACAAACATAGACCTCTGAGAAAGGGTATGGGCCAAAAGCTTCTCTAACATCAGATTCATTAAAGAAGGGGTGACTGCACCACTAGCAGTGAGGCAAAGCCAGCCTTGATTGGGAAATATGCGGACATGTATGTGGGGGGATGTGAATGTGCGAGTTCCCAAATTTGTATGTTCAAATGTGTGCACTAATGCATGCACATGCTAATGTGTGTATGTGCAAATGCATGTGTATACAAACTAATTTGTGAACGGAAGTGCATTAGTGTGTTTGCATGTGTGTATGCCCATCCAATTGCAGCCAAAGAGGATATGAGCTGTATTTTAGCAATAGCTGGAGAGCTATACCAAACATATTAACTGGGGAAAGAGGGAGGGGAACAGGAAGAAAACATTTTATATAACTAAGTGAAAGGTTTACTTCATCCTCTCTGTCCTTCACCATCTAAGTACTGCATTTGCCATGTGTTCTCCTGATTAGCTTAGAGGGGCAGTAAACTTTTTCTTATGAAAACATATAGGTTATAGAAAATTTCCTGCTAAGTGAAAGAAGGGCACTATCGCTGCTGTCACTTTGTTTTATTCAAAATCGATAACCATTGAAATAACCAAAAAGTGAATTTACTGTGCTTTTAACTTCCTGAAAGCATTAACTGACAGGAAGTGAACATTTTATGGAGAACTGTCAGACACTGACTTCCCCCTCCATTAGAATGCAACAGAATAACTCACTGGAATTTAACCACTAGAGAGCACTGCTAATGTAAAAAAAAAAAAAAAAAGGTTTAAATAACTGGAAATATCCATCTCTCAGCAGTGGGAGTACTCTTAGTCAACAGGAGTCTACTGCTTCTTTAAAGCGGAACTTTCACCCCACCATGACCTTATCTGTGTGTGTAGCATTAATGTAGTTATAAAGCTCTGTATAATTTTAAAAATCAGAAAACCGATAAGGCACAAAAGAAGGTTAAAGTTTAACCTTATGACGTGTAGAGCATTGTGAGTGCTACTGCGCATTTCAATCTGGTTACCGTGCTGTTACTTAGTCACTCCCATCGTTCTGTTATCCTGCCCGCTTCCTCCTTGTCCTGCCCTTATGTGACACATCACTTGGCTCGCACGAGCCTATACTGGACTGGAATTAACTTTCAGCCACATTGCCATAACTGAGCCAGTGGTGCAAATGCAAAGCATACGTTAGAATCTAATCCTAAGCTTTCATTTTATACATTTGTAGACACCATTTGGTTAGTTTTGATTATGCTGTTGGTAATGAGAGACATTTGCTAATTCAGTTAATTTAAGATTAATACTCTCTTTCCTTCTATTCAGAAAGGCTGCTTTCGTATCTCGTTCCACTTATACAGAATACAGTACTTCATAGACAGAAATCATGTTTTGCCTTGATAGTTTCTAAGAGAGTCAACGAGCCTTAGAAAAGGCATTGATTGTTTCTTCCACAGAGAATATGTAAGACTAGACTTTAGACTTCAGAAAAAGAGCGTGTTTACAGACTCTACCGTGAAGTACAACGTATTTAAGGGCAAAAGAACAGACATGGTCTTCTTGTGTTTATGTTCGTTTAAGGAACAGTAGAAGTATGCAAGGGTATGGCATGGATGCTTGAGTGATATTTCACCAATGCCCATGCCCAGTAGTATTATTTGGTTAGGGCAGTGGGGAGCCTTGTACCTGTTCTGACCTCTTATTGCCAGTCATCGATCAAGCAAAAAGCAGAGAACCTGTATGAACATGGCATATGACCATGGCATTGGATGAGTGGCTTGCCAAGTACGAACTGTTCAGCTGCTATGGTATTGTGCTACTCAGGGCAACATGCTCTTCTGATTATTCAGCACCTGTCACCTTTCCAAATCATCTACTTTGTGGGAGCTTTTTCTTTTCAGGATTATTCTTTACCAGTTATCTGTTCAGACCCTCTGATTGCAACTGGTAGGTTCTAGCAGCCTAAGAAGGAGGAAAGAGGTACTTTTTAGACATCTTTTCTTAGTTATACAGGCTTTATTAGGTTACAGAGTATAAAGCAGAGACTACTACTACTAAAGAAAAAATTGCAAATGGCTCTTTCAAATGGGTAACTTTTTGTAGCAACAGAAAATGTTGGCATTCCTTTAGCATATATGTTTAGAAAGGTTTTCCAGCATCCCATTCTTTTAATATAAACAAAAGTGAGATGCTGTTATGCAATTTCATTGCAATTCCATTGAAACCCATTCTGCAGATTTGCACTGTGCACTATTGGAAGAAAGTTGAAACAAGTTGCATATGTTCTGCTACAATCCAATGCACGTAGCCCGTGTGATATGCCCAAAGTAGTCAATATGAGTCACAACTCATTTGTTTTGCTGTGACTTTGACCATGTTGCTTGTGTGAAAGGGGCCTAAAACTATTAAATGGACTGAAAAAAGAAACAAAAAAACACAAGCTATATAGGCAGTTTGAACAGAAACCTTTTAATGAGGCTAAAGATTTTGTGGGTAACAGGTCCACTTTAAAGTGACACAAACACCAATGTAATTTGATGACATAGTTTTAAATGTCAGATACTGCCAGTTAGCATCAAACATCGTTATTTTGTGTTAAATGCCTAAAGCTTAATCCTAAACATGCATTTTTATGAATGTGTAGACCATCCTTTACAGACATATTTTGGTCAACCCCTTAAGGACCGGCTGATCGCGCACCTGGACCACTTTTAAGGACCACTTTTTTTCTCTCTTCAGAATCCAATTCAGGGCTCCCTGAACAGCGTGCAGCCTCGTGGGGAGCCCTGAATTTCATGACAGTCCTGGCACGGCCTGGATCCTTATGGTTCGCTGACCCATGACGTGCCAGGACCATCAAGGGTCCATAAGGGGTTAACTGTTTTGTGCATATTTAATACTGTTAATGTATGGAGATTCACAACCATTGCTCTTCTATTCAGACAAATTAAAGACAATATAGCAGAACGATCACTTCTTGGACTCTGTAAAGATTGTTTTGGTAATATGAGCCCAGAAAAAGCAGGGTTAGGATCCCCACATAGAGCAAATGTAAGACTTTAAATGTAGACTTTAACTCTTTGAATGCCAAGGAGGTATCCAATGCCTTGCGACGCAAGGCAACGGAAACCTCCGTGGCACTCAAAGGGTTAATCCACAGAGATAAAAACAGAGAATGTTTATGGCTAGCAAGGAGCATAGGTCATTTGTGTGTATAACCTCAGATCAACTGTAGGTGCTACTGTTCCTTTTATCTGCTGCTTTACTGTGTCTGCTGTTGCCTAGTCCTAACTATGCGTTGACCCTTTGAGTGCTCCGCAATGTGTTGGATACCCCTCTGAAACTCAGAGGCTTAAAGGGATAGTAATACTTAGTTTTAACTTTATTTTATTTTGTAGGCATTAAAAAAAACATGAAGAATGATATAAGTCTTATATCTGAAACCTTTATGGTGTAAGAGATATTCACAAGCAAAGTTTCCCCCTCCCGCCCCTTTTACCTAGTGTAAGCCATCTCTTCTCAGATGTGAATCTGGTTGTAAGACCAGACAGATAACCGCAGGGGACAATCTTCTTTGTATGAAAACAATGAAAACCCTTCCCCCCCCTTGACAAGTTTTTCAGCTTTTTCCCTTATCTTAATTGAAGATTGTCCCTCTCTGCAGTCTACCTGGGCACCTCCCTTCTGATGTGGCTGAATGGGGGGGGGGGATACTTTGCTTGTGAATATCTCTTAAACCATAAAGGTTTGAGAGATAAGACTTATATCGTTCTTCATGTTTTTTTAATGCCTACAAAATAAAATAAAGATAAAACAAAGTATTACTATCCCTTTAAAGCACTGAGCATTTATTCTTATCAATTTTTATTAATATTCAGATGATCCAAAGTTGTACAGTATATATTCTTATCAGTTTAGTAGCAAAGTAGTACTTTACCTTATGGCACTTTCATTTTAATTCAATTTCAGGGGTCATTTATAAGGGTTGTTTGAAAAGGAAGATATTTAAAGCGGAACGTTCATCACATTAATATTGAGCCCCAAATCATAATTACAATAGCCATATGTATAGACTTACTTGTATTTTCAAGTATAATTGTGGTATTAGTGAAAATAGAATGTTTTGGGCAGGTAGCAGGGAACAGTGCAGACATCTTGCAGAGCTGGCATCTCTGAGTCTGTGCTGTCCAGCCCCTCCAACTCCACGATTGGTGAGTTGAATGCCTTAAGGCACCGGAAGGCACTGACAGCATGGGCGCAGAGAGCGCCTACTGCAAGATCCCTGCCGGTGCCGGTCTGCCTAGAAAGGTCTATTTCTCACTAATGCAGCAATTATTCTTGAAAATACAGGTAAGTCTATGCATATCGCTATTGTAATGATGATTTGGGGCTCAATATTAATGCAAAGAAAGTTCCGCTTTAAAGGGATAGTAATACATCGATTGAACTTTGCTTAATAGAGTTATATTTAAAAAACGAAATCATCCCATCCGTGTCTCTCTGCCCATACTTCTAAATTTATTAAGAATTTGCCATTTATATTTTACCCCAACCGCCCCTTTTTGCTGCGTCACCGATTAAGGTCGCAGAGGATAAATCTGGTCCCGGGACCGGACAGATTGTCTGGATGGACAAAATACCACTGCTGTATAGATGTAAGCCATGCCCACTGTCGTCGCCAAATCACATGGAGCGAGCTAGATACAGGGATCAGACAGAACAGACACAAGAACGCGCAGCTACAAGGGATTTTTAAAGATGGCCGTCAGACTTCACATTCCCTTGAATTTTAAGACAGTAAAAAGTACTTATTTACTGATACAATGATGCAGAAAATAGGCACAATATACATGGAGGAGACCGGGACTGACTGCACAGGCGCGCAGATGTCTGTAAGCGAATATGTCTGCGTTGTTGCCTGCCCGTCAGTGTCAGCTGAGGTAGTGTTTTTTTATTAACGCGGCCTTTATTCTGCATAACAGTTTCATTGGTAACCTTTTCGCTAGATGCATAATTAGGAGGGTGGACTTTATTTGGGGTGATAGAGGAATACTGCAATACTTTAAAGGGGAACTATCTGTTAAATCCTTGTTATTACAGGTATTTGATTTTGTGATACAACTATAATATTAGGCTTATAAACCCATACCATTTAACCCTTTAAGGACCACGGGGAGGGGGCAATGCATTACTTTACAATTAGTTGCACACCCCTTTGATCGTTAAAGGATTAAATTTGCCCTTCTTGTCACTCTAAATAGCTCATGGCAGCAAATTCAAGACTGAAGGACTAAAGCTTCATAAAATCCCATTGTTTACAATACAGATGGTCTCATTTATAACAGAACAAATATAAGCACTTTAAATGTAGAATGGGATGATTGTCATTATTGAATATGTTGTTTCAGAATCATATTAAACCTTTTGGATGTTTCAGAGTTATCCAAAGCAATGATTCAGAATGCATGAAAGACACCTTGTATCCACACATTAGCTATTTTTTTTTGGGATAAAATGGTATACAATTCACTTAGCCACAGAGTGACGTTATCCTAATGAGCGGTGAAAAGATTGAATTTTTTTCTATTCTCAGTTTCAACAGCTCAATGTTTTCTTTAATGATAAGTCTTGTCATTTTCCATCTAAATGTCTAAGGCTCTCTTTGGCTCAATATGGCAGCACATATGAGCAAACGGAGAGATTCACCTAGTCTCCATTCCGGTTGATCTTGAAGGAATCTTCAGAAAGGACAGGAGGAGGCTTATAATTCCAAAAAATAATTATTTAATATAACTAATAGTAGGCTATAATGCTTACACGTCTCGTGGCACCAGTCACTTTATTGAAACTTATACATTTTTTTAGCACTTTGTTTTTATGTCTTAAGGTTATTTTTAGCTTTGATAAAGCAGCTAGTGCCGCGAAATGCGTAAGCATTTTAGCCTACTTTTAGTTATATGAAAGAATTATTTTTACTTGGAATTATAAGCCTCTGCCCGTCCTTTTCGAAGTTACCTTCAAGATCAACCTGAACAATGATGGGGTGAATCTCTCCTTTTGCTCATATGTCAGATCTGTTGGTATCAACTCTGTGACCACTAAAGAATGTGAGTACATTATATATATATATCGAGGTCTAAACATTATCACACTATTGTGGTGCTTTCTTTTTGTTTTTCATATGGTTCTGCTATCATTGTATGTTGTTACTGCTTTGGGGAGAGTGTGTTAGAGAAAACAGCCTGCCTAAAGTTCCCCCCTCCCTCCCCTTCTCCTGATGTCAGCGTCTAGCTGACAGCAGGAAATGCTGGTCCGAAGACCAGCACGCGGCTCTGCATCAGAGCCAAAATTGCGGTACTTGAAAAGCATTCATTAGAAAGATCTAGAAAGTGTGCTTGCAAACCAGGCACACCTTTTAGACCTTTCCAATGGAGGAATTATTTTTAAGTAATGTGATTTGGGCTCTGCTGCAGAGCCTCGTTCAGTCGTATGACTCGATTCTCCTGCTGTCAGCTTTAAAACTGACATCAGGAGAAGGTGAGGGAGGGGGGAACTTTGAATTCCTATGTCTCTCAAACCATAGCGGTTAGAGAGAAAGGGTTTGGAGCTATTTGATTTAATATTTTAAGCTCTACATAACTGTAAAAAAAAGTTTTGGACATTACTGTCCCTTTAAAAGGATAGCAATACTTAAGATGTAAAAAAATATATATATATTTGTTGTAGGGTTTATGTCCACGAATAAAATAAGGGTACTCCCACTGCGGAGAGATATTTTATTAAAAAATTATAACAGCTCAAACTTGAATTTTTTAGGTGCAATATCGCAGTGGCCTGAAAATTTACAGTGGCGCTTTTGATACACCATCCTATGGAGATTTATGGTCTACACACCAGAGCAGTCCATAGGATAGTGTAGCAACAGCGCCACTGTAAATTTTCAGGCCACTGTGATATTGCACCTAAAAATTCAAGTTTGAGCTGTTATAATTTTTCAATAAAATATCTCTCCGCAGTGGGAGTACCCTTGTTTTACTCAGGGGGATAAACCCTAAACATATATTTTTTTTACATTAAGTATTACTATCCCTTTAAGAAACTATTTTATGTTCATTCAAAATAACTATTTAAAGGCTGTGTTATAAACAAAATATAATTAGAAAAATGTAGAGATGGTTCCCTTTAAAATAAAATATGCTGTGATTATTGTGTATGCTAAAAAGAAATCTGATTGTGCTGAGCCAATGCAAGTTTAATGGGATTCATTGGCAGCTCTCAAGTCTGAAGCACTGTAAAAACAATGTTGTTTACAGGTTTAGTCATGTTAGGCTTTTGTGCTCAGGGAATTTACCACGTTTAATTTCTCTAGGGATAAAGCTACTTTTGAATACAGTAGCAAAGAAATGAAGATGGAGATGACTTTATTCATTCCTGCTAAAAATGTATAATTTGTGCCTCGTGAGACAGTTCTTAAGTGAACCTAAAACTATATAGCTCTTTCAGATTCACTAATTTGTTGTTAAACTTTTTTATTTAAAGCAATAATATGTTCTATTTTCATGGTGTGTAAAGTAAGTACCTCCCTTAGCCCCTGTGTATCTCTTCTTCCCCAGTGGTTTCCTTCCTACCTCCCCTCCCACTATGTTAATATTTAGTGACTAGAGAGGGAGATTCCAAGCTCCCTCTGTCTAAACTAGTGCTTTTAACCCTTTAAGGACCGGAGCAATTCTGACCATTTTGACTATGTCTTTGTTCAACAGTGTTTTCCCTCTAAGTCTTTTATTCCACCCCCATAAATTATATACCGTTTTTGACGCACAAAGAGGGCTTTCATTTGATAACCCACTTATATGGATAACCCATCATTTACTTTATTAAAATAAAAAAAAAAAAAAAAAAAAAAAAAAAAAAAAAGGTAAAAAATATCACCAATTTTGTTTTTTCTCTTGGGATCAATTGGGCTAAAAGGGTTAAATTTGTATGGAGACTGCATGAAAGGTATGACCGGTCAGTCATGCCTACAAAATGCGCAGTTTAAAGTGGCCACTGTCCCCCCCCTTGTGAAAAATCACCAAGTCCCTTTTTCCCACCCTATTTTCCCACTTTTTTATCTGACATTTGGTGGTGTGTATAAGTGTATTACATGGCTCCACAACAATCACACTCCCAATTTTGTTTATTGAGATTTTTTTTTTTTTTAAATAAAATATTTTTTTGAAAAAAAAAAAAAAAAAAAAAAAAAAAAAGCGTATCATTGCAGGTCAGAAATCTACCTGCATTTAGCCAGCCTCCAGCAACAGCAGTGAAGGGGTTAATACCCCCAGCTGCTATATTTTCTTTTTCCACTAGGTGTCTCCTCTCTGCCTCTCTGTCCCTTACTTTGATAGTAAGGGAGACAGAGGCAGAGGAGAGACATGCGTACTGCCTCTATCACTCAGAATGCCGGTACATGTGAGGAGAGACATGCGTACTGCCTCTATCACTCAGAATGCCGGTACATGTGAGGAGAGACATGCGTACTGCCTCTATCACTCAGAATGCCGGTACATGTGAGGAGAGACATGCATACTGCCTCTATCACTCAGAATGCCGGTACATGTGAGGAGAGACATGCGTACTGCCTCTATCACTCAGAATGCCGGTACATGTGAGGAGAGACATGCGTACTGCCTCTATCACTCAGAATGCCGGTACATGTGAGGAGAGACATGCGTACTGCCTCTATCACTCAGAATGCCGGTACATGTGATCGCTGCTACAGCGATCACATGATCCGGCACAAGCAAGAAGGGCTGAGACTGACTGGTCTCAGAGCGTTCAGTCTCAGCCTGGAATTAATGATAGCAGCATGCATGGAGGCATGCTGCTATCATGTAAGCTATAACGGTCCAGGACCGTCATGGGTCCTTAAGGGGTTAAAGTGCAATCACTGACATTTCTAAATCTTCAATAAAGCCGGCAGACTTGGTTAAAAGAATGAAGTCTGCACCTGCTCTCTGCTGTCTCAAAGTGGCTCCTATCAGCTGTTCATGGGGTCAGAAAACTGAACCCCTTGGCTGGAATGTAATCTGGTAGTCTGTGTCTGTTGCAAATAAGGAAAAATTGGAAAAAAGAGCCTGTGTTCAAGTGTAATTTCCTATTTCATGAGTTTACGGGTTATATCTCTAGAACATCACTGGACCAGTTCAATGTCATAAATCAAAAGATTTAAAGGGATAGTAATGTTTCATAATAAAAGCAGCTCTAATTAATCATCATAGTATTTGGACTTTGGAGAGTGTTATTTCAATTCTGTCAGAGTTGTAGTTCAAGAGTAATTCAATGACAAAGTATCCCCCTCCCGCCCCTTTTACTGATGTCACACTGTTCAGCCAGAGCAGAAGGGAGGTGCCCAGGTAGACTGCAGTGAGCGACAATCTTCAATTAAGATAAGGGAAAAACCTGAAAAGCTTGTCAAGGAGGGCAGGGATTTCATTGTTTTCATAGGAAGAAGATTGTACCCTGCTGTTATCTGTCTGGTCTTACAACCAGATTCCACACTTTAGAAGAGATAGCTTACACTAGGTAAAAGAGGCGGGAAGGGGAAACTTTGCTTGTGAATATCTCTCAAACCATAAAGGTTTGAGAGATAAGACTTATATCGTTCTTCATGTTTTTTTAATGCCTACAAAATAAAATAAAGATAAAACAAAGTATTACTATCCCTTTAAGTTTTCTTGTATGAAGTGAAACGTTCAACCACTTTCCACCTAAGTGATAACTCACTACATCTATTGGCTATTAATATGCATACAATTAAATAATCCTCAAAACTGTTTAAATCAAACTTTTAATAGTATTTTCTCAAAACGTATAGGTTCATTTATTTCTCTGACGAACCTGGTTTAAAAACAAAATAGGTCCTTGTTACAAATTAGTATATACCTAACTAATCCTTGTGGTGTCACAGAAATCACTACATAACTAATAACAAAGTAGCACCTCTCTAATGCGCTATTAATTTAGACAGAATGATTTTCTTAAATCGGGCAGTAGACAACTCTGTTCAATCAATGTGATGCTCGTATTATAAAGCATAGATGAGCATTAAGTACTTGTAATAAATTATTTCTTTGATGTGTTGAAAATTGCCTGGCTAATCTTCATGATATCAGAGGAGTCACTAAGTCGTTAACCACCAAATAGCACCTCTCAGATGAGCTGTTAGGTAGAACAGATTTCTCTACTCGAGCGACATTCAGCTCAAGTCAGTCAGTATAACTCCCTTGTTGTAATGCGAACATGAGTTAAATGCTTTTAAGTATTTTTGCTGACTTCTGATACCCAATATTTGACTGAGATGTTGCTTTAACATCCTTTGAATTTACTGGGACACATATAAGTTTTGTTAAGTTATTAACCTGTTGTTCACCGGACTTATAAAATTTTTGTTTTTTTAAGTGGTGTTAATCAGTTCCACCTCCTGTTCTGTATGTTCCAAGCCCAACATGACTGATACAGGTTCCTAGTTTGGATTCTCTATTACAGGATAATTAGATTCTGCATTCACTTAACTAGTTAGCTTTATTTCTCTTGATCTGTCCGGCTTAATTTAAAGGGTTGCCACATGTGTTTTCACTGCCTTTTTATTTTACATGCACCGTTTCCCTTTTTAAGTATGCCTAGCCTTTTGAGAGTTAACTTTGGAAGAACACTTTATTCCAATATGTAGAGATAATCCCTGCTACCGTGTTACAGAAAGTTGCCACCAGAGCTATATGATCATAGAATCCTTATTATAGTAATTTCCTCATGGTGTCCTTCTTTTGAACCCGTAGTCAAACTTAAAGCTATAGTAATATATAGCATGTAGTTATAGATCTATTCACAGTGTGTGATTACAAAGGATATCCGCAATCGCTTCAATAAAATTCGATATATATAGTGAATGATATTCAAGTATCTACTCAGTTTCTCTTGTCTGTATAAACGGAACCATAGTATCGAACTATATACATAATAGTGATCTCTTGTATAGTTAATAAAGTGGTGGTGGCTCCGTATTTCTAGCGGGACGCCCTTGCGGCGTAAGACTATTTATTATATTATCCACCAACACTTCAAAATCTACCACAAAGTAAGGTAAATGTAGGTAATGGTACAAGGAAGAAGAGACTGGCTTCCAGTCTCGGAAGATTAAGGCTTTCTGTAGCATTGTGAAGGTTTTAGAGGTAAGATAACTATTAAGCTAGTCACCATCTGCCTAGTTTTTCAGGGCGTCTAATTAAGTTGTCCGTTCCACTTTAACTACAGTGGTATTGAAGACAATTTGGTGTTGAGTAGGAGTGAGACAGGGGGACTCTTAAACAATGAGCATACCTGGGAACTCTCCGGATCTGCCTGGGAGACTCCGGTTTTCATACAGCATTACTGGGTCTCCTGGGCAGAGGCTAATTCTCCGGCAGTGGTGAGTTTCTTCTCCTTCCCTCCCACTACTCCTTCCCACCCACTTCATGACACAAGGATAAGCAAGCCCTGCCCATCCAATTTTATAGCACAAATCGCATTACTGACATTCCCTGTCTGGCAGCATATAAGCCCTTTCCTGGGACTAAAGTGAAGAAGTTCCCAGGAATGACAATGATGGCAGGTATCTCTTATACTAAAAAGTGCTATGGCAGCTTCCTTGCTCACATATAAGCCGGTATATTTTTAAATGCATGAAGTCTTAATAATGTATAGGTAGACTTGGGCAAAGCCGACAGTACCACTTTAATTGCATTTACGACTATTTTGGCAATTATTTTTGCTTTGGGTATGATTACCAAAAACATGGATCTGAATTTTATGAAAAGTCCAAAACTGTTTTGCATTTGGCTCTCGGTGTCTTCCCAATTTTGTGATTGGGAGAAGTGATTGAATAGAGGCATTTTTTGTGAAATATGCATTTCTGTCCCAGATCTGGCATGGGATCACAACGAGGGACAATCTTCATACAGCATTAGGAAAAACCTGTCCTCCTTCATCAAAGATGTCAGGGTTTTCCTCATACTGAAAGAGGGAAGATTGTCCCTTGCTGTGATCTGTCTAGTCCTAGGACCAGTTTTCAGATATATGGGGAGGTGGCTTGCTATTGGGGAAAGGGGAAGGAGGGATCAACTTCAACATATTATTACAGTGTAATTAGCAAGTTTTGAAGAGTAAGAGCATTGCACAGCACTTATATTACATATGATGAACCTTCTGAGCTACATGTAAAATTAAACATTACTATCCCTTTAAGGTTCTTTTCTCAAAATCTATCCATTTTACAGAAAAATGGCTAGAATAACATATTGACATTTTCTGTTAAACTAGTCTTAGGGTTACAAGTCTACTTCAACCCATATATCCCCCCCTCACACCCGTGATATATTTGGTTATTGGTATAACCTGTATCCCTTTTTGGTTTGACTTTTTCTATTAATTTGGCATACATACATCATTTATAATAACATTTTAACCCTATGAGTGCCAGAGGGTACACAGCGCATTGCAAATCAATGCATTGTGTACCCCTCTGGCATGCAAAAAGTTAAAGGGGGGGGGGAGTCAGTCTTCTCTTATTTTGTCCCTGAAGCACTACTGGCATGTATCCCATTAACAACCTCAAGTAATCTCCTGCAATAGGGGACAAATAAAAATTCCTATTCATTTAAATTGGGCTTGTTTTAACACCTTGATTTCTAGAGGTCTCCAACTGTCCTAGCATTCAAGGGGTTAAAAAGCTCTATTCAAGTACTTGTGAATTCAGGAATTTTTGACTCCTATGGTGCAGTTGGTTTACTCCAAAACAACTCTAGTTGTTTATAAAAATAGGTTACCGTTCTTCCTAAAACCATCAGCCAGGACTTTGTCTGGGGTTCTCCAACATTGCTGTCAAGATCTGGAAAAAATGTAAACCAACCACATCCACAGCAACTGAGTAAATTCTTGACTGCTAAGGAGGCATCATCCCAAATGCCAGAAACAAAGCCCTCTCCCACCAAGAAAAACAGACATACTACCAAATGGGAAGGAAAAAGGCCCACAACATTAGTTAAACATTTGCAACATCCTATATAATAATTCGCTAAAATGTGCGTAATGACGCAGTCGTGCAGTAGAGACTACTGCGTGTGCTGCAGTCACGCGCAGTAGAGACTGCCCGCACTGTGGCTGATACAGAGCTGGATGCTTATATCAGCCGCGGCGCAGACAGTCTCTACTGCACATGACTGCCCCGCGACCGGCTGGCAGTGGCACTGTGGCCCGTGTAACGGGCTCTTCAATTGGTGTTAAACATAAAAGTATGCCTGCTTTCTAGCATATGTCAGGAGGCAAAATGGTGCACACCAAATCCCACAAGTCTCTGCTCCCAAAGCAAGTGGGAGATGAACTCCCCAAACCCATGAGGGCAACGTATCATCTAAACTTCCTGGCGAGGACCCACCGCCTGCATTACAGTAACAAATGAACAAAAGCACTGTGACTAAACCAAAAACCCAAAATGTTGGAAATGCAAAACAGTCCCCATGAGGCTGCACTGCTGCTTAATAAAAAGTGCACAGGCAGCCCACTTGGCAAGATTCAAAAACAGCCCACGAAATAGGATAGCACAAAAACAAAATATTATTGAAAAGGGTGGGTAAGTGCCCCTAGCATAGCAGTCATGCCTTCCCTTTCCTTAACATCCTCTAAGGAGGCACCAAATCCCTGAAACAAAGCCCTCTGCCTTCCCAAGTAAAAACACATTCTTTCCAATTTGGTAGTCTAAGATCACAGCATTAATTAAACATTTACAACATGTTAAACATAATGGTATGCCTGCTTCCTGGCACATGCTGGAAGTCACAATGGTGCAAACCAAATCCCATGAGTTTCGACCCTCACCCATGATATTAGTTAGTGAGTGAGGGACTAACTTCTTAAAGTCCCGTAAGGGCAAGATCAGTTCATCATCCACTAAAGAGGACCAATACCTCCACTATAAAGCTCTGTTAAAAAATAAAGAAAACAAGAACATGGTGTGTCCTCCGCTGCAGCTACTGGGGCCAATGCACAGAATCAGTTGAACTGAAGATGGAACAAAGAATTAGCAATTGTTATACAGACCAGAAATGTGCAACACAGAATGCAAACAACTCCTGCAGAACAACCCATAAGGCAACTGCTAGGCACCTTCTTATCATTGTAGATCATGCCCGCACATTGAGACAGCCTATCCAGTGTCTGCTTATCTGGTTTGACCAGGGGCAGAGCTTCCACACACTTTCCATGCCAAATCTTCTACTTGGCGTCAAGAGCAACATGCAGTACTAAGGGGGCCACATCAGACTTGACCCATACTAGTCCTAGATGAGGAACCCTTGTGCTGAGCATTAACATGAGACTCATCTACTGCACCAGACTCAAACTTATCCAGCACAACTTATAGTGCACACATACTGCCCAAGGCATTCCATGCCAGAATACCAGTCTGATCCACTGACACCACCATGGTCATGGAGAATGCAGTCTGGGAGTCTTATCCTCAAATTTTGACTAAAGTCCAGACCAGGATGCTGCAGGAGAGATGACCTGGGGTGACCTCGCACTCCTCGAGATACTGGTGGTCTGAGTGTTGACAGACCTGGAAATCCTGGAGGACCAAAGACTAGCAGGCGAGAGAGGTGCTGCAGGGGCTGTGCTACAGTCTGCTGAAGAAGATGGAACTGCTGAGCAAGTATCTGGAAGTGGAGTGCTCCTGGAGGACACCCTTGAGTCCCAACCAATTTATCCAGCCCTGTTCTTGCAGGATGAACAAGTGAGATTTTGTGAGAGGGCTCCTGGATATGCTGCTGACATCAATGTGACCATCTTGTTTTGCCTGCTGATGAAGACTCTGCAGCCTAGCTAGCTTATAGCTATAGGCCTAGAGGGAGCAGGTACCACCATTTGTAGAGGAACAGGATCATAGGCATCTCCAGAATGTCCTCCAGCACCACTGCATTGCTTAGATCACCCCCAGCCCTTGGGGAGGACAAGCTCTGAAGAGGCAGCTATGCATAACTGTCAGAGTCCTGAAGGAGAAGGCAAATGAGAAATACTGGAAGTGTAGCAGGAACATGAACTTGATCTCCTAAATTTACTGCCAGAAGCCAAGACTTGGGGGACCAGGGCCTGGGCCACTGGTGGGTTGACAGTCAACAGCTACTGGAGAGACAGGTAAGTCCAGCAGGTGTAGTAGTCATGCTCTGCAGTCCCATTCAGTTAGCATCATTACCTGGTCCAACTGTTGTATCAGGGAACCCAGATCCATCATGGTAAGCACAATATAAATGCAAAAAATGCAGAACAGTCTCTGTGAGGCTGTACTGCTGCTGAATAAAAAGTGTGCAGTCAGCCCCCTTGGGAATATTTATAAACATCCCACAGTCCCTCAGCCCACCAAACAGGACAGCTATACAGAACACACACACAAGCAAAATATTATGGAAAAGGGTGGATCAGTGCCCTCAAGGAAGGGTTTTTTGTTCATTGAAGCTTCTCATAATAAGTGAGCATGGTTCTTACAGGGACAGTGACACTCTGATAACCCTAATAGCTGGACGCCTGCTCAATGACTTGGACAGCATGAGCCCAACATATCTCATGTTTAAGTAGGTGTGAGGTTTTTCTTTCTGTGAGTATAATCCAAGCCAATGTATAAATATTTCTGAGAATTGTGTAGTTCACTGTCAGTTTTCATTCCTATTGCCTGTGAGCTTCATACCTTATACTGTGTTGCACCACAATTCCTTGTACTCAGTTTTGTTGGAGTTCTTCAGTATTTGTTGTGGTCTTATATATTTTGTAACATGTTCTATAAAGAAAAATCTATACCGACATATATAAATTTCATGTAAATTGTACCACATTATGCTTGCTCCAGATGTACAAAATGTTTGAGCATGTTTTGGTGGCAATGGAATTATAATGTATCTCTATAAGGACCAGAGAGGTATGCAATGCCTTGCTTTACAATACACTGTACAGACAAATGTGCAATGCCTTGCTTCACAATGCATGCCAGGTCCTTAACCGCGCAGCCGGCAGTTAAGGACATTTTATTTTTTTTTGCATTGGATTCCATGACTTGCCAGGACAGTCACTGGTCCCTAGGTGCATGACAGCTGTGACGGTCCTAGCACATCATTGGTCCTTAAGGGGTTAAAGAGGTTTTTGTCACATTGCAGCTGGAAAGATTTTTGACATTGCAGTGCTTTCTGGGAGCACAACTTTTATACAGATCTGACTTGAGAGAAATATTTTTCTAACAGGTGCTACAAAGATTATAATCTGCTCACTCATTGAATTTTGCCCAAGACTGCTGCAACCTCTTCCTAATTTGAATTCCACAAATCATTTTGTTCCCACTCAAAATGCTGCTGTCAGATGGATCTACTGGACAAGGACCACCTCCGCTGCTATACCACTAAACAAATCTCTTTACTGTGTTCCAATTTAATTCCAAGTCAAACTGAAAATCCACACTCCCACATACAAACCCCTTGAGGACTTGGTCTTATGTTACATCTCAGCCCTCTATGCCAAATATTCCACTTTACATTCCCATCCAGTTATCAGTAATGTAACCCTTTTCTGTAACTCCCACATTTAAAGGGATAGTAATACCTCAAACAAAGTGCAGCTCCGTAGCGCTGTATTTCAATACTATCAGTCTTGTAGGTCAGCAGCAATTGAATGAGAAAGTATTCCCCCTCCCCTTTTAGCTGCCTCCCAACAGATGTGGAATTCATCACAATATCCTTGCTGTGAGCACAAGGAAAACGCTGCCCTTTGATGAAGGAGTACAGGTTTTTCCTTGTGCTCACAGTAGATTGTCCCTCACTGCTCTCCATTCAGACCGGCTTGGAGAGCAGCATAACATAAGTTAAAGGGGCGGGGTGGATACTTTTCCATTCAATTGCTGCTGAATGACATGACTGATAGTATTTAGAGCTACATGAGACAAATAGTATGAAGAAGAATCGGAGCTGCATTTTGTTTGAGGCATTACTGTCCATTTAAATATATATATCATGCTTTTGCATCTGAAATGGGAATTTAATCTGTCATACTATAGTCGCAAGACCTTAATGCATTTCCTGAAAATCCATCTCTTAACCCTTTGAGTGCCAGAGGGTTATGCAACCTGTTGCTCACCAGTGAGTTACGTACCCCTCTGGCATTCAAAGGGTTAAAAGAAATCTAGCCAACACCCCCTGATTTCCTTATGCTATAATCTGTAGGTTTGAAGCCCCCCAAGGATTTCAATGACTTCACATAAACCTAGGTGGATCAATCAATGGCTCAGTCATTCTAAAGTATGTTTCTGTGTTAAAGCGATAGTAATGTAATTTATTAAGTAATTGATATATTGTATATATTAAAAAAAAGAGATTGAGGTTAGTCTGATCTCTCAAACTGTTTTGGTTTGAGAGATGTATGATGATAAACTCCCCCTGCCCCCCTTTCTCATATGTCAGCTGTATAGCTGTTAGCAGGAGATACTGGTCCCGAGACTGGCTGGAGGCTATATCTAAAAATAAATACTTAATTGGAAAGGTCTACAAAGTGTGCTTGCAAACTAGGCACACTTTGTAGACCATTCCAGTAAAGTATTTATTTTTTAATATTGCTCTTTCGGCTCTACGTGACCAGAATCTCCTGCTGACAGCTTTATAGCTCACATCTGAGAAAGGGGAGGGAGGGGGGGAAGTTTAACATTGTATATCTCTCAAACCATAACAGTTTGAGAGATCAGACTAACCTCAATCTCTTTTTTTTTTCTTAATATCTACAATATACCGATTACTTAAGAAACGACTACTATCCCTTTACTGATATTTAACCATATCCATAAAACCTGCACTGTTGGGCTGACATGAGGACAGGTGAGAGTACCCCAACTGTAATATTTTCCATTGTTGACTTACAAATCCCATCATATTTAGCTGCTGTCAAAAAGCTGGAGGGACACAGGTTGCCTAACCATGCTCTAAATCAGCATGTAAATTAGAGGTGGACAATGTGTGGTCTTCATCTGTTGCTGGACTACAACTCCCATCATCTATCATCTTCCAAATGATGCTGTTGATGATTCCTCCCTCTGCTGCCTGGGACGGACAACAAACCAGAAATTATATAATATATGTTACCTGAGGCCTAAAGTATAGTCTTTTGTGTGCACTTTGAAGGTAACCATTCATGCTCAGTTCAAAACTCTAGGACTCCATAGCAGTGCCATCTTGATAGGAAGTCTCATAACCTATATTGCAATATTGTGTGTAAAGATCCTGAATAGAAGATCACTGGGTACTAATTTCAATTAAAGTAATATTAACACACCTAAAATGTTGCTGATATTCGGTACCTTACAAATACCATGCACTTAAAGTTAGCATCTGTAACAAATATTTATTGTATATCTTGGTTAAAGTTATTTGTGCTGTCTGCAGGGAGAGATAAGATCTAATGCAGTTGTTGTATTCAGAGTATATGGTACCATATAGCAGACTTTTAACAGTCAATATGACACTAATGCTTCTCAGGCATTTATCAAGATTACTATGTTAATAGGAGTTAGGGAGCCGTGTACCATTGGAAACTCCCATGGAGAATATGTAAGATTTTAGGCCTCAGAAAACAAAAATAAAGCATTTTTACAGAAGCTAGCTTAAAGTACAGAATATTTAAATGTAATGCTCCTTTAATTGTCTTAGATCCTGTCTCTTTTTTACAATATGCACAAACAAAATTAACTAAGTGGTGCCTGTATTGAATATTCTAAACTAACATCAGAAGTGCAAGCTTTGAGTTAGATTTTAGTGTTATAAAATATATAATATATAATATATGGCCCAAAGTGAGAAGAATTAGAACGCATTTTAATCCTCTAGTCTTGTGTCTCGCCAGTTCCTACAGTAATGATAAAAACTAATATAATCTCCTGTCTCAGCTTGTCAGGCTTGTAGCTTCATTATTGCATGCTAGGCTTTTACAGTCTCTGTCCTCTTTCCCTCAGATTAAGAAGAAGTAATAAATCACACTACAAGAGCACCATTAAGTCCACAAATATTTAAGGAAACACTAACATGTTAAATGATTTTGTCTTATGTTCTTTCTTAGATCATGTACTCACTCAAAGCAACCATCTACAAAAATGTTTATATAATATAATAAAATTATTCGCTAGGATGTTTGTCAGAAGTCGTCGTGTGCAGTAGAGACTGCCCGAATGCACGGAATGCTGGGAGTTCTGTGTTGGGGACATTCTGTGCTTTCATGCAGTCTCTACAGTGCATGATTGCGTCGGTGGCAGGACACAGAGCAGGACTGGCCTCTTAACCCTTTGAGTGCCAGAGGGGTACGAAATGCTTTGCGTACCCCTCAGGCACTCAAAGGGTTAACATCACCCGGACCATGGCCCGTGTACATGGGCTTTTACACTAGTATACAATAAAACAATGGAACAGTTCTGTAGAAAACCAACTGCACACAAGAAACAAACATTTCCATTGATTTTTCTTTATAACCATTTGAGTGGCAGAGGGGTAGGCAACACATTGCTTGTATACCCCTCTGGCACTCAAAGGGTAAACACGTTTATAAATATCTTTAAATACTTAGCAAAGCAATGTGTTTTGACACACTCTAGCACTCAGGGTGTTAACCCTTTGAGTGTCAGAGGGTATCTAACGCATTGTAGAGCAATGATTTGGCTACACACTGGGACTCAGAGGGTTGAAGTTCTATTTAAATCAAAGGAAATTTGAACAATGTTTATTCTTCCCCGACAATGTAGTTGGTTTGCTCCAGAACTGCACCCCTTTTATACATAAAGATATTTGTTTATTGTAGCATGCTTCCCATTTCCATGCTATGACTGGGTTAATGTTAACCCCTTGGATGCTTTAAGGTTCTCCAGCATATTTCTGGAAATGTCTCTAAAATGCAAGAGTAAAAATTGGAAAACATTTGGTACAGAACCCAAACAGCCTTTGTATTATTTAAAGGGTATAGATAAACCTGCCAATGGATCTACTGGAGCTGATGGACTAATAACTGTGGGAGGGGATGAACTAGTATGTGAAAGAGATGATAAACAGGGATACATTGTGTGAGATAAATGCTCTAGTTGCTGTGATATGCTACGTAGCCTATGCACCAAGATTTCTCAGATTTAAACCTAGAAACGGGATCGCTCATCACATTGTACAAGTGATCTCTTTTATCACCGCTTTATCATACCAGAGGGGAGATGCAATAAGGGATGATAAAGCAGAGATAACATCTCCTGTGTGTTAACTCTTTGAGTGTCAGAGGGGTACGCAATGTACCCCTCTAGCACTCAAAGGGTTAAAATCTCCAGTTCCTATGCCATTTTATAGAGCACATGCACTGAGATGCCTAAAGTCTGAGACAATTTTGTACATAGGCTCCATATAATGAGACAGGAATTGGAGAGTTCATCACATTGTAAAAGTGATCTCTCCTTTATCACAACTTAGTACATATCCCCTCTGGAGTTATTCTGGGGCAAATCAGCTGCGCCACAGGGGACTTGAACATATCACAAAAATTAACAATTGTTTTTTAAGCTCCTCTTAAAAGGACAGTAATGTCTTTATATAACAAAATGTAATTTTGTAGCTATTACAAAAATAAACTAAATTATCCCAGTCCCATCTCTCAGACCTTTATGGTTTGGGACATATAAGATGCTAGGGTTTCCCCTCCCTTCCCTTTCCTTCATGTCAGCTGTAACGCTGACAGCAGAAGATTCGTGTCAGCCGACTCGAGGCAGCTGTTCAGCAGAGCCGAAATAACACAATGTAAAAAGAAATACTTCATTGGAACAGTCTACAAAGTGTGTCTGGTTTGCAAGCACACTTTGCAGATCATTCCAGTTAAGAATTTCTTTTTACATTGTGCTATTTCGGCTCTGCTGAAGAGTTGCCTGCCGGTCCCGGGACCAGAATCTCATGCTGTCAGCTTATAGCTGATTTCAGTAAAGAGAGGGGAGGATTTTAGCATTGTATATCTCTCGAACCATAAAGGTTTGAGCGATGGGACTGGGATCATTTAGTTTATTTTTCTAATAGCTACAATATTTCATTTTGTTGTATAAAGGCATTACTAATTCTAGAGATGTCTCTTAATGCATTGCTTTGAAATATGTTGGTGACCTCTAGCATAGAGGGGTTCAAATACTCCACTTGAAGTGCAGCAGTTCTTCTCATGTGAAACCAGGGTGGACGCATGGGGGGA